>JAPPVO010000036.1:120294207-121494207 GCA_030407325.1 Camellia japonica | reverse complement strand
ATAGAACACCGGTCGAGCGACCAAACCCTGGCTCCAGCAAAGAAATTAAACTTCTACAAAAGTAACCTTGCAGAACAGATTGCTTGAGCGCACAAAACACCACTCGAGTGAAGAATGACCCCCTTACAGAAGTTCAGACTGCAAAAGACCACTCGAGTGAAGAAAAGACCACTCGAGGGAAGAGTAGCATACTCCCAGAAGTTCAGTCTATAAACAAAGATTTTGGGAAAAACAAAAGACTGCTCGAGTGAAGAACAAACCACTCGAGAAAATCCAAGAATAAACAGACAGAATTTCCTTTGAAATAATAACTCTAAACCTATTCGAAACGTAACTCAACAATCTAAACATCTACTTTCAACCAACAACAAGACTAGAAGGAGTTTAAATAAGAACAACAACAACAATAGATACCAGATTCCAAATCAAGAATATAAAAGAGTTGGGTCTTGACCCGGGCTACTATAGGGCTCGTGGGATGTGGTTATTACCAAAATGGGTTTGTCTCACTAGTTAGCAATAGGTGTATACGTGGTATGCTATGTGATAACATGTTTATGTGATTAAATGAGCATGAGATTTAGTTTCTAAGATATTGATTGTCTATGAATTCCTAGAAATCTTGTTAGAAGAGCACTTGATCCCTGCTAATTCTAACTAGAACTTTGGCAATGTCGAGGAATGATCATTATCTAGAAAAGAAATTCGTTTGTGAATACGTGCTTTGGTGCTTACGTGGATTGAATTATCGTGTTGTCCACTATATTAGAACATGTGTGAATTAGTTATGACACATTTGTGAATGTGCTAAATCTTGTGTTACCTTTACTAGAATGTCAAGACACGGATGTGGTAATGATAGGTGTGGTAGGCCTAAACGTCAGGAAGTGCCAATTCAAGATGAAATTTCGACACAAGATGAGGGAGTTGGCCAGGAAAATGTGGCTGAGCCTGTGGGCCAACAAGCCAAGGGAGCTTTGGCTTGAGAAATGGCAAGAGCGTTGAAAATCCATGGACATTCTCAAAGTTGAGAATCAAGTCCAGGCCTACGTGTTTGAGATAGGGCCGTCTTTTCTAAAGAGGGATTTCTTCTGATCGAATCCGGACAAGTTGGTTGGGGATCTAAAAGAGCCACTGAAGGCCAATGAGAGGCTTAAGCAGATGGTGAAGACATTTGAGATTCTTGGCATTAACGACAATGGTCTGAGAGTGACCTTAGCGGCCTTTCAACTCAAGGGTAACGCAGGTCAATGGTGAAAATTCGTGAAAGACCGTATTAGGGTGACTTGGAAGGCATTTTTTACCACCTTCCAAGATACGTTCTTACCACCCACAGTAAGGGAGAAATTAAGGGAGCAATTTCTGAAGCTCAAGTAGTTAAGCACACCGATGGTCGAGTTTGAAGCGACCTTCAACATCCTTTTAAGGTTTTCATCCGAACTCGTGGCGATGAATGAACGTCATTACATTGAGTTCAATAAAAGGTTGTGGACCGGGCTATTTTTCAAGGTTGTCGGTTCTATGATTTAAGATTATGGCCATTTGGTGGAGTCGACGGCACATTTGGAGGTAGTTATTCAGACTGAGGAGGAATGGATGAGGGGCTCCAAGTAGAGAGGACAGGAGTCTCTAAGGGATACGAGAGACAACAAAAGGCAAAGGGGTTCTACTCTGTAGTAGTCCCAAACTTCGCAATCGAGATCTACCTTTCCCGTGCCAAGTTCTAGTTTGGGGAGAGGCAATCATGAGGGATACACTTGCTTCAAGTGTAGTTAGTTGGACCACAAGTCTCCGGCATGCCTGTAGAGAAGAGGAGGGCAACAATCGGCACAATCTTCGGCTTGTTCTCAGAGCCAAAGCCAAGGGAGTGTGTAGACCGCCCGAAGCTCTCTCCGTGCGGCCCCCCTTTCAGAGAGGGCACGAATCGGGTTCTAGCTACTACAGTTCGGACTCCTATCACGGTTCCGAATCTAATCTCACCAAGTGTAATGTAAGACTGATAAATCACCAAAGAGTCCAAATTCGGAAAATCGTTTTGGAAAATCGATTTTAATCAAAAAGCGCCAAACATGGACTGCGTTGCCAGATTTCAGAGTCACCACCTAAATATTTTCTTTTTGGGAAATTTAGAAAACCCTGACTCGTGCCTAAGGCCACGTGTCCGTCATCACCAAAGTTGCCTCGGCTTGGGAACTTAGGTACGAGAGGGGAAGGTCCTGAAATGAGCACCCCCGCACGCCTGATCAAAGATCGGCCTATACTAATATGATATGTTGTTTTGAAAACACATGTGTTCTTATTCCAGTTATTTAGCTAACTTACTACGTGATGCGCACAGCATACAAGTATAGACTAGATCGCCTAAATTGGAACAAAACAATTCAATGTTTGTTTTAAAAAATGGTTTGAATTTGCCACCCTCAAGTGGGCTTAGAAATGCGGATTTGCCACCAAACAAGGTGGGCTTAAAACATGATGATTTGCCACTCCAAGTGGGCTTAAAACTCACATTTTGATGAATTGTTTCAATTCAAGTAATGAAGCCTTCATCCGTAGGCATTCATGCAGTTAATCATTTAAGCACATAGCCTCATGGCAAGCATGCTAAACATGGCAATCACTTACACTCATGCAAGGATGCTAAAGCGTAAACACTTACAGTGTACTCCGAGCCAAAACAGAAAACTAGTTAGAAATCAATGCATGATCCTAACTATACAAGATGCCTAATGCAACACATGTAAAAATGCAGCTAATTAGGATCGACTATCTAAGATGGCATATGAATGCAACACTTGATAACATGCTTTGAAACATGTATTCAAGTAGGTATTGAAATACAATGCGGTTTGAATGATGCGCCGAGCCCGGTGCATGCAAGACAAATGAATGATGCAAACATGCAAAGCATAAGGTATGCTAATCAAAGGGGTGTTTCTGGTACGACAGCCCTTTTCCTGGCTCACCCCTTAATTCAAAGTGCCCCTAACTTGAGTGACAAAAGTGTCCTCCATAGTTTTTGCAACAACTGCAAGCACTTGATGTTTGTTCAGTCCTTCGGCCTTCAAAGCCTCAACAGCCCACAGAAGATGTTCATAGGGACCAATGCCTGCCCCTACCTTGTTCTTACCACTCGCCTCCACTTTGCCAAGGGATTGGGTCACTATATCAGAGCGGTGCCCGGTTGTTGTCGACACACCAACGCCCAGATCTGAGATGGCTTCAGGTTGGCCCTTTTGAATTGTCGCTTACCCCAAGATCAAGGAGCCTTTTGGATTGAAACTTCTGGCCTGTGATGTGGCCGATGATGGAGCCAAAATTCGAAAGGCTAAATCTGCCACAGTTTTTTGCAAATCTTCAATCATGCTCACAAGCTCAAAGGTAGTGGGTTCATGGGTTTGAGATGATTGGGGTTCAGGTGTACCCATCATACATAAGTCAATGCTGACTGGAATGAACACCTCAAGCTTGGGTAAATAGGTTGGGGTGATGTATATACTAGGGTCAAACGGGTTGGCCGTTGTTTGGATGAAGTTTACCTGCCTAGGTGGAGGGTTTTGATTGACATTTGGTTTTTTCGGAGGTGCTATTACCTTGTTGTCAATGAGATTTTGAATCTCATGACGTAGTCTGAAGCAAGAGTCGGCATCATGACCGTGTTGCTAATGGAGGGCACAGTATGTAGCCAGGTCATGCTTTAGAGGGAGAGGATTGGGTAGAGGCCGTTGTTCTAACGGTTTCAGATGTCCTTTCCTGAGTAGGACCCCCAGAGCTTTAGACAAAGGCATATAAAGTGGGGTAAAAACCCTCTTGCCTCGAGGTAGATAGTTCGAAGTTTGGGGGTTTAGATTGGACGTACCAACAAAGGGGATGGCTATTTTCGGAGTGGTGGTCACCATTCCAACTTCAGAAGATCTTGCAGCTGCATCACCACTGGTAGTCGCATTCGAACTGCGTGTATAACCCTTCTTGGGTGACTCCCTTTCGTGGTAAATCAGACCTTGTTTCGTAGCGTCTTCTATCTGTACCCCAATCTCATGGAGGTCAGTAAAGGTGGGGAGGGGTAAGACAATCATCCTCTGCATCAACTCCGATTGCAGATTCCGCACGAGCATCCTTATCTGGTCTTTCTCAGCCGGCCTAGTGGTCATCATAGAAAGCCCTCCTTCGGCTCTTGTCTAGTTGCCTCGAGATCACGAGTTGTGACCTCGATTTACGTGTTGTACGAATATTGGGCGACGAAAGTGTAGACGTCCCCGAACGCCCCGGGAGGGTTAGGTCCCGTTCTGTTCATATTGGGGTCACTACAGTTCAAGGACTCAAATGTCACGGTTCTTAATCTTGAACCAAAGAGTCCAAATCCGGCAAATCGTTTTGAAAACAGATTTTTTGAAAGAAGTGCCAAACATGGACTGCTTTGCCAGATAACAGAGTCGCCACCTAAATATTTTTAAAATGGGAAATTTAGGAAACCCTGACTCGGTGCCGAAGGCCACGTGTCCGTCATCACCAAAGTTGGCTCGGGAACTTGGGTACGATTGGGGAAGGTCACATCGTGAGCACCCCCGCTCGCCCGGTCAAAGACCGGCCTCTACTAACCATGATATCTTATTTTGAAAACAATGTGAGTTCTTGTTCCGGTTATTAGCCTAGGTTACTATGTGATGCTCGCAGCAAATAAGTATAGACCGGGTCGCCTGAATTGGGACAAAACATTTCATGTTTGTTTGTTTGAAAATGGTTTGATGGTGCTACCCGCAGGTAGGCTAAGACGCGGATTTGCCACCCTCAGGTGGGCTTAGAAAACATGATTTTGCCACTATCTAGTGGGCTTAAAACAAACAGTTAATGAATTGCTCCAATTCAGATAACTCAACCTCCACCCACAGGCATTCAAGGCAGATATATCACATAAGCACATAGCCTCATGGTAAGCATGCTATCATGGCAACACTCACACGCATGCAAGGATGCTAAAGCATAAAACTCACCTAGTACTCCAAGCCAAAACAGGAACCGATTAGAAATCATGCATGGATCCTAAGTATACAGAATGCCTAATGCAACACATGCAAAATGCAACTATAGCAGGCTCGGCTATTCTAAAGATGGCATGTGAAATGCTACAACTATCACGTATTCAATTTGGGATTGAAATACAAATGCAGTTTGTATGATGCGCCGAGCCCGGTGCGTGCAAAACAGATGAATGATGCAAACATGCTATCATACTGTTTGCTAATTGAAATATGCCCTATATCTAACCATCATAAGCGGATAAATAAAAGGGAAGAAAGACGTAGGGTTGGAAGACATACATCACACTCACACACCCTTATTACAATTACGCCCTCGCGCAGAGGGTCCGAATAAATAATACAGTCCGAAATATACAGTCCGAAATAATATACAAATTTCTAATTAATTAACAGATTAAACTAAGAAAGCTGTAAACTGGCATGCAAGCCAAGGGCTGCCTCGCTTCTGATGAATGATGTATGCTGGGCTGCCTTGCGCGGAAATCCACTGGGATGCCCAATTTAGCCTCTGTTCGCAGTGCTTCTTGAAATGCGTGCCCGACTCTGAAAAGTTGCTGATTCCTTATCTTGCTGCAACAGAGAGCAGGAAAGGGGCACAGCAATGTATTTCACAAATATATGCATGCCTCGATCCTCGTGCCACCAATCACGCATACCGATGCATGATGGCCGAGGAATCGGATTGCACAACTCACTATAGAATGAATGCACATGAATGCTACAACAAAGACCTAACTCCATCATGGGTAATCCGGAGTATCGGTGACTGGGAATTGAGACCCGTTCCGTCACTCGGAGTACGAAACGTGCCTCGTTTCCCGTGTCCGGGCTAACTCCTATCCCGAACACGATGCAATATGCATGATATGCATGAAATGCAACTAATATACAGTTCTAGTATGCGCAATGCTGATGAAAATGAGATGTCTCGAAAATGCGTGCACACAGGCACGCAAACCGAGAAAATACATGAATGCAATCTAAGATACAACCTGGTATGCACTATGTTGTGAACATGAGATGAAAATGAGATGCCTCGAAAAGCGTGCACGCGGGCACGCAAACCGAGGCGATGATGTGAAATGCAAATCGGATAAAACCGAAGTGCCTCGAAATGCGTGCCCACGGGCACGCACACCGAGGCGATGATGAAATGGAATGAAATGGCATACGGAATGCCACGATGGGCTTATACCAACATGGGAGAGCCTCAGCTCACTCACATAGGAGGCCGTCGGATAAGAATGAAGTGCCTCGAAATGCGTGCCCACAGGCACGCAAACCGAGGCAATGATAAAATGAGATGGAAATGCAAATTGGGCTTATACTAACATGAATGGACCTCAGCCACACTCACATCAGATGCCGTCGCGTAAAACAGAGGTGCCTCGAAGTGCGTGCCCACGGGCACGCAAACCGAGGCATGGCCCGAAGGCATGAAATAGCACGGGAAATGATATGCAAGCATGCAAACCAAATTTCAGCACCTAAATGAAAGGGAAAACAGCCCCGAAATGATGCGAAATGACAACCAATGCATGAAATCATCCCGAAATGTGATTTTAAGTACCCGAAATGGCCTATAGCCATACTAAACATGCACAACATGATCATGACATGCAAACCAGTAGCAAGGCAGCCCCAAATATGGCATTTTTTTAGTACAAAGCAAGGCTAAAAAACAACCACAAGTATGGCAAACTTAGCATGCAAAAACGGGGAAAAAGAGGGGAATTACAAAGCAAGTAGTATATACAATGCTCAAACCAGAAAAAACAGTTCTACAAAATTAAATAGGGACCAAAAACATGCACATTTACAGTAGATTAGATCCTCCAATTCAGTATGTAGATATGCTTAAAATAGCATGCAAAAATGAGCCAATAAAGGGCTACAACATGAGGTACCATAAGAAATCACCAAACAACTTTGAACCCTTAACAAAACATGAAGAATGAGTCATTTAAAGACACTTTCTAAGCCTGATGAAGGCTCAAATCAGAAGCTAAGCAAGCCTAACAAAGCATGCAATTTTACGGAAAAAATGGAGGGTACAACATGAAGTACCAAAAGCATGCATCAAAAACTTTGGACCCTTAACAAAACTTGACAAGAAGGCCAAAATAAGGATATTTTCAGGCCTGATGATGGCTCAAAACAGGAGCTAAGTAAGCTCAAAAAGGGATTCAAGATGGGGCCAAAGAGAGGTATAAAGAGAGGTACAACATGGAGGCCTCAAACCAATTTGATCCCTTCTACAATATTGTAGAGGGACCTAAAATAAACTCAACCTCAGTTAATGGCATGCTCAAAATCAGATCATAAACAGGCCAAAGAAACCATGCAATTTTACGGTAATTTGAAGGAAATACAAAGCAGGTGCATGATAGAGAGGCCAAAAAGGGTTGAGCCCTTCTTCAATGTTTAAGAGGGGCTCAAAATAAGCCCATTCACAGTTTATGTCATGCTCTAAAACAGATCACACATAATCCAAACAAAGCATGCAATTTAACGGCATAAAGAGTGATATTGAAGCAAGTGTGCCATAGAGGGCTCAAACAGGGTTGAGCCCTTCTACAATGTTGTATAGGGGCTCAAAATAAGCACAAAACCAGAAGGGGTCAGAGCCCAAATCAGAGAGCAAGTAGGGTAGAAATTTGAAGCAAAAAAATGCAAGAAAAAGGGAATTGGTGACTTACCCTTGAAGACAAGTCTTTCTTTGCTTCTTGGCTTGACTTTGTTGCTTCTTAACCTCTGAAAATCACTCCCTTGCTGCTGAAATGGAAGTGGTGATGGTAGTGCTTAGGGTTGATGAAGAGGGGAGCTAGACACTTGAAGGTTTTTGGAGTTTTTAGCTATGGAGATGGAGGTTTTGGAAGATGATGTCTTGAGAGCAAATGTTCTAACCTTAGAGAAGAAGGAGGCCATCCCCTTAAAAGGGCCAAAAGGGGGTGTAAAAGGGAGGGAAATGCATACAAGCCTTCCCTCCCAAAATATCCCCCGGAGGCTAGGATATTTGGAAATACAACTGGACAGCTGTAAAGGGTTGAAAAGCAGGAAACAGGCCGGCCACCCCCTTTTCTTGAAGATGGCCGGCCGGCCACCCCACTGGTCGGCCAGCCACTCCTCATGGCCGGCCGGCCATGGCCAAAAATGGAACAAAAAGTTAATGGCTGGCCACCACACCTTGGTGTCCTCCTAGGTGTGTAGAACAAGGCCCCATGGTTGGAATTTGGCAACTGTGAAACAGGAGTCACAACAATTCACTTGAAGGAGAGGCTCAAAAATGAAACAAACAATTACTGGCCGGCCATCCCTTTTTAGGGTCCTCCCATGTGCCCTCATCACAATATGTAGCTTTGGTTGGAAGAAAATGGGCCTAGGTGTTCAACATTAGCCCGGAAGTGAGCAAAACGGGCGCCGGAAGAGCAGAAAAGGTTATCTGGGATAATTGCTGGCCTCCCACCCTCCAGTGATCTTCCTGGGGCTAAAACAGAGGTACCTGCCAAAATTGAACAAAAACTAATGCGAAATGAATGCTCGGGGGCCAAACCGCGAGGTTCGGGGCCCGAAAACCGGCTGTAAGCACCGAAAGTGGCATTCAGCCACAAAGTGGGTATCTAAGACCCCAGTGTCCCTCGTTATGATGAAACAGAGGTACATGCCAAGAACCGGAGGAATCGGAGACGGTTGGGCGGTCCCGAACCGAGGCACACGGCCTGACGGCTCCGAAAACCGGGAACCGGGCTCCGAAATGGGCAAAATGGCCTGCAGCCACGAAATGTAGCTCACGGCCACCGAGAGATAGTCTACGGGACCACTCCCTCCCCTCAGGAAAGAAAACAGAGAAAATCGAGTCTGGTTCGCAAACCGAGACAAGGCACAGAAGAGAGTTCGGAAGTCCGGAGGCAGGGCGCACGGCCGCGACTCTGAGACTTCTGAACGAGCACAGTATGCAACATCACCGAGCGCTCAATCGGTGACGTCTGAGTCTTAAGGTCGGTCAAAAATGGGGTGTCTACAGAAAGCCTCGGCCATCTTTTCCCAATTCCTCTTCACTGAATCCTCTAACTTAGCGTACCAGATGGCCGCAACACCCGACAGGGTCCGACCGAAGAAAGATAGCTTTTGTAATCTAGAGAGGCCCATTGGTCGTAAGATATCCGAGAACAACTACAGATGTACCATAGGATCTCCAAAACCATCAAAACGGTCTATATGTGGCATCTTGAACCAGTCCGGCAATGTCACTGCCGAATCCATGTAACCATCCTCTATGTCTAGAATGGAGTTAACGCCTTGGGCCCTCTTGAATAGCTTTTTAAGCTTGCTCACTTTTAATGCAGTTGGATCCATTTCGAACTCGAAAGGGGCCTCAATTGGGTGGGCTTGTGCTTTGGAAGTCTGAGGTGGAGTGGGATCCACTGGGACATCTGTATTCTCCTAGGCATTGGCGGTAGGGGCAGGTGCCCTTGGTGCAGGAATTTCTACTGGAGGTGGGTGGGACGCAGAAGTTGTTTCCTGTTGTGTTTGTTGCTGCTGCTGTTGAAGCCTGGCAATGAGTTCGGCCTGCTGGGCCACGACCTCGGTCTGGTGGGCGGTAACCTCCGCTTGGCAGACAGCATCCCGCTGCATGGCCTCCATAGTCTGTTGGAGCTGACGCATCATGTCTTCCATACTCATACTGACTAAAAGGGGCTGATTTCTCGGATCTGGTGAGTTTTCTCTTTCTGAGGTGGAAACAGAAAACTAAGCCTAACTGCGCACAGGTGATATAGATAGTGACCGCTGAACTAGAGACTGTTGAACTGGTGATCTGTGCTTGACTGGCCCTTCTTTGCCTTACCCCTGGCGAAGGAAACACTAGTTGCTCTGTTGCACTGAATCTCTGACCTGACAAAGTCTATCAACACAAGTCCGGTGTACTCAAGGGATATTGGAGCCTTCTGAAGCTATAGTTCCAGGACTACCTTGCAAAACAAGAAAACAGACAGTATCTCAGCCTGATTTCACCAGAACAAATATGAGCAAAGCTGAATGACTGTGCTCCCTATAGAATTATGCCCAAAATTCTGCCTGTAAACTGATACCCTCAGGCCGATACTCAAACTTGCAATTGATACGTACATTCCTGTAGAGATACACCCCTAACAGCACATATCAAGGAAGTAAGAGCCAAAACACCCCTGTGGTGGGGTAGGGTTTCCTTGTCCTATTTTGTTAGGAGCTAGGGTTTCACTACGCACGCAGTAGCTTCAAACAACCTACATTCGGGTAAGCGACCTGTCCTAGTTTGGAATGGTCTCTATGGCTTCCAATATGCGACTAGGTCGAATGGTCAAAAAAGGGTGCCTCGGTAAAAATCGAGGTCTGTGTTTCCATCGTGGCAGAGCCCGTAACCGGTCAGCCTTATGGCACGCTTTTCCAAGCAAGCCTCCGGCAAACTGTTCAGGAATAGCAGATGGCAAACACTATGACTTAAGCGCACCAAAGCAAATGCAATGCAAAGAAACACATAAGTGTAGACAAAACAACATATCATGAGTTCGAATCAAGTTCTCTAAATCCCCAGCAGAGTCGCCAGAAACTGTAGACCGCCCGAATCTCTCTCCGCGCGGCCTCCCTTTCGGAGAGGGCGCGAATTGGGTTCTAACTACTACAGTTTGGACTCATGTCATGGTTCTGAATCTAATCTCACAGAGTGCAATGTAAGACTGATAAATCACCAAAGAGTCCAAATCCAGCAAATCGTTTTAGAAAATCGATTTTAATCAAAAAGCGCCAAACATGGACTGCTTTTCCAGATTTCAGAGTGGCCACCTAAATATTTTGATTTTGGGAAATTTAGAAAACCCTAACTCGTGCCTAAGGCCACGTGTCCGTCATCACCAAAGTTGCCTCGGCTCGGGAACTTGGGTACGAGAGGGGAAGGTCCTGAAATGAGCACCCCCGCTCACCCGATCAAAGATCGGCCTCTACTAACATGATATGTTGTTTTGAAAACACATGTGTTCTTATTCCGGTTATTTAGCTAACTTACTATGTGATGCGCACAGCATACAAGTATAGACTAGATTGCCTAAATTAGAACAAAATAATTCAATGTTTGTTTTCGAAAATGGTTTGAATTTGCCACCCTCAAGTGGGCTTAGAAATGCGGATTTGACACCAAACAAGGTGGGCTTAAAACATGATGATTTGCCACTCTAAGTGGGCTTAAAACTCACATTTTGATGAATTGTTCCAATTCAAGTAATGAAGCCTTCATCCGCAGGCATTCATGCAGTTAATCATTTAAGCACATAGCCTCATGGCAAGCATGCTAAACATGGCAATCACTTGCACTCGTGCAAGGATGCTAAAGCGTAAACACTTACAGTGTACTCCAAGCCAAAACAGAAAACTAGTTAGAAATCAATGCATGATCCTAACTATACAAGATGCCTAATGCAACACATGCAAAAATGCAGCTAATTAGGATCGGCTATCTAAGATGGCATATGAATGCAACACTTGATAACATGCTTTGAAACAAGTATTCAAGTAGGTATTGAAATACAATGCAGTTTGAATGATGCGCCGAGCCCGGTGCATGCAAGACAAATGAATGATGCAAACATGCAAAGCATAAGGTATGCTAATCAAAACCTACCCTAAAACTAACCATCAAAAGCGGTAAATAAAAAGGGAGAAAGAAATGGGTTTGGAAAAAATGCACACACACACGCACCCTTATTACAACATTGTGTCCTCGCGACGGAGGGTCCGAATGAATAAGCTAAGCTAATCTAAGCTAATATAACTAACTAATCTAATTAAACTAATTAGACTAATTATTACACAACAAATTGAAAGACTAGTAAACTACTTACTAATTATTACAACACTTTAACTAATTAACAAATTAATTAATTAATTACAAATTCAATGCTAACTAACAAGTAAAGCATTAAATTAAACTACTTCAGCTCTGATTGAAGATGTTGAACATGCATGCACGCATTCGGTTTCTCGCCCCGAAAAGCCTTTTGGTTTGCTCTTTAGAGGCTCTGTGTGTAGGGTGTCTTTCAAGAACTTGTTGCTGGAACTTACCAAAATAGTGCTGCGGAGTGCACCAGTGGCCTGCCGGCCATGAAGAGCTTCTACCGGCCACCTGCCGGCCAAAAATGCAAGGGTGCCGGCCATCAATGTGGCTCTGTCGGCCACTGGTATGCTGTGACACCAAACTACAACAGAGCACAGAACAGAGGAAATGGAGGGTCTTCCAAGGGTATGTGTGTACCATGCCCCACCTTATCACCTCAAAACATCAAAGGAGTTGCATAATTGAATCCAAGACCATCAACCAAGCATTTTGAATGCATGATGGTCTAAGATCCAACTTGTACACATTCAACAAATGCACAACAAATGAGACATTAAGACCATGGCCTTATCATGAGTGATCAAAGGAAATGGAGACAAAGAGAATTGGCTCATTTTCATCACTTCAAGTATGAAATGAACCAATTCCTCTTATGTTCAATATAACGTCCGATTGAACACCATGCAATGCAAACAACATGCTTATCTTGGCATGTTTTACTTGGTTGATTTTGATTACACATTTTAGATTACCAATCAATTCCTTAACCGGTTGGTCCAATTGTGAAAGTCCCCTAATGGGAAAGATGGTAGACATTTCAATGTTAAAGTGGCATGCACAAGACTCTATCATGTAAGCAATGCATGCAAGACATGTTAAGGGCCCAAAACACTAAGGCTAGTGAAGAGCATCATACAAGAGACATGCAATGCATAGCCTAAACAACCACACCAACTCTGGACAGAGCTCAATCATGCCAAATCAGAGGCCAAGACATGCTAAAATTGAAGCTCAAAGGACTACATAAACATGCATACATGTTAGGCCACAAACAAGGCACAATACACAACCCTCAAAAGCAATGAAGGAGTGAAGTGTGTGAGAGTATGACTACACTATATACACTGAAATTACATGCTAAATGGTGCCACATTATGCAAACATCACATGCATAACATGTTAAAAGCCTTAAAACTCAAAGCTAGTCAAGGCCCTTTACACTACAACAATACTAAGCAATGCTCAAATGACCTTGACCATTCAAAACAGACCTAAGGCAGGTCAAAACAGTAGCAAAAACATGCTAGACTTGCAGCATAGATGGCAAGAAAGATATGCTCATGTATTGGCTCACAAATAAGGCATGAGGCTCAACTTCTCAAAAGCATTGAAAGAGTGATACTTATAAGAATATGACAGTGATATATGCTCTGAAATCACATATTAGATGATGCCAAATCATGCAAACAACTCATGCAAAGCATACTAGAGGACTCATAACACAAAGTTATTAAAGCCTATCATGCTATAGCTATAAAAAGCAAGCCTCATATGACCAAGACCACCCAAAACAGAGTTCAATCATGCCAAAACATGAGCAAAAACATGTTGGAGTGTAGCCAAAATAAGCTAGAATAATAGGCCAAAATAGCAAGCGTATTAAGCTAGTAAGCAAGATTTGCACTACAAGTGTAAGGAACATGCAAGAAGTGGCCAAGCCAACCACAAACAGAGCCAAAACATGTTAAAAAGTCACAAAAACATGCTTAGATCAAGTCAAGAGATGGTAGAAAAACATGCTCAAGTATGAGGCCATCAACACAAGCAAGCAAGACAAGAGGAGAGGGGACCACCCCCTCCCATTTGGGACCTCAAAACCACCTTTCCACCACTGAAATTCCTCTAGAATTTAGTGGTTAAAAGGCCAAAGAGAGATAGTTCCAAAGGCTTTAAAGGATAGCACAAAAGCTTAGCAAATAAGGCATACAAGGGGGTGAAATACCCCCAACTCCCACAGGGCCTCAAACAACCATTTTTAACACTTAAAAATAGAGCTTTTTGTAGTTAACAACCAAGCCTAAAACAGCATGCAAATGTGGCTAATATGGTATACAAAAATAGGCTTAAAAGAGGGAATATACTCACCCTTGAAGCACAACAGTAAGAGAACACCTTCTGAGCCAAAAACCAGCTTTTTGAACTCCAAACAAACCTCCAAGGACCTCAGCTCCAAGGTAGTGGTGTTTGACTAGGTGTTTCTTTGCAAAAATGTGAAGAAAACACACTTTTAAGCACTATAGAGCACAATATAGAGAGAGAGTGTGAGAATTCTAGAGAGAGAGAGAGATTTTGTCTCTGAAAAATCTGAACCCCTGAATAGGGGGAGAGGCCTTCCCTTATATAAGCAATGCAAGCAAAAGCTTGCTTGACAACCTTAAAGCTTGCCTTCCATCCCTCCATACGTGTATGGAGGAGGGCTCAGTGAGCCACAACTGGCTCAAAAATATCTGAGAAAATATCTGTTAAAACAAGGGTGGCCGGCCGGCCATCAGTGGTGGCTGGCAGTGCCTCATTGATGGTCGGTAGGGCCTAATGATGGCCGGCAGCCCTCTATGATGGCCTACAGGCCATCAAGGACTCCACAAAGCAAAGACCAACACATGGTCCAAAATTGAGACATAATGGAAATAGGGTTTGGAAGGATCAAACCTGGAGAATTCCGTCACGAAAGTCGAACACTCGACGAGCAATCAAACTTGTTGCTGGATGAACCTACAAGAACATCCAAGTCTTGAAGACGGTCAAAAATGGGGTGTCTACAGAGTGGGAAACCACCTACCTGTTATCACTGTGGGCAGTCTGGGCATTTGAGAAGGTTTTTCCCGTAGTCTAGAGGCACGTCTGGTGCATTTGGTTCGAGGCAAACTCAGAACCATTAGCCAACTCAGTCAATTCAAGCCTCAAGGGCCAATTAGGGAGACACTTCAGCTCAGTCCTTGTGACGTCCCAAAAATTAGGAACATCAAGGAACATATTAATAAATAAATACATGGTTTATCTAGAGTTGCAAGTCCGGAAAATGTCACTAATGAGTCCTTTGGTCAATAACTAAGTAAGATCCCAAGAAGGCTAGAGGCGTTAATATAGCTTCCCTTCAGAGTCCAACCACCTCAAATAGCAAAGCTATCTTTTTGATAGATCTTAACAAGGTATTAACACAAGATCCACATAAGTCAACGAGAAAATATGGGATCGGTAATACTAAAGATATGCATAGATATATAAGCGAAATAATAATTACAAAATCATGTTAAGTACAACAGGCGATTTAGCATTTACAATCCCAAAATATGTTTACAAAACTAGTTTCTAATTCTCCTAGGGTAGCCATACGTCTTCAAGTGCTTCAGTTTTGCCTCGACTGGCTAATAGTCTTTAGAATCTAGCATAAAACACCATGAGCTTTGAATATCCAGTAAACGCACACACACCCCGACCGCTTTTCCCAATCCAATACACAATAATGGCATGATCATAAAATATAACGGAAGTAATAATCTAGCAAGGCTGATAATGAATTTCGGTTCTCAAGACTAATGGTCAAGCAAGTTAGTTCTAGGCAACTCCTCACAGAATGCCATTCCTACCCAATCACTAACACTGGCCACGGGCAATTCTGACTCCTCCTTGGTTAAACAAATACTAATGCATCATTGATCACATAATTGTCATTGTATCCCTTACTGCACAATTATGAATGATGCCCATGCACCTAGGTTACATACTCGAGTGGTGACATCATTGTCTGCCCCAAGGGAACGGGCTTCCACTGATGCTCTCTTTATGTGAGACCCTCACCGCCAACTTTATACCTCCTCATTCCGTTAAGCAGCTAGAATACCTCCCGTGCCACGTTAGGGTTCGAAGAGAATTTTGTCTAGCTTGAAAATCAATTTACGGAAGTGAAGTAGCTTTTCTAGATTTTTAGTTATTAATGAAATACTCTAGCTTTGTCCAAATTCGTTGGTTGTTACGAAAATCGGTTTTTCTCTCAAACCACTATATTCATTTTGAATGAAAGCAATTTTCCTTGAAAGTTAACACTTGAAGGAAGGTTTTGATATAAAATTGATCTCAAGAGAATTTTTATGTATTTTTCTAGAATTGTTTAGAAGTGGGCTGAAAATGCCGATCATTTGTGTACAAAACTTGAAACATAAAGATTTATAAGAAAGGGGACAACCATTGATGAATTTTTTACTTCTCTTACTATGAAAACATGCTAAATAATTTGTTACTAAATCAGATTTTTAGATTGAAGGTAATCCTTTGAAAAATAACGTAAGATATAGATAGAAAAAAGATAGCTTTGCTCCATTTAAAAGTGAATACAAGCAAGAAAGGAAACAAGGTTCAATTTCTCGTATTCAAATACAATAACACACATCTCAAAATAATATTATAAGCCTCTAGTATCATGTATTTGAAAGAGAAAAATAAAAGAATGGGTTGTGTTGTGGCTTACTTGAGTTCCTATGGAATGGTTGCACAAGAATTTCTTCTATCTTCCTTTTCCTCACCACCAAAGCTTTCTCTCCTTATCTCATCTCCTCTCAGTTGTGGGGTGTATGTAGGTGGTGTATGAGTGTGTAGTGTTCCAAAATGTGGAGGGGAATGGTGCATTTATGGAGTTCAAAAGCTTCCTCCATAATTTTCCCAAAGCTTCCTCAAGAATATATCCAAGCTTCCTCAAGAATCCATCAAAGCTTCCTTAGTAATGAATCAAAGCTTCCTCAACAATCCATCAAAGCTTCTTCAATAATATTTCTTCAAGGCATACACAACACCCTTTGATTTTTTGTGTGTACAAAGTGTATATTTTTAGAAAATATTTGTGTACAAATTTGTTTATTTAAAGAAAGTACAAGTACAAACATATATATATATATATTATGGTACTACTTGGGGCCAATATAATTTAGATAAATTATGAGGGCTAGGGCTTAATTTTATGATTTGGAAAAATTTGTTGAAGTGTAGAATTTGATAAAATTAGAGTTTGGGAATTTAGTTTGGTTAAAGTTTTTCTATTTCTAATTTAAATGGCGATCAATTGAATGAACGTAATTTGAACCGAAACTTAGGATTTTGAGTGAACAGCCCTTAATTAGGGAGTTAATTAGCTATTATTAGGGTGCTAGAAATGATTTATATCACTACAACAAAACTAACTACTTACGGCTTTATGTTTACAGCATGCATCGAATGCATGTCGTAGTTAGTATATTCTATGACATTTTTTTTTCTTTTTTTCCAAGCCGTTAATACTTTTTCGATAACAGCATACATACCATGTAGGTCGTTAATTCATATATTTATGGCATGCAAAAGTATGTTGTAAAAAATGTATATTTTCATGGTTTGTAAAAATGTCATAAAATTTTTACATTTAAGACGATATACATTTCTTGTCGTAAAATATTATCACTTTACACGACATGCATTAACATGTCGTGAAAACTTCTACTGAAAAAAATTTTAATCCAAATTTTTTTTATGACATGCAAAAAGTATGTCGTAAAAAATGTATATTTTCACAGCATATAAAAATATGTCATAAAATATTTATACTTAAGTCGACATATATTTCATATCGTAAAATAGTATGAGTTTACATGGCATGCATTAGCATGTCGTGAAAAAAAAAAAAAATTCAATCCTTTTTTTAATTTAAAAAAAATACAATTTCCAACTAAGCTTCTCACCATAAAATTTCTTAAAATAATTTATGGACTATTTTTTTTAATTAATATTTTACTCTCTATTCACATAGTGTCACATCTTGTAAGTCCCACACACTATGTGAGTAGGAAGTAAAATATTAAATATTAAATAAAAAATTTGATTAAGTCTAACATTAATTTTTAAATTATCACAATTTCTATTATTGAATTTGTAATTCAACCCATCAATTGAATAAAAATTACATCACAAGGTATGTCAAAAAATAAAAAATATATAGAAAAGGCTAAAAACCCCAAACATATAAGATGCAACCAGCCTACTATACTCAAACTCAGAGAGGCCTTAAAAAAAAATGCAGTAACTCATCCAGGGAAAATTATTCTTTGCTCCAGGAGCAAGATGATGTGGTGCTCCAACTTAGTTGTGATTGTTGAATCAGTGAGATGCACTATATTTTTTTGTCTCTTTTTTAGGGACAATAGGACACTTGTCCCTCAATAAATGGTATGGGGCAATGCCCTAAGACCAACCAATAACTTTTCCTTATCCAAATTCAGTGTGTCATCTTCTTATAAAGAGAGAGAGAGAGAGAGAGAGAGAGAGAGAGAGAGATGGATCTGATTGATTTTCACGACTTGAAAGACCTCATTTTCTGGAACATTCATGGCTCATCATTCATCATCACCACTCATCTTCAAACTCATCATCATCACCATCGCCTTCACTATCGTCCCAATCTCATCATCACTTCCCTTCATTGTTCTCTGCGGTAATCTAGACAAATATATATATATATATATATATATATTTAATTTTTCATTTGGATAGTGTTGTTATGTAATTCAATTGATCTACTGATGAGCTGATGTGTCTATCTTAAGCTCATGGTTTATTAGTAATGAATTTTCCTCAATTTTTGTATATGATAGTCCATCAATTTCATGTGTGTATTTGTAACGACCCTCACCACTGATTACTGCTAAACTGTGACTGAACATGATAAGTAACTGATTAGGCTGAAATCCTAAACTGATCGCATGAATGTGTTATGCTAAATGCATTTCTATCTGTTTGTCATTGATTTATCTGTTCATGTTTTAAGTTTCGAACTGTAAATTGAAGGCCTTATCGGTGGCTGAATCCGGAACCGATTAGTGTTTTGTGTTAATTAGAATTAATGTGATTTTATGGTAAATTTAGTTGAAATTTGATTTGGTATGATTAAATTGGATTAAATAATGTTAAACTACATTAGTTGGCTTAATTACCAAAATGCCATTGAGTGGCCATTTCCTACATTGTTCTTTTGGACTTAATTGTGAGATCATTTCATCCATTTCCTCAAGTCTTAACCGAGAGAAAGAGAGGGAGTTAGGAGAAGCTTGATTTCATCTAAAATTGGCTTAGAGGCTTAGGAGATTGAAGGATTCCTTGCATATTGAGCTTCTACATTTAAATTTGGAGACTTAAGGTAGAGAATTTACCTTCTTGTTTTTGAATTCAAGTTAGTTCTTGCATGGTCCATGGTTAATTAGTGATCGAAGTCAAGAATTAGCTGTAACAGCGCCCGCGTGGGACCTCACTACAGTTCGGACTCCCCCTTTTTTGTTTGTTGCGGTTCGTAATCTGAACCAAAGAGTCCAATTCTGGCAAATCGTTTTGAGAAAAACAGATTTTGAAAAGAAGTGCCAAACATGGACTGCTTTGCCAGATACAGAGTCGCCACCTAAATATTTTTAAATGGGAAATTTAGGAAACCCTGACTCGGTGCCGAAGGCCACGTGTCCGTCATCACCAAATGTCTTGGCTCGGGAGCTTGGGTACGATCGGGGAAGGTCAGCTATGAGCACCCCCTTTCGCCCGGTCCGAAGACCGGCCTCTACTAACCGTGATATCCGATTTTGAAAACGTTATGTGTTCTTATTCCGGTTATTAGCTTAGAATTACTATGTTATGCGCACAGCAAACAAGTATAGACTAGATTGCCTAATTTGGAAATAAGCATTGCATATCCGTTCGTTTTGAAAAGGCTTTGGAATTTGCTACTCGCAAGTAGGCTAAAACACGGATTTCAACGAGTTTTTCCAACTTAAGCAATCCAACCTCCACACACAGGCATTCAAACAGTTTATCTCATATAAGCATTTAGCCACATGGTAAGCCTACTGTCAGGTTAACATTCACACGCATGCGAGATGCTAAAGCGTAAAAACTTACATCGTACTCCGCGCCAAAACAACAAACTAGTTAGCACACATGCATGCCCTAGTTCATGTTAAGTGGCTAATGCAACACATACAGAGATGCAGTTTAGAGCAGGCTCGGCTATCCTAAGCATGACATGTGAAATGCTACATGTAACAAGTATTCAATTTGGAAATTGAAATACAATGCGGTTAGCGTGATGTACCGAGCCCGGTGCATGTCAACAAATGCATGGATGCACGCATGCATTGCATAAGGTATGCTAAAATAAACGTGCCCTAATCTACCATCGTAAGCAGGTAAATAAAAGGGAAGAAAGAAGTGGGGGTGGGAAGACATACACACCACTCACGCACACTTATTACAGATTTGCTCTCACACGGAGAGACCGAATAAATATTACAGTCCGAATAATAAATAAATTAATTATTACAACATTTCTAATTACTTAACAAATAAATGCAAAAAGGAAAGGTGGCCACAGCCGCCGCCTCGGGATGCGCGAATGATGCATGCTTGAGCCCGCCTTGCCCGGAAACCCCGCACCATACCACTGCTGCCTCTGTTCTTACTGCCTGCCTCTCCAAAAATTGCCAAAGTCCTAGAACACCTTCCTTGCATGCTGCTGTACACCACCGGCTGGAGGAAGTGCCCACCGGCCAGCTAAAATTTCCATCGGCTGCTTAGGAGGTTATCGGCCACCCACATAGTGCCGGTCGGCACTCTATACTGTCGGTCGGCATAAAATTCCTGCAGAAGACAGTTTGACAGCAACAGCAGACAGGCAGTGCATGGTATGGGATTTTAAGCATATGTAAGCATGGCCAATGCTTCCTATCATGCATGGGACTCAGGAAGCATGACCCTAGTTCTTGGGCCATCAATTATGCATCTTGGTGCATGATAGCCTAAGGAACCAAGGTTGCATTTTAATGTCAATATGCATGCAACACACAAATGAGACCAAGACCTTATCATGTATAGATCAAAGGCCTTGGTGACCAAGAGTTGAGACAAGTTGCACCACTTGTAATGTGAACTCCTCTCTACCCTTACACTTGGTTTGACACCCCAAACCAAGACATGGAATGCATGTACACAACATGGCTCAAATGATACAATATGACATGAAGTGCAAGACACACCAAATGCAATGCAACATTTTATGGCAAGTGTGCAATACTAGGCATGCAAGATGCAAAGTATAATGCAAACATGGACAATTCTTGTAAGGGAACTAGCATACAACAAGGCTTTGCTAATCAAGCATGCAACAAACATGATTCAAGCAAACAATAGTAGACTTAAACCATAATGGGGCAGCTCTCAAACCTTCCCAAAACAGTGGCAAAAAGTGCCCAAAATGATGGACCACTACTCATGCAAACATGCAAGCAAATGAGCCTAAAGCCAAGGCATAAATAAGGGGCTTTTCACTACCACCAACATGACCATTCATAGCATGTATTAGGCCACCAAAAACAAATCCTTAGCATGCAAAAATACACACACACATCTTGATACGGCAGCCCCAAAATACCATAAACATACAAGCATGCATAAGGCATATTCCTAGGCGTAAAGGAGCACATCCTTAAGCATGAAATAGGTCACGTATGCAAACATACAAACATGATTTATGGACTGAAATATGATCCTAGATGATGCCAAATCATGAGGATGGTCCAAGCTAAGCATGTTAGAGGCTAATATGCTTAAGGTTTACAAGCCAAAACACTAAGCAACCACATCAAGCACACCAAACATGGAAAAATCAGTGGCTCACAGCCCTTAAACATGTCAAACCATGACCAAAGACTTCAATAAGCTAAGCCTAAACATGAAGATATGCAAGGCTAAACATATGACATATTCTAGGGAAAATGGAGGATTACAAAGCAAGTATATAAAGCATGCTAAGGACCACAAAATCACTTTTGGACAGAGATGAAATATGATTCAAAACACCCAAAAAAAGCTTTGAAATGGTGCCAAAAACAAGCAAGCATGCATGTTCCCTTTTAAGCCAAGGACAAAGGCGAAAGAGAGACAAAGGGGAGAGGGGTGTCCCTCCCCTATACAAGACTTCAAACCACCTTCTTTACCACTAACAACCCACTGATTTTCAGTAGTGAAAGGACCCAAAACAACAAAGCAAACAAGGCTCAAAGTAAAGCCACCAAATAGGCCAAAATAAGGCCTAAAAGGGTGAGTTTGCACTCAAACCACAAAATGACCTTAATGAAAGTTCAAAAGCAAGAAAATCTAAGACTTTTTTCAGTTATACACAAAGCTCAAAACACAAAGCAAGATAAGTAAAAACTTGTTGCAAAAATGGGGAATCTAAAGCAAAGTGCTCACCCTTGAAGAACACTTGAAGAACAGGTAGTGCAGCCCTCCTCTATTGATCAAAACCAGTCCAAAAACTCAACAAACAACCCTCCAAGTCCCTCAATCTCGAACTAGGGTGTAATGGTGTGTGTATTGGTGCAAAAGTAAGGTAAAACCACACTTTTAGGCCCTAAAACACACACACAAGAGGAGAGAGAGGTAAAGTGTAGAGAGAGAGAGATATGGCAGATATATAGATATAGAAGCTCTGGTTTTTGATCAAAAATGGCCAACCTCTCTCAAAGGGAGAGAGGTGGTGTTTATATAGGCCAAGACCAAGCCAAATGACTTAATGGCTAAGCAAAGGAAAAGGGGCAAGAGGTGCAAAGGGGTCTTGGCTTCTTGGAGAAGCTAAGACAGCTGGCCAAGCTTCTCCAAGAAGCTTGGCCAAAAGGATCAACCTTCTAGAAGGTTTAGGGGTGCAAAGGTGCAAAGAGGTCACTCCTGTGTACGGGGATGAGTGATGGTGCATTCCAGCTGGCACAGCTGGCATGCACCATGCCTCAGGGGTGCAAAGGGTGCACACCGGCCATCCAAAGGGATCATCGGCACAAAAAAGTGCCGGTCGGCAGCATATAATGCCGACCGGCCAAATATTTTAACAAAACAGTGCCGTCGGTACACAAATGTGGCCGGTGATGGTAGGGAAGGGCCGGTGGTGTGTGGGGATGGCCAACAAGCCATTCCCTGCCCTCCAAGACAAAAACACAAGTGTTTGGTGCAAAACCAGACACAAAACGGTCGAGTTCGGAGATCTTGAGGCAGGGCGCGTAGCCGAGAACTCCGGGAACTCCGAACGAACACAAACATGGATAATCACCGAGTGTTCAAGCGGTGACATCCAAGTCTTGAGGGCGGTCAAAAATGGGGTGTCTACATTAGCTTAATATGTTGTATTGAGTAGGAAATCATGCATGCATGTACATATCCTTGCATTTTGAAGTTGATTTTCATGAAATCTTGCATGCAAGTTTACATTCTTGTTCTAGTCCATGAGTTCATCATGGTTTTGAGTTTAATCTTGCTTTGGATCATGTTTTGAGGCATTAGAATTCACTAGAATTCATGCATGTCATATGTTCTTCATGTTCATGAAAACTTCTTTGAAATTGTGTTTAATTGAACTACATTTGGGCTTTGATTTCTCAAATTGATCTTTGAAACATGTCATATTATGAGTTTACAAGTGTTTTCCAGAAAAATTAGCCCAAAAGGATCAAATTTGATTCTTTAAAGTTGAGTTTTGAGCTTGAGGTTCAAATCTGGAAATTCCAGATTTTGGACCCACGCTTGAGCGTAGGACTTCATGCTCGAGCGTACACTCTGGGTTCATACAGTCTGCTCGAGCGGGGAAAGTAACGCTCGAGCGTGAAATGCGTGTATCCAGTACTTTGCATGTGTTTACAGTCCGCTCGAGCGAGGGAATGTATGCTCGAGTGAGGACTTGTGTCTCACGCTCGAGCGGGGGTCGAGCGCCCGTCGAGCATGAATTTCATACATCCAGTACTTTTGCAGTCCGCTCAAGCGAGGAAAGTCACGCTCGAGCGGAGCTCCTTTGTCTGCATGTCCGCTCGAGCGTAGAAATCCACGCTCGAGCGAGACCCCTGTTTTTTGAAAATTTTGAAAAGTGTTTTAAAGTACATCTTGCATCCTTATTTCATCCTAGGCATTCCTAGGCCTAGTTTAAGGCATCTTAATGAGGATATTGATGTAGAACCACACCGAGTCAAGTTAGGGGTTAAGTTATTAAACCCAAGTGTATAACTCAGTGTGTGTTCATTCTGTAACTGTAGGGTTGGCATCTAGGGACGCTCTAGCCTATCTGTAGCACAGTGCTCTGTGAGTAACAATGTTGTAAAGATATGTTCAATCATGAATGTTTTCTGAATGAACAACTGTACTGCTTTCTGAAATGGTATTTCTTACTGAATGAATGTTTGTCCTATTTGTGAACTGTATTCGTGACATCCATAGCAATTTACTGTTACTGTACTGTACTGCTACTGTCACAGAGATCTCTGTTGGTTCCCATGTTTGGAACCACTACTGTTTACTGATATGATGGCCATCAACTGACTGTTCGGTCTATTAAGACCTATTGTACTGTTTTGCTATTGGATGTACCACATATGACTATTATAGTTTCTGAATGACTGCTATGGCATGAAATATGAGCCACAAACTGAATGACTGATATACTGATAAATGACTGTTTTCAATACTGAAAGGACATTCATTCTCAACCTCTTTATGCATATGTTATTCACTAGGCTTTAGCTCACTGCTCATATATATATGTAGGTGTTCAGGCACCGGACCATTGCTAGGAGCGTCAGGCTAAGCTCCCATTTTGTCAAAGCCAACCTTTGTGCCTCACTTCGAGGTTCCAGATCTGTTCAAGCCAAGGCTGTTTTGGGGTGTTTTAGATTTCCCCTTTTTGCCTCTGTTTTGTAATACTGTATAGACTTGTACTGTACTGTTATGGTAGGGATTCGGTCCCTAACCTGATGTCTGTATGTGATGCATGTACTATATTGTTTAGGTTCTGAATGTGCATATGTATGAAAAGTCTTTTTGCATACAGACTGTTACAGCTCATTGGACATCTTCTATTACTATTTTGGCTTTCACCAGCCCCTGTACTCTGTATTACTGTCTTTACTATTAAGCAGGCCTTCGGTAATCACGGATTATTGGCCAGTTACGGTGCTAAACCCATAGGGGCGGGTTTGGGTCATGACAGTATTCAACGTGATTATATAATCCAGTTTCGATTGCGCGACTTTGTAAGGCCTCATAAGGTATGTCATTCACTTTCTCTCCAATCGATCAATTTCTTTTTCCCTCTCGACCATTTTTTTTTGAAAACTTCGAATTCATCATTTGATTTGAAGTCTATTCTCGAAGATGACAACAAAAATTCCAATGTCAAGGCCATCGATCGAGCCACTCAGACTCTATGTACATTGAAGGACTTGTAGTCCAAGAAATCAGTCTCTTTGAAACTGCGCAAAAACTTGGCATGTCTTGAGGAGTTTCGTTGCCCTTTTTTCAAGGAGCTCATGAGAGATCTTGTTATTGTCGTCTCCAGTCTGGTTAGTTCTCTTCCAATTAGGCTTTTTTTTTTTTTTTTTTTTTTTTTTTACGAATTTTTATATTTATGTATATAATAATGTATGCATTTTCATGTGTTGCTTGATCAATTTTGAGGTCATTTTTATGGCGAATTTGGTTCTGGTTGTTGATGTATTCGATTCGGTGAAGATTTTGTTATTCCTTTTGCTCTGTTCTCGGTAAGTTAATATATATATATTTTTCATTTGTTTTGAAAAGTCTAATTTTGTTCTGATTTTGTGACAGAAGCTCTGTAGCTGGGAATGTTGAATTTATGTTTTTTGTTTGTAGCTTTTGTTCTTTTCTGTTATTGTACTATCTTATGATAAACCCTTCATCACTAGTTGGTAAAAAGCTAACTTTTGACTTTTTGATTTAATATTTGTTTATATTGTCACATTACATTAAAATGACCACAATTTCCTTATCCAACTTAGGAAATTTACTTTTTCACCTATTGGATGTGTTTGAACAATTTTTTAGAAACATGAAGGGTAGTTATGTAAATTCACACATTTGCGTTTTACGCCACTTCCCAAATGGTTTGTTGCGTTTTGCTGCCCATGGCTTTTTTTTTTCTCATGCTGCAAAACGCAGCTTTTTACCACATCTTCCAAAGGGCCACAGAGATAAAAATTTCTCAAAATGAGACTTTCGGGGGGGTTCCCACACCTTCTGCCTCCTCTATTGATAGGGATCTCTTCGCGAGAAAGTGGATGGACCATAGCCTTCAACAATAAAATAAACAAATATATACAACAAATATTTTGCTAAAGAAACAAATTAAATGGATCAAAATCAACAACAAAGTTAAGCCCAAGAAATGGATAAGAACCTACATCTACTCTTTGTTAATAAGGAAAAATTAATACACATATCCATACTATTAGTAGAGAGCGTATATTAATGCAACTTCTTGGTGAAAGCTTTGCCCATTTAAACCAAGAGATTCATCAAATTATTGAAAGCTCCCCATCTAGTCATAGAATAAGAATGGTTACACCCTTATCTATCTTCACAAATGGATGTGATATATTTTTCTCCTATTTTTTCCTTTTCTCACCTACCCTATCATGATCCCATGAATGATACCAGGATCCCATAATCCCACCTTACTCCTTCTCTTTTTATTTTATTTTTTTTTATTTTCCTCTCTATTCATATTTTTTTATATTCTTCTTTTTATTTCCTTATTTTTATTTGGGTAAATTACATTGACACCTCTTGAGGTTTGGTCCAATTACTATTCACCCCTTGACGTTTTGGAAATTATATTTCCACTCATGTGGTTAATAGTCTTATTTCACAAACCTCCCTACTTATATAAAAGGTAACAACTCTTAATAGAAAAACAGAGAAAATTACATTAAAAAAAAAATAAAGAAAAGGAGAAAAAAATGAGAAAGTAAAGCAAAGTAAAACAAAAAAAGAGAATGTGCATGAATTTAATATGTTCATTCCATCTAAATAATTACAATGACATAAGGGTTAGTATAATTTTTTAAACGTCAAAAGTGATATATATTAAATCTAAGGGGTTGTTTGGGATGACCTAAATAAGTGTACTTTTTGTCTTTTTATGAAAATATGTGCAGAAAAATAAAGAGGTGATGTGATGAAAAAAAGATAAAAAGATAAATTATTTGGAACTTTCTAAACTTGACCTAAATCTCAAAAAGTGTAAGTAAAATTTATCTTTTTTATTTACAGTGTATCTTCAAATATAAACACGGCCATACATTAATATTTATATAATACACTCCGAACAAACCCTTATCCAAAGACAGAGTTGAGCAACTACATACAATCATAATACATTTGAGTTATTTTACCAAATAAGGCGTCAAATCAAGTGATGGCCATAGGTAGGAGACAACTACTTGCAGTGCAGCGAGATGGGAATAGGATTGGATTTCCTGAAATCCAGAGAGAGAGAGAGAGAGAGAGTATTTGACGCAAGGTGAGAAAATTGAAGGGTTGTTTAGGATGATCTAAATAAGTATATTTTTTGTCTTTTTATAAAAAGATGTGCAAAAAAATAGAAAGATGATGTGATAAAAAAAAGATAAAAAGATGAATTATATAGGGGATACCAAACCACCCCTGAGAATCTTGGTAGCCAAGCAGATCCCCTGCCTAATCCTACACATCTACCTTACTAGCCAGCCCAGATTGTGTAGATACTATACTATTGGAGGAGTTTGGGAGGAGTTTTGCATATTAAAAAATAAAATAAAATAAAATAAAATATTATATTTAATTTAAAATAATTTATTAAAAAATAAAATAAATTAAAATAATTAATATGAAAAAAAAATATTATATATAATTTATAATTATATATTTCATAATTATCAAATTAATTTAAAGAGTTAATTAATTTTTTAAATATAATTATTTTAATAAAATTAAAATTAAAAAAAAAAAAATCAAACAATCAAACTCACCAAATAAGGTCAATATAGAAGAGGATAGGATAGCATGTCATAGTGGGCCTAGACAGCTGAAAGTAACAAGGTCGGCGCAGAGCACATTTAGCTAGCCCTAGGGTAGGGTGTGTAGCCGCCAAGAAATCACTTATCTTGAGAATACATGACACGGACTTCGGGGTAGGCACAGCAGCCTGCTGTTTCCGTTTGGAATGGTCTCGAGTGTTTCTCCATAATTTGAATGGTTTATGTTATGAAAAATGTTTGAGGGTCACACAATTAGTTGTTTAAATGGATTGAAATTGTTAAAATGATGTCGTTTTGATTTGTTTTGTACTTAAAATGATGTCGTTTTGACAGTTTCAAGCCATTCGAGTCACTAAATTTCGGACCACCAACCATTGCTGTTTATGTTATAAGTTTCGTGAAGTATATTATTTATATAAAAAATTAAATTAATTAGATGTTCATAAATTTATAATTAGGTTTTAATTATTTTTAAATTTTTTAAAAAGTTATGTTAATTGTTAATTTTTATAAAGGGTAAATTGCACTTATATCATTAAAATTTAGATTTAATACATATTACTCTTGACGTTTGGAAAATTATACTAACTCATTCGTCATTGTAATTATTTAGTTAGTATAAAAACATTGAATTCATACACTCTCACTTTTCTTGTTTTGCTTTACTCTTTTTTTCCATGTAATTTTTTATATTTTTTTATTAGGAGTTGTTGCATTTTATATAAGTTGGGAGTTTGTAAAATGAGACTATTAACCACAGGGGTGAGAATGTAATTTTCAGAACGTCAGGCATGTAGTGTAATTGGATCAAACCTTAGGGGGTATCAGTATAATTTACCCTTTTATAAAAGCAAATTTACTTTTGTTATAAGGCTATAGATATCTAATCAATTTAATTTTTTATATTGATGATCTACTCGACGAACCTTATAATATGAACGGTTTTGATTATTGAAAAGAGCTCAAACAACACTTCACAAAGGAGCACAACAACTTACTGGGCATAGCAGGATCCTCAGATCCTACCTGACATACAATATAGTATGCCAATCAAATCAAGTTTACTTTTATTTAATATCCAGACCTGCTCCATACCCATTATTATGACTGATGTGAAGTAAGCAAACCTAGAAGAGTTAGTGGACCCACCTTAAACCTTGACTTTTACTTAAATAAAGGGATTAGAGTATCTCCAACGGTTTATCAAATATTTTATTAAATTTGAGTAAAAATACGACCATTTCCTCTATTTGATATCAGACAATCCAACGATAGACTATTGTAGCTTTCATCAAACTACAGGACGTCCGGAGGGTCGACTGACCAGTCAACTGGCAAGAGCAAAATTATTTTTTTTTGCCTTCATTTCTGTTTCCTCAATTCAAACAAGAATTCTTCAAAGCTACCACTTATTAATGAAACAATTTCATTTTCATTTTGTAAGGGTAAACTACTCTTCTCTCTTTCTCAACTAAATGAGAGCTACCATTTATTGAAACAATTTCATTTTCATTTTCTTGCACACAGAGACAAACCCAAGAAAGTCCATGAAGATTTTCTCCATCAAATCTCTCTCATTTTTTCTTCTTCTTCTTCTTCCAATCTTCCTTGTCCTGTCTTCCACCACCTATTCATTCTCTAATGGAGCTTCTCAGAATCTTTACCTTCAAACCCTTCACATTCCAAGTAAATCTATTTCTAATGAGGACAAAAGATAGGCAAGGATCCAGCAAAAGTTTAAATTTTTTTCATTTATTTTTCCTCTTGTGCTTCAAATCATAAAACGTTCTTACTTCTTCCACAAAAGAAAGAGACTGAATGGTTAGTGTTTTGATAGAGTGATGACGAGCAAGAAGGAGATGAAGCTATCATACTTTTTTGCTTCAAGTGGTCGACTGGGGGGTTGACTAGAGGTCGACCTCTTAGTGTAAAATTTTCACAAAATTTTGCTTAAGGTAGTCATTCGAGAGGACATCTGGTCGATCGTCCGGTGGTCCACACTCAACGACTATATATAGTAAATTACTGAAAGGTGCATGACATCTCCAGTTTGGTGAAATTTTTTGGGCGTTCTCAATTTGATACCGTTTTGGTAAAACCGGTGGAGCACAAAAAATACATCTTTTTCACCAAATTTGAATTTGATGATAGATTTGGTGAATGGTTGGAGATGGTTTTAGTATTCTAACAACAAAGAGATAATCAAACTCACTTACCACTAGGGCGGCCAGCTTGAGGCCACCTCGAGGGTGATAAAATCAATGTTTGATTTGTATATCTTATATAAGTAGGAAATTCTATGATATATAGGCAAATTTTGATATACACTATTTTAAAAAGAGAGTACTATATATACTTTTAATTTTATTATTTCTTTCTTTAGTTATGATTAAATTTTTTTTTTAGTTACGATATTATTTTAGTTATACCTCATAAGTTCTTTATTTATGCCTTATATTGTGTTTAAATATGACATTTTTTTTTTAAATTATGACTTAAAAAATTAAAATTATTTTTTTAATTTTTTTTTTTATGAGGTGCCCTTTAAAGGGTGTGCACCATAGTGTTTCCCTATATCTTTTGATAAAGATGTAAGAAATGTTTTTTAAAAAAATCTGACCAAATCGATTTAACCGAACCTAATCGTCTATATTTAGTCTTCTTTTTTTATTTTTTTTATTTTTTTATAATAAGAATTGGTTTGTATGATTTTTTAATTTGATTTTTTTTTTCGACTTTCAACTCGATATTGGTTTAAGCACTTTGTGCATTGAACTAAACCGAAACCGACCGTTTCAAAATATGTTGTATTTATAATATATATACACTACATTCCATCTCAAAATATTAGTACTTTTTGGAAAATCTAATCTTTTTTTATAGTAAAATTATTACATTTCAAAAATATCATTTGACTTTTTTGGAGATTATCAATTGTTAAAATTAATGAATTTTAAAACATGACAACATAAGAAATTCATATTCTTTTAGTCCTTGATTTTTTTAAAAGAACTAATATTTTGGGACGAATGGAGTATATACAATTTAATAATTGTAGACGTCCCCGAATGTCCCGGGAAAAATCCCGTGTTGTCCATTGGGCTTACTACAATTCGGACTCAAATGTCACTGTTCTTAATCTGATCTCGCAAAGTGCAATACAAGATTGATAAATCACCAAAGAGTCCAAATCCGACAAATCGTTTTGGAAAATTGATTTTTTAGAAAGAAGTGCCAAATATAGACTGCTTTGCTAGATACAGATTCGCCACCTAAATATTTTATTTTGGGGGAAATTTAGGAAACCCTGAGTCGTGCCTAAGGCCACGTGTCCGTCATCACCAAAGTTGCCTCGGCTCGAGAACTTGGGTACGATTGGAGAAGGTCATCTATGAGCGCCTCCGCTCGCCTGATCCGAAGATCGGCCTGTACTAAGCATGATATCGAGTTTTTGAAAACACATGCGTTCTTATTCCGGTTATTTACCTAGAATTACTATGTGATGCGCACAGCACACAAGTATAGACTAGATTACCTAAGTTGGAACAAAGCATTGCATATTCGTTTTGAAAACGGTTTGCTACTCGCAAGTAGGCTAAAATACGGATTTTGCCACCCTCAAGTGGGCTTAGAAAACATGGTGATTTGCCACTCTCAAGTGGGCTTAAAACTCGCAATCAATGAATTGTCCCAATTCAAGTAACCCAACCTTCACCCACAGGCATTCAGGCAGTTATATCACATAAGCAAATAGCCTCATGGTAAGCATGCTATCATGTTAACACTTACACACATGCAAGATGCTAAAGCATAAACACTCACAGTGTACTCCGAGCCAAAACAAGAAACTAGTTAAAAATCATGCATGATCCTAGTTTATATTAAGATGGCTAATGCAACGCATGCAAAATGCAACTAGAATAGGCTCGGCTAATCTAAGTATGTCATGTGAAATGTGGTAACTCGATACACATAATCAAGTTGGAATTTGAAATACTATGCAATTAGTATGATGCGCCGAGCCCGGTGCGTGCAATACGAACGAATGTATGCAAACATGCTGACATAAGTATGCTAATTGAAACATGACCTAAACTAACCATCGAAAGCTAGTAAATAAAAGGGAGAAAGACGTGGGGTTGGAAGACATTCACACACGCACGCACACTTATTACAAATTCGCCCTATCGACAAAGGGTCTGAATAAATAATACAAACCGAATAATTAATCAACTACCCTAGCTAATTAAATATTACAAAACCCTTAATTAATTAACAAATTAATTACAAAATAGTCTAAGTATGAAACTACAGAGGCCGCTGCAGCTCCGCCTCGAAATGATTGGATGATGCATGCTCGATTCGCCTCGCTCGGAAACCCGTTGTCATGCCACATGTTGCCTCTGTTTGCATTGTTTTATGCTTCTGGAAACTGCACAAGTCCCAAGGCTATTTCTGAACCACTCCCTGAGCACTGCGGGATGTCACCGGCCAAGAGACAGAACCACCAGCCATAGAAGGATGGTCATCGACCAAAAGTGGGGCCATCGGCTGGATATTGTTAGCCGGCCGGCACTGAATGTGGCCAACCGGCCATCCCTTCCTGCAGAATTCTGTTTTTGCTTCAGCAGAGGACGGACAGTACATGGCAAGGAATTTACAAGACAATGTGTGCACGACCACCCTCCCTATCATGCTATGAACTTAAGGGAGTATGGCTCTTGACCCTCGGGCCACTAATCACGCATTTCGATGCATGATGGCCAAAGGTGCCAAGTGTGCAAATTAATGTAGAATGAATGCAACAAAGCAAATGAATGCTACACACTCTATCATGTTGGATCAAGAGTGTCGGCGACTGAGGATTTAGGCACGTCTCGTCACTTCAAGTACGAACGTCCCTCGTTCCTCGTGTTTGGTTTGACACCCCAAACCAAACATAATACAATGTATGTATGCCAAATACAATGCAAAACATGCAACTAATGTAATGCAACATAAGCATGCCAAATGCAATATGACTCGAACATATACACGAGGTTAAGATAGCAAACATGCCGAATGTAATGCAACCTAAGCTAACATGTGACAAGATGCGAACTAACAAACATGCAAGATGCAATCTAGATATACAAACATGTATGGCATGCAATGCCAAGGTAGACAAGCATGCAACAAGTATATATTAATGTCATGCGATGCAACTAACCAAACATCATGCAATATACTCAATATGCAAACACGGTGCAATACAGACATGCAAATATCATGAAAGCAAACATGCTCAATGGACGTAAACCAAAAGGACAGACCTCAGCCATGCCTACAAACAGTGGCCAAAATGCCAAGAAATGATGGACAAAACACACCCAAACATGAGCATGTAAAGGTCCAACACTTAGGCACGAAAAAGGTCGACTCTTAAGCACATTTAAAAGAGACAAATATGGACAAATAACAAGCATGTTAAGCTCTGAAAATATGCAAGGGATGATGCCAAATCAACCAAGCCATGCAAGTAAAGCATACAAAGGAGCCTAAAACTTGAGACTAGCCAAGGGGCTCAAGCCATGGCCATGTGAAGCAAGCCCCAAAGGGCCAAGGGGACCTAAAACAGTCCCGAGACCAAAAGTGAGCTCAAAGCTAGCCAAAACAAGCTAGAATACAATGCCAAAATAATGGGGCATGCAATGCTATCAAAGAGGTGTTATACTACGCCTAACACAACCAAACATGGCATGATTTAAGCAATGGAAAACAGAGTTATGGCATGTTGAAACAAACTCAAAAACCCACTTAGATGGTATCTAAATGGTCTAAGCATAGAGGCATTCACAATGGCCCAATCTTGAAGCATAAAAACACAAACCTTCTAATGCATATAAAATGTTATGAATGTGAATGCATGGCCACATTTTATGGACTAAAAGCTGATGTGAAATGATGCCAAATCATGAAAATGAGCCAAGTAATGCAATCATGCGACTTAGGCCTTCAAGGCTAACAAGCTAGGATGAACTAAGGCTATACAAAACACAACATATATGATCAAAACGACACCAAATAGAGCTTTAACATGCTGAAATATGACTAAAAGTTCCTTTGGGTCGAGTCAAAATATGCAAGCACGATAGTTCAAATGCAAGATACATGTTATGGCAAATGAGAGGATTGCAAGACAAGTGTATGGTGTATGCATGAGGCCATCAAACCAACATGAAACAGAGGTACAACATGACCAAACAACACCAAATACTTGCTAAAATGGAGTTAAAACAAACTAAATAAATATGCTACCATTATGAGCTCTTAAGGCAAGCAAATGAGGCATAAAGAGAGAGGGGTGTCCCTCCCCTATGCAAGACCTCAAAACCACTTCTCTACAACTGAAAATCCTCTGGATTTCAGTGGTGAGAAGGTTGAAACAAGAAAGGTTCCAAAGCCAAGAGGAAGAGGCACAAAAAGAGGCCAAACAAGGCCTAAGGGGGGGTAGACAACCCCCAACACAAAAGTGACCTTAATGAAACATCTCAAGCATAAAAATACAGAACTTTTTTCAGTAGGACAATAAGCTTAAAACAGCATGCAAGTATGTGTAAAAGCTTATGCCAAAATAGGGTATCAAAAGCAAGTTGACTCACCCTTGAAGAACACTTCAAGAACACCAACTCCAGCACCCTTCTTGGATAAGAACCAACTCAAAAACTCTGAAATCATCCTTCTAGCGCCTCAGCAACCAAGGATAGTGTAGAGCTAGGTGTTTATGTGTAATAGTAAGACAAAACACATTTTTGAGCTCAAACACACACACAAATCTAGAGAGAGGAAGATATAGAGAGAGATATATCTAACTTCTATATCAGTTGGCTGAACCCCTGGAAAGGGAGGGGAGGCCCTCCTTTTATAGAAAATCCAATTCCAAGCTTCTAAAAGAAGCTAAGCTCAAGGATGAAATCCCTCCATACAAGTGTATGGAGGGCAGAGTCTGTGCTCACCAGCTAGCACAGCTGGCATGCACAATGCCTGAAAAAGGAAAAGAAAAGGCCTCAGCCAGAAAAAGTGGCCGATCGACCAAAGAAATGGCCGGCCGACCAACTAAAGTGCCGATCGGCCAACACCATTAGCCGATAGCAAGAAAACATGGCCGGTGGCCTCAGGCCGTGGCCGGTGGGTTAAGGGGATGGCCAACAAGCCACTTCCTACTCTCAGGTGCAAAAACCACAAGTCCTTGGTCCACAACCAAGCACAAAACAGTCAAGCTGAGAGATCCTAAGGCAAGGCGCGCAGCCGAGACCTTCAGGAACTCAAAACGAACACGAACATGGATGATCATCGAGTGTTCAAACGATAACGTCCAAGTCTTGAGGACGGTCAAAAATGGGGTGTCTACAGTTGCCCCGCTTTGACAGAACTCGAAAGTCATAACAATGACGGGAGTGAATGTCAAAGCCCAGAGACGACCCATTTTTGACAAGGCCGAAGACTTAGACAGGCACAAAAGACATGAAAGATATTCGCCCGCAGGCAGGGGAAAATGCAAAGGACAATGCACAAAACCGAGCATAACTTATGATCATGTGAAGAAAGTTGTAACGAAGCATAACATGCAACAGTTTAAGCAAGCATATACAAATCTAACTACATTTCATGCAGAAAGGATGTAGGAAAATTATACAATTCTCGCTACGTCTAACGCGGAGAATACAATACCGTCTGGTTCGTCTGGTCGCGCTAGCCTCAAATGAACCGTACATACAATATCGTTCCTGAAAAAGAAAGAAACTTAACAGGTACAACATTGTTAGAAACATGCATAACAATGCAAGTGAAAAGTGCGTGACAACGCAAGTGAGGGGGGTGCAAGACAATGCAACCTAAGTGCGACGCATAACAATGCGGAATGGATGCGAGACAATACAACCTAAGCGTGACGCATAACAATGCGATTCGAAACAAGCATAACAATGCAAGGAGGGCATGCGCGACAACGCACGCCGAGCGGTGCATAACAATGCAAACCGAGTAATGAATAAACACATGTAAGTAAAGCATGTGCGACAACGCATACAATGTGTGTAACAAGAGAGGCATAAACACATGTAAGTAGAGCATGTGCGACAACGCATACAATGTGTGTAACGAGAGAGGCATAAACACATGTAAGTAAAGCATGCACGAGAACGCATACAATGTGTGTAACGAGAGAGGCATAAACACATGTAAGTAAAGCATACGTGATAAGGCATGCAATGTGTGTAACAATGCGGGAAGGTGCATAACCACATGTAAGTAAAGCATACGCGATAACGCATGCAATGTGTGTAACAATGCGGGAAGGTGCATGAACACATGTAAGTAAAGCATACGCGATAACGCATGCAATGTGTGTAACAATGCGGGAAGGTGCATAAACACATGTAAGTAAAGCATACGCGATAACGCATGCAATGTGTGTAACAATGCGACAAGGTGGAAAGACACATATTCAACGGAAGCATGGTAAAGGCATGTTATTCGTGATGTTGAGATGCAACTTCAAAACAAGACGAGGGATTGTTTAATGCAAGATGCGTAACGAGCATGCTCATTACAGTCAAAACAAAGCGACGTAATACAACATACTTAACGCAATTTGCGGAACTCGCAAGACACAAAAGGATACGAGAAAGGATACTCCTTGCGCGCACCGGGCATCGCACACAGAAGTCACGGCTCGAGGTCGACACGAAGGCCGGTTAAGGTTCAAAAGTGCACTTTCTTGCACGGTCTTGAGTAATGAAGGTGCCAAACCACATAACTGATCCGAACAAGGGTGTGGGAGGTGTATCGACCACAAGGGGAGGCCACCGGTATTGATCCAGACATTCCGCTGCTTTTTCTTTTCTTTGCTCTGTTCAGACATTTTGTTGTTTTTCTCCCCTTTTTGCTTTACTTTTCTTTTCATTGGTAGTTTGAGCACATTGTACTGCCTCAAGCAGGTTTTACTTTCTCAAAACTATGTACTTTTTGCAAAAGACATGAGGGGAATGAAACAGGTACTTTGTTCAAAAAGTGTTACATTTGTAGATTTTATGCATCGCATCGTGTAACAAGCTCGCGAGGGACATCATGGGTTACAGTTCGGACTCAATTTGTCACGGTTCTTAATCTGAACCAAAGAGTCCAAATCCGGCAAATCGTTTTGAGAAAACAGATTTTAAAAGAAGTGCCAAACATGGACTGCTTTGCCAGATACAGAGTCGCCACCTAAATATTTTTTATGGGGGAATTTAGGAAACCCTGACTCGGTGCCAAAGGCCACGTGTCCGTCATCACCAAAGTTGCCTCGGCTCAAGAACTTGGGTACGATTGGGGAAGGTCAGCTATGAGCACCCCCTTTCGCCCGATCCGAAGATCGGCCTCTACTAACCATGATATCCAATTTTGAAAACACATGCATTCTTATTCCGGTTATTAGCCTAGAATTACTATGTGATGCGCACAGCATACAAGTATAGACTAGATCGCTTAATTTGGAACAAAGCATTGCATATCCGTTTGTTTGGAAAACGTTTTGGAATTTGCTACTCGCAAGTAGGCTAAAACACGGATTTCAGTGAGTTATTCCAACTCAAACAATCCAACCTTTACCCACAGGCATTCAGGCAGTTATATCACATAAGCATCTAGCCACATGATAAGCATGCTATCACAGCAAACATTCACACTCATGTGAGATGCTAAAGCATAAAGAGCTCACCTAGTACTCCGCGCCAAAACAAGAACATGTTAGCAATCATGCATGATCCAAGTCCATGTTTAAATGCCTAATGCAACGCATACGGAATGTCATTAGAGTAGGCTCGGCTAGTCTATAAATGACATGTGAAAATGCACAAATAGCATGTATTCAAGTTAGATTTGAAATACTTTATGCAGTTAGCATGATGCGCCGAGCCCGGTACATGCAATACTGATGAATGATGCACGCATGCATAGCATAAGGTATGCTAAAGTAAACATGCCCTAATACTAACCATCAAAAGCAGGTAAGTAAAAGGGAGAAACAAGTGGGGGTTGGAAGACATGCACACACGCACCCACACTTATTACAAATTTGCCCTCGCTCGGAGGGACCGAAAGCAAAATACAATTTAACTAACCTACAAGCTAATTAAATATTACAATCCACTTAATTAATTAACAAATTAACTAAACTAAGGAAAATAGTAAACAGCAGCCTCGGGAAGAGGGTCCAATGCATGTGTGCTCGGGTTTGCTCGAAAATCCGTCGCTATGCACAATTTGCCTCTGTTTTCCCTGCTCTACTCCTTTGAAAATTGAACAATTCCCAAGGAACACTCTCTGGACACTGTGGAACACCACCGGCTAGGAGGAATAGTCACCGGCCATGTATAATGGTCACCGGCCACAAAATACTCCATCGGCCAACAATGAATGGCCGGTCGGCACTGAAGATGGCCGGCCGGCCAAATCTTCCTGCAAAAACTGGTTTGACAGCAGCAGAGGACAGAACTTGGCATGGCAATGCATTTCAAGCAATGTATGCACCAACCACACTCCTTATCATGTGTATGACTCAAAGGAGGATGAGCCTCGATTCTCGGACCACCAATCACGCATTTCCATTCATGATGGCCCAAAGAATCAAGTGTGCATGTTGATATGGAATGTAATGCACATAATCAAGCAAGGAGGCCTAACCTCTATCACAAGCAATTCAAGAGGCCAAGCATGCATGCTAATGCAATGCAACTTAGGCATACGACTAAGTATGCAACATGGACAACACAAAGAAGTACACAAAGCATACAACAATCATGCAAAGCATGGAGCAAGCATGTTAATGACAAGCATACAAGATGTAATCTAAACATGCAAGTGTGCTGGGCACGCAACATCATACAAATAGGACCAAGCATGCGACAACACACAAGGTAAGCATGCAACACATGCTAAGGGAGGGACTTACACTAATTGGACAGCCCTAAACTAGGTCCAAAACAGTGGCCAATGCTATAAAAAAGAGGGCCAACACACACACAAATAGACATGCATGCAAGGTCTAAGACTTGGGCATAAAGAGACAACTCTCAAGCATACTCAAGAGGATGCAAATATGGATACATAGCATGCAATATAAGCTCTGAATATGCATAAAATAGAGGTGCCAAACCTACTAATTAACACAAGCAAAGCATGCTAGCATGGCCAAAACTCAAGGCAAGCTAAAAGGGCATGGGATCACATTTAGCAAGACCAAACATGGCATGAATTAAATGACCAAAAACAGAGTTTTAGCATATTAAAACAAAGCCTAAAGACCACTTAGATGACATCTAAATGACACAAATTCAAGAGCATGCACAATGACCAAACATGGAGCATAGGGCACAACCTCATAAGGCATCAAAGGAGCATCAAAGGCAAGCATGCAAGCATGTCATGAGGACTGAAATGGTGCTATAAGTGGTGCCAAACCACTGAAATAGATCAACCAATGTATGCTCAACACCTCACACACTTAAAGCCTACAAGCTAAACAATGCAAAGGGGCTATGCAATACATGGCAAACATGACTAAAACAACCAAGGGCAGACCTTAACCATGGAAAATCAAGTACAAAAGCTTCACAAAGCTAGGCCTAAAACATGCTTGAACAAGGGTCAAAGCCTAGATGCATGTTAAGGCTAAATGATGGCATTACAAGACATGTATGCAAGACATGCAAGGTGTGTCCAAACCAACTAAACACAATGCTATATTATGACATAATAAGCATGAAAATCAGTCAAGGCATGGCGAACATGAAACTAAACATGGTGCTCACTAAAGAAGCAAAAATGACCCTTTTCAAGGACAACAAGGAGAGGGGGTGGCCCTCTCCTTCCTAGAATCTCAAGGCACGATCCTCACCTCTGAAATCCCTCAAGATTTCAGTGGTGAGGAGGCCGAGACCTCCGGGAACTCAAGACAAACACAAACATGGATGATCACTGAGTGTTCAAGCGGTGACGTCCAAGTCTTGAGGACGGTCAAAAATGGGGTGTCTACAGTTGCCCCTCTTTGACAGAACTCGAAAGTCACAAAGTGACGGAAGTGAATGTCAAAGCCCAGAGACGACCCATTTTTGACAAAGCCGAAGACTTAGACAAAGCATGCAAGACAAACAAGCTATGCGCCCGAAGGGAGGGGCAAGATGCAAGACAATGCACAAAGCCGAACATAACTTATGATCATGCAAAGAAAGCTGTAACGAAGCACATACAATGCAACAGTTTTAAGCTAGCATACACCAAACTACACTACAATGCAGAAAGGATGTAAGAGAATTATGCAATTCTCGATACGTCTCACTCGGAGGATACAATACCTGTCCGGTTCGCCTGGTTGCACCAGCCTCAAATGAGCCGTACATACAATATCGTGCCTGAAAAGAAAGCAAACTTAACAGGTACAATATTGTTAGCAACATGCATGACAATGCAAAATGAATGCAAAATGATATGCAATATATACAAAACTATGTATAATAATGCAAATGAAAATGCAATGCAATTGAAACGATGCAAACGAAATGCAATGCAATTGAATCATGATCCAATCACGAGCGGTTCAAAACCACACAAATGTCAAATAGATTGATGGAAGTAACAAGTCCGCCTACCATAGAAAAGGTGCCGCAACCCTCAAAGCGCGTACACATGCAGAACTATGAGTGATGTAGACGGACACAAGAACAAGTATTGGGTGGAATGACATGAGTGGGGAAACAACCCGTTAACGAAAGAACAACGATCCTAATGCTGGATGCAAAAATTACAGTACAATGCAATATATACAGTGGATATGGCATGCAGCCAAACCAAATCATGCCTAGGAAGGGTATGTACACATACAAGCCATGTCTAACACAGAAAAGGTGCCGCCACCCTCAAACCAAGTTCATCAAGGAATAGGCGCGTACACATGCAGAACTGTGCTTTGACGTGAAAAGTATGAGCACATACCAAACCAATCTCAACAAGGAGAGGTGCAAGCCATAGATGGAGGTGATGATGCAGTGGATACATGCAAGCTACAATGCGACATTTACAATATGCACTGGAATGGGATAGATACGATGGATAAGGCACGCAGACCAAACCAAACCTTGCCTAGGAAAGGCATATACACATACAAGCCATGTCTAACACAGAAAAGGTGCCGCCACCCTCAAACCAAGTTCATCAAGGAATAGGCGCGTACACATGCAGAACTGTGTTTCGACGTGAAAAGTATGAGCACATACCAGACCAAGCTCAACAAGGAAAGGTGCAAGCCAAAGATGGAGGTGATGCAATGGATGCATGCAAGCTACAATGCGATATTTACAATATGCACTGGGATGGATGTTTACAATGGAAATGCATGACATATGCACTATATTACGATGAAATGCATGACATATGCATTATTTACAATGAATGCATGATATATGCAGAACTGTGATGTAATGCATGACATATGCATTATTTACAATGTAATGCATGACATATGCATTATTACAATGTAATGCATGACATATGCATTATTTTTTGTTTTTTTTTTTTGTTTTTTGAAATGCATAATGCATGGAGTGCGCGACAACGCAAGTCGCTTGAAATGCATGACAATGCATGAACTTTTTTTTTGTGCGCGACAACATGTGGCTTAAGATGCATGAAAATGCATGAACTTTAAAACACGCGGCTTGAGATGCATGAAAATGCAAATGAAATGTGCACATCAATGCACCAAAGGTCTTGCACCTTCCGAGGATTTAAGGTCTCCTAGACCGTGGTGTGTTGCACAGGACGGTGTGATACGCAAAATAGCGCGATTGAATGCATGCAAAATGCAATCAGATGCGCAAAATAGCACGATTGAATGCATGCAAAATGCAATGAGATGCGCAAAATAGCGCGATGCGTTAGACAACGTGAGTGCACAAGACAGTGCGATGCGCAAGATAGCGCGATGGAATGCATGCCAAATGCAATGAGATGCGCAAAATAGCGCGATACGTTTAGACAATGCGAGTGCACAAGACAGTGCGATGTGCAAGATAGCGCGATGGAATGCATGCAAAATGCAATGAGATGCGCAAAAGAACGCGATTGAATGCATGCAAAATGCCATGAGATGCGCAAAAGAACGCGATTGAATGCGTGCAAAATGCAATGAGATGCGCAAAATAGCGCGATGCGCTAAACAGCGCGATACGTTAGACAACGCTAGTGCACAAGACAGTGCGATTGAATGCATGCAAAATGCAATGAGATGCGCAAAACAGCGCGATGCGCTAAACAGCGCGATGCGTTAGACAACGCGAGTGCACAAGACAGTGCGATTGAATGCATGCAAAATGCAATGAGATGCGCAAAACAGCGCGATGCGTTTGAAATGCACATGGGGCAACTTTCGAGTTTTGTAAAAGACAAAAGGATACAGAAAGGATACACCTTGCACGAATTCGAGTGCCACACACAGAAGACACGGTCCGAGGTCAAAACGGAGGCCGGTTGAGCTTCAGAAATGCACTGTTCTTGTACTATCTTAAGCAATGAAGGTCCCAAACCACTCATTTGACCCAAACAAGGTTGTAGGAGGCTCACCGGCCGGAAGGGGAAGCCACCGGCCATCCACCGGCCACCAAAAAACATTACCGGCCAAATGTTTGGCCGGCCGGCCAAAAATGTAGCCGACCGGCCAAAAATGCCTGATTCGGGGCAGTTTTGACTTTTCGCCTTGGGTCTTTTAAAATAGGGTTTCAAACCCTATTTCATTCACTTCCTTTAGCCGAAATCTTGCCCTCTCTCTCCCTAGAGCATTCTCTTCTCTTTATTCTCCCGTTTTCTTGCGTTTTAGCCCCCGTTTCATCGTCCGATTCGCGATCTCCTTCGCGTTTCAAACATTTTGAACCGAACATTTCTTTGTTTCGGTGTTTCCTTTGCTATTTCCACTTTTTGGGGTTTGTTCCCCCCGAGTTTCTCTCGATTTCCATACATTTTCCACTCCCCGGCTTTTCCGGCCATTTTGCACCCTCTCGGGGGTTGACTTTTTTCTGGCCATTCTAGCTCGGTTTTCCCTCTTCCAGCTATTTTCTCATCACCTTTGATATGGCGGACGACATCCCACAGGGCGGGACTCCCCCGGAGCATGAGATGGATCTCGGGGTTGAGCTTCTCCCCCTGAGTGTCCGTCCATTCGACCCGGCGACCTACTGGCCGGCGATCCACATCTTGCCTCCCGATGGACTTTGCCAGTTTCGGAGCTTTGATAGGGCGATGCCTCCAGAGCTTCTCTTGCATGAGCCTACATCTCATCTGTCCTTCGGTGCTTCCGAGGTAACATTCGTTCCTCAGTTTTACTTTCTGCGACATAGAAAACTTAACTGCCGACTGCCATAGCTGATTATATTCTTTAATTGCTTAGCTCAGATGCACTGATGCACTGTATACTGTAGTTAACTGTGAACACACTTGCAACTGATATCTGTTTGAAACTGACACGTGCACACGCACTGCACTGGCCCTAAACCATTCAGACACACGACACACACTGTATTTCACTGCATACACACTGGCACCCGATATCTGTTTGAACTTGAAAACATGCACACATGCTGTATTTGCACTGAACCACTCAAACACGCTGACACATCACACGTTGTAGTTCACTGTAAGCACACCAGCACCCGGTACCTATTTGAATCTGAAAACATGCACACATGCTATATTTGCACTGAACCACTCAAACACGCTGACACATCACACGTTGTAGTTCCCTGTATGCACACCGGCACCCGATATCTATTTGAATCTGAAAAACTTGCATACATGCTGTATGTATCTCAATTCTGAATGCCTTTCAAAACTGGTATATTTAGCATTGCTTCGCGATTGTTTGCTTGAAAACAGGGAGATTCCCATACCATCTGGGGGTATGGGAACATCGCCGCTCGAGATTGGTACGCAGAGCTACCCGATGCGGTTCGCCACATCGTGGATCAGGCCGGCTTCGGCGCATTCTGCAGAGGACTATCCAGGCTCACCACGAGCAGGCCTCTCCTCGCCGCTCTAGCGGAGAGGTGGTGGGACACCACCGATTCATTCCACCTCTCTGCGACGGGAGACATGACGATGACTCCCTATGATTTCTCGATGCTCACAGGCATCGGGGTAGGGGGTGATCCGATCCCCTTTGACACTGATATGGACGAGTGGACGGCTGCTCAGATCCACCTGCTCGGCGAGGTGCCGCCTCTTGCGCGTCCTGGCTTCGTCCGATACTCATGGTTCGAGGTCCAGTTCAGGGTTCAACCAGCCCTAGTGGAGGAGGCTCCGATGACTCAGGAGGCTGTGGAGCGATATGCGCGCGGCTTTCTGATGTTTCTATTGGGGGCGACTATTTTCGCCGACCGGGCGAATACCGTGCCCCTCTGTCTGCTCAGCACCTTAGTGGTTGTCACACAGATCCTGCACTATGACTGGGGTGGTGCCGCTCTGGCCACACTCTACGGATATATGAGCTCAGCTTCCCGTGGCAGCGGACAGTTGCTCAGGGGCTACTGGCGTGCTTGGAAGGTACATTTTTCTTCTCTGCCTTACATTTCTGCTTTCTATTATCTGTACTCTATACACTGCACACACTGCGGTCTGCTTCATGCTGGCTGTATACTGCACACACGACACACATATACTCTGCTTTACACCGACTGTACACTGCTCACACTGTACACTCTGCACAATACACTGCCTGCACAATACACTGCACGATACATGGCTCTGTTATTTCTGCTTTATTCTGCATTTTGCTTTATCTGATAAGCATACTGGTATTTACTTTGCAGTTGTGGGTCTACGCCTACTTTCCCAGACTAGCCCCAGTGCCAGACGTGGAGACCCCTCTCGTCGTCCCGTTCTCGCGCCGCTTCGACGGGAGGGGCGTGCGGAGGCCCTGGGAGACGTTTAGCTTCTTCCGCCGCTATTTTGACACCATCACCCCTCGTGGAGGTATGTTCTTCTTGAGAGTTTATTTAAGCTTTGCTTTTCACTGTATGTTTTCAATAATAGTAGATAACAAACTATATTTCATTTTCAGATCACTTGGCAGCCCTGGGCTCCATTGCCAGCGACGATTCGGGACCGATTTGCCGGTGCTGAGGAGACCTCGCGTTTTCGGATTTTGCTGGAGGGCCCGGTCTGTCGGGCTTGGTACCTAGGTGAGCGTTTCCTACGCCAGACCCTAGGGTTACCAGAGCAGATAGTCCCGGTTCACCCTCCTGAGCATATGAGGGAGACCGAGAGATTCACTGCCGAGCAGATGGTTGACTATACGATCGGCTGGGAGGCGATCCGCTTCAGAGGCATAGGTGACTACAGGGAGTACGTGCAGACGTATATCATGCGGCCTCTGAGTGGTGGCCGTCGAGTTGAGGGAGAGAGGCCCGTGGCGCCGGCAGCTAGGGCGGGAGCGGGGGCTGGAGTAGGAGCGTCGAGGAGAGCCCGGGTCCGCGGCAGGGGTGGAGCTCAGAGGGGGCGGGGGGCAGGTTGGCCTGTTCTGCCCACCTCGCTGACATACAGAGGACAAGGTGGGGCGACCTATCAGATCCCCTTTGCCCCTCCCCCGGCTGATCATGAGTTGGTCGGTTTCCACGACTTGCCTCCGGTATGTACTACTTCATATTGCATCTTGCATTGGTATTTCATTTCATTTCAGTTTATTTGATATTCCGCAGAATACTGATGCATCTGATAATTTCGCAGGCTTCCTCCGAGTACACCCGGCAGTCTCTGGAGTTGAATGCCTCCATGATGGGGATGCTACAGCGGACTTTTAACCTCCTGGCGCTTTACAGTATCCCGGTATGTTCTTCTGACCACAGTCTCAAACCATACATAAACTGCTCCACATAATCCGATGCACAACACAACACTTGACACTGATCTCACGGCATTTGATACACTGTACTCATACATTGCATTCTGCACTGATAAACTGCTCACAGTATTCACACACTGTACTCATACATTGCATTCTGCACTGATAAACTGCTCACGGTATACTGATGCATTTGCCTTTTATACTTTTCAGCCTCCCTTCCAGATTCCCACCGTAGGAGGTGTTCCAGCCAGGCCTTCTGTTCCTGCCGGAGGAGATGGAGAGGGCAGAGTATTCCCCCGCACCAAGGCGGGGCGCACTCACGTTGGGAGTAGCTCACGGGCTCCAGTCCCTGATGACGATGATGAGGAGGAGTCCGAGGCGGAGGCAGAGTCATCGGAGGAGGAGACCGGAGACGGCTCGGACTCGGGCTCAGATGACAGTGCTGATGATGCTCCTGGACCTTCGTCCAGGAAGAGGACTAGGACGGACCGGTAGCCCTGAGGCCGCTTGACATTTGATACAGATTTTGCTGTTTTTCTTCTTTTTGTACTTTTTCCTTTTTGTTGGTAGCTAGGATACTTTGTACTGCCGCAGGATTTTGTTTCCAAAACTATGTACTTGAAAAGATGATGGAATGAAACAAACTTTTTGTCTAAAAAAGTGTTTACATTTGTATATCTCATACATTGCATTGCATCACACCATATTACACCTCAATGTAAATGAAATTGATTTGTTGTCTGAAAATTGAACACTTGCACTGTAATAATCAGATAACTAACCAACCAACAGTAGAACAACCCAAGCAACCCACTGCCTGATTTTGAACACACAGCCCTTACTCTACTGGGGACTAACCTGCATACAGCCCATAACACAGCACTCGGTTCGTTCTGCACACGGCAAATCCTGAACAAACAGCCCAATCTGACAAGACGGGATACGAAGGTGGAATCGACTGAGACTGAAACACACTCAGATGCCCCAAATTTTGCTTTTTTCCTTTTGCTTTGCCTAAATGTAGAGAATGGCACAGCATTCTGAGCATAAACGATTTTTGAAATTGAAAAAGGGTTTTTCAACCGGGGTATCGAGCCTAAACTGAACATAGCAAGAAAGACTCAAACAAAAGGTACACGACCTAAACACAACGAAACACGCTTGGAAAAGACCCAAAACAAAGTTGAGGTGAACAAAACAAAGACACGACACACGGACATGTTTACAAAACGAGAGACCTCAAATCTCGAGGAGCCAGTTCCTCCGGGTATGTTTCCCACCCTTTCTGATTTGTGATTCTCACATCACTCGGCCCTCAGACTCGGTTTTTCTTTCTCAAACCCTTTTCTTTCTTTTACTTTTCTCTCAACTTACACCTCTCTATTCTTTATTCTCTCATTTTCCATCCCTTCCCAGGGTGATTGATGGATGAATAGGAAGTTGTGGGTTCACGCCCAACATTATCGACTCGCGGCTTATTCTTCTGGTGACGTTCAGTCGGTGTCCTAGGTAAGGGAACGGAGTATCTTGATCTGTCCCAATTTGTGCTTCGCACTTGGCTTGACACCTCGTCGTTTGGAGGATGTTGTGAGCTTTCAGCCCTTTACTGACAGCTTCAGTTGTGCCTTTTCTGGCGAATAAAGTGCCCTTCTGGCAAGTATGTTGGCAACGGGGGGGCGACAGAACACCTGACTCGACTGTGCCCCTAGTTCATCACTTTGTCCATTTTTTTTTGTTTTGGTTTTCTACTAAAACAATTTTAACCAAAATGAGAGTTAGATTAACATGTTAATTCAATTTTTGATTTGAAATCATGCAAGTCAGGCTATAAGCACTGAAAATTTTCCCTTTTGGGTCCCAGAAATGGTCTAGTTTTGAAAAATGAAATAGTTTTCGAGAAAATAGTCAACCTCAGTAAAAAAAAATTCAAAAACTATTCTTGCAAACGGTTAATGCTCAACGAGCACGGAACATATCCTCGAGATGCGCAACCTCGGATCGGAGGCAATGGAAAATTGCCCCTTGCTTGAAAGGGGTGCATGGCAACGGAAAGTTGCCCCTGGTTTAAACGGTGACTCATGGCAACTCATGGTAACGGAAAGTTGCCCCTTGTTTGGACGATGCGCAGCATGCTGTAAACAATCCTCATCAGTGATGATTGCAAACGAACTCTCGGACACGGAGAAGACGAAGACGGTCAAAACCAATATATGGACACAGTCACTGTGACAGCGTTGGTGGCTGGACTTCAGGATGAAGTTGACTGCGGGGTTCCGGTTGTCACAACCGAACTATCGGATTCAGAGGAGGCAAGGGTGATCAAAACCATTACATGGACTGAGACGCTATGAAAGCGTTGGGGGCTGGACTTCAAGATGAAGTTGCCTACGTATCCCAAACATGGGAATCAAGCCTTACGTAGTTCCGGTTAAGGTACACTCGGGTATTTTAACCTTTACTTTTTAGGCTCTAACTTTTGCCAAGGTGCCCGATGCGGGTTTTCGACCTTGCGAGCTTCTTTTTCTTTTCTTTTTCTTTTTCTTTTTTTTTTGCATATATTTTTTTTGCTTTTGTATATATTTTTTGCATTTTTTTGTAGGTTTCTCTTTTTTTTGTATATATTTTTCCTTGCTCTAACTTTTGCCTGGGTCGCCCTTCCGGGTTTTCGGCCCAGCGAGCCTCTCAAAGGGTAAAAGTGTAACAAGTCCATGCCAAATGGTTTTGAGGTCAAAGTCTCCCTGTATCCAGGAGAGTGGCTGTTATATTGATTTGCAGAAGGATCCATCTTTGGCTCTTCGAGCATATCTGACATTTTTCTGCCCTAGTTCGAAGGGTACTTCTGTTCTGGCCACACAGGTCTCACATGGCGGTTGACCGTTGAACGTTCTGAATGGGTTCAAGGTTCGAAAACAAACGGATTGAGTCTTGAGGCTGAGAGCGATCCTAGGCTGCACAATCTGAAGAGCGATTCCACACAGGTCTTCACAGGACCGCGCAAAACATTTTTTTTTTTGAAAGTTTTTACGAAAGCGACACATCGCTCGCGCTGAAGATAGTGTGGAACCAATCTGGATCAAACCAGGGTCCTTCTCAGTACTCACGCTAACAAGCATGATTTCATTCATTAAAGGCTTAGCACGCCTATCTTTCTCTCAATTTGATCAAAGTTTTGTAAAACCCGAGGAATTCCTTCCTCTTCGTTTTTATCACCACAGTGTTCAAAAAGGTTTTTGAAAAACTTAGGTCATTACAATGATTTTTAGGGCACAAGAGAGCAGGTGGAATGCACTGCCATTCGATCCAAATCCTCTGGCACAACTAGCTCAAAATTAGCAATAAGCACGGAAACATGATAGCCGCAGCTGTTTCATTCAGATTTCCTGGTTGCAACTGGCTCCACAGCAGAGACAGACTCAAAAAGAAAGCAAAAGGAGTAATTACAAAACAAAACGGTGTTCGAGGCAACAACCCCGGAACCACCCAACATTCTATATAAGGAGACTGACTCGCTACAACAAGACAGACCCTTAAGCAAAAAAGACTGACTCAAAACAAAACAAAAGACTGACTCGGCACCCAAGCCAGAATTTACAAAACTAGCAATCGCAGATGCTCAAAAATGCGTGCCAGACGCCACATCCAAAATACACCTAGTGCTGCCCGCAGGTAGTTCACTCCCTGATCACATACTTGCAGTATCAGTATCCTCAAAATCCAATAGCTGAGTAGTAACGGACTTGGCTGAGGTGGGCGGGAGGATAACCTCGTTGTCAATCAATTCTTGCACCTCATGACGGAGGCGAAAACAATTATCGGTAGCATGACCTGTTTGCTGGTGATACGCGCAGTACAAGGCAGCATCATGTGTGGGAGGGAGATTCTTCGGGAGAGGCCGAGGCTCCATGGGTTTAAGGTGCCCTTTTTCGGCCAGGATCTGGAGTGCCTTGGACAGAGGCATGTAGAGAGCATGAAAGACCCTGCGCCCTTGGGGTAGGTACTTTGAAGGCTGAGAATTCTTGCTAGACGCACTAGCGAAAGGGTCGACAGGCACTGCCTTGACTTTCTGATCTTTCCCAGGTGGAGGGTTGGGAGCGGAAGGAATTGTTCTGGCATGACGGGGCCTATCCCGGTTTTCTGATTGGCTGGTACTGCATTCAGTTGGAGCGGGGAAAACATCATCCACAGTCTTGGTCAGGACTACGAATACTTGCTGTTTACTCCTCCCCTCGGCTTTTAAAGCCTCGACTGCCCACAGCAGTTGTTCAATGGGATCGGTATCTGCCTTCACTTTGTCTTTACCTCTGGCCTCAGCCTGATCGAGGGTTTGGGTTGATGTTGATACGTCATTGTTATAGTTGGAGGCCATCTCCGGTTGGCTAAGCTCGATCACAATCCGTCCCAGCAATGGGGGCTCCTGGGGTACAAAATTCCCGGCATATGGTGCGGCTGGTGGCGAAGCTGATATTCCGTAAGCGAGATCCGCCACGGACCTCTGGAGGTCACCAATCATCCCCATCAACTTGAATGTGGTGGGCTCATGAGCCTGATACAACTGGGGGTTCCAAACCGAGTGTGCAGCAGGCGACTTGGGTGGATGTGGCACATCGACATTGGTCTCACTTTGCAGAGTGATTTCTTGATCTAATGCGGCTGTCATAACCACAATCTCTTCCGAATTCTGCGTCATCATAGGTCCACCGTCTTGAGCGGTGACTGACGGATCAGATATCTGTCTTGCCTTAGCAAGGGGGAACACTGACTATTCTGTATCAACTCTCTGAACTGAAAGGGAAAACAAGCAACATTTCAGCCTAAACGGATCAAACACAGGTGTAGCTGAACAACTATACTCTACTACTGATCACTGTTCCCCAGAATCACTGTCCCAAAACACTGAATCGGATATCCACAGATATAACTGATTCTCACAAATACTGGTGCCCTCAGGCCTGATACTCACACTTGCAAACTGTATGCGTGCTCCCCTGTAGAGATACACTCTAAAAGCACATAGCACGTAAAAGAGAGCCAAAGCACCCCTATGTTGGGGTAGGGTTTCCCTGTCCTAATTTGTCAGGAGCTAGGGTTTCACTATGCACGCAGCAGTTTCAAACAACCTAACATCGGGTAAGCAACCTGTCCTAGCTTGGAATGGCCACTATAGATTCCGAATATACACTAGGTCGAATGGTCAAAAGGGTGCCCCGGTAAAATCGGGATTTGTGTTCCCATGCTGGCAGAGCTCGCAACCGGTCAGCCTTACGGCACGCTTCTCGAAGCGAGCCTCCGGCAAACCGCTCAGGAATAGCAGATGGCCAACACGGTGTCCTAGGCGCACCAATGCACATGCAATGCAAAGAGACACATAAATGAAATCAAAACAAGATATCATGAGTTCGAGTCAAGCTCTCTAAACTCCCCAGCAGAGTCGCCAGAAACTGTAACAAGCCCGTGAGGGACCTCATGGGTTACAGTTCAGACTCAATTTGTCACGGTTCTTAATCTGAACCAAAGAGTCCAAATCCGGCAAATCGTTTTGAGAAAACAGATTTTGAAAGAAGTGCCAAACATGGACTGCTTTGGTAGATACAGAGTTGCCACCTAAATATTTTTTATGGGGGAATTTAGGAAACCCTGACTCAGTGCCAAAGGCCACGTGTCCGTCATCACCAAAGTTGCCTCGGCTCGGGAACTTGGGTACGATTGGGGAAGGTCAGCTATGAGCACCCCCTTTCGCCCGATCCGAAGATCGGCCTCTACTAACCATGATATCCAATTTTGAAAACACATGCATTCTTATTCCGGTTATTAGCCTAGAATTACTATGTGATGCGCACAACATACAAGTATAGACTAGATCGCTTAATTTGGAACAAAGCATTGCATATCCGTTTGTTTGGAAAACGTTTTGGAATTTGCTACTCGCAAGTAGGCTAAAACACGGATTTCAGTGAGTTATTCCAACTCAAACAATCCAACCTTCACCCACAGGCATTCAGGCAGTTATATCACATAAGCATCTAGCCACATGATAAGCATGCTGTCATAGCAAACATTCACACATGTGAGATGCTAAAGCATAAAGAGCTCACCTAGTACTCCGCGCCAAAACAAGAACATGTTAGCAATGATGCATGATCCAAGTCCATGTTTAAATGCCTAATGCAACGCATACGGAATGTCATTAGAGTAGGCTCGGCTAGTCTATAAATGACATGTGAAAATGCACAAATAGCATGTATTCAAGTTAGATTTGAACTACTTTATGCAGTTAGAATGATGCGCCGAGCCCGGTACATGCAATACTGATGAATGATGCACGAATGCATAGCATAAGGTATGCTAAAGTAAACATGCCCTAATACTAACCATCAAAAGCAGGTAAGTAAAAGGGAGAAAGAAGTGGGGGTTGGAAGACATGCACACACGCACCCACACTTATTACAAATTTCCCCTCGCTCGGAGGGACCGAAAGAATAATACAATTTAACTAACCTACAAGCTAATTAAATATTACAATCCACTTAATTAATTAACAAATTAACTAAACTAAGGAAAACAGTAAACAGCAGCCTCGGAAAGAGGATCCAATGCATGTGTGCTCGGGTTTGCTCGGAAATCCGTCGCCATGCACAATTTGCCTCTGTTTTCCCTGCTCTACTCCTCTGAAAATTGAACAATTCCCAAGGAACACTCTCTGACACTGTGGAACACCACCGGCTAGGAGGAATAGTCACCGGCCATGTATAATGGTCACCGGCCACAAAATACTCCATCGGCCAACAATGAATGGCCGGTCGGCACTGAAGATGGCCGGCCGGCCAAATCTTCCTGCAAAAACTGGTTTGAAAGCAACAGAGGACAGAACTTGGCATGGCAATGCATTTTAACCAGTGTATGCACCAACCACACTCCTTATCATGTCTATGACTCAAAGGAGGATGAGCCTCGATTCTCGGACCACCAATCACGCATTTCCATGCATGATGGCCCAAAGAATCAAGTGTGCATGTTGATATGGAATGTAATGCACATAATCAAGCAAGGAGGCCTAACCTCTATCACAAGCAATTCAAGAGGCCAAGCATGCATGCTAATGCAATGCAACTTAGGCATACGACTAAGTATGCAACATGGACAACACAAAGAAGTACACAAAGCATACAACAATCATGCAAAGCATGGAGCAAGCATGTTAATGACAAGCATACAAGATGTAATCTAAACATGCAAGTGTGCCGGGCACGCAACATTATACAAATAGGACCAAGCATGCGACAACACACAAGGTAAGCATGCAACACATGCTAAGGGAGGGACTTACACTAATTGGACAACCCTAAACTAGGTCCAAAACAGTGGCCAATGCTATAAAAAAGAGGGCCAACACACACACAAATAGACATGCATGCAAGGTCCAAGACTTGGGCATAAAGAGACAACTCTCAAGCATACTCAAGAGGATGCAAATATGGATACATAGCATGCAATATAAGCTCTGAATATGCATAAAATAGAGGTGCCAAACCTACTAATTAACACAAGCAAAGCATGCTAGCATGGCCAAAACTCAAGGCAAGCTAAAAGGGCATGGGATCACATTTAGCAAGACCAAACATGGCATGAATTAAATGACCAAAAACAGAGTTTTAGCATATTAAAACAAAGCCTAAAGACCACTTAGATGACATCTAAATGACTCAAATTCAAGAGCATGCACAATGACCAAACATGGAGCATAGGGCACAACCTCATAAGGCATCAAAGGAGCATCAAAGGCAAGCATGCAAGCATGTCATAAGGACTGAAATGGTGCTATAAGTGGTGCCAAACCACTGAAATAGATCAACCAATGTATGCTCAACACCTCACACACTTAAAGCCTACAAGCTAAACAATGCAAAGGGGCTATGCAATACATGGCAAACATGACTAAAACAACCAAGGGCAGACCTTAACCATGGAAAATCAAGTACAAAAGCTTCACAAAGCTAGGCCTAAAACATGCTTGAACAAGGGTCAAAGCCTAGATGCATGTTAGGCTAAATGATGGCATTACAAGACGTGTATGCAAGACATGCAAGGTGTGTCCAAACCAACTAAACACAATGTTATATTATGACATAATAAGCATGAAAATCAGTCAAGGCATGGCCAACATGAACCTAAACATGGTGCTCACTAAAGAAGCAAAAATGGCCCTTTTCAAGGACAACAAGGAGAGGGGGTGGCCCTCTCCTTCCTAGGACCTCAAGGCACCATCCTCACCTCTGAAATCCCTCAAGATTTCAGTGGTGAGGAGGCCCAAATACAATTGTCCTGGAGCTCAACCAAAATGGCACAAAACAAAGGACAAACAAGCCTTAAGAGGGGTCAAACAACCCCAAAGCTTAAAAAACCCTTAACAAACTATTTATATGTTATATGCTAAGCTCAAAAACAGATGCAAGATAGGCTAAAAAGCTTTGCAAAAATGGGGTAAAAAGGGACAAGTTTCTTACCCTTGTAGACCCTCTTCACAAACAATGTTCCAGCAGCTTTTTTGGTTCCAAACCAGTCCAAAAGCTTCAAGGAAAGACCTTTGGTACCTCAGCAACCAAGAAAAGGTGTGATGGTGGGTGTTTGTGCACAAAAATGAGACTAAACACACACTAAACACAAGAGAGAGATAGATATAGAGATAGAGGATATATGTAAACCCTAACCCTAAAGCTCAAGCTCTGAAAATGTTGTCTAAATTGTCTAACCTCTCAACAAGAGAGAAGAGCCCCTCTTTTATAGACAATTAGTCTTGTAAAGCTTCCAAAGGAAGCTAACAAGAGAGAAATCCCTCCATACACGTGTATGGAGGGGGTGAAAGTGTATGCCAGCTGCACAAAAATATCTGCACAAGCAGATGCATAGTAGTCGGCCGGCAAAAAATGCAATTGACCAAAGAAAGATAGCCGGCCGGCCATCTACAGTGCCGGCCGGCCAAACATTTGGCCGGTGGAAACAAAACACAGCTGGTGGCCTCAAGCCATGGCCGGTGGAGTGTGGGGATGGCCCACAAGCCATTCCCTACCCCTCCAAGGAAAAACACAAGTGTTTGGTGCAAAACCAGACACGAAACAACCGAGTCGAGAGATCCTGAGGTAAGACACGTAGCCGAGACCTCCGGGAACTCAAGACGAACACAAACATGGATGATCACCGTGTGTTCAAGCGGTGACGTCCAAGTCTTGAGGACGGTCAAAAATGGGGTGTCTACACATCGCATCGCATCGCATTACATAACAATGTAAATGAGATTTGAACTTTTGTTTGAAAATTAAGCACTTGCCTCGTAATAATCAAGTAGTGAACCGAGTAACGACAAAAACAACTCGATAATCAAAACAAAGAACTCGATAAGCTAACCCACTATAAATACAACTCGATAAGCAAAGCAAAGACTTAAAGAATGTAAAATACAACTCGATAAGCAGATGTACGACAACTCAATAAACAAATCGAAGTAACAGGCGCGACATTGCAAAAATCATCACCAAAAGGCATTGGAAGTGGAACCAGTCACAAGTTCTCAGCATGTTCTACATTTATTCAGCTTAGAGAACAAAAGGAGAGGCCATCGGCCAAAGAGAGATATCACCGGCCACGATAAATGTCCATCGGCCAACATTTTAGTCGATCGGCCAAAACATATGGTCGGTCGGCACTGTTTTTGGTCGACCGGCCAAAAATGGCAAGGACCTCTAGAATGTTGACACCTGTCTTCCACTCACCACCTTATCTTCTACAAAAGCTCTAGCCTCGTAGCTTTCCTTGTTTCAACTCAAATTTGCATCAAATGGAAGAGTTTCTTACGCAAAATCTCACAACTTAGATTGCCAACTTGGATGACTCGGAAAAGCTGAACTTCCAGGGTTTCAGCGTAAATGCACTATTCACGCTGGGTCGCACCCCACTACGTTTTCCGTTCCTCCATGCCGCGGCAAGGTTTTCGAATCCGGTGACACACGTCTTTAGCTTTGGTGGCCAAGAGATGTGTCCCACTTTCGAGGACTTCCAAGCTTTAATGGAATCCGAGCGCGATGAAGAAATCTTGCCTCAATTCCGATTTCGCCATGTCCAAGCGCTAGGGAGGATGTGCGGCCTTACTTTGCATGACGCTCGGTCATTGATTCATGATGGAGAGCTGGACATTCCAAGCTTGGTTTGTCGGTTTTCTGATGCCGGTGATCGCGGCGACCGTCATTTGCAAGGTCATTGGCGACACGCGCTTTGTTTATGCATGCTATCTCATTTCTTCCTCGCCCCAGGCTCCGACGGGTTTAGCACTCGTTTGATTGAGGTCGCCGAGGGCTTAAAAGAGGGCAAAAGCAGCATTGCCATGACATTGGCCGAGACATTGATGGGCTTGGACGCTTTTCATCATCGGGAGACGGCTAGGTTTGCGGGGAGTCCACTACTATTGTAGGTATTGTTTCCCACCCCGTCTCACATATATATTGCTCGCATCACTCGGCCCTCAGGCTCGATTTTTCTCTCAAAACCCTTTTGCTCACTTTTCCTCTCAATGTACACCTCTCTATTCTTTATTCTCTCATTTTTCATCCCTCCCCAGGTGTGGTTGATGAACAAGTTGAGAATTGTGGACTTGTGTCCGGCATATTCAGCTCGCAGCTATTTCTCCCGACAACGTCTAGTCGATGCTCCGGATGAAGGATGGTGGTACAACTGGATGTGCAATTTGTCTGCGAATTACATTGCTTGGCGCTGCCCGTGGCTCAATTTACCGGCAATGAGCTATAGCATGACCCATCAGCCCGGGATCCAATTGATTGGCCTGACACACTGTGTGTTTTACTTTTTGTTCCGGTTCCGGCGCCAGTTCGGACATGATCAGACTTGCCCAGAGGAGGGGATTGAGTACCCCGCTACATTTCCGGTCCGAGGCGCGCAGCTAGCTCGGTATGTCACGGCATGGAGGACGAGAGAACTTCTGGCCCCCGCCCCTCCCTTCAGCTACATCCTTTCTGATGAGTGCTTAGATTGGCTCAATGAAGAGGCACAGATCGGGCCCAGCTTGGCATCAGAGGCTTCGACCAGCTCTGGGAGAGGGTGTAGGAACACCTGACTATGCCCCGGATTTATTTGCTTTAATCAGAACTTTCAAGTTTTCTTTACGAATGTAATGAAAAGCAACTTCAATTTTGTATTTAGGAGTAGGAGAACTCTGTATTGAAATCAATGAAATTGAAGGTTGTGGTACTGAAAATTTTCCATTCGGTCCAAAAATGGTCTAAGTTGTAAAAAGATTAATTTGAACAAAATCAACTTTTATTAAAACTCTTCAAAACTATTTTCGATATAGATCAGAACTGGACACGCCTGAGATTTGTCATTGAGATGCACAACCCTGGATCCCAGCAACTGGAAAGTTGCCCCTAGTCTGAGTAGCACTACACCGGAGATCACGACCGAGCTCTTGAATGCTGAATAGACAAAGATGACCAAGGCGATCACATGGACAAAGTTGATCGGGGAAGTGTTTATGGCTGGACTTCAAAATGAAGTTGCCTACGTATCCCAAAGATGGGAATCAAGCCTTACGTAGTTCGGCTTGGGTTCACTCGTGTATTAACTCTCTCCTTTTGCGCTCCAACTTTTGCCAAGGCCGCCCTTTGCGGGTTTTCGACCTTGCGAGCTTAATTTTTATCATTTCAAATTTTTGTGCTCTAACTTTTGCCTAGGTCGCCCTTTCGGGTTTTCGGCCTAGCGAGCCTTTTAGGGAAAATATTTCTTCAACTTGTCCATGTTGATCGGTTGGGAGAACTCTAGGCCATCTAGGTCCATCAGAACGACAACTCCACCCGACCAGATAGACTTGATGATGTAAGGACCAGTCCAATTAGGTCTGAACTTGCCCCTAGGGTCGTAGATGGGAGCTCGGTTGTCCTTGAGCACCAAATCTCCTTCTTTCAAATTCCTGGACTTAACTTTCTTGTTGAAAGCCTTGGCAATTCGTCTTTGATAACCCTGAACATGGTACAGTGCTTTTAGCCTTCTCTCATCAAAGAGCATGAGTTCCTCGAATCTGCTCTACTGCCAATCTGCCTCAGCTATCTGACACTCAGCCAGTACTCGCAATGACGAAACTTCAATTTCGATAGGTAGAACGGCCTCCATCCCATAGACCAATGAATACGAAGTCGCTCCGGTAGAAGTTCTAATTGAAGTCCGGTATCCCCACAGAGCAAATGGCAGCTTATCTGGCCAGTCCCGGTAGGTTTCCACCATCTTTTGCAGAATAGGCTTGATGTTCTTGTTGGCGGCCTCAACTGCTCCGTTGGTTTGCGGCCGATATGTAGATGACTTATGAAAAGCCACGTTGTATTTCTCCAACAAGTCGATCACTTCCTTTTTGAAGTGGGAACCATTATCTGAAATAATCTCGTTCATGACCCCATAGTGGCAGATGATGTTGTTCCTGATGAACTTTGCAACGTGCGACGCCTTCAACACCGCATAAGATTGGGCCTCAACCCACTTTGTGAAATAATCTATTGTGACCAGAATGAACTCATGCCCATTAGACCCCTTCGGAGTGACAGCCATGATCACATCGATCCCCCAAACTGAAAATGGCCATGGCGAAGTCATGTTGTACAGCTTCGACGGCGGAATGTTCATGCGGTTCGCATGGATCTGACATTTGTGGCATCGCCGGACAAAGTCAATACAATCCTCCTCCATGGTGGACCAGTAGTAACCCTGCCTGAGAATTTTTCAGGCTAGCATCACCCCGTTCATGTGCGCTCCGCATTCTCCCCCGTGGATGGCCCTCATCAGGCGCTTCGATTCTTTAGTATCAACACACAACTTATGCATCCCGAGATGACCTCTCTTGTACAGTTTTCCTCCGCAGACGATGAACTGAGCAGCCATTCTTCTAATTGCCCTTTTGTCCTTGGCATTTGCCCCTGGTGGGTACGCCTCTTTTTCCAAGAAGTTCCAAACATCATAATACCAGGGGTTCTCATCTTGAACCTCATCTATGGTGGCAATTAGCTCGTAGGCCGACGCAAATTTTTGTTCGATGATGATCAGACGCATCCGGACTCCAAAAGGGATGTCTATCATGGAAGATAGAGTTGCTAGTGAATCTGCGAACTTGTTGTTCTCTCTTAGTAGATGAGCGAAGTTCAGCTTCTCAAACCGAGGAATCAGCAAGTCTAAGGTCTGGTGGTATATTTTCATCTTTTCTTCTTTGACTTTCCAATCTCCTTTTGCTTGAGATATAACAAGGTTCGAGTCCCCGATGACGTCTAATCGTTTTGCCCCTAGTTCCAGGGCCGCTTCTAGTCCAGCAATACACGCCTCATACTCTGCCTCATTGTTCGAAACTTTGAACCGGAGTTTGAATGCTAGAGGTATACAGGAATTGTCGGGTGCTATCAGCAACACCCCTATCCCATACCCGTATTGGTTTGACGCTCCGTCAAAGTACGTCATCCAAAACTCTTCTTCAACATGTAGAATGGCCTCGTCTGGGAATAAGTACTCAACTGTTTCATCCCCTTTAACTAGGTGATCGGCTAGGAACTCTGCTACCGCTCTCCCCTTTACTGACTTCTGAGTTACATACTTCAGATCGAATTCAGAAAGCAGAAGCAACCAACAAGCTAGCCTACCCGTAAGTGCCAGTTTCTCGAAGAGATATTTGATGGGATCTAATCTTGAAACCAACATTACAGAATGAGCTAACAGGTAGTGCCGCAGCTTCCTGGTAGCCCATACCATGGCTAAGCAAGCCTTTTCCAGCGGAGTGTAACAGGTCTCATATCCTAGCATCTTCTTGCTCAGGTAGTAGATAGCTCTCTCTACCTTGTTCTCAGACTTCTGTGCAAGCATATAGCCCATTGTAGTTTCAGTTACTAAAAGGTACAAAATCAACGGTTTCCCCGGCTCAGGCAGTGACAACACAGGTGGGTTCTGTAAGTATTGCTTGATCTGTTCAAAAGCAGCTTGGCATCGGCCGTCCCATTGGAACTTCGTTCCTTTCTTCAGGAGATCAAAGAGTGGTTCACAAGTCAAGGTTAATTTTAAGATAAACCGTCTTATGAATTGCACTTTACCCAGAATGCCTCGCACCTCCTTTTCAGTCCTTGGTGGTGGCATTTCTAAGATGGCTTTGATTTTGGAAGGGTCGACTTCGATACCTCTCTGCGTAATCAAGAACCCCGGCATTTTCCCTACTGTAACACCAAACGTACATTTCTGAGGATTCAGCCGTAACCGAAATTCTCTGATCCTTTGGAAGAACTTTTGCAAGGCGGTGTAGTGGCCCTCTCTTTCTTTGGACTTGACAATCATGTCGTCCACGTACACCTCAACCTCTTTGTGGATCATGTCATGTAATATCGTGGTCGCGACCCGTTGATATGTAGCTCCAGCATTCTTCAGCCCAAACGGCATCACTCTGTAACAGTAGGTCCCCCACGGGGTGGTAAAAGTAGTCTTCTCCCGGTCTTCGGGTGCCATCACAATCTGGTTGTAGCCTGAAAAGCCATCCATGAATGAAAGCAATGCATGCCCCGCAGTGAAGTCCACTAACTCATTGATATGCGGCAGAGGAAAGTCGTCCTTCGGACTGGCTTTGTTCAAATCCCTGAAGTCCACGCATACTCGAATCTTGCCATCCTTCTTCGGTACTGGAACTATGTTGGCCAACCAAGTTGGGTATTCAAATACCAGTAGGAACCCTGCGTCAATTTGCTTGGTGACCTCTTCTTTGATCTTGATGGCCCAGTCGGGGCGGATCCTTCTGAGTTTTGTTTGACAGGTCGGGCCTCGGGGTCAAGAGGGATCCGGTGCTGTAAAATCTCAGGATCGATTCCAGGCATGTCTTCGTAGGACCACGCGAAAACATCTTTGAAATCTTTTAATAAAGCGACTTAGTGCTCGCGCTCCTCCGAAGACAATGTGGACCCAATCTGGACCAGCCGCGGGTCCTTCTCAGTACCAACGTTAATTTGGATGATTTCATCAACCAGCGGTTTTACAAACCTCTCCTGCTCTTGTTCTAGCAAATATTTCAAAACCGGAGGAATTTCTTCCTCGTCGTTTTCATCGAAGTTTTGAAAGTCAGAATTAATGCAATAAATCAAATGCACAGAAAAATACTCAAAAGCCACAGCCATTTCATTCTCATTAATCACTTCCAAGTCACCTGATTCTTCTGTTACAACAGACTCAAAGGAAAAAGAAAAAGACGACCTAGACAAGACTGTGGCATCCGGGTTGTCACCCCGAGGAATACCAGACTCAGACTCAGACGAGCTGGAACCTGATTCTGACCCTACAGATTCGGTAGAATTAGATTCTGGCTCACTACCTAACCCGGTGCTGCTTGATAAGAATCCCTCCTCGTACTGCCAGATGAGGAAGGGTGCGATGGATGCATCCAAAATGTTCAAAGAAAGGCTCGCGGCCGCTCCATTTCCAATCATAGACACTGAGAGATCACCCCCCAAGCACTCATGTATGATCGGAGGATCTGATAGTAGGCAAGCCAGTGCTACCCCCATTTCAATCTCGGTGCTCTTGGAATCCACTCCTTACACTGCTCAACCTCAGCTGATGGGTCTGTCTGCTCCTCGGCAACATCATCCCGGTCAATTGTAAGTCAAAGAAGATCTCAAAACCTGGCAGGCGCCTCTTCTCGGCATTCAGCTATGGCTCTGGGAAGCTGCAGAATGGAAAGTCTTCCCCCTCCCGGACGAAACATCCGTTCAGGGTGCCCTGGATAGGCCGATGCATCAAGTCAAAATGCCTCCCAGTCTGCTTGGCCCTGGCTCTCCCAACCATTTCTTTGCCTTTCCTCACCCAGTCTTCTTTGGTGGGCAAATAGCCTAAACCAAAGGTATGCGGGTTGGGCAGCACTTCGGCCGATATTGCGATGCCCTTCGGGCCACTTTTTCCTAGTCCCATCCCGGGTATATGCTGGAGCTTGTTCATGAGGTATACTGACTGTGCGTTGACATACAACCCCTCATCAACAGCCAAAATGTTCTGAACGACCCGGGCCTCGGCTAGGGTAAATCCTGATAGGAACACATCCTCCGTACCATGCTCGATTTCCAAAACCGGTGTAGACACTTCTGGCGGCGGATGGATTAATGAATTCCCAAAAACAATAGCCACTCCCTTCCCGTAGGGGTATTTCAACATCTGATGTAGGGTGGAAGAGACCGCCTTCACCTGGTGCAGCCACGACCGCCCCAAGAGTAGATTAAAGGTCGCAGGAACGTCCAGGACATGAAAATCAATCTCGTGTTCCCGGACCAACCTTAGTGTGAATCCTCACGGTCCCCATCACCTCTCTGCTTGTATTGTCATATGCCCGGATCACCTAGGCAGTTGGCTCAAAGTCCGCGGGCTTTAACCCGATTGCATAAGCTGTCCTTGACGAGCACACGTTAATGGCGGATCCTGTGTCGACAAGAACTACCGGTATCCACTTGTCTCTACACTCCATAGAGATGTAGAGTGGTTTGTTATGGTTTACGCCATCAGGCGGCAGTTCCTTGTCAGAAAAGGTCAACGCTGGGAAAGCTCCTCCCGGAAAAACCAATCCTACCAGCTGCTCAGGCGTGGTATCTATTGATAGTTTGGCTTTGTCCATTGCAAATAAGACAGCTTGTCTATAGACTCGTGAAGCCATAAGCAGTCCCTAGATGGAGATGTCTGCCTGTATCTTCTTAAGCTGTTTCAGCATAGCCTTTTCTTCGAGCAGCTTTTCTTTTTGCTTGTCTGCCTCCCTGTCCTTCCCAGACACCTCTTGTTGATCTAGGTGTGGGGGTTTCAAATACTGCCCGCTCCTAGTCATGTAATCGACTTCGCCAATGTACCAGGTATCATCCGGATGGTTACTCCCCCAGTCCTCATCCGTGTGGGCAAGACATAGATCGTCATCCTCCCACCACATGCCATCGGCAGCCGACAGACACTTGTCCGGCTCCGTCACAGCTATTCTTGTACCCATAGCACCTTCTGTTCCCGTGCCCGCAGCATGCTCTGCTCCTGTGCACATAGCACGTTCTGTCCCCGTAGGGGCCTTGGCCTTTTTGACACTCTCAGAATCTTCGATCCTTTCCCGCTCAAACTGTTTCAGCGCAGCTTGCTGTTCAGATCTCCTATATTCAAATTGCCCGGATCCCGAGCGAAATTCTTAACACCGGCGCTCTCCGGCGATGCATCCAGATTCTCGGCCCTTCCGGCCACAGTTGATGTCCCCGTCCCTGACGGACCCTGTTCTAGCTGAGGTTGTTCAACAACATCCGGTTGGTCGTCAAGCCACCCAATAGACTCCGCTGCCCTATCTGAATCAAACCAGTTGACTGTCACATCTTCCGAGTCTTGTTCGTTGAAGAATTGAAGGTTCAGGATGTCTTCCTCCAGATCTGCTAAGTCATCTAGCCCCTGATCGAATCCATCCTTCCGGACTACACAAATCCCTGCCCCCACTGGCAATTCCACATTCGACCTAGCCTGGCCTGCTGATGTAATGTAACCGCTCGGGTTGTACACGAACTTTGCAGACCCCTCAGGCTCTGTATGTGCATTCTCATCTACCTCCGCAGTCAACCCACTTCTATCTTCGACAGTTGCCACCACCGTTTCAGGTTGGGTTTGGGAGATGTCCAACACGCACAAGTCAGTGCTGTCAGGAAGGAACACCTCCGGCTTGGGTAGGTGAGAAGGGGTGATATATATACTAGGGTCGTATGACTCAACCCCAGTTTGGATCATATTGATATGTTTGGGAGGTGGAGCTTGGTTATGTGGTGGGAGAGGGTTGGTCGTGACATTCGGTTTCTCCGGAGGTACGATCACCCTGTTGTCGATGAGATCCTGAATCTCATGACGCAATCTATAGCATTTGTCGGTGTCATGACCATGCTATTGGTGAAACGCACAGTACTTCACTGGGTTAAGGGAGGGGGGAAGTTTTTCTGGCAATGGCCGCGGCTCTAGGGGCTTCAAGTGCCCTTTTCTGATTAAAACCCCCAAAGCCTTGGACAGGGGCATATATAGTGGAGTGAAGGCTCTTTGGCCTTTGGGTGCGTATCTGGCTGCTTGCGAGCTACTACTGGACGCACCGGTGAATGGCGTAGCCACAAGGGCTCTTGGGGTATTGGTGGTGGTAACCATACTCACATCTGAAGATCTAGCAGCTGCAGCACTGCTCGTGCCTGCATTTGTACTGCGGTTGAATGTTCTCTTGGGCTGTTCTCTCTCATTATCAATGAGGCCCTGCTTCATAGCGTCTTCGATCTGCACCCCTATCTCATGTAAATCTGCAAAGGTAGAGAGGGGGAGAACGATCATCTTCTGCATAAGCTTGGGCTGGAGGTTTCGCACAACCATCCGAATCTGATCTTTGTCAACAGGCCTGATGGTCATCATCGAGGCCTTGGCCCTCCATCGGGTCACAAAATCGGAGAAGCTCTCCTTCGGTTCTTGCCTGGTGGTCTCGAGATCACAGTTGTGACCTCGATCTGTGTATTATAGGAGTATTGAGCTATGAAGGCCTCGGCCATCTCCTCCCAGTTCCTCTTGACGGAATCTTCCAATTTTGCATACCAATGGCCGCTACACTGACAAGGTCCGGCCAAACAAAGACAGCTTCTGCAACCTGGAGAGGCCCATCGGCCTCATTATCCGAAAACAACCGTAAATGCACCATAGGATCACCGAATCCGTAAAAACGGTCAATGTGTGGCATCTTAAACCGGTCTGGCAGCGTCACGGCCGCGTCGGTGTACCCATCTTCGATAACTGGAATGGTCTTGACACCCTGAGATTTCTTGAATAGCTTTTCAAGCTTGCTCACTTTTAATGCCGTGGGGTCCACCTCAAACTCAAAGGGAGAGTCTGGTAGGTTGGTAGGTGTTTTGGATAGCTCGGGTAGGATTGGGGGTTGGAGCCAGCCCTGTCGGAATGTCCGTATCTTCCTGGACATTTGGTGTCTCCCCGGGTATTTGAACCCTTGGTGGGGGAGGAGCTTGGTGTGAAGCGGATGCCCCAGCTTGCTGCTGTAATCTGGTGATTAGCTCTGCCTGTTGGGCCATGATCTCAGCCTGTTGTTTGGCAAATTCTGCTTAACGAGCAGCGTCTTACTGTATGGTTTTCATGCTCTCCTGGAGCTGATGCCTCATTTCTTCCATTCCTGCCATACTGCCCTGATCTAGCTGAACTACCGGTATATGTTCCATTTTCTGCGGGAGAAACAGAGCTCTGATCCCTACTATACTCAGGTGGGGTAGACAAAGCCCTCTGAACTGACTGCTGAACTGATATCGTCTGCCTAACTGCCCTCCGTCTAGTAACTGGGGGTAAAGAATGGAACACTGGTTGTCCGTCTATCAGATCCTCAGATCGATGGAGTCTGCGACCTCTAGTCCAGAGTGCTTGGGGAATATCTGCTGGTCGGAATCAATTGTGCTAAACTACCTAGCAAAAGATAAATAAAGCATAATAAGGAAATAATGAACAGAAAAACGGGTAGCATAACAGCTTAAATAAAGACAACACACAGTTAGCAAATATAAACCGAATGGACTGCTCTCAACCACTTATCACTATTCCCAAATCACTGCCCCCAAATTTGAATCTGATACCCGCAGATATAACGGATTCTCAAAGTACTGATACTGATGCCCGCAGGCCTGATACCCAAACTTGCAGACTGATGCGTGCATACCATGTAGAGGTCAACTCAAAAAGCACATAACAAGCAAGTAAGAGCCAAAACACCCCTATGTTGGGGTAGGGTTTCCCTGTCCTATTTTGTCAGGAGCTAGGGTTTCACTATGCACACAGCGGTTTCAAACAACCTATAATCGGGTAGCAACCTGTCCTAGTTTGGAATGGTCATTATGGACTCCGAATATGCACTAGGTCGAATGGTCGAAAAGGGTGCCTTGGTAAAACCGGGGTTTGTGTTTCCGTCATGGCAGAACCCGCAACCGGTCAGCCTTATGGCACGCTTCTCAAAGCGAGCCTCCGGTAAACCGTTCAGGAATAGCATACGGCAAACACGGTGTCCTAGGCACACCAATGCAAATACAATGCAAAGAAACACATAAGTGTAATCAAAACAAGATATCATGAGTTCGAGTCAAGCTCTCTAAAGTCCCCAGCGCAGTCGCCAGAAACTGTAGACGTCCCCGAACATCCCGGGAAAAATCCCGTTTTGTCCATTGGGCTTACCACAGTTTGGACTCAAATGTCACTGTTCTTAATCTGATCTCGCAAAGTGCAATGCAAGATTGATAAATCACCAAAGAGTTCAAATCCGGCAAATCGTTTTGGAAAACTGATTTTTAAGAAAGAAGTGCCAAACATGGACTGCTTTGCCAGATACAGAGTCGCCACCTAAATATTTTATTTTTTGGGGAATTTAGGAAACCCTGACTCGTGCCTAAGGCCACGTGTCCGTCATCACCAAAGTTGCCTCGGGTCGGGAACTTGGGTACGATTGGGAAAGGTCATCTATGAGCACCCCCGCTCGCCCGATCCGAAGATCGGCCTGTACTAAGCATGATATCGAGTTTTTGAAAACACATGCGTTCTTATTCTGGTTATTTACCTAGAATTACTATGTGATGCGCACAGCACACAAGTATAGACTGGATTACCTAAGTTGGAACAAAGCATTGCATATTCGTTTTGAAAACGGTTTGCTACTCGCAAGTAGGCTAAAATACGGATTTTGCCACCCTCAAGTGGGCTTAGAAAACATGGTGATTTGCCACTCTCAAGTGGGCTTAAAACTCGTAATCAATGAATTGTCCCAATTCCAGTAACCCAACCTTCACCCACAGGCATTCAGGCAGTTATATCACATAAGCAAATAGCCTCATCGTAAGCATGCTATCATGTTAACACTTACACACATGCAAGATGCTAAAGCATAAACGCTCACAGTGTACTCTGAGCCAAAACAAGAAACTAGTTAGAAATCATACATGATCCTAGTTCATGTTAAGATGGCTAATGCAATGCATGCAAAATGCAACTAGAATAGGCTCGGCTAATCTAGGTATGGCATGTGAAATGTGGCAACTCGATACACATAATCAAGTTGGAATTTGAAATACTATGCAATTAGTATGATGCGCCGAGCCCGGTGCGTGCAATACGAACGAATGTATGCAAACATGCTGACATAAGTATGCTAATTGAAACATGACCTAAACTAACCATCGAAAGCTAGTAAATAAAAGGGAGAAAGACGTGGGGTTGGAAGACATTCACACACGCACGCACACTTATTACAAATTCGCCCTATCGACGGAGGGTCCGAATAAATAATACAAACCGAATAATTAATCAACTACCCTAGCTAATTAAATATTACAAAACCCTTAATTAATTAACAAATTAATTACAAAATAGTCTAAGTATGAAACTAAAGAGGCCGCTGCAGCTCCGCCTCGAAATGATTGGATGATGCATGCTCGATTCGCCTCGCTCGGAAACCCGTTCCCATGCCACATGTTGCCTCTGTTTGCACTGGTTTATGCTTCTGGAAACTGCACAAGTCCCAAGGCTACTTCTGAACCACTCCCTGAGCACTGCGGTTTGTCACCGGCCAAGAGATAGAACCACCGGCCATGGAAGGATGGTCATCGACCAAAAGTGGGGCCATCAGCTGGATATTGTTAGCCAGCCGGCACTGAATGTGGCCGATCGGCCATCCCTTCCTGCAGAATTCTATTTTTGCTACAGCAGAGGACGGACAGTGCATGGCAAGGAATTTACAAGACAATGTGTGCACGACCACCCTCCCTATCATGCTATGAACTCAAGGGAGTATGGCTCTCGACCCTCGGCCACCAATCACGCATTTCGATGCATGATGGCCAAAGGTGCCAAGTGTGCAAATTAATGTAGAATGAATGCAACAAAGCAAATGAATGCTACACACTCTATCATGTTGGATCAAGAGTGTCGACGACTGAGGATTGAGGCACGTCTCGTCACTTCAAGTACGAACGTCCCTCGTTCCTCATGTTTGGTTTGACACCCCAAACCAAACATAATGCAATGTATGTATGCCAAATGCGACATAACCATGCCAAATGCAATATGACTCGAACATATACACGAGGTTAAGGTAGCAAACATGCCGAATGTAATGCAACCTAAGCTAACATGTGACAAGATGCGAACTAACAAACATGCAAGATGCAATCTAGATATACAAACATGTATGGCATGCAATGCCAAGGTAGACAAGCATGCAACAAGTATATATTAATGTCATGCGATGCAACTAACCAAACATCATGCAATATACTCAATATGCAAACACGGTGCAATACGAACATGCAAATATCATGAAAGCAAAATGCTCAATGGACTTAAACCAAAAGGACAGACCTCAGCCATGCCTACAAATAGTGGCCAAAATGCCAAGAAATGATGGACAAAACACACACAAACATGCGCATGTAAAGGTCCAACACTTAGGCACGAAAAAGGTCGACTCTTAAGAACATTTAAAAGACAAATATGGACAAATAACAAGCATGATAAGCTCTGAAAATATGCAAGGGATGATGCCAAATCAACCAAGCCATGCAAGTAAAGCATACAAAGGAGCCTAAAACTTGAGACTAGCCAAGGGGCTCAAGCCATGGCCATGTGAAGCAAGCCCCAAAGGGCCAAGGGGACCTAAAACAGTCCCGAGGCAGGTCCAAGCAAGACCAAAAGTGAGCTCAAAGCTAGCCAAAACAAGCTAGAATACAATGCATCAAAGAGGTGTTATACTACGCCTAACACAACCAAACATGGCATGATTTAAGCAATGGAAAACAGAGTTATGGCATGTTGAAACAAACTCAAAAACCCACTTAGATGGTATCTAAATGGTCTATGCATGAGGCCATCAAACCAACATGAAACAGAGGTACAACATGACCAAACAACACCAAATACTTGCTAAAATGGAGTTAAAACAAACTAAATAAATATGCTACCATTATAAGCCCTTAAGGCAAGCAAATGAGGCATAAGGAGAGAGGTGTGTCCCTCCCCTATGCAAGACTTCAAAACCACTTCTCTGCCACTGAAAATCCTCTGGATTTCAGTGGTGAGAAGGTTGAAATAAGAAAGTTTCCAAAGCCAAGAGGAAGAGGCACAAAAAGAGGCCAAACAAGGCCTAAGGGGGGGTAGACAACCCCCAACACAAAAGTGATCTTAATGAAACATCTCAAGCATGAAAATACAGAACTTTTTTCAGTAGGACACTAAGCTTAAAACAGCATGCAAGTATGTGTAAAAGCTTAAGCCAAAATGGGGTATCAAAAGCAAGTTGACTCACCCTTGAAGAACACTTCAAGAACACCAACTCCAGCAACCTTCTTGGATCAGAACCAACTCAAAAACTCTGAAATCAACCTTCTAGTGCCTCAGCAACCAAGGATAGTGTAGTGCTAGGTGTTTATGTGTAATAGTAAGAACAAAACACACTTTTGAGCTCAAACACACACACAAATCTAGAGAGAGGGAGATATAGAGAGAGATATATCTAACTTCTATATCAGTTGGCTGAACCCCTAAAAAGGGAGGGGAGGCCCTTCTTTTATAGAAAATCCAATTCCAAGCTTATACACGTGTATGGAGGGCAGAGTCTGTGCTCACCAGCTGGCACAGTTGGTATGCACAATGTCTGAAAAAGGCAAATAAAAGGCCTCGGCTAGAAAAAGTGGCCGATCGACCAAAGAAATGGCCGGCCGACCAACTAAATTGCCGATCGGCCAACACCATTAGCCGATAGCAAGAAAACATGGCCGGTGGCCTCAGGCCATGGCCGGTGGGTTAAGGGGATGGCCAACAAGCCACTTCCTACCCTCAGGTGCAAAAACCACAAGTCCTTGGTCCACAACCAAGCACAAAACAGTCAAGTTGAGAGATCCTAAGGCAAGGCGCGCAGCCGAGACCTTCAGGAACTTAAAACGAACACGAACATAGATGATCATCGAGTGTTCAAACGATGACGTCCAAGTCTTGAGGACGGTCAAAAATGGGGTGTCTACAATAATATAATGATATTATTAAGTATAATAAATTATTAATCTCAATTAATTAACTCTATCATTCCTATAACCTAAATTAGTATACCCTTATTATATAAATCTTAACTCTTACTCACTATTCTTCCCGCCTTAGTATTTATTATTATTTTATTATTTGTATTTTTGTTAATCTAGAGTTATAGTTTGACTAATAAAGAGGTCAAAAAAGTGGTGAGAGAGGCTAAGTTGAAAGCTTATGATGACCTATACACTAGGCTAGATAGTAAGGAGGGAGAGAAGCGGGTATACAAACTTGCTAAGATACGGGAGAGGAAAACAAGAGATTTTACTCAAGTTAAGTGCATCAAGAGTGAGGATTCTAAGGTATTGGTGAAGGATGAAGAGATTAAAGATGGAAGAACTATTTTGAGGAACTATTAAATGAGGAACATGGAGGTACGACAATAGGGGAAGAAATAGCCAGTAATACGATAAACCAATGCTATAGGTTCTATCACAGGATTAGGAACTTTAAAGTGGAGATTGCACTTAGGAAGATAAAATCAAATAAGGCTTTAGGACCCGATGATATCCCTATTGAAGCTTGGAAGTGTTTGGGTAAAAAGGGAGTTTCTTGGTTGACTAGGTTGTTTAGCAAAATTTTGTTGACTAGGAGCATGCCAGATGAGTGGAGAAAAAGTATTTTAGTGCCAATCTATAAAAATAAAGGAGATGTCCAGAATTGCAACAACTATAGAGAAATCAAGCTAATGTGTCATATAATGAAAGTGTGGGAGAGGGTGATGGAATGCCGATTACGAGATATAACAGAGGTGTCAGAGAATTAATTTGGGTTTATACCTGGCAGGTCAACAATGGAAGCGATTTATCTTTTGAGGAGAGTAATAGAAAAGTATAGAGAAAAAAAAAAGAGACATTCATATGGTGTTTATCGACCTTGAGAAAGCATATGATAGAGTGCCCCAAGATATAATATGGTGGTGTTAGAGAAGAAAAGGGTGACAAAAGATTACATTGATGTGATTAGGGACATATATGAAGGGGTGGTGACCACTATTAGATCACCTACTAGAGAGACAAATGAATTTCCTATCACTGTAGGGTTACATCAAGGATCTACCTTAAGTCCTTATCTTTTTGTTTTAGTTATGGATGAGTTGACGAGAAATATTCAGGATGACATCCCATGGTGTATGCTTTTTGCAGATGATATTGTGCTAGTGGATGAAACTAGAGAAGGAGTTAACACAAAGTTGGAGATTTGGAGAAAAGCTCTTGAATCTAAAGGATTCCGGATAAGCAGAACTAAGATCTGGAGTGTAAATTTAGTAACAGTATCAATGAAAGCAGAGGAGAAGTGAAGATTGTGAACCAAGAACTGCCTAAGAGTGAACATTTTCGTTATTTAGGATCGATTATCACAACAGCGGGGGAGATTGATGCGGATGTGGCCCAAAGGATTAAGGCGGGATGGTGTAAGTGGAGAAGTGCGTCTGGGGTACTGTGTGATAAACGAATGCCCACTAGACTAAAAGGTAAGTTTTATAGAACGGCTATTAGACCAACGATGTTGTATGGGACACAGTGTTAGGAAACCAAGAAACAACATATAGATAAGATGAGTGTAGCTGAGATAAGGATGCTCAGGTGGATGTGTGGCAAGACTAGACAAGACAGAATTAGGAATGAGTGTATTCGAGAATGGGTAGGACTAGCACCGATAGAAGATAAGTTGAGAGATAATCGTTTGAGATGGTTGGTCACATTCAACGGAGACCAATGAAGGCAGTAGTGAAGAGATGCGATGCTGTAACGGTAGATGGGAGTGTTAGAGGACGAGGTAAGCCTATATTAACGTTGGTTACCGTTGTAAATAGAGATATGGATCTACTTAATTTGACTAACGAAATGGCCTTTGATAGGGTGGTGTGGAGAAGAAGGATTCATGTAGCCGACCCCATTTGATGGGACTTAAGGCTTGGTTTTGTTTGGTTTGGTTTGGTTTATGTATAGGATATGTTTAAAGTGGTTGACAAATGGGTAATTCAATATTTTTACATAAATGAGTGACTATACGAAAAAATAGCTTAAATTTGAAATATCTTAAATCGATTAAACTGCACCAAATTGAACCGTTTCAATTGGTGCGGTTCTATGTTATTTGATGGGAGAAGTAGTCTGTATTTATGCTCAAAATAATAAAACCGATATTATCGGTATGGTGAAAAATTTTACCTAAATACCGACTGTACCTGTGGATGCCATGTTGTTTTGGTATAAGGCGCATTTCCACTCCCATAATGTATCAACTTGCATTCGAGAGTCACCACTTAATTTTTAAGGGGAATTAAGAAATCTTTAACAATGAAAACTAAGTACAAGACCTGATCCATCACAATCAAATAATCAAGGTTTAGGAATTAAGATACAAAAGAGGAAGGTCATTGAATGAAAGCACCTCTTTTACCTAATCCGAAGATTGACCTAACGAACTCTCTATTTTTTAATTTTAATGATTAAATGTTTCACAAACTTTATTATTAAAATGCAAAAACCATTATTAAGCCTAAAAATAGGTGATTGAATAACAAAATACCGTTCAATTTAGATCTAATGAATACAACCATATATTTTCATAAAATAACCATATTTTCCATCAAAAAGATTAAATGGCCATAAACAAGATCTAAACTGGAAATATTCATGAAAACATCCAAAACGCACAATTTTGCATTAAAAAAAAAATCGATTTGGATTATTGAAAATAATGCACCAAAACAAATGTTTGTCATGAAAAATGAGAAAACTAACCAGATTCCACCACTGTAGACACCCCATTTTGACTGATCCTAAAACTTCGGAGGCTTGCAAGCCTCCTAATGATGAAATGGTAATTACTTCATTTTCAAAATAAACCGTTTTGGCCAAAAGTAAACTTTTTGCGAAAATGAAAAATTTACCATTTGATCTGTTTTTAGCCCCAAGAAAAAGAGAGGGCTTTTTGTACTTCGATCGAATATATTTTCCAAAATTAATGACTGGTTTTATCAAAAATATCGATCAAAAAGCAATTCAGATTTACTTGAGTCACAAACAAGCCAAGGGTATAGGGCCCCAGACTTATGCATGCATGCATAGAGAATATACTAAGGCAAAACATGTATGTACATATTAGTTGTAAGTACGCACATTTGTTGTGCGTGTGCACAACGCTTGTTTGTATGAGCATCCAAGCGTAACAGAGTTATTTTTGGTGACTCAATCTTGGTGCATTTTTTGAGGGGGCGGAGAGAGAAAGCGATGAAACCCTAAGAGGGGCTCCAGAACCTTCTCCTCTGCCTATAGAAGGATCCCTTCCCCCTCCCTTTCAAGGGGTTAAGAATTTTGATTCTTTTTGTGAGTTTTGAAAGCAAAACACCCACTTTCTCTCTCTCTCTTTTGCCTTAGCTATGAAATTTCCCGACCCACAGCAACTTTAAACTTCTGAAAATCATTCTAAAGCTTGAAGACTTTGAACTATCTTAGAAACCTAAACTTGAGGGAGGCTTGCAAGCAAGAAAAGGTTGGTTTTCATCCCGTTTCTTGGCCTGCTCTTCGGTTTGAATAAGCCAAACTCTATTCCCTTATCATATTCTAGTACATATTTTGCTTTATTTTTCAGTTTTCATTCATGCAGGGGTGTTAGTTTATCATTCCATCACGTAGGGTGTTAATTTTATCTGCTCTTTCGCTTTACTCTGTATGTTTTCTTTATTTTTCTTAGAATAATATGCTTAAGGTGTCATGACTCGAACCCTCCCCCGTGGGTTAAGGACATAACCGGCCAGTAATCACGAGATTACCTACGGCCTTAAACCAAATAAGATATATTTTAACAGAGTTAAGGGGGCCAAACGGAAGCAATTTCAAACTTTTGTCCATAGAGCTGTGCTTACATGGCATGTCATAACATTTCACAAGCATACATTAATAATATACATCAAGGAAAGTTAACATATAAGCTTTACACAACAGGATCATTCAAGTCATGGTCAGCCAATCAAAACTATATACAACCGTAATCCAAAGTTCTCGCCAACATGACAAAATATAACAAAATAGCAAAAGGGCAAAAATAAGTCTCGTGCGTGAGACGTATGGGCTGACTCTTCAGAACCTTGATTGTTTTACACAAACTTCACTGAGGCTGGGTTTGGCCCTCCCTTGGCTCACCTACAGACACATGAATGAGCGTGAGCGAAAGTCCAGTGAATAATATCAAATAAAGAAGATACACGAACGGCATTTAGAACAATATACATTAGATGACCTTGGGCCCAATTCATATTTCTATTTAGTATATATATATAGGTCAAGTGACTGCGGTTCCAAACACATCAACCGGCCTCGGGCCCAATTCATTCATATCCGACGGCCTTTGGTCCAATCGTTCCTGTCCGACGGCCTTTGGCCCAATCATTCGTGTCAACCGGCCTTTGGCCCATTCATTTGTGTCAAACGGCCTTTGGCCCATTCATTCATGTCAAACGACCTGTAACAACCCCAAAATCCGTATCAGAAATTGCCTCTATGCTCTTGTGGGTTGATGCATTTTAATTTAGTGATATCTGTTCGAATTGAGGAATTATTTGTTGAGTCACAACTTTAAAATTGAAATTACTGACCTTTACAGGTTCAGAAATCAAAATTGAGTACTTGGGTATGTTAATGGGAATTTTTAGAACTATTTGGGAAAATTAATTGGAAATCTAATTTGTCTGATTCGTTAATGCACATTTGGGTGGTTAACTTGGTATTGTAAATTGAGGGCCTTAAAGGCTTCAGAAACCAGAACAGATGACATATTTATGATCAGCGTAATTTTTAGAGTCATTTGGGAAGTTTAATTGAAATTTGATTTTGCGCGATTCATAAGGACGTGTTTGGCCCTCCCTATTGTGAAAAGCTTAGGTGTTTGTTATATATATATATATGGTTATGCTATGTGAGTTGTGAACTTATCATTTGGAAGTCAAATAAAATATCTGGGGGAGAGAGAAAGAGAACCGTGAGAGAGAGGGAGAGAAGAAGAGGAAAGCTCCTCTAAGAGGAAACTCAACACTCATGGGGTTTTGAAGATAATTGAAGAGAATTGAAGAGATTAAGGGGAAAAACAAGGAATTGAATTAAGGTATGTGGTTTTAACTTTTATCCTTGTAGATAATTCATCTACTACATGAAATCAAGGATTAACTTGGAAGATTAATATGTAAATGAAATAGTGTTTTGGGTCATGAATGAAATGGGTTGAATTCAAGGAATTGAACCTTGATTTCCTTTAATTTGTTTGATTTGGGTTCAATCTTAAGAATGATTCACGGAATAATAAGATTTGGTGTGAGAATCAACCATGTGTAAGATGTAATTGCATGATTTTGGGCATATATTATGAAAGTTTGAATCTATGGAAAAGATGAGACTTGGATTTCTAATTTGAGGCAAAGATTGATTTATTTGAAATGAAATTACACTTGATTGATGATAGTTTATCATGTTGTGGGACAATTTTACATGTTTCTGGGTGATTTGAGGTTGAAACCAAGCTTAAAAATGGAAATATCAAGTGTTAGAGCTCATAACATTTTCGGACAGCCAAACTGGCCCAGAGCCGCACGTGCGGCGGGTCTTCCCGCACGTGCGGCAGCCCATGTCCAGCCCCAAAATTGGTTCTGCTAAAAAAGCACCTTGTCCCGCACGTGCGGCCCTGTTTCCCGCACGTGCGGAGACAGCTCTGTCCAGCCAACTTTGAACAAGCATATCTTTTGCATCCGGACTCCGTTTTGAGTGATTCTTGAGCCTAAAATCAATTCCCGGAAGTCTAGTTTCCAATGGTGGTAGTCTCACCCCCAAATTCTAAGTACATAAATAGATATGCCCAAATTAGTGAGAGTTTCTCACTTTCTATCTACCGATTTTATACCATTCCTTCGTCTGAACCTTTTCCCCATCGATTCCTCTTATCTTTTGAGACATGGATCATGACTTACTGAAGACTAAAGAGTTTAGAACCACCATGACTATTGATTAAAGAATAAAATAGAGATTGGTTTTATTCTCTTATTCTGCTATGTGCATTGTGTTTGTAGGTCAAGACGCGGACATCGTCCCATTACTACCGAGAGCCGATCACTGTGAGTAATAGTAGTGTAACGATATGTTTCACTTACTTCCTGTAATTAGGACTTAAGTATTGTTAATTGTGAATGGCCTATCCCATTGATATTGTGCTTTGATTAACTTAATTGATATTGTGCTTCGATTACATTAATGGTATTGATATGGACCTAAGGTCGTTCTATCCCTAGTAATAGACATGGGCCCGAGGCAATTATGATGTGAATTGTTCTATCCCTATTAATGCAGTGATACATTTGCCTTCTGTTAATAGTTATTATTAACGTTCTGTTATTCACAAGATAACTATGTCGACTTGTAATAAACCATGGGAAAATCTTGTGCACTGTTGAGTAATAGTACTGTAGCAGTACGTTTTGCTTACTGTTAATAATTAATACTGACGTTCTGTTATCTGCAAGTTAACTATCTGGATTCTTGATGAATAAATGGAACATATGTGTATTATGGAACAATGATATCTTTGTGTAACTGGAATCATTCTGTTTTGCTAATGATGGGCATGAGGCCAATCTGTTGATATCTGGGCCCGAGGCCGCTCCGTATAATCTGTTGGGCCTGAGGCCGCTCCGCATAATATGTTGGGCCTAAGGCTGTTATGTATTATCTGTGGGCTTAAATCCGTTATGTATTATATCTAGGCTTAAAGCTGTTCTGCATCACATCTGGGCTTAAAATCGTTCTGTATTATATATGGGCCCGAGGCCGTTCTGTATTACATGTGGACCTGAGGCCGTTTTAAAATATGATTATGAATAAGATCTGTGTATGGTTTGATATGCATATTTACATTCTCTAAGTCTATGCTCGTTTAACTCACCTTCTTACATTGCTCTTATTTACTGAGCCTTGCTCACTCCGTTTTTATGTATATTTATGTAGGTGAGCCATCGGAGATTGAGGCTCCCTTAGGAGGTCCACACTTTGATTGATGATGCCGACTTCGCAGCTTTCTACCCAAGGCTCATACAGATGAAGGCTGAGCCACTATTATATGGTGTTTTGGCAAAGAGGTAGTGGGATACCACCAACTCCTTCTACTTCTCATCAACTAGAGAGATGACCATGACACCTATGACTTCTCCATGCTCACCGACTTGCAGGTAGGAGTTGGCGACTCGATCCCTTTTGATCTCGACATGATTCAGTAGAGAGCCGTGCAATTTTACCTTCTCAGGGCTATCCTAGATGTCGCCAGATGAGATTGCACAGTACGCTCACTGGTTCCTCAAGTATCTCCTCTATACTACCTTGTTTGCGAATAGGGAGAATACCGTAGGGTTATACTTTCTTGAGTGCTGGTGCACCTCTTGCAGGTGGGGGAGTATGATTGGGGTGGCGCCAGCCTAGCCACCATCTATTGCTATATGAGCTCGACATCCAGCCGAAAGGCGGACTCACTTGGTAGATATTGGAGAGTCTGGTAGGTACACCTTATACTTCCTTTTCTATTCTACTACAAACCATGCTTTCTGCTTTGCACTTTCTATTTATAGTTACTTCATTTGTCCACTTGATTCATAAACTTGTTTTCCTTTTGCAGCTGTGGGTTTACACATATTTCACATCTATTACCCATGTTCCTGTGCGGCCCATTGAGTTGTCTGTGCCCCGCTCTCGATACTACAAATCCAGATTGGAACGCCGGAAATACGCGGATCATGACTTTGCCTACTTCTGCCGCTTCTTCAATACAGTCACCGCAGAGAGAGTAAAAAAACCTCATACTGATATTTGCCTTTTACTGCTTTCATACTATTCAATCCTTGATATCTGATATTTAACTTGCATCTTCTATTTGTAGATTGATTGGCACCCTTGCGCAAGCATTCCCTAGGCATTGATGGTGACCTATACCATTTCTAGAACGCCTTTACCATGCAGATTTTGTTTGAGGGACCTTTCAGTAGGGCCTATTACTTGGGAGAGAGGTTCATCCGTCAGATTTGGGGTCGAGCCGATCCTGACATTCCAAATCTTCCTCCTTCAGGCATCAGGATCATTGATGGTATTCATAATGGACACCAAATTGACCACTTTATGTTAGGGGAGGACAACGATCTACATCACGAAGGCGGCAACTTCATTATATTCTTGCAGACCCCGTGTGACGGCTCCTCTCACCAGGGGTGTGGCCTGTGTGCTCCATGTTACTGCTGTTGTCACCGTTGTTGGAGGTGTTCCCGCGGCAACTCCCATTCCTGGGCTTCCTGCGATTCCCACTGAGGTTGTACACATGTGACCATATGGGGTGATTAAGAAGATCCCTCTTAATCCTATTGAGGAGAGGGATTGTAGGCTGGTGATTGCTCTTAATGTTGCACAAGCAAACATTTGTTCTTTGTGTCTGCCCATTGCACTTCATAATTTTGTTCTGTCTACTCATGTCTTTTTTCACTTGCAAGTGGCCATAGAGTATGTTGATGATCTCCTGCGGATGGTTGACCGTCTACTTCTCATGGTGCGGAGGAGACAGATTGCTTTGGCTGCTCATGGGATTGAGGTACACTTACCCACTTTCTCCATAGTCAAATACTTTGCAATTCATTCATTCTCCGGCCTTGATATACTCTGATATCCTATTCACAATTTTGCTGTATTTATTATGACGCCTTGTATCTTTTGAACTTGAGTTGGCAATAACTGTACCTGTAGGACATCATCAATCAAAGTGTGGACCTTTAGTGGATTATTTGGTTCTAAAACCATCTCCACCAACTGGGGAACTTCTTGAACCCAACTTGCAAGAAAACTTGAAGGTTCACACACAACCAATGGGAGGACTTTTCTCCACAGATATTGATGAAATTGACTCGACTATGCGAAGAACATCCGAATTGGAAAAAGTGTTCAGAAAATCACAAAGCATTAACTCTATTCCAAACATCAAGGATGGGCTTATAGAAACAATTGTGAGGTTCCCTGAGTGGTTCAAAATGCCGTACATGGATAGATTTGATGGGGCTAGTGACCCTATGGTTCACATCTACCTCTTCTCAGACATTCTGAAGCCGATGGGCCTATCTCTGGCTCAAAAGCTTTCCTTGTTTAGAAGAAATTTATCTGGTGTAGCTGCCATATGGTATGCTAAATTAGAAGACTCAGTAAAACAGAGTTGGTAGAAGTTAGTTGAGGCTTTCATCACCCAATATTCTTACAACACCTAGATTGAAGTAACTATTCAGGAACTAGAGGCAACCCGACAAGAGCCCAATGAGAGCTTCATGGCGTTTAGCACCAGGTGGAGTGCAAAGGAGACCATGATGACAAGCTGACCTTTTGAAAAAGATCTAGTCCATATGGTGGTCAAAAATCCACATGGAAGATTACTACAGAAGATGATAGTTTTTCCCCTCTTCAACTTTAAGGATCTCTATGAGATTGGGGTTCAAATTGAAAATGTTATCAAACAGGGAATCATTACGGAAGGAAATGAGCCCTGAGAAACTTATTCACTTCCAATGCTGCTCCCAATAGTACCACAGAAATCAACACAGTCATTATCACCATTACTAATCCCTTTGCTAACTCTAGCCCACAAATAACCAAGTCAACCCGACATCCAAACAAACCCTTCCATCTACTCCACATGTCTCCAACTCGTGCCATGGAAATCCTCGTAGAAAAGGGGCACCTCAAGCTCTTTGATCTCCGATCTCATCCTGATATTCTACCAGCTAGACGTTACCCTAATAAATATTGTGCCTTTCAATACCAACATGGTCATGAGACTGATCATTGTTTCCGCTTATACCGTGCTATTCAAGATCTCATCGAAAGCAAAACCATAGCTCCGCCTTAACCCCAAAGAGCCAAGGCCACCTCCAACCCATTGCCACCCCATGACCAATTCCCATCGCCTTCCCATCTTAACCTCATCCATACACTACCACCCATCTTCAACACCAGCATATACATCACACCTTCCCATTTACCCAAACCCAAGGTGCTTATTCCAGAGGGCACTCATTTATTCATGATATATGCACCTCGATTCCAACCAAAACCCTGAAACTCTATAGTAGCAGATGATCTAGAGACAAAATGGGATATTGGCTGATATTCTCACGGGCATGCACTTCCCTCCTTATGGTTTTCTTGAGCCATGGATTGATCAAGAAGCAAAGAAGCCCTAGAGAAACTCTGGGTCTGACACTGGTTGAATCTGTGATAGATTTTGAAGCTAGCGTGAGACCAATAAACCCAAGGGATATTGTGACCATGTCTGTGATCAGGGATGGACCACCTATTGATTATACAAAGACATTGTGGACGGCACACATTGATTTTAGCAATTTAGGAATGTTTTCTTTTACTTTCTGAATTGGGTGTTAAGTCTGAACCTAATTCTGCCAAGTCTGTGGAGCTGGAATTAGGATTGAGTTAGTTTTGTCAGTCAAAGTTTGGTGATTTCCAGGACTTTTAACCTGGACATCACTGTCCTTTCTATCTGTCTTTTCATTCTTTCTTTTGAGTTTGTTTTGACCATTGAACTAGATTTTCTGAATGAAAAATGCAGTAAGTTTTGCCTACTTTTTTGTGCCTCTAAATCATTGTATGACCAAAATTTTCAAAAAAATTTCCAAACTTTGATAATAAAAAAAATGAAGAGGAAGGAATTCCTCGAGATTTGTAAAATTTGATCAACTGAGAGAAAGAGAGATATGTTGAGCCCTTAATGGATGAGATCATATCTATTAATGTGGGTATTAAGAAGGATCCTGGCTCGGTCCAGATTGGTTCTACATTGTCTTCAGAGGAGCACGAATGATTAGTCGCTTTATTAAAAGATTTGAAAAACTGTGTTGCGTGGTCCTACAAAGACATGCTTGGAATTGATCTTGAGCTTGCATAGCATAGGATCACTCTCTACTTTGGGACCCGACCCCCCTCGCTTTCAAGCCTTAATTTAGAATGTTCAATAATCAACCAGAGTGTGAGGTTTGCATAGCTAGATTAGAAGTTGCCCTTGAACTAGGGGAAAAAAGGTCAGCTGTAATCGAAGATTCAAACTAGGTTATTTCTCAAGCCAATAGAGACCGACAAGAAAGTCAAATCCCCAAAATTTAAGGGAATGAGATCTATTGCTAAAGAACAATCAAGTTTCTATCCATGACACTAGAGGCAAAATTCAAACCCAATTAAGCAGGTCCTTACATCATCAAGTGTATCTGATCAAAAGTATCAGTCGTTCTCATAGATTTATATAGTCTAAAGATCTCACAACCAATCAACATGGTCAAGCTACAAGCTACTATCCTTGAGAGGCTTGCTGGGTTGAAAACCCGAAAGGGAGGCCCAGATAAAAGTTAGAGTAGAAAAACAAAACAAAACAAAAATGAAGAAAAATTAAAAACAAAATTAAAAAGCTCGCAAGTGAGCCTTACTCGGGAACTACGTAAGGCTTGATTCCTATCTTTGGGATACGCAGGCAGCTTCTTCTTGAAGTTCGGCCCCTACTATTTTCAACTCACTTGTCTTATCCATATTTGATTGGCTTATCCTTATTCAACTCCGCTATCGTGTCCATGTTCAATTGGCTCATCTTTGTTCAATTCAGTTGTCCTATTCCGATTCAGTTGCAAGACAGATCCTGCTCAGGTTATCTAATTTGGGTTCATGCATCACAAGGGTTAATTCCATGTTGGTCGGGTAGTGGTCATTTGTGAAAACAGTTTTTCAGGACTTTTAATAAAGTTGACTAATTTTCTAAAAAAATTATTCAATTTTTTCAAAACTGGACCATTTCTTGGACCTAAAAATGAAAATTTCCAGTGCTCACAACTTGATTTCCATGAATTCAAAATAGAGAGTGGAACAAGCATGTTTATCTAATTCTCATATTGGTTAAAATCTTTTTTTTTTTAAAAAAAAAAAAAGAAGTCAAAGCGATAAATTAGGGGCACAGTCTAGTCAAGTTTTCTGTCTTTTCTCCGTATTATCGCACCTGTGATATTCTAAACTGTGCCCGTATTCATCACACCCATGATGTTGTAAACCGCACCCACCATCGTTGCGCCAGCGGTGTTTCTAATTGCGTCCGCGTTGAAGTTTTGTGTCTTTCATTTCGGCAAGTGTCAATATGTTTGTTTTGTATTGTTTTCTCTTTGTTTGAGTCATTTTTTATTTTCGGCCACTTGTTTAGCCAGCCGGCCAAATTTCCAGCAAGTTCATCACTTTGTTTAGCCAGACAGTTTATGAATCGGCTAGCTTGTCAATTTTTTAGCTAGTTGGACAACAAGTCAGCCAGCCAACCAATCAGTTAGTTGGCAGACCAATTTATGAATCCAAAATGGAAAATTGCAGAAATTGTGTAGGCTCAATTATGTGTCCTTTTGGGTCTTGTTTTGAGTGTCTTTTATTGCGACAAATGTAAATAGGTGTGTTTGGATTGTTTTTGTTTTGTTTTTCCTTCATTGAGTCATTTTTTATTTCTGGTCAGTTGAGGGCTCGGTGTCCAATTTAGAATTCGTTAAGATTCAATCATTCTCATAATCAAATTCAAAACAAAATGTTTTTATGCTTAAGTATTGTACCATTCACGCGATGATGTGCAAAGGGAAAAAACCAAAATTTCTTTTATTAAACTTCAGTGTGAAGCCCCGATCAGCATTACAAAAAAGAAAAGAAAATTTTGAAAAAAAATAAAAAAAATTCTGAAGCATTGGTGCTCCTTTTTAAGCAAAAATGAAAACCAAAAAAAAGATGAAAATGCATAAAAATAAAGGGACCATTTCTTAGTTTTCTAGTAGCAGCCCGACGTCGAAGATTACAAATCGACATCATTTGCAGACAACTACGTCGCTACCGTTAGTTGCCTCACTTCACCATTACTCTCGGAAGCTTTTGAAGACTCTGGCTCAACATTGGCAAAGCTCCCGAAAGAAATTACTCCCTATCGGCCATCAAAGGCGGAGTACGAAAGACCTCTGAATTGGGTTGCAGAGGTCGTCTGGCGTTTCAGCTCCTTGTTTTGGTTTTTCAGTGCACTAATCTTTGCTCAAGCATCCTTGTACATACTTTGGAACAGAGAAATTGGGCATTTAATTGGTGTACCTCCCTTGGGTTGTTCTGTAGCTAGTGGGATAAATTGGAGACCGCAGTCATCGTCTCCACACAAGACTTCAAAGTGTAGCGATTGGCATCAATATCAGACTACATTGCCATTGTTTGCTCGACTGACAGCGCAGGATAATTGAGAACATGAGCAGAGGCAGGGGCAGGGGCACTCTGCCGAGGCTTATAGGAGCAGGCCTCAGCATTTTCAATTGGGGAAGTGTTAAGGTAATGGAAGTGAGTGAGGGGACGGCGAGAAGAAGCCATGACAGGGGAGTGTACTGCCTTCGAAGGAAAATTGGCAGAGTAATGGCAGGGGGGTAGTTCATAGCTCTCTGCTCTGTCTCTTGCAAGCTTCGTTAAAGAAGAAGATAGAAGAGAAAAAGAAGCCAAAGAGGAGCATATTGCCAAGGCAATCTTCGATAAATGCGAGCTCGTCCACCTGCTGCCGGTCAGGCACGCCGTGATTGTTGAAATCGCGCACTAGACACGATGCTTGAAGGAGACGAACGGGGTAGAGAGGGAGAGACAGAAATAAGGGAGAGAGAGGGGTCTATATATATTTTATATATATGTATACATATTTCTATGTTTGTATATATTTTTTCTCCTCATCTGTATATATTTGTATCCATATCCGTATGTTTGTGGTCGTATATGTATATGTATATGTATATATTATGTCCATATATATATAGCTCGTATGTATCTTTATATATGTATGTATCCATGTGTGTATATATTTTGTATATATGTATGTAATATATATTTTGAATTTTGTATCTGTATATGTCTATATGGTATGTATAGAAAATTTTCAAAAAAAAAAAAAAAATTCAAAAACAATTGTCAAAAAAAAAAAAAAAAAATTCAAAAGGAAAATCCAAAAACAAATTCAAAATGAAAAAGGAAATTTTCAGAAAAGGAAAAAAGAAAAAAGAGAAATTTCAGAAAGAAAATATTTTGAAAAAAAAAAATTTGTATTCATCTATTGTGCATTCATCATGTTATTTTTGTGCATTCATCATTGCATATTGTATGTCTTACATTGCTCCTTCGTGTTTTTGCATTCACCATCACACTCGCACTGTCTATTATATTTGTCATGCATGGTTATACTCCATTCACATCACTTCAAACTTTTTTATTATAACTTTTCTCTTTTACTTGGTTGAAACCATCCCCTATTTCGTATTGCGGTACGGTCTAGGTCTTGCTTGTTAGTTAAGACCCCTTTCTCCTTTACCTGGTTGGAAACCATCCTCTATTTTGTATTGTGGTATGGTCTAGGTTTCGTTTGTTGGTTAAGACCCCTTTCTCCTTTACCTAGCTAAAAACCATCCCCTATTTCGTATTGTGGTACGATCTAGGTGTCGCTTGTTGGTTAAGACCCCTTTATCCTTTACTCGGTTTAAAACCATTCCCTATTTCGTATTGTGGTATGGTCTAGGTCTCGCTTGTTGGTTAAGACCCATTGACTTCCCTTTTACCAGGTTGAAATCAATCTCTTATTTCGTATTAAGGTACGGTCTAGGTCTCGTTGTTTGATTAAAACCCTTTTCTCACCTCCCGTGTGAATGTGTTTGGATTGTACCCCTTTATTTTGCTTCATTTGCATGGGGCTTGCCTCACCACCTATCATATTGTATTGCATTCATGCATTTTCGAAAAGAAAAAGAAAAAGAAAAAGAAAAATTCAATTTTCAATTGCATCAGCATATCGTTTGCATTGTTACAACTATCACTATTGCATAACTTGGCTACAATTCATTCATATCAACATTTGATTATAACATTTTTCATTGGTCAATGCTGGCCCCCTTTTGGGTTGTAGGTTCAAACCACTCGATTTGTATTTGACCCTTTTTTGGGATGACGAAACTATCGCTTTCTTGGATTGGCAATCCAAACCACCTTTAGTTAATACCTCCCTTTTTTTGGGTTGTAGGTTAAAACTATTCATCAGTTATATTTCGTTCTCTTATGTGAATGTGTTTGGATTGTATCCCTTTTTATGCTTCCTATTATCTGTTATATTGTACTGTAGATCATGAATTTTCAAAACCTATGGCCTCGTGAAGCTTTTAAGTCCAGTTTTTGAATTGTATTTCAATTGCATATCATTTGCATTATGTCCCTAGACTAGACTAGTTTGATTCCTTGTAAAGGGATACGTAGTCAACCCTTGGGTTCAACCAACTACATTTGCATCTTGTTTGTTTGCCCAAGTGATACAGCCTTGTCAAAGGGTCGTCTTTGGGCTTTGACATTCACTCACATCAAGAAATGACTTCGAGTTCTGTCAAAGAAAGGCAACTGTAGACACCCCATTTTGACCGACCCTAAGACTTTGGCACTTTCCTTTGCTTACCAGATGATGAAAACAAGAGTGTGTTTCTCGCATAATTCTCAATAAGAAAGATGTAATTTGTGCTTTATTTCCAAACCTAAACCAGTTTTGGTCAAGTGTTCAAATGCCGTTCGAAACTCTCTTTCGAAACTTTCTTTTTGCGCTATGTTCCGAATATTTTCGTAGTGTTCCGAGGCTCACTTTTAAACTTTAAAATGAAACACTTTCTCAGGAAATTAAGGAAAGAACTATGTGGAAATAGGAGGAAAAGACGAGAACTCTGTCGAAAAATCATGTTTCATGCAAAACAGTCAGCCCTGGCCATTGTTTTGGCCGAGTGAATCATCTTTCGGCCAGGCAAGCCAAGGTTTTGGTCGGCCAGCCAAGAAATTGGCCGGCCGGCTAGTTTTCCTAGAAACAGGGTAGTTTCTGCAGAATTCTTGATGAAAGTGTGTGGGTCATGCCCATTTCAGATATTTCTTATTAGATTCATGCACGTGGTGTATCTAGGCCCCGTCCATTATCATCCTTTAGCCCTTTTGTCAAAAGGGAGGTTGTCATCTTTCTTAAAGGTGGCACCATTGTCAAACCTCCTTGTCACCCATGGCCCCTTGTCACCCACTTTGTCTCCCACTTTATTGATTGAATATTCCATTGATATTCTATATGGAGAGATAGAGAGGATTAGAATGAAAAGGAGAAGAGAATTAAAAGGAGAGAGTTAGAGAGAAAAAGCTTAAGTTTTGAGCAAAACTTCAAGAACACATTGATATTTCATCTTTCCATACACCAAAACCTTTCCATAAATTTTGAAATAGCCTAATTCTAGTAGCTTTGATCAAAAGAGAGTGAGTGTTCTTGAAATTGTGAAAAACAAAGTTGTATAACTCTTTCCCCACACATGCTGTTAAACCACCCAAAAATACCATTCTAGCTAGAATTTCGAGCTTTCAATTTGAGAATTAAGAACACACTTCCATAAGCTTGAGGGTGATCAAAAAGAAGTTTGAAAATCAAATCCTTCCTTGGAAGGTAAATTTTGCACACTTTCCATTTTCTTTTACTTTCTTGCATTTTCTTTCTTCTATTGCTTTTCTTGCTTCAATTTCATATTATAGACCTGTTGTAAGCTAACTAGAAGTGGTTAGTTGAGCCACTTGCATATTTTTTGTCTGTTTTTTTTGTATTTGAAGAAAAAGAAAGTTTGGTCTGGCCTTATTGGCCTGCAGGCCACTTTTTTTGCTGGCCGGCCAGCTCATCTTTTGGCTAGCCAGTATTCTCCAGGACAGAACCCAGCAGCCTCCGGCAATGAGCAGAACAGTTTCTGACGGTCTCTGCAGCTTCTATTTTTATTGTTTCCGGTTTAATTAGAGAGTGATTGTGAGGATTTAATTTTGTTGTAATATTTTTCCTCACCCCCTCTATTTGGATTTGTAATATTTCAAAACTATTTAATAATTTCCCATCCCCACTTCTTTCTATCCCTTTTTTTCAATTGTTTTCCCTATCTGTCTGTAAATATGTAGTATCTCATGCTTGTAATCATATCTATGCCTTGCATCCATGCTTTATGCATTAAGATCCAGCTAAAGTTGAATTTTTGAGTTTAATCGATTATTATGTGATTTTGTGCACTACCTCATGTCTTGAGATGTTTCACATGTCATATACTAGAAGTCGGATCTGTAGTTGCATGTCATGAGTGAATTGCATTAAGATCTTGTATATAGGATCATACATGTTTACTAATTTTGTTTTTGTATCTATTTGCGAGATGCCAGTAAATATGTAAATTTTTATGCTTTACCATCCCGCTTGTGTGTGTTTTTCTTACTATATTTAGTATCATACCATGTGTCTATGTGCTTATTTAATATAACTCTATTGATGCCAGTAGATGAAGGTTGTGTTATTTAATTTGGAATAAAAATGAAATCAAATTGTTCTAAAATGGACGACACAGTCTATATTTGTTTGCTTCGGAAAGTAAAGTTTAGGATTTATTCAATAACCGGAATATGAACATATAAAGTCAATAAAACTCATATCATTGTTTAGTAAAGGCTAATTTGATCGGGTGAGCGGGAGTGCTTAATTAATGACCTTTCCCCTTCATACCTAAAGTTCCGAGCCAAGCATCCTTGGTTACAACGAACAGTGGCCTTGGCACAAGTCATGGGTTTCCTAATTATCCCAAAATAAATATTAGGTGGCGACTCTGAGATCTGATGATGCAATCCATTTCTAGCAAATATTTTTGCAATAAAATAGACTTTTTAAAAGTTGCCAAATATGGACTCTCATTTACGTTTCACATTGCACTCGTGAGACTATATCAAAGAGACTGAGGGTCTGAATTGTTAACGCGCGCGGGTACCCCCAGGCGATGTTACACCCATCGATTTCTCCTTGCACCTCCCTAACAATTCAGAGCTAAAACTCACTCAACACTGCCGATAGAACATGTGGCTGCACACCCTACTCGCGTAGCAGGTGCGGCCATGCGATCTCGGTACGGCTGGGCATACGACCTAGCTTCCAAACACGGGCACAGATGCTCCCAATGCATGCTAGCCATACATACATGCATGCATAAGTATGTGGTTCTAGGCTTCTACATCCTTCTTTTGCCTAAGTGGGTCTGTTTGACTTCCAATTGATGTTTTTATGTAAAATAAGTCAATGTTTTAAAAATATCTATCAATTCAAACTCAACCGGACCTCTACCTCCTTAGTGGGGATCAAAAAGTTGGTTTTAGAGGTTAGAAGGAAAAAAAAAATGTTTAGGGACAAAATGGTCATTTGTACAAAAAGTTGATTTTTGGTTAAAACGGGGTCACACAACAGCTCTTATAAACCTTAAGCATCTCTAAGAAATAAATAATTACCATTTCATCATCGGAAAGCTTATAAGCATCTAAAGTCTTAGGGTCAGTCAAAATTGGGATGTCTACAGTACCAAACCAATTACACCTTTAGTTACATCTTTTGCGGTCATTGGGTATGACTTATTATTGTATAAATTATGACTCATGTTAGTTACAATTTTATTTTGATTATGACTCTAGAGTTCTTTGATTATATCTTTAGTGATATTTGGTTATAACTCATTTTTTTAGTTATAACTCTCATAATATTGAGTTATGACATTTGTAATAATAAAACTCATAAATGTCATAACGTGTATATAGTACATATCCTTAAAAGTAGTGTGCACCATACTATTACCTTATATAAATATATATATATATATATATATAAGTGTACAGAAACATTATGATACACACCATTCAATATTAGAATTTGCCATAAGTATATGTTATATATATATAGATTATTTTCTTGAACTTGATTGATCATAAGTAGTTGTCCAATGGCTCTCAAAGGGGGTGTTTGGCAAAGGTTTTTTTTTTTTTTTTCTTTTTCTTTTTAGGCTAAAAAACAAAACAAAACAAAACAAAAAAAAAAGATTAAACAACTAATAAGATAAAATGTCACATCAAGCTCGTAATCATTTTACTTTTTCTCTGAACAACATCACATCCAACTACAAAAAAAATCTAACTCTCTTTCTAAACACAACTATTTTAGCCTACTAAAATAATCTACTAAAATAGTCAATTTTTAAACGAGGCCAAAGTCTGGCAATTATTTGTTGTCCCAAGGCATTCACGTGGCAAATTAATCAAAGTCATTCATTTGTGTAGCTTCACATGAAATCCACACAAATATAAAGTTATTTTGGATAATCTAAATAAGTTTATTTTTTTTTATTTTTTACGAAAGATACGCAGAAAAGTAGAAAAGTGATATTAGCTAAAAAAGTAGAAAGGTGATATTACCCAAATAAGCGCACTTATCTAAATAAAAGCACTTATTTAAGAGATGTCAAACAAACTCTACAGGGTTGTTTGGGACAATCTAAGTAAGTGTATTTTTTGACTTTTTACGAAAAGATATGCAGAAAAATAGAGAAATGATGTGACTTAAAAAAGATATATATATACATATAATATGCTATTTAGTGTACCCCAAACAAACTATAAATATCTTGGATTGGTTTGTGGAACTCACACAGAATATTTGCAGGATGTCCTCGTTTCCAACTTGGGGAGGCTGCTGCGTATGGTGCACAGCAGCCACTGTTGTGCAACCAATAGAGTCTTTTTTGGGTTTCATTCCGATGATCTGAACCGTTTACCTTTTAGAAAACATCGAGTTGAATATGCTTGCAAAAATTCAAATTAATTGAATATCGGTATCCCTTTCATCAACTCATCTTCATATTCTGATTTATTCTTAAAATTAAATTTACCATTCAATTTTTTAGATATAAATATGTCTTGGTGAAAAGGATACCAATGTCCGATTGTCTTTATTTTTTGCAGGCATGTTGTACTCAATATCTTCTAAACAGTGAATGGTTCAAATTGTCAAAATGTGGCCCAAAAAAGGCTCTATTCCGCGCAACAATGACTGATGTGCATGGTGTGTAGTAGCCTCCCCAACCTGTTGTTGTTCATGTACTTCATTTTGCTAGGTTCTCAAACCCTATTTTTTAAAAGGAAAATTACTGTGGAAAGTTTATAAAATATTTATATATATATCAATGAAAAAGTTTATAAATTTAATTATTAATATTTATATAATTTTTTATTAAATTGAAATTTGTTTTCTTTTTTTAATGAAATGACAAGGAACTGTTATTCCTTCTAGTGTCAAAAATCGATATAATATTAGAAAATTTGATAGAAAAATGCTTCGGACCCCCACTGGGGGTCGACCCCCAGTGAGGTGGCGTGCTGTGATTGGACAAAAAAAAATTGTTTTATTTTATTTTATTTTTTTTTGAGTTTCGGCCAGTGGGGGCGCGACACCTCACTGGGGGTGCGACCCCCACTGGGGGTCTGCAGCAGTTCTGAATTTGATAATATTTATCTTAAAATGAGGTATATATCATATATTTTAATTATAATGTTGGTACTTTTTTGTTAGGAAAATTCTAAAGGGATTTTTATTTATAAGTCTTGTTTAAACTACTTATACTCCATCTAATTCTGTACAAAATCTTATATTCCGATAAGTCCTGTGTATTTCTTATGGACTCATTTACCCCCAATGTTACTATGTAAGTAATACCATACATTGACATTGCATCTATATGATTGGGGATTTGAATTTCGAATTGGCATTATTTTTGGATGATTAGACCTTGATAAGGCTACATTATAGGAGGAATCAATTGTTCCTATAGATCAAACCATTGTCACACTAATAACAAAAATATAAATCAGGCTAAGAAGCCTAATGTAAAAGCATGATCACATTGAATACGGGTATGACATGGTCGTGGCATGATGTCAACTATGGTGGATTCCTCATACTTAACCCAATGTAAACATATGGACACATTGTGTAAGGCTACCTTTGGAGTCATCTAGTATTGAAATGTAACAGTCTAATATTTTAATGATCATATCGGCAAGAAAATGTTTATAATGTAAACGTGACATCTACACGGCCAATTGGACAATGAAATAATGTGACACTCAAATCGTCAACCAATTTTCGATTTTATACAAAGTACCGTAATGTAAATGTGTGATTATATTGTATACGGGTGTGCCATGGTCGTTACGTGATGTGAACTAAGGTGGGTGGGTTCACAACAATGAACCCAATGTCACACCCGTATAAACACATTGTGCAAGTAACATTGGAAGCATCTATTGTTGGAATGTGATAGCCAAACATTTTAACACTTGTAGTGGCAAATAGGTGATTCCAATGTTTACGTGACATCCAAACGCACAACGCCAATTGGGCAATGAAACAATGTAGCATTCGAATCGTTGACAAATTTTGTGGTTCCATACTAAATAGGCCAATATAAATGTGTGATCACATTGATTGCTAGTGTGACATAGTCGTTATGCGATGTCAACTAAGCTAGGCTCACATTGAATGCTAGTGTGACATAGTCGTTATGCGATGTCAACTAAGCTAGGCTCATAATAATGAATCCAATGTACACATATGGACACATTGTGTAAGCCAAACTTTGGAATCCTCTAGTATTGAAATATGATGGCCAAACATTTTAATGCTCGTATCGGTGAATAAATGTTTATAATTTAAACGTGTCGTCTACACGAACAAGGCCAATTGGACAACGAAACAATGTAACACTCGAATCATGGACCAATTTTGGGTCCCATACGAAATAGGCCAATGTAAATGTGTGGTTACATTATACACGGGTGTGACGTGGTCGATATGTGGTGTCAACTATAGTGGGTTCATAACAATGTACCCAATGTCACACCTGTATAAACACATAGTGCAAGCAGAACATTGGAACTTATTCGTATTGAAATGTAACACACGTGTTGGCAACTAGAAGTTCACCCAATGTCACACCTATATGAACACATTGTGCAAGTGGAACATTGGACTTTATTTGTATTGAAATATGATAGCCACAAATCTAACACATGTATGGGCACACAATGTAAGGTGGAAAATGTAAACAAGCTAGAGGTACAATAGTCCACTACTAACAATGATTTACACATAATAGGATCCCATAAAATACATTCTTATTTAAATAGGACTTCTGAGTCTATAAGAAATTCTATAGAATCTCATAACAAACAAGTTCCCATAAGAGGACTTATAAATAAAAATCCCAATTCTAAATAAGCATAAAATTCATATAAAAAATTGACAAGAATGATATGACAATATCATTATTGTAAATAAATTCATCTTCAATGGTATTTTGTTTTGAAGTGAAATGTTCACAATGAGCCACATCATTATGCATAAAAATTAGGAAAATTTACCTATAAATCCCATCTTGAGGAATGGTGATCTATTTAATCCTAAGGATTTTCTTATAAACCAATTAGTCCCATTAATTTTGGAAAGGTATATATAATATATTATTTAAAAATTAGATTTATGGTTATACCCTTATTTCTATTATGTTCCTTGTCTTCACAATATATGGGAATCAAATTTTGGATGAATTTTTATATAAAAATCTTTTTTATTTAGAAAACATTTCAAAATGAATACAAAAATGACTTAAAATACGGGATTCTTCAAACATTCCAAAAGGATGTAGGATTTTTCAAACATTTCAAAAGAAGTACAAAAACTACTTGGTAAGTTTTGGCCAAATGTATAATTTCAAACTGTAATACTCCAACGTCACACTCCAATGTAACACTCCAAAAAAAAATCTTAATGTAATACCTTAATGTAACACACACAGAAACTCTTTACTGTACTTTTTCCAAACGTAACATTCCAATACAACACTCCAAAAAAATTCTTAATATAACATACAAAAAAATTCCTTAATGTAGCACTCTAATGTAACACACAAAAAAACTCCTTAGTATATTTTTCTAAACATAACACTCTAATATAACACTCCAAAAAAACTCATTAATGTTACACTCTAATATAACACACAAAAAAACTTTTTAGTGTATTTTTTTCCAAAGGTAACACTCTAATATAATAATCTAAAAAAACTCCTCCTTAGTGTATGTTAATCATATTATTTAATTTTGATGATGTCTAATATATTATTTAATATACATATTATTTGACACAAAATATTAAAATATATATATTTGTTAAATATTATTTAAATAAAAATATTTTCAAAAGATTTACTATTCACTTTTTGAAAAATAGGGTTAATTACTATTCATCTTTTGACAAATCAATTAGTTATATAATTTTGATAAAAATGATTGATTGGTTGTATTATTTTGACAAATTTGATATTTATGGGTTGTCTTGTTTTGACAAAATTGATATGGAGTGGTAAAATATATTTAGTTTAAAATCTCTACAACTTGTACAATATTTTAAAGAGAGCATATATTTTCAGATCCATCATAAATATTGTTTAAAGAGATTTTTCTGTGTATACAAATATTTGATCAGAACATATATAACGTTATATGCAGAATACATCGCGTGCGCTATTAAATTTTTTACATTACATTGATTATATCATTTCACACTACACTACATTGATTATATCATATTATAATCAAACAAAAAGAAAAAGATGGAGTTATATATATATATATATATATTATAACAAGATGGAGAAAATTATTTGTTTGTTTGAAAGTTGTGAACTTTGTATTAAATTGTCTACAAAAATGGTGATTTCATTTGAAAAAATCAGTCTTATTTTTATTCTTATCATTTGCTGACTTTTTAAAATTAAGGAGTGTGCTTATGTAAGCGATGACATCAAGAGCCTGCTTATGTAAGCCATGACATCAGGAGCGTGCTTATGTAAGCGATGACGTCAGGAGCGCGCTTATGTAAGCCATGACGTCAGCAAGGAGCGTCCAACGGGTATATTTTTGTGTATAAATAGAGGTGTTGGATGTGGAGAAGAACCAAGAACTTGAAGAGAAAAATTTTCTGTGAGCTCCAAAATTCTGAGTATTCTGCTCTTTCACTTTCAGATCTAAATCTAGCCTTTGTTCTTACACCATATCTACTCTTTGTGAGAGAATTATTGTAAAAAGGGTTTAAATTACCCTTATTCTTCTTCCTTATTTTTAGAGAGATTTTGTAAGGGTAAGGCTTTTATTGTTGAGTGAGGCTCAATAGATAAGTGTAAGTCCTGTGCCAAATCCACAAGCTTGGTGGTGTATTTATTCAATTGATAGTAAAGAAATTCTCAAGGAGGTTCCTTGGGGAGTGGACGTAGGCCAGCGTGCCGAACCACTATAAATCGCAGTGTTTGATTTTCTCTCCCTATCTCTCTTACATTTATATTGATAATTATTATTCTGTTTGTTTTTTATTTTCTGAATATTGTGTTAATTTTAATACTGTGAAATTTTTTAATAACCCAATTCACCCCCCCTCTTGGGTTGCCTATCTGGGATAACAATTGGTATCAGAGCCTAAACTCTAGTTTCTGTGACTTAACCGTCTTAGAGTAGATCATGGCAACTCCTAGTTATTCTTTACCCGAGGGACAAGCATCTAATAGGCCACCTCTATTTAGCGGCACAAATTTTAGTTATTGGAAAACTAGGATGACCATACATATTCAATCTAATGATTATGAATGTTGGAAAATTATTTGCAATGGTCCAAAAATTCCTACCAAAACTGTAGATGGACTTAGGGTACCAAAACCTGTAGATGAGTGGGATGAATCAGATACTAGAATGACCCAAATTAATGTCAAAGCTACAAACATGTTGTACTGCGCCTTAGATGCCAACGAGTTCAATAGAATTTCCACTTGTAAAACCGCAAAAGAAATATGGGACAAGCTTATAGTGACTCATGAGGGAACCGAACAAGTTAAAGAATCTAGAGTCAGTTTGCTAGTCCATAATTATGAACTCTTTAAAATGAAACCTGATGAAACTATTCCTCAAATGTTTACTCGTTTTACTGATATTATTAATGGTTTAACTTCTCTTGGCAAAATATATACTATGCTGAAATTGTAAGAAAAGTGCTTAGGTCATTGCCAAAAAGTTGGGAGACAAAAGTCATTGCCATTACCGAAGCCAAAGATTTATCAAAGCTAAGTCTAGATGAGTTAATGGGATCTCTCTTAACTCATGAGCTCATAATGCAAGAAGGAAAGGAAGAGGAGGACAACAACAAGAAGAAAGGAATAGCCTTCAAATCCACTTCGAAACATCAAGAGGAAGATGATTCAGATGAGGATGAGGAAATGGCATTCATCACTAGAAAGTTCCAAAGGTTTGTGAAAAAGAAACAAGGCGTACGAAATTTTTCAGAAAAGACTTCAACAACAGGATTTTCAAAGAGGAAAAATCACAAAAAATCTGAAGTAACCTGCTACGAATGCAACAAACCTGGACACTACAAATCAGAATGTCCAGAACTTAAGAAAAAATTCAAGAAGGACAAGAAGAAAGCTATGATTGCAGCATGGGGAGAAGATAGTGATGAAAGCGACACAGAAACCGAAGTTTGCAAAAACGAGGTTGCTAACCTATGTTTAATGGCACTTGGAAATGAAAATGAGGTAAATGACGAATCCTTTACATTTGATTAATTACAATTAGCTTTTGATGAATTACATGCTGAATTTAAGAAACTTAGTTTGAAAAATAATTGTCAAAAGAAAGTAATTTCAAATTTATCAAAAGAAAATGAATCATTGACTTCCAAGATAAATGTTTTCGAAAATGAAGCCATGAAAATAAAAAAGGAAAATGAGATTTTAACTCAAAAAGAGTCTTCAATTTCTGAAAAACATTTAGTTGTATTGCAAAAAGAAAACGAGTCTTTAAAAAATGAGCAAATTATTTTGAAAGAAAATATTAAAGACTTGAAAACTACTCTTTCAAAGTTCACTCAAGGTAGAGAGACTTTAGATAAAATTCTTAAAAATCAAAACCGTACTTTTGGTAGAGCCGGAATTGGATATAAACCTTTTCAAAAGTAAAAATGCCAAAAATGGCTTTGTTATGCATCTTCTAATCACTCTCATCTCACATGTCATTTTTGTGGAACAAAAGGTCATATTTCACCTTCATGTCCTATTAAAAGAAATCCTTTTGCTAAAATAAAAAAAATATGGGTTCCTAAGGATATCTCAAGAGTGTCAAATTCTAACTTTTATGGACCCAAGAAAAAATGGGTACCAATAGAGAAATCAAATTTTTGTAGGTATGTTTCAAGACAAAATCTAGTAACGATAGATGGTATCTCGACAGTGCATGTTCGAGGCACATGACTGGAAATAAAGGAATGTTCGCCACACTCCAACCAAAGGATGGCGGATATGTGACTTTTGGCGACAATAGCAAGGGTAAAAATCATTGGTGTAGGAAGTATTGGTAAAAATCCTCTCCTATTATTGAAAATGTTTTATTTGTTGAAGGTTTAAAACATAACTTGCTTAGTATTAGTCAATTATGTGATAAAGGTTATAGAGTTATTTTTGTGAAAACTCATTGCACTATTGAAAACACCCTTGAAAACAAAACTTTATTTGTAGGTTATAGACATGAGAATGTATATGTCTTCGATTTGCATGATTTGTCTTCTCATTTTAATATTAAATGTTTATCTGCTATAAACGAAAATGGTTGGCTTTGGCATAGAAGATTAGGACATGCACATTTTGATTTAATTTCCAAACTTTCAAAAAATGAGTTAGTCATTGGTTTACCAAAAATTGTTTTTGAAAAAGATAAACTTTGTGATGCATGTCAATTTGGAAAACAACTAGAATTTCTTTTAAATCAAAATATTGTTTCAACTACTAGACCGCTTCAACTCTTGCATATTGATCTATTCGGACCATCTAGAACATTAAGTTTAGGAGGAAAATCTTATGCCCTTGTTTGTGTTGATGATTATACTAGATATACATGGGTATTATTTTTAGCTCAAAAAATGAAGCTTTTTATAATTTCTCAAAACTTTGTAAAAGAATTCAAAATGAGAAAAATCTTAATATTTGTAGTATTAGAAGTGATCATGGTAGAGAATTTGAAAATGATGATTTATTATGTTTTGTGATGACTTAGGAATATCATAATTTCTCAGCCCCTAGGACTCCTCAACAAAATGGAGTAGTTGAAAGAAAAAATAGAACTCTTGAAGAAATGGCCCGTACTATGCTTTGTGAAAATAATTTACCTAAATATTTTTGGCGGAAGCTGTTAACACTGCATGCTATGTTATAAACCGTGCCATGATTAGACCTATTCTTAAGAAACCCCTTATGAACTTTGGAAAGGAAGAAAACCTAATATTAGTCACTTGCGTGCTTTTGGTTGTAAATGCTTTGTATTAAATAACAATAAAGATAACTTAGGAAAATTTGATGCTAAATCGGATGAAGCTATATTTCTTGGTTATTCTATGTCTAGTAAAGCTTATAGAGTATTCAATAAAAGAACTCTACTTGTTGAAGAATCTGTGCATGTTGTTTTTGATGAATCTAACGATATTATTTTCAAGAATCTTGTAAGTAATGATATTGTAGAAAATCAACCAAGCATGGAGAGCATTTACAAAAAGGAAAGTGAAGAAAATCCATTACGCGAACAAGAAGAAGAAATGACAATGGAAAAACTTCAAGAAATATATGCTCTTCCAGAAAGTGACTCAAATCTTCCAAAAGAATGGAAGTATGCTCATGGCCACCCCAAAGACCTCATCATAGGAGATGCGGCGGAAGGTATAAAAACACGTTCCTCTATTAGAAATATTTGTGGTAACTTAGCATTTGTTTCACAAATTGAACCAAAATCATTTTTAGAAGCTGAAAATGATGAAAATTGGATTTTAGCAATGCAAGAAGAATTAAATCAATTTGAAAGAAACGAAGTTTGGTTTTTGACCCCTCGACCTAAGGATCATCCAGTTATTGGTACAAAATGGGTTTTTCGAAATAAAATGGACGAATCTGGATTGTTACTAGAAATAAAGCTAGATTAGTAGCTCAAGGCTATAATCAAGAAGAGGGAATTGATTTTGATGAAACTTTTGCACCAGTTGCTAGACTTGAAGCTATTAGAATGTTACTTGCTTTTGCGTGTTTTAAAGATTTTAAATTATATCAAATGGATGTTAAAAGTGCTTTTTTAAATGGGTACATTTCGGAGGAAGTCTATGTTGAACAACCTCCGGTTTTGAAAATCATAAATATCCGGATCATGTTTTCAAACTTTCAAAAGCTTTATATGGCTTGAAACAAGCTCCTAGAGCATGGTATGAAAGATTGAGTAATTTTTTACTTGACAAAGATTTTTGTAGAGGAAAAATTGATACAACACTTTTTATAAAAAATCAAAAAAGAAGATATGTTAATTGTTCAAATTTATGTTGATGATATCATTTTTGGTGCTACTAATGAAATTTGTGCAAAGAGTTTGCTAAAGATATGCAGGGTGAATTTGAAATGAGTATGATGGGGGAGTTAAATTACTTCCTTGGTCTACAAATTAAACAAACTAATGATGGGATCCATTTAAATCAAACAAAATATATCAAGGATCTACTCAAAAGGTTTGAAATGGAATCAGCAAAGCCTGCAGCAACTCCAATGAGCACATTAATAAAAATCGACAAAGATGAGCAAGGTAAACCTGTAGATGAAAAGAAATATCGAGGTATGATTGGTTCTTTACTCTATCTTACTGCAAGTAGACCCGACATAATGTTTAGTGTTTGTATGTGTGCACGTTTTCAATCCGCACCGAAAGAGTCACACATCACCGCAGTCAAACGCATTTTTAGATATCTTGTCGGCACTCCAAATTTGGGATTATGGTATCCTAAGGGAACCACCTTTGAACTTTTTGGTTACTCAGATGCCGACTTTGCGGGATGTAGACTTGACCGAAAAAGCACTAGTGGCACTTGTCATTTTCTTGGACACTCACTCACTTCTTGGTTTTGCAAAAAACAAAACTCAGTGGCTCTGTCAACTGCTGAAGCAGAATACATTGCCGCCGCTGGGTGTTGTGCACAATTGCTTTGGATGAAACAACAACTTCAAGATTTTGGACTTCACTATGATAAAATTCCTATAAAATGTGACAACACAAGTGCCATTAACCTTTCAAAAAATCCTATTCAGCACTCACGCACTAAACACATTGAAATAAGGCATCATTTTCTAAGAGATCATGTACTCAAAGGTGACATTGAACTCGAATTTGTGCCTACAAATTGTCAATTAGCTGACATATTTACCAAGCCTCTCAATGAAGAACAATTTTGTTATATTAGAACAGAAGTTGGTATGATGAATACTCCAAGATAATGTGTATAAAAAATAATTTTTTTTAATAAAAATTAAAAATAACTATAGTAAATAATAATTATTATTATAAAAAATAATAATAATAATAATAATAATACATATATTTATATATATAATTTATCTCTCTCTCCCTTTCCGTCTCTATCTCTCACCCACTCTCTCCTTTACTCTCTTTTTCTCTTTCTCTTCGCCTCTCGCTCTTTCCTTCTTCCTCAGCCGACTTCATCTCCATGATCACCATCATCTACAACTATCTCCACCATCCACAAAATCATCCATCTCTACCATCATCCACCCAAATCCCTCACTAATCCATCGAACTCCATCACTTCTCCATCCGAAAATTTGCATCACTATCTTTTCCGATTCATCAAGTTTCATCACCAATCCATCAAGATCCGTGACTAATCCATCAAGATCCATTGCCGATCTACACTAATTCACCGCCGATCTACACTAATTCACCACCGATCTACCCAATCTTCTCCATTTCTTCCGATCAGCAAGGTCATCACCGATCAACATGTTCAAATTATTGTTGCACTGTATCGTATTTTTTTACTTGTTATATGTGCTCCAAATTCTCTTGGATTTAATATTGGATGCTTCTACCTTGATTGAAGTATTTGTTTTTATTTTTATTTTTTCCTTTTATGCTAGTGCACTTGGTGTCGTTGTTTATGGCCAGATCTTAAGGGCCTTTGGTGTCATAGATTGGTAATTTATTTCTTCAATTTTATGTAATTTCTAGTGCATTAATTCAGGGGGAGACTCATATTTTGAGATTAACAATCATTATAAAATATATATATATAAAAAAAAAAGGGGACATATGTATATTCTGTGCATAATTTTAGGGGGAGTATAAATATTTTTTTCTTATCTGCCATTATCTGCACCAACAACAATTTTTTAATTAAAAAAAATAATAATAAAACTTAAATAATAATAATAAAAAAATAAATCATAAAAAAATAAAAAAAGGAAGAAATGCTCAAATTTTATTTCAGAAAAAGAAAATATTACTCGATTACATGTAAATCTTCAGAAGGCTTCACAGTTTTTTCTTTTTCACTTCTCTCAACAATTTTTCATGAGCCTCTTTTACATGTCTCTCTCTATTTTCGATTTCTGTGAGTCTTGGCATTATCACCGTTGCATAATAATGCACTGCATTCTCCAACTGTGCATTTTTCCTTTTTAGCTCTTTCTTCTCCTTAGCCATATTAACTACTTGTTGTTTTAACAAGCACCTCATCTCTCCATTGCTGATTTTCTTGTACTCTTGCTTGTAATCGTCGCGCCATATTGGTAACTGCAGTCATGGCCTGTGTACTAAGAGCCATAGTGTTATTAATAGCATCGAAATCATTTCGACTACCAATACCACTAGAACCCTCATTTACAGGCATAGCATGTGCCTGCGTCACTGGTACTCTCTCATTTGCCTGCATTACAGGCACATCATGCAGGTCCGACTCATTGATCGCCAAGGTAAGGAATGACATGATTAAAAAGAAGATACCACAATTTTTCTCTCACACACTTGATGATTTTGTATCTTTGCATCTGATCTATGTCACTTTTATACACTCCATTGCTCCATTACTCGATGCATATCTGATCTATCTGCTCAAATCTTTTGTTTGTCCATATTTCCTGCGCTTGAGATGCTCCAACATCCCCACAATGATTCCGACAAGACAGACGGTCACTATTTTTTTTTGGCTCATTGCTATCAAATCTTATTGTCAACATGTGTATTTGTTTTTGATTTTCAACTTTATTTTGCTTGAATGTTTTTGATCATATTTTGATAAATTATAATTGTTGTTTTGATTGTAAATATTTAATTTTTTATTTTAACAAATATATATCATGACATATTCAAATTATCAATATGATTAATTATATGTATTGTAAATATTTGATTTATTTGTGTCAATATAATATTGATCATCAAAAGATTGTTAATCATTTATTTAATTTTGATTATGTCTAATATATTATTTATATACATTTATTTGACACATAATATTAAAATATATATATTTGTTAAAATTATTTAAATAAAAATATTTTCAAAAGTTTACTATTCACTTTTTGAAAAATAGGGTTAATTACTATTCATCTTTTGACAAATCAATTAGTTATATAATTTTGATAAAAATGATTGGTTGTATTATTTTGACGAATTTGATATTTATGGGTTGTCTTGTTTTGACAAAATTGATATGGAGTGGTAAAATATATTTAGTTTAAAATCTCTACAACTTGTACAATATTTTAAAGAGAGCATATATTTCAGATCCATCATAAATATTGTTTAAAGAGATTTTTCTGTGTATACAAATATTTGATCAGAACATATATAACGTTATATGCAGAATACATCGCGTGCGCTATTAAATTTTTTACATTACATTGATTATATCATTTCACACTACACTATATTGATTATATCATATTATAATCAAACAAAAAGAAAAAGATGGAGTTATATATATATATATATATATTATAAACAAGATGGAGAAAATTATTTGTTTGTTTGAAAGTTGTGAACTTTGTTTAAATTGTCTACAAAAATGGTGATTTCATGTTTGAAAAAAATCAGTCTTATTTTTATTCTTATCATTTGCTGACTTTTTAAAATTAAGGAGTGTGCTTATGTAAGCGATGACATCAAGAGCCTGCTTATGTAAGCCATGACATCAGGAGCGTGCTTATGTAAGCGATGACGTCAGGAGCGCGCTTTTGTAAGCCATGACGTCAGCAAGGAGCGTCCAACGGGTATATTTTTGTGTATAAATAGAGGTGTTGGATGTGGAGAAGAACCAAGAACTTGAAGAGAAAAATTTTCTGTGAGCTCCAAAATTCTGAGTATTCTGCTCTTCACTTTCAGATCTAAATCTAGCCTTTGTTCTTACACTTTCATATCTACTCTTTGTGAGAGAATTATTGTAAAAAGGGTTTAAATTACCCTTATTCTTCTTCCTTATTTTTTAGAGAGATTTTGTAAGGGTAAGGCTTTTATTGTTGAGTGAGGCTCAAGATAAGTGTAAGTCCTGTGCCAAATTCACAAGCTTGGTGTGTATTTATTCATTGATAGTAAAGAAATTCTCAAGGAGGTTCCTTGGGGAGTGGACGTAGGCCAGCGTGCCGAACCACTATAAATCGCAGTGTTTGATTTTCTCTCCCTATCTCTCTTACATTATATTGATAATTATTATTCTGTTTGTTTTTTATTTTCTGAATATTGTGTTAATTTTAATACTGTGAAATTTTTTAATAACCCAATTCACCCCCCCTCTTGGGTTGCCTATCTGGGATAACAGTGTAGCACTCTAATTTAACAAACACAAAAACTCCTTAGTGTAACACTCTAATGTAACACACAAAAAAAATTCTTAGTATATTTTTTTTCAAACGTAACACTTTAATATAATAATTTAAAAAACCTACTTAGTGTAACATTCTAATGTAACACACAAAAACTCCTTAGTGTAACATTCTAATGTAACACACAAAAAAACTCGTTAGTGTACTTTTTTTCCTAACGTAACACTTTAAAAAAATTCTTTAATGTAACAAAAAAAAGAATGTGAGATTCTTCAAACCATTCCAAAAGGAGTATAAATATTCCTTAGTCAATTTTGGGCAAATGTATAATTTCAAACTATGAGTGTTACGTTTGAAAAAAGTACATGTGTTACATTGGAGTATGTTACATTAGAATGTTATGTTTGGGATTGTACTGATTGAAGTGTTACGTTTGATAAAAGTAAACTAAGGAAATTTTGTTTTGTTTTTTTTTTGTTTTTTTTTTTTTTTTGTCTTATATTGAAACATTATGTTTGGGAAAAGTATACCAAAGAGTTTTTTTTAGTGTTACGTTGTTACATGTGGGAAAAGTACACCAATGAATTTTTTTAGTGTATTATATTTAAGTGTTATGTTATTGGAGTGTTACATTAGAGTGTTAGATTTTTATTCGTAATGTGGGATTTGTTATAGAATCATGGAAAATTCAAAACTTCTATAGTGCAAATTGTCCAAATGTGTAATTTTATATTTTGAGAAACCCACTTTTATTCCTGAAAAATTAAAACCAAACATGTAAGTGATTACCATTTTATGTAATTTTCATTTTAATAAGACTTTTGGGTTCATAAGAAAAAATGGAGGACTAAACAGTTCACAAGATAACATTTTGGGATTTATTGGTATTTCACCCTAAAAATTATGTACCAAACAAAAAATTCATATATAATGATGTGCCTCATTGTGAACCTTTTACTTCAAAACAAAACACTATTAAAGATAAATTTATTTATAATAATGACATTAACACACCATTCTTGTCACGTTTTATGTTTGAATTTTATGTAAGAATATAATTTTCATTTTCATTTTGAGTAAATTCCATTCACTTCCCTTGATGTTTAAGAAAAATATAATTAACCCTATAAATTTAACATAATTACATTGACAAGTCTTTTACTAAGATTAATGTGATTGAAATGAATACATATAGTGAATAGATACTAAAATAAATAAAGATAAATATATATTTTAGTAGAAAATATATGACAATATTATTTTTTTATTCATATGATTAATGAATTATTGATAAAAATAAACATAAGTGCTATGTAAATTAAAATTTTGAGGGAGAGTCTAACTTCATTATGCAACAAATATATATATATATATAAGATTAACTGTATATTTTAAAAATCTCAAGATAAAATTAGTGTAATTTACCCTTTCATTTAAATTGTGGTTTATTATTTTATTTTTATTTTTAAGTTTCTAAACTATGGGTTTGTTTGATGCAGGTTTTAGCAAGTTGAAAGTTGATAATAAAAAAATAAAAACTAAAGTATTTTTTCCTTGCTTTCCAATAGTCAACTATTCATGATTCATAAGTTATCAGAAGAAGTTACATTAAATATTCTGACACAATCTTTCATATTTTTTTAAATAAAAAAATTTGTAATCTATACCAAGCAGCCCATGTGTTGTTTGATGTATACTGAATCAATTTCAAAGAAATTTCTAATGAAATGAACACAAGTCAAAGTTTAAGTAATTTAGCTTATTTTAAAATCATATATATGTAAGTGCAACCCTTTTATCATAAAAATGTACTACTAGAAAAATTATAAAAATTCTTTTATCAAACTAAATTTTAAGTGTTCTATTTTTCTCATTGATCTGATATATTAAATGCTTTTTTATGGAACATAATATTTGAGTTCAATTTTTACTCTTTTGAGTTTAATGTAACATAATGTTTGCCCTGTATTAGGGTTTCAATACACTATAGAATAAATTTTGGACACTCAGAAGTCTATTTCTGAAATTCTTAGACTAATAGGCCAATATTTAAATTTTTCAGCCAAAAGGACACCTATCTGTTCAAATCTTAAATATCTATCTATCTGTTGAAATGTCCTAATATCTATACATGTATCACCTATCTGTGTAACGATCTATTTAAATATTCAACTATCTAATGTTTCAATATATATACGTGTGTTACCTATCTATTCAATATCACCTATTTATCTATCTTATTGTCATCATTGCTGCCAGAGACTCTACAACGGGTGTCCTTATTATAAAATAAAATAAAATTAAACATTTGACTAAATTATATATGGCCCCATAAAAATGAATTTTTTACCAATTAATCCATAATTTTTTACCACTCCTGCTACCCTCTTTTTTCTGCTTTCCTTTATGACAACAACCAAATACTATTGGACGAAGACAATGAACTTTCACATAACAACCCAACACGGTTCACTAGATCCAAAAGTAATTTGGTTTGGTGATTTATGTTTTAATTTTAATTTTTTAACATAAAAAGTGTAAACTGGGAAAACCAAGTGCAAAATTGTTTATTTTTTGTAAGAATTGCATATTAGTGGTGCATAGAAAAAGTATTTACAAAAAAAGTGGTAAAGATTATAATTATTAATAATTAAAATTATAAATTTTTCTACCATTGTGTAATATTTTTTTTAAATCCAGCTTGAGTGGTAATTTCCCCTTAGTTTTTTAGCAAATAATTGCCAACATACAATGTGAAAAGTTTTTTAATATGGATAGGCTTGGCTTTTTCTTTTTCTTTTTCTTTTTCTTTTTCTTTTTCGTCACAAACCGGACAAAGTGTCAAGGTGCGTCCATTCAAGGGTCAACACCTTGATGCCACACTCATTTGTGCCTTTTGGAGAGCCAAAAACATGCCCAAGAAGTTGATGCAAGTGCAAGCCAAAACCCAAGGCATGGTGCAAGACAACCCAAGGTATGCCATTAACACAACAGGCCACAGACTGGCCTACCCAATAGTAACTTTAGGCCAACTTTTGGAGGGTCAAATGTAGTCTTTTTGCCTTGTAAATTTTTATGTAAATACCTTAGTATTAAAGGTGTTTTGGGTCCGAGTATTGTAATTTGTCTCTTTTTGTAGAATTTTTAAAAATCCATTATGACTCCTCAAATATAGTGGTTGTTTCCTCTTGCCAACTAGGAAATGGCTTAACAAGCTATATTAAGGAGAGAGTACCCAAGTGTTGAACCAAACCACTTGTGCTTTTAAAGTATCGCAACCTAGCCAATGGTAAGGCAACTTTTTTAGCACTTTTGGTGCATTGTTCAACTATTGTAATGCCTTCTTTTAATCAATGAAAAGTTCATTTCACCTTTAAATTATGCAAAGCTTTTCTAGTGTTGCTTGCTTTAATTTTAGCTTGTTGCTTGCTATCTTGTGGCTTGTCTCCCAACTTATTGGCTCATCAACTAATTAGTATTGTGTTTGCTTATCTTTGCAAACCCTTTAAGCATTATTGGAGGGCTAGTGAAGAGAGTTAACTAGCGCCACACACGCTTGCATATCTATTGGCAAGGCTTCCACACAACCGGTGTGTGACATTTGGTATCAAAGCCCAGTCTATTTGGCTTTCTCTATTCTTGGCTTTCTAAATTGATGCTCTTGGCAACCATCAACCAACGCAAAAGGAGAGGATTGAGCTCTTGGAGCAGCATATGGATAATCTGGATGCCTTGGCAGCTTCATTAGCCAACCTTGCGCAATGGGTTCATGATCTTGAGCAAACTCATGGCCTTACTCGAGGGCAAGATTGAGAGGATGTTGTCACTGAACTCAAGCTAGAGATTGAAGATCTTAGTGGCCAGGTTAGTGTTCTTACCTGTGCCTTTGGAAACACACCCGGTGGCGGCATGGAATTCCCTAGGGTGCGTGTGCCCGAGCCCCGTGCCTACGGTGGCACTTGAGATGCCGAGGAGTTAGACAACGTTCTCTTCGATATGAAGCAATATTTCAAAACTGTGAAAACCGAAGCCGAGGAGACAAGGATTTCTATGGCAACAATGTATTTGTCCGGTGATGCCAAGTTGTGGTAGCGGACTAAATATGATGAGATGCAACGCGGCTTATGCACAATTGAGACTTGGGAGCAACTTAAGCATGAACTTAAGCTCCAATTCTTCCTTGAAAATGTTAAGTATAATGCACGGCGTGTTTTGCGGGATCTCAAGCATGTCGGCATTATAAGAGATTATGTGAAACAATTCTCTGGGCTTATGCTAGACATCAAAGACATGTCAGAGAAAGACAAGCTCTTCTTCTTTCTTGAGGGATTGAAGCCATGGGCCAAAGTTGAACTTCAAAGGCAAAGAGTGCAAGATTTTGCCCATGCAGAAGTAGTAGCTGAGTGCCTTACGGACTACGCCGAACCTAAGCAACGAGATAGTGGTTCCCCGCGCAATAGTAGATGAGGGGGAAAGTCCCAAGGATATGGCAAACCTAAGAGTGAAGGAGCCAACACTTCTGCATCCAAAACCCATTCAGGTGGAGAACAATCACAACAGAAGAGCTATGTAGACAAGGCAAAAACCCCTCAACAGTTCTCTACAAGCAAAGCAAAGGGCCCTATCTCTTGTTTCTTATGCAATGGGCCACATCGCTTATCTGAATGTCCACAAAAGCATGCCTTGAATGCTCTAACAGCGGTGCCTGACCATGTCTTCCAACCAAGTGATGATGATAGCGAAGAAGAAGACGTGCACTCTAGGCGAAGTGGCAAGGGTTCTAAGGCAGTTGGCTCTAAAGTGGGAGCCTTTCATATGATGAATGCCATGGAGAAAAAGGCTTCTACAAGGAGGCCTTAGAAGAATGCTAGGAGTGGCAAAGTGGGCAATCATTCAGATCCTAAACAACTTGTGGAGTCTAAAGATGAAGGCAAAGGGGAGAAACCCATGTATAGTGGGGAATCATCAGGCAAGTTGAACAAGAGCAAGTCATCCAACAAAGGTTTGATGTTTGTGGATGTAAAACTCAATGGGAAGCCCCTCCGTGCTTTGATTGACATAGGGGCCACCCACAACTTTGTTGCTGGCACAGAAGTTGAAAGACTTGGGGGCTATCTTTAGAGAAGGATGGCAGTCGCATCAAGGCGGTTAACTCGGCAGCGCAGCACATCTATGGGGTTACAAAATCTATTCATTTGAAGGTCAGCACTTGGGAAGGAAGAGTAGATTTCACCGCAGTACCCATGGATGACTTCCAAGCCATCCTTGGGTTGAATTTCTTGAGAAGCACAAAGACATCAGTCATGCCTTATTCTAATAGTATGTGTGTTATGGGGGATAAGCCATGTCTTGTTCCTGCTATGGCGACCAACAACAGTGACCGGTTTGTCTCAGCTATGCAACTCAAGAGGAGTGTCAAGCATGGTGAACAAACTTGGGTCGCCGCATTGAAGTTGAATGAAGCTCTTGAATCTACTCCTGTCCCAGCTGCAATCAAGAAGGTCTTAAGGCAATTTGCAGATGTTCTAAACAGTTTCCTAAGGAGTTGCCTCCACACCAAGGTGTGGATCATGCTATTGAGTTGGTGCCAGGGGCAAAGCCACTAGCTCGTGCATCGTATAGAATGGCTATTCCTGAGTTGAATGAATTAATGAAGTAGCTTACAGAGTTATTGGAAGCAAGCTTCATTAGGCCATCCAAGGCCCCATTTGGTGCACTTGTCTTATTCTAAAGAAAGCATGATGGTAGTCTTCGCTTATGTGTGGATTATCGAGGCACTCAACAAGCTGACCATCAAGAACAAGTATCCCCTTCCCCTAATTACATATTTATTTGATCAATTGAGCAAAGCAAGTTACTTCACAGAGCTAGATCCTTGATCGAGGTACTATCAAGTAAGAATTGCCGAGGGAGTTGAGCCTAAAACCACATGCGTTACTCACTATGGTTCTTATGAGTTCTTAGTCACGCCATTTGGCTTGACCAATACCCCAACAACATTTTGCACCATGATGAATGAAGTTTTTCAAGAGTGCTTAGGCCAATTCATTGTAGTATACTTGGACCACATTGTAATTTATAGCTCCACTTTAGAAGAGCACGTGGAACATCTCAGAAAAGCATTGCCCAAGTTAAGGGAGCACAAGCTTTATGTCAAGCTAGAGAAATGTTCTTTTGACAAGAGAGGATTAAGTTCCTAGGGCACATTGTTGAGTATGGATGCATCAAAATGGACCAAGAGAAGGTCAAGGCTATTCAAGAGTGGCAGCCACCCGCTAATGTCTCGGAGTTGCGGTCATTCCTTGGGTTAGCTAATTATTATCACAAGTTTGTTGAAGGCTACTCAAGACTAGCTTCCCCATTGACAGAGTTTCTAAAGAAGGGCAAGCCATATGTTTGGGCAGAAGAGTGCCAATAAGCATTTCAAGCCTTGAAAGAAACTATGTCAAAAGACCTTGTTCTTGCTCTACCTGACTTAGGTAAAGCTTTTGAGATACAAACTGATGCATCTGATTTTGCTTTGGGTGGTGTTCTTTTGTAGGATGGTCACCCAATTGCCTATAAGAGTAGGAAGCTCAATGATGCCGAGCAGAGATATCCAGCTCATGAGAAAGAGTTGCTTGTAGTACTGCATTATCTGAGGACTTGGAGGCACTAAATCTTGGGCTCACGGTTTATTGTAAAGACTGACAACACGGCGGTTAGCCATTTCTTAACACAGCCTAAGCAAAGCGCACAACAAGCACGGTGGCAAGAGAAGTTGGCCGAGTTTGATTTTGCCTTAGAATACAAGGCTAGTACCACCAACCATGTTGTTGATGCACTAAGTAAGAAGGCGGAGCTTGCCGTATGCCATAAAGCATGTTCACTTACTTCCATTTCAACCAGTATCAAGAAGAAAATCAAGGCTCATCTAGACAAGGATGCTATGGCAGAGAATCTTATGAACCTTGTCAAAATGGGCAAGACTCGCCAATTTTGGGTGCAAGATGGACTACTAATGACAACAGGCAACCGCATCTTTTTACCTAGGGCTGGTGATTTGAGAAAGACACTTCTTAGGGAGTGCCATGATACACTTTGGACAAGACATCCGGGTTGGGAGCGAACATTAGCCTTGGTGAAGCAAGGATATTATTGGCCCCAGATGCATGATGATGTGAAAGAATATGTCGGCACTTGTCTCACTTGCCAGCAAGACAAGGTTGAGCATAAAAAGAAAGCAAGCTTGCTTGAACCTTTGCCCGTGCCTAAACGTCCGTGAGAAAGTGTATCACTTGACTTCATCACTGGATTGCCTAAAGTGGGAGACATCGGTACTATCTTGACTATTGTGGACCGGTTCTCCAAGTATGCCACTGTAGAAACCCCATTTTTGACCACCCGTAAGACTTAGGCGCTTGGTCCAGCTCACTCGATGATGAAAACTGCATTGTGTGATTCGAGTTCTTGGCGAAGGAATCCGAGGTCGAGTCTCGAAATAATCCCAAAACCTTCCTACTTTCCTTGTTCTTACCTCAGAGGTTCATTTTTGAACATTGTGCCACCTTACACTGAGTTTGAAACAGGGGAATAGGGTTGCACATTAGGGCCTGGTCGTGCCATGCTGGCGATAAACTCTGTTCTGGGCGAGAGCCCGCCAGCTGTCTTGTTTTGAAGATATTTTTGACCTATTTTGCTCAAATTCTATTAAAACGAGGTTATATCTCTGTTTTGAGGTTGAACAATTTCTATAGAACCTATACACACAAGAGAGAGCTCTTTCTTCCTATACAAGTCACCTTTGAGCAAACCTATCTCTCTTGACTAATATCCATACACCATATGCCACCTTAGATCGTAACCTTAGAGCCTTGGTTGTGGCTTGTGCATCACAATTCAAGCTTGAGAGTGTGCTTGAACCAAGTTTGTGTTATAAACAAGAACTTGCTTCTTTTGAGAGGTATAAGCTTACCACCTTCTCTCTTACTTCTTTTTCTATCTCTTGTTAGCTACTTATTTTGTTTATGTGTTCTCTTGATTCTTTTTCAAGTGTTTAAACTTGGGTTTGGATAGTGTAGACTCGACTTTTTTCGCGCCCCCCTTTCGGAGAGCTCGAATTGGTCCTACAGTTCGGACTCCTATCACGATTCTGAATCTAGTCTCACAAGTGCAATGTGAGACTGATAAACACCAAAAAGTCCAATATGGCAAATCATTTTGGAAAATTGATTTTGAATCAAATAATGCCAAAACTAGACTACTTTGCCAGATTACAGAGTCGCCACCTAAATATTTTATTTTTGGAAAACTTAGGAAACCCTGACTCGTGCCAAAGGCTACGTGTCTGTCATCACCAAAGTTGCGTCGGCTCGGGAACTTGGGTACGAGAGGGGAAGATCCTAAAATGAGCACCCCCGCTTGCCCGATCAAAGGATCGGCCTCTACTAAGCATGATATGTTGTTTTATAAACACATGTGTTGTTATTCCGGTTATAAGCTAACTTTACTATGTGACGCACACAAGCAAGTATAGACTAAAATTGTAAGAATTGGAACGAACTCAACTCATGTTTACTTTCAAAAATGGTTTGAATTTGTCACTGTAGACGCGCCCAAACGTCCCGGGAAAATCCCGTTTTGTTCATTGGGCTCACTACAATTCAGACTCCATGTCACGGTTCTTAATCTGATCTTGCAAAGTGCAATGCGAGATGGATAAATCACCAAAGAGTCCAAATCCGGCAAATCGTTTTGAAAAACTGATTTTTAGAAAGAAGTGCCAAACATGGACTGCTTTGCCAGATACAGAGTCGCCACCTAAATATTTTATGTTGGGGGAAATTTAGGAAACCCTGACTCGTGCCTAAGGCCATGTGTCCGTCATCACCAAAGTTGCCTCAGCTCAGGAACTTGGGTACAATTGGGGAAGGTCATTTCATGAGCACCCCCGCTCGCCCGATCAAAGATCGGCCACTACTAAGCATGACATCTTGTTTTTGAAAACACATGTGCTCTTATTCCTGTTATTAGCCTAGAATTACTATGTTATGCGCACGGCAAACAAGTATAGACTGTATCGCCTGAGTTGGAACAAAACATCTCATGTTTGTTTTTGAAAGCGGTTTGCTACTCACAAGTAGGCTAAAATGCGGATTTTGCCACCCTCAAGTGGACTTAAAAAAAATATGGTGATTTGCTACTCTCGAGTGGGCTTAAAACTCGCAATCAATGAATTGTTCGAATTCAAGTAATCCAACCTTCACCCACAGGCATTCAGGCAGTTATATCACATAAGCAGATATCCTCATGGCAAGCATGCTATCATGGCAGTCACTTGAACACATGCAAGGATGCTAAAGCATAAACACTTACCGAGTACTCCGAGCCAAAACAAAAGCTATGTTAGAAATCAATGCATGATCCTAGCTATGTCAAGAATGCCTAATGCAACACATACAAAATGCAACTAAGATAGGCTCGGCTATTCTAAAATGTCATGTGAAATGCAATTTGATACATGTATTCAAACAGGAATTGAAATACAATGGAGTTAGTATGATACGCCGAGCCCGGTGCATGCAAGACAGATGAATGGATGCAAATATGTGAGCATAAGGATGCTAATTGAAACATGCCCTAAAACTAACCATCGTAAGCTAGTAAATAAAAGGGAGAAAGAAATGGCGGTTGGAAGACATGCATCACACACACGCACACTTATTACAAAATTTGCCCTCTCGACGGAGGGTCCGAATAAATAATACAGAACCAGCTAGCTAATCTAATTAAACTAGTTATTACACGACGAAATGAATAACAAGTTACAACTACTTATTACACAACATTAACTAGGTAAGCAATCTAAATGAGCATGCAAACTAAATGAACGTGGGCTGCCCCAGCTCTGCTTTCAATGACAAAGGATGCGTGCATGCTTGAATTGCCTTGTTCGGAAATCCCTCGCGATGCCCCGGCTTGCCACTGCTTGCAATTGACCTCAAAACACTGCACAAAGCTCCAGAAGGCTGAAACTCCACCCTGGGAATCTGTGGGAAGGCTGCCGACCAACTATTGGCCTTGGAGACCACCTGCCGACCACTTTTGTGGTAAAAAACCAGAAAAAGTGGTCGGCCAGCCACTAAATCTGGTCGGCCGACCAGTTTCTGCCCCTGGTTTCTGGTTTTCTACAATAAAAGGCAAGAGAGAGAGATGGCAAAGTATTCGCAACACATGTGTGCACGACCACTCTCCCCGTCATTGCATAAGCTCGAGGGAGTGTAGTCCTTGACTCTCGAGCCACCAATCACGCATCTCGATGCATAATGGCCGATGAGTCGAATTGCACGACTCAATGTGAAATGAATGCACATACAAGCACCTAAAGCCAACAACTCCGTCATGGGTAGTCAAGAGTGTCGGCGACCGGGAATCGAGGCATGCTTCATCATTTCAAGCATGAAACGTCCCTCGTTCCCCGTGTTTGGACTAACCCCTATTCCAAACACGATGCAACAAACAAGGCATGCACCGATGCAACTCTAGCATGGAATCTTAATGCAATGCAAGTAAGTCATGCAAACATGCAAGGGATAACATGCAAACATGCAACTAGCATACACAATGTTATGAACTAACAATGGCATACTCAATGCACAATGGACACATAGCATACACAATGCACGTAGAAACTAACATATACAACGAGATGAACAAGGCATGCACAATGCAATGATCAATCATGTGACAACATGGCATACTCAATGCTATGAACTACAATGGCATACTCAATGCAAAATGGACTTAAACCAAAATGGATGGGCCTCAGCCACACCCAAATCAGTGGCCATTAGATGATGGAAATAAGGCATCAAAACACATACGATCATGCACAATGCAACGACCCCAAGTCTAAGGCACAAAACACAACTTTCCAAATGCATTGAAAGGATGAAATATGGAGTGCAATGACACATGTTTCAGCTCTGAAATGGCATACAAAATGACTTCGAATTATGCAAACAACTCATGTAATGCATGTTGAATGGCTCAAGCATCGAAACTAGTGAAATGTATTACACTATAGGCATGGAAGGCAATGCTCAAATGGCCAAACCAACTCCAAACAGACCCTATGCAGGCCCAAAATAGTAGCAAAATGAATTGGGATGATGGCTTGAAAGGCATAAAAATGAAGCTCATGCAATGGCTCAAAAAATAGGGTATAAAAGCACAACTCTCAAGGGCACTTAAAGAGTGGAAAACATGGAAGTATGACAGCCCTATATGCTCTGAAATATCATGCTCAATGATGCCAAAACATAAAAATACCTCAAGTTAAGCATGCAAGGGACTTCAAAACTCGAAGCTAGTCAAGGCTATTACACTACAAGCATGCATGGCAAGCATCTTTCGACCAAGAGGCCTCAAAACAGAGCTAAGGCAGCCCAAAATATGAACAAAGCCAGGTTGGAGCATGGCCAAAATATGCTAGAATAGAGGGCCAAAACATCATGCATTCTAAGCTAGTAAACATGATTTACACTACAAGCATATGAAGCATGTGAGAGGCTGCCAAACCACCCAAAAAAAGAGTCATGGCATGCCAAATGATGACCAAAAATCCACTGAAATATGACCAATACATGCAAGAATGACATGCTACTTTGATAAGCCACAAAAGGGATTACTCTACACATGCAAGAGGCAAACCCAAGGTGACCAAACCAGCCATAGACAGAGTCTAGGCAGGCCCTAAAAGTCACCAAAAAGTGCCTGAACCAAGCCTTGAAAGTATGAAAACATATGCTCCTTTGATAGGCCAAAAATGCAAGCAAACATGACCAAAAGAGAGAGGGTCACCCCTCTCTGATTTAGGGCCTCAAAACCACATGCCAACCACTGAAAATCCACTGGATTTCAGTGGCTAAAAGGCCATGAAAGGATTAACTCAAAGGCCTTAGGGCATGGCACAAAACAAGGCCAAATAGGGCATGCAAGAGGGAAGATGACCCTCAGCACCAAAAGGTCCTTTAACAAACATGAAAAACACTTAAATATGGAGCTTTTTTCAGTTGATAACAAAGCTCAAATAAGCATGCAAGTATGGCCAAGAGAGTGATCAAGACAAAGCTTAAAAAGAGAGAAAAGAGATTACCCTTGAAGCTTAGCAAAACCAGCAAGTTCCTCAGCCAAAAACCAACTTTTTTAACCTCCAAAAATACCCTCTAGGAACCTCAGTTCAAATGGTAAGGATGTATGGTTAAGAGTTGAGGTGCTAAAGTCAAGAACAACAAACACTTTTGGCCCAAAATATAGAGATATAGAGGGAGATATATGTTTTGCCTTAGGGAAATTTTCTCAACCTCTGGAATGGAGAGGGAGAGCCTCTCTTATAGAAAAACAAAGGGTTCAAGCTTCTTGGAGAAGCAAAACTTGGATGCAATCCCTCCATACACTATGGAGGATACAGTCTGTGCCCTCTAGCTGGCACAACTGGTATCCACACAGTCTGCCAAAACAGAAGGAAAGATGCCGACCAGAAAAACTGGTCGGCCTACTACTTTTAGTGGTCGGCCAGGGTAATTGGTGGTCTCTACACTGAAAGCAAGCCAATGGTGGGGTGGGAAACCAGAAAATGTGGCCCAAAGACCAAGAAAACCAGTTTCCCGACTAGAAAACCGGCTGGCGGGGAGAAAAGTGGTTTCCAGGGAGAAAGCTGGTCTCCCACCCTTGTACCACCTTTCAAACAAGGAAAACAAGGTTCGTGCCAAGAACGAACCAACACGGATGCAAAACGAGAGTTTGGGAGGCAAGACGCGCGGTCGGGGGCCTCAAAAACTGGCTGTTGAGCACAAAAAGTGGCGCATGACCACAAAAGTGGTCTCCCGGACCACAGTGTCCCTCTAGACAGAGGAAACAAGGTGTGTTCCAAAAAATGTGCCAAACGGAGAATGTTAAGTAGTCCCGAACCGAGGCGCACGGCCGACGGCTCCGAAAATCGGAAACTAGTCTCTAAACGGGAACAGTGGCCTACGACCACGAAAAGTAGTCTACGACCACTGAGAGATGGTCTACAAGACCTCTCCCTCCCTCCGGGAGGAGAAAACAAGACTTAGTCCGTAGACCGAGTCAAAGTACAAAGGGTCCCGAGGTCCGGAGGCGAGGCTTTCAGCCAAGAACTCCGAAACCTCGAAACGAGCACATCATGCGCAATCACCGAGCGCTCAATCGATGACGTCTGAGTCTTAAGGTCGGTCAAAAATGGGGTGTCTACAGTCACCCTCAAGTGGGCTAAAACAAGGATTTGCCACCTCAAGTGGGCTTAAAACATGATTTGCCACTTCACAAAGTGGGCTTAAAACTCACATTCGATGAATTGTTGCAATTCAAGCTACAAAGCCTTCATCCATAAGCATTCAAGCAGTTTAGCATTTAAGCAAATAGCCTCATGGCAAGCATGCTATCATGGCATCACTCACTCATGCAAGTATGCTAAAGCATAAAACTTACAGTGTACTCCAAGCCAAAACAAAAGTTAGTTAGAAATATGCATGATTCTAACTATGCAAGATGCCTAATGCAACACATGCAATAATGCAATTAATAGGCTCGGCTACTAATCATGGTACATGATACAATTTGATAACATGCTTTGAAACACGTATTCAAATAAGTATTGAAATACGATGCAGTTTGAATGATGCGCCGAACCTCGGTGCATGCAAGACAAATGAATGATACAAACATGCAAGCATAAGGTATGCTAATCAAAATGTGCCCTAATCTAACCATCGAAAGCAATTAAATAAAAGGGAGAAAGACGTGGGGTTGGAAGACATGCACACACACACGCACACTTATTACAACATTGCGCCCTCTCGAAGGAGGGTCCGAATGAATAAGATAACTAGCTACGCTAAGCTAATTAATTATTACAACACAATTGAATAACTAGCTATGCTAAGCTAATTAGAATATTACAAAACGAATTGAATTACTACCTATGCTAAGCTAATTAAAGCAATTTAAATAAAGCAAGTAAATGGCCTCGAAGGCAAGGGAGACATGCATGCTCGATTAACTTCCTCCCGAAAATCCATCGCCTTGCCATCGGTTGCCTCTATTTGCACTTGCTATGATCTCTGAACATTATACCAACTTCCAGATTGCCTCTGCTCCACCTTAGGAACGCATTTGCACAAAAATTGACTGGTGGCCGGTCGGCCACAAAAAGTGGTTGTTGACCACCTCAACTGGCCGGTCGGCTAGTTCAAGTGGCCGATCAGCTACTTCAGGTGGCTAGTAGGCCACCCCTTTTTCCAGACTTCTATTTTTGCTGCAACAGAGGGCAACAGAGGCAAAGCAATGTATTTTTCAAGAAATGTGCGTACTGTTACACTCCTTATCATTTCTCAAGCTCAAAGAGTGTAGCACTTGGCTCTCAAGCCACCAACCAAGCATTTCCAATGCATGATGGCCAGAGAGTCAAGCTTGTATAAGCTTAATGAATGCATAAATAAGACTCAAAGGACCGCCACCCTATCATGCATGATCAAGGGTATCAGTGCCTAAGAAAAATGACACGTTTCATCACTTTGAGTATGAAACGTCCCATTTTTCTTATGTTTGGATTAACGTCTGATCCAAACACATGCAATGCAACACAAATATGCTTATCTTGCTCAAGTTTTACTTGTCAAAATTTGTTTACACATTTTACATTACCGATTAGTCCTTTAACCGATTAAGTCCAAAGTGAGAGTCCTCTAATTGGAAAGAGGGCCTAAGCCACAAGCACCTTGAGCATGAAAGAGGCCTCATGCTATTGGTTAGTTGAAACCCTCAAGAGAGGATTAAAACCATTAGGCATGAGAGCCTCAATTTCACACTCAAGCCAACAAGGGGCTCAAGGCCACTTTCAACGCAAAGTGAAAAGTGAAGAATAGAGGAAGGTTGCAAACATTTCAGTGCTGATATGGCGTGCAAAAAAATACACTAAATCATGCAAGCAACACATGCACAACATGTTAGAGGCCAAAAGCATCAAACTAGTGAAGATCACAACACTATAGGCATGCAACACAAAGCTCAATTAACCAAACCAACTCTGGACAGAGTTAAAACATGCCAAAATAGTGGCTAAAGCATGCTGAGATTGAAGCACAAAAGGCTAGAAAAACATGCTCACATGTTAGCTTGCAAACATGACTCAAAACACAACTCTCAAAAGCAATGAAAGAATGAAATAAGTGAGAGTGTGACAGAGTTATATACACTAAAATCACATGTAAAATGATGCTATGACATGCAAGCCACTCAAGCACTTCATGCTTAAAGCCTCAAAACAATGAGCTAGTGGAGACCATTGCACTATAGCCATGCATTACAAGCCTCAAAGACTTAACCAACCCAAAATAGAGTTAAAGTAGGCCAAAATAATAGCTAAAACAACCTAAAGTTAAGCTACCACAAGCTATAAAAATAGGCTAAATCATGAAGCATGCTAGACTAGTAAGGACAATTGCACTACAAGTACAAAAAGCAAGTAACAAATGCTCCAACCAACTCAAAACAGATTTGAAACATGCAAAAATAGAGCCTAAAACATGCTTGAACTAAGCTAACACAAGCTACAAAATCAAGCTAATATGTGAAGCTAACTAGGCATGCAAGAGAGGCACAAGGAGGGAAGGCTAACCCCTCCATTTTTGGACTTTAAAACACACTTTTTACCACTGAAATAACTCTGAATTTCAGTGGTTTAAAGGCCCAAAAAGTTTGATTTAAAGGTGGTAAGAAATGGCACAAAAGGCTTCACAAGCCAAAGAGCAAAAAGAGGAGACAACCCCCTAACTCAACAAGACTTAAACCATCATTTTGAAACCTTAAAAATAGAGTTTTTTATGGTTGAAAAGCCAGGTCACAACAGTGTAAAAAGATGGCAAAGCAAGCAACTAAAACAAAACTTAAATGAGGTAAGCCTTATACCTTTGAAGCACAGCACTAAACAGCCACAATTCTGAGCTTAAACCACCCTTATGAGCTCAAACCAAGCCTCAAAGAACCTCAGCTACAAGATGAAGATGTTTGGTCAAGGGTCTTAGTGCAAAAGTGTAGAGAATTCTCACTTTCAAGCACAAAATAAGAAGAGAGAGAGAGAATTCTAGAGAGAGTGGGAAAAATTTGCTCCAAATTGTGTAACCCCTCAAAATGGAGGAGAGATCCCCCCCTCTTATATAGAAAATCAAGCCAAAGGCTTGTATTCATCCCTCCATACACGTGTATGGAGATGAGCATCAATGAACAACAGCTGGCACAGCTGGCAAATAAATATCTGAAAAAGGAGAAAAATGGCCGTCGGCCATCAATGTAGCCGACCGGCCATCAACATAGCCGACAGGCCACCACTGGTGGCCGACAGGCACAAGTCATGGCCGGCAACCTAGGGGGATGGCCGACAGGTCACCCTCTCCTCCAGAAGTGAAGCAACAAGCTCTTGGCCTACAACCACACACAAAACAGACAAGATTAGAGGCTCCAAGGCAAGGCGCTCAGCCGAGACCTTCAGGGACTCAAAACGAACATGAGCGAGCACAATCATCGAGTGTTCAAACGATGACATCCAAGTCTTGAGGATAATCAAAAATTGGGTGTCTATAGATAACTACCAAAGGGTGGAGGGGGTTAACACCTTCTCTTGCACCTTATTTCATAGCTCAAGCCCTTGTTTTTACACTCGTTTCTTTAGTTCTCAAACTGATTTTCAGAGGTTAGAAAGGGCTGTAAAACATGGTTTAAGGTCTCAAAAAGTGGAAGGGTTGGCCACCTCCCATTGTCTTTGTTTACTAATTTGTGTCTCCTTGCTTTTGTCTACCTTTTTGTGTACTTTTAAAACACTTTTAGCCATTGTTTTTTTTTATGTTTTTGGGGCTGTTTAGGGCTGTCCTAATTTATTAATCAGTATATGCTTTAATATCTAGCTTGTTACATTGTAAGTCTTCACATCTAGCTTGTTATGTTGTGTTATACATGCTTTGATTGCTTTTTTTTTCGTTAATTTTCTTGTTAAAGAGTCTTATTCTAATAATTGATCCCACAATCATATTTGCCACCTTCCTCTTTTCTTTTTTTCTTCTTTTGTTTGAGAGTTATTTCAACCGATCGATGGTTATTCAAAATATGAGAAAGAAACCTATGCTCAATGGCTTAATCTCTATAGAGGTTCATCGTCAAAGGCATGGTTTCTCCTTCATATTTAGAAGCACTTCTTGTTTGACGTTCCTTCTCATTTAGCGAACTTAATTATCACTTTGGACAACTGGATTAAAGAATAGACAAAACTAATGAAATTGGCTTAAAATTGGATCAACGAACGTAAAGAGAAGGAATGGAGTTGCTCGGGTTCGGCCAGATGTTATGCCGAGTCCATTGTGTCAAGAGTCGTCACACATCAATTCATGGTGTTTTGACGACCCTTGAAGCATCTCTACTTCCCTCTTTGAGCTCACTCCATGATAAGAATGAGGGTTAGGTGTTGTTCATTGCATTCATCGATTTTTTGTCAAACTCGTGCCCAAAATCATCAAGCAATCAAATTGCTCATTGATGGTTTTGGAAACGATTTCGTCCTTCTCTTGAGGCTTTCCATGACAGAGAAGGGTAGAAGAGACAAACAGAGCTCAGAAAAACTCTGTCTACACTATTTTCACCTCATAGCATAAAAATAGAGTTTTGCATGAAATTAGGGCACGACCAGCCTTATGTGGGCCCAGTCGGGCTTCATTGGGGGCCGGTCGGCCTCTGATGTTTGGTAAATAGAGTGTTTTGCAGAAACAGAGGGCAGTGACTGAAAGTGAAAAGGATAAATTCCAAGGAGGGCAGACAAAGTTGCTTCTGAAAACCATCACGTGCATGCCATCCTTGTGCTTCTTGGTTTTTTCAAATGTTGTAAATTAATGCTCTCATTATTGTTGTAATTAAATTATTGTTGTTGTAAATATTATTATTGTTACAATTTCATTTGTTGTTGTTATGCTTAGTATCGTCATCATACCTTTGTTGTACACAGAGCTAGATAGATAGTTGATTTAAAATTCATTCGAATATGTAATAAGTAGTTAGTTTAGTTCAATTTGTTCGTTTGGTGTTGTAATAGTTAGCTATTAATTCGGACACTCAGATACTTATTTGGAACCTCTTGCACGAGGGCAAATATGTAATAAATGTGTGTGTCTTCCAACCCCCATTTCTTTCTCATTTTTATTTACCCGCTTATGATGGTAGCATAGAGCATCATGTTTACTTAGCATTCTCATATTTGCATACACTCGTATCACATGCATTTGGGTTCGGCTCATCATACTAACCAGTGTCAAAATTTAATTTCATTGCTTGAATACATGATTTGTCACATGTTTTGAATCAGATCATATACCATGCTCATAGTCGTGCCTGTAAAAATTGCATAAATGTGTGCGTTGCATTAGTCACATTGCATTGTTTAGGAACATGCATATTTTCTACTTATTTTGCTTCGTTTGGCTTGCCTTGGAGTACTAGGTGAGCGTTTATTGCTTTAGCATACCACATGCGTGTGATTGTTGCCATGTCGACCATGCTTTCCATGAGGCTAATTGCTTAAGTGACATACCTATTTGAATGCCGGTGGATGGAGGCTAATTGCTAAAATTGGGACAAATTGATTAATGTACATACAACCTCACCTTTTCAAGTGACAAGTATCAAAAATAATTTTCAAACAAATGCAAAATCAAATGTTCTAATTTTTGCAAATTAGTCTATACTTGTGTGTGTCACATAGTAAGATAGCCTAATAAATCGGAACAAGAGCATACAATGTAAATAAAAATCGCATCATGATTAGTAGATCGGGTGAGTGGGGTGCTCAATTCATGACCTTCCCCTCTCATACCTAAGTTCCCAAGCTGAGACACTTTGGTCATGACCTTCCCCTCTCATACCTAAGTTCCCAAGCTGAGACACTTTGGTGATGACGAATAAGTGGTCTTCGGCACGAGTCTTGGGTTTCCTAAATTTCTGAAAAATATTTAGGTGGCAACTCTGTAATCTGGTAAAGCATTCCATTTTTTGGCATTTTGATTCAAAATCGATTTTCTAAAAGATTTGCCAAATTTGAACTCTTTTGTGTTTATCTATTTCACATTGTACTTGTGAGATCAAATTCAAAACCACGGGAGTCCGAACTGTAGGGCTAATCGTATCCAAAAGGAGCACGAAAAGCAACCTACAGCCACCTTTCTAGCTACCCCAAGTATATTTCAACGGAGGAGACTACCCAACTCTTCTTCAAGCACATTGTTAACTATTGGGGTGTGCCTAAAAGTATTGTTAGTGACCGAGATTCGCGTTTCGTTGGCAACTTCTGGGCGGAGTTATTCAAGCTTCTTGCATCACAACTTAATACTTTATCAAGCTACCATCTAGAGATGGATGGGTAAACTGAATGCTTCAACTGTATGCTCGAGGAGTATTTGCGCCACTTTGTCAATGCTAATCAACGAAATTGGGTGCAACTTCTTGATGTAGCACAATTATGCTTCAAGTCTCAAAAGAGTAACTCTACAGGCAAGAGTGCTTTTGAGATAGTGAATAGACAGCAACCACTGTTGCCCCACAAAATGGATGAACCTTATAAAGGAAAGTCACCCAAGGTTTACCACTTTGCTAAGGAATGGAAGAGAAACCATGACATTACTCGTGCCTATCTTGAAAAAACAGCAAGTAAAACAAAGAAATGGCCTAATGAAAAAATGAGGCCACTTGAGTTTAGAGTTGGGGATCAAGTTCTTGTCAAATTCAACTCCGAGCAACGCAAGTTCATGAGGGGAAGAGACAAAAGGCTAGAGCACAAGTATGAGGGACCGGTAACCATTCTGAAGAGAATTGGAAAGTGTGATTACAAGATAGATGCTCCATCTTGGCTGAAACTACACCCAATTTTCCATATGAGTTATTTGAAGTCTTACTATCCAGATAAGGAAGATCCAACCCAACATGAGCTGAAATGGCAAACCATCACAGCCAAAGCAGGAAAAAAAGTTTGTTGAATCTATCTTGGCCGATCGAGTGAAAATGGTTTCCAAGAAGAAACAAAGGCAATACTTGGTGAAACGAAGAGGCCTTGGAGATGAAGAAATTAGCTGGGAACGGGAGGCGGACTTGTCGCCGTTTCAAGACGAGATTGATGCTTATTGGGCAAAGTCGTCGAGGGCATCGACCGTTCAAGTGGGGGAGACTGTCAAGGTGCGCTCATCCAAGGGTCAACACCTTGATGCCACACTCATTTGTACCCTTTGGAGAGCCAAAAACATGCCCAAGAAGTTGTTGGTCCAAGTGCAAGCCAAGACCCAAGGCATGGTGTAAGACAGCCCAAGGCATGCCATGAAGCAGCCCAGCCACAGCAGGCCACAGACTTACCTGCCCAGCAGCAACTTTAGGCCAACTTTTAGAGGGTCAAATATAGTCTTTTTGCCTTGTAAATTTTTATTTAAATACCTTAGTATTAAAGGTGTTTTGGGTCCAAGTATTGTAATTTTTCTCTTTTTGTAGAATTTTTAAAAATCCATTATGACTCCTCAAACATAGTGAATGTTTCCTCTTGCCAACTAGGAAATGGCTTAATGAACTATATTAAGGAGGGGGTACCCAAGTGTTGAACCAAACCACTTGTGCCTTTAAAATACCCCAACCTAGCCAATGATAAGGCAATTTTTGTAGCACTTTTGGTGCATTGTTCAACTATTGTAATGACTTCTTTTGATCAATGAAAAGTTCATTTCGCCTTTAAATTGTGTAAAGCTTTTCTAGTGTTGCTTGCTTTAATTTTATCTTGTTGCTTGCTATCTTGTGGCTTATCTCCCAACTTATTGGCTCATCAAATAATTAGTATTGTGTTTGCTTGTCTTTGCAAACCCTTTGAGCATTATTGGAGGGCTAGTGAAGAGAGTCAAATAGCGCCACACACACTTGCATATCTATTGGCAAGGCTTCCGCACAACCGGTGTGTGACCCAAAGTCAAGACATGTTTGCTTTGAAACAGCCCATTACACCATTGTAGAAAACAACTCTCATGGGCTCTTATCCATTTTTGGTAAAAGGAAAAGAGAGGGAGAGGAATTAAAATAATAGTGTAGATGCGCTCCCGAGAACTCTCCGATATCCGCGCTCGCGAGGGGGCGCGAATCTCAGTTTGTTTTGAGCTACTACAGTTCAGACTCAATGTCACGGTTCTGAATCTAATCTCGCAAAGTGCAATACAAGACCAATAAATCACCAAAGAGTCCAAATCTGGCAAATCATTTTTGGAAAACTGATTTTAATAAAGAAGTGCCAAACATGGACTGCTTTGCCAGATACAGAGTCGCCACCTAAATATTTTATTTTGGGGGAATTTAGGAAACTCTGACTCGTGTCTAAGGCCACGTGTCCGTCATCACCAAAGTTGCCTCGACTCGGGAACTTGGGTACGAGAGGGGAAGGTCATGCAATGAGCACCCTCGCTCGCCCGATCAAAGATCAACATGTACTAAGCATGATATTTTGTTTTTGAAAACACATGTGTTCTTATTCCGGTTATTAACCTAAAATTACTATGTGATGCGCACAGCATACAAGTATAGACTAGATCGCCTAATTTGGAACAAAACATTGCATGTTCATTTGTGAAAATGATTTGAAGTTTGCTACTCGCAAGTAGGCTAAATTCGGGATTCAATGAATTGTTCCAATTCAAGCAATCCAACCTTCACCCACAGGCATTCAGGCAGTTAATCACATAAGCAGTTAGCCTCATGGCAAGCATGTTAACATGGCAGCACTTACACACATGCAGTATGCTAAAGCGTAAACACTCACAGTGTACTCCGAGCCAAAACAAAGAACTAGTTAGAAATCATGCATGATCCTAGTTCACGTTAAGATGGCTAATGCAACACATGCAAAAATGTAACTCAGATAGGCTCGGCTATTCTACGATGGCATATGAATGCGAAAATTCGATACATGTATTCAACTTGGAATTGAAATACAATGCAGTTAGTATGATGCATGCAAAACAGATGAATGATGCACGCATGCAAGCATAAGGATGCTAATCGAAATACGTCCTAAAACTAACCATCGTAAGCGGTTAAGTAAAAGGGAGAAAGAAATGGAGGTTGGAAGACATGCATCACACACACGCTTATTACAACAATTGGCCCTCTCGACGGAGGGACCGAATAAGAAGCTAACTAGCTAATCTAAGCTAATTAGACTAATTATTACATCACAACAAAGCTAATTAACTAATCCTAGTTAACTAACTATTACAAAACAATTAAGCAGCTAAACGCATTAACTACTTAAATACAAGCCAAAGCATAAACTAGCTAATCACATTTGCTAAGTAAAGCAATAAAGCAAGGGTCCTCAGAGGGAGAAGAATGCATGCATGACCGGTCGCCTCGTTCGGAAATCCGTCGCGATGCCCCAACTTGCCTCTGTTTTCAAATGCTCTCAGAAACTTGCACCAAGCTCCAGAAAGCTTCTAACTCATCTTGGGGACCTGTGGGAGGGTGGCTGACCAGTTGTTGATGTCTGCAACCACCTGCTGACCACTTTTTGCCACTGCAAACCAGAAAAAGTGGTCGGCTAGCTAGTTTTTCTGGCAAGCCGACCGGTTGTTGCTGCATTCCTCCAGTTTGCTGCAACAGAGAGCAAGAAAGGGCATGGCAATGTATTTGTAAGGTATGTGTGCACAACCACTCTCCCTATCATTTCATAAGCTCAAGGGGGTGTGGTTCTCGACCCTCGGGCCACCAATAGCGCATTTCAATGCATGATGGCTGAGAGGCGAAGTTACACAATTGAATATGAAAATGAATGCACAAGTAAACACATAAAGCCTAGAACTCTATCATGTATGATCAAGAGCGTCGGCGACCGGGAATTAAGGCACGTTTCATCACTTCAAGTATGAAACGTCCCTCATTTCCCGTGTTTGGACTAACACCTATTCCAAACACGATGCAACACAAGCATGGCATACACAATGCGACTCAAGCATGCAAACATGCAATGCAATGAAACAAGTATGTGAACAAGATGCAAGGGACAAGCATGCAAACATGCAATGCAACATGAACAACCTAACAAGGCTAATGGCATGCACAATGCACAATGCACAATGCTAAGAACAATAACTAGCATACACAATGCAATGAACATGGTATACACAAATGTAATGAAACAACATGGCATACACAATGCTCAATGGACTTAAACTAAAATGGATAGACCTCAGCCATGCCCAAATTAGTGGCCATAACACCAAAACAAAGGCACAAAAGGGCAAGGCAAACATGCACATGCCTTGGCCTATCAAGTAGGCCTAAGAGCACAACCCTCAAGGGTGCTCAAGGAGTGATAAACATAGAAGTGTGATAACACTAAATGCACTGAAATAAGGTATGAAATGATGCCAAATCATTCAAACAAAGCAAGCATAGCATGCAAAGGTCCTTAAAGCATGAAGGTAGCAAAGAGGACTACAAAGGGGGCATGCAATACATGGTACAAGTGCATGAACCAACCAAGGACAGAGCTGAAATTAGGTCTAAACAAAGACCAAAATATGCTAAGATAGAGGCTCAAGGACCTAAGCAAGATGGCGTACATGCTAGACCACAAGCTAGACAACAATGCACAATACTCAAAGGCATTCAAAGCATGAATGAAGTGGGAACGTAGTCATGCTATAAGCTCTGAAATGAAGTATTAAATGATGCCAAATCATCTAAATAGCTCAAAGATAGCATGCATGAGTCATCAAAACACAAAGCTAGCGAGGCTAATTGCACTACGGCTATACAAAGCATGAAGCATATGGAAAAGGAAACCCAAAATAGTCCTAGAACATGCCAAGATAAGTCTAAAACATGTGTGGACCAAAGTTAAAACAAGCTAGCATGAAGGGCATAAGGCATGATGCATGCAAGGCAAATAAGGTGGATTACACTACACTTATTAAGACCAAGCATGGGATGACTTAACCGACAAAAATCAGAGTTATATCATGGCAAGATAACCCCAAAAACACATTGAAATGATGGCTCGCAAGCTAAGGCATGAAGGCATATGCAATGATTCATGTTAAGGCATAAAGGGGGCAAACCCTCCAACGCACAGAATGAGTGATAAATGCAAGTGCATGAGCATGAAACATGGACTGAAATCACATATGAAATGATGCCAAATCATTCAAATAGGCCAAGTAAAGCATGCTAGTGGACTTGACACACAAAGTTAACAAGCTAGAATGCACTATAGCTATACAAAGCATGGCATGCATGACCAAAACAACACAAATCAAAGCTAGAGCATGCTAAAATATGGATAAAAGCTTCTTGAAGTTAAGCCAAAAGCATGCTAGAATGACATGTTAAAGCATGATGCATGTTAGGCTAATTCATGAAATTGCACTACAAGTGCATGAGGCATGCAAGAGGTGACCAAACCAAACCTTAACAGAGGTATGACATGGCAAAACATCACCAAAAACATGCTGAAATGGAAACAAAACAAGCTAGAATGACATGCTACTTCATGAAGCATATAAGACTAGTTTGTGAGATTTACACTACAAGTGTATTAGGCATGCATGGAGTGACAAAACCAAGTAAAAATAGTGGTATGCCATAGCAAAATAAGCCCAAATACAAGCTAAGATATGGCCAACATAAACTTAACAAACATGCTCACACATGAGGCATTCAAAGTAAGTATTCAAGACACAATGAGAGGGGATGACCCTCTCCTTTTTGGGACCTCAAAACACCATCCCCACCACTGAAATTCCTCTGGATTTCAGTGGTGAGAAGGCCAAAACAAGGTGGTCCCGAAAGCTCACAAAGAAGGCACAAAAGCAAGGCCAAACAAGGCCTAAGAGGGGGTAAACAACGCCAAATACACGTGTATGGAGAATGGTTCTTGTGCTCTCCAGCTGTGCCAGCTGGCCAAAAATATCTCCAAAAAGGTGACAAAAAGCAGCCGACCACTTGAAGTGGTCGGCCAGCTACTTTAAGTGGTCTCCCAAGAAGACAACTGGTCGGCCATGGTGGGAGATGGTCAGCAGCATGAAAACAATGCAGTGGAGTGGTGGCCGGCCAGAAAAGGTGGCCTAAAGACCAGGGAGACCAGTTGTCAAACCAGAAAACTGGCTGGCAGAAAGAAAAGTGGTTTGCGGGAAGAGAAAATGGTCTCCCACCCTTGTACCACCTTCCAAACAAGGAAAGCAAGGTTTGTACCAAAAACAAACCAAAACGGATGCAAGACAAAAGTTCGGGAGGCAAAGCGCACAGCCGGGAGCCTCTAAAATTAGCTAACGAGCACCAAAAGTGGTTTACGACTACAAAAGTGGTCTCCCAAACCACAGTGGCCCTCTAGGCCAAGGAAACAAGGTGTGGTTCAAAAACCATGCCAAACAGAGAACATTAAGCGGTCTCGAGACAAGGCGCACGGCCGAAGGCTCCGAAAATCAGAAACCGGTCTCGAAACGGGAAAAGTGGTCTACGACCACAAAAGAGTGGTCTACAGGACCTCTCCTTCCCTCAGGCAAGGAAAACAATGCTTGGTCCGCAAACCGAGCCGAAGCACAAAGAGTTCAGAGGCCCGGAGGCAAGGCTCTCAGCCAAAAACTCCGAAACCTTGAAACAAGCACAATCACCGAGCGCTCAATCGATGACGTCTGAGTCTTAAAGTCGGTCAAAAATGGGGTGTCTACAAATAGAATAAACATATTTCAAGACATATCATGAGTAAAGCATTTTAAAGGTGGTGGTCGATTTTCTAAGGTTATAGTTGAAGGTAATTTTTAATTACAGGTTGTGGTTAGTGGAAGGTGGTTGGTGGAAATAACAGGTGGTTGGTTGTTGAGGGAAGTGGTGGCCAAAGATCATTACAACTGGTAGGACGTGGTTGATGGTGATGGTAGGTGATTGGCCGTTGAAGAAGGTGGTGGTTGACGAATAATGGGTGGAGGAGGAGGTCATTAGGTATGGTAGTCGGTAATGACGAATAATGGGTGGAGGTCGAAAAGGGCGAGAGAAACAATAAATGAAAAAAAAAATCATAAAAAAAAAAAAAATTAACATAAAAATGAAGCTAATTTATTATTATTTTTTTTATATAAAATTTTAGAAATTATTTACAACTTTTTCAAAACAAAGACGAAAATTAAATAATTTTTTTGTTTATAATTTTAAAATTTTTTATAAACATAAATACAAAATTATAAATATAAATATTACGAAACAGACCTTAAATATACATACATGTAAAATATAGAATGACACAATCTATATAATAAGGGAGAAGGGTTTTTGAAAATGTATAAAAATGTATGAGAGACACATTTTATTTCAATGGTTGAGATGAATCTGAGATGTATATCAATGGTTGAGATTAATGGATGCTCCCGCCCAGCACTCCTCTTCCTAAAATACAAATGATTTGCCTAAATATCTACCCTCTGTCTCCCTATCACAAATGATTTGCCTCCCCATCTACCCTCTGTCTCCCCACCTTCTCTCTCTATCTCTCTCCCTATCTCAGCTTTTGCCTCTCACTTCTTTGTTTATCCTCTCTATCTCTCTCTTCCTCTTTGTTTGTCTTCTTGAATTTTAAACATCTTTTTTCCTCTCTCAGCTTTTCAAAGCTCACTTTAACTGTGGACCACTTGGACCTCTCTCAACGTTGTTCACTCCGGCTGCAACATCACTTTGGCTGCTCAACTATTCATTACAGTAATATTTTTGTTTTTGTTTTTGTTTTTGCTTTTGTCTCTCCTCCTTTCTCTCTATTTTTACCGATGGCTCTGTTTTCCGTTAGTTTTATTTGGAATACTTCATTTATGGACATTGGAATATTTGGAATACAGTAAAATCAGAATACAGTAAAACAAAGAGATTCAGAGATGGGAGTCGAAAATGTATGTATATATACGCATTTCTGTGTATTATATATATCAAAAAATCAGACAGTTTTTGGCCAATAAAGGCTTGTGATTGTGTTTATGTTTCTAAGGGTTTGAAAAATCTTCTATCCTACTTGGTAAAAAACCCAGGAACCATAGGAAACAAAACCAATTTTAAATCTTCTATCCTGTCTTTCCTCTCTCTGATTACTACTTAGTTCTTCACATTTCGTGATTGAGTAGAGAGGGTTTTGTTCCACTGATTGTTTTGCTTAATCATTCTTTTTCATTTATGTTTTCTAATAATTCATTTATATTTACTTGGGTTGTTCATCAGTAAGCTTATTGAGTATATGGGATTTGCTAAAAGTTTTTTATTTGGGTAATTATCTTTATTATTTGATTTATTTCTATTTTCTTTGTTGTACTGGAGCAACATTGTACTCTGTTTTCTTTGGGTAATTATCTTTATTATTCTATCATGTCTTTTAGTAGTAACATCATGGTACTCCGATTTGTGCTCCAATTTTCTGCTACTTTTGATTTGCAAGTGTATATGATATTGATGATCTGAAACAGAGCTGTCTAGATAGTTTTTGGGGATTAATCTAGACAGCTCTATTTTTTTATTTCTGTTTTGGGTCAGAATGTTTTTAAACCCTTAGTTTATTGTCATATTTTTTTTTCATCTTATTTTTTGTTCATCTTAGTTTGTTCATCATAGTTTCTTTGCTCATCTTAGTTTGTTGTTTTCTCTCATCTTAGTTTGTTTGTTCAATAAATCCAATATTTCGTGTCAGACAGTTTTCGGCCAATAAAGGGTTTTTTTTTTTTTTGTGAGTTTTACTTGACTCAAATCAATTACGATCATTACACATGTGTTTGATATAATGACCCAATAAGGCATGTATTGCAAGTGTTTGATAGAATGACCCAATAAGTCATATTAAATTTGTTCCAGTTCAACCATAAATAAATGCTCATTGGAAGTGCCACTATATACACCCCAAAAGGTTTTTAACGATATGCATCCAAGTTTTAATCACAGTAGTTCACTTAAATTTATAATTAAACATCACAAAATTTTATAACCAAAACCACCATGGGTTATAACCATAAACACTATAAAAAGTCTAATATACAAATTCATCATAAATTTGACCATCACAGAATTATGGTGCATGGTACACATTTTATATATTCACTGTTGTCTTTTTAATTAACTCTTAAAATTATTTGTGATATAGTAAGTTGGTTAGTTTTCAGCTTGATAGTTTTATTTGGTTAGTTTTAGAGCTTAGATTTTAGATTTTTTAAACTTTCCATTGTATTTTAATGTGTTTTGTTTTTGAATTCCCAACACATTTTCCCCCCAATTAAGAGTGATATGGCTGCCAATGTTAGCACTGCATCAGTGAAGAAGCATTGGTTGTCCAAAGTCAAAAGCAATCCCTTTTCATGGAAAAACATAAATAAATTCAAACCTGATAATTTGAAAGAGAATGAATATATTGCACTAACAAAATTATCAGCTGATAATATGGGATTTGCATCAACAAGATAGAAACCATTCTAGGTAACCTCCCTACTGTGCAGAATGCAGCTGATGACTTATTCTGAAAATATTATTCATATCTTTACAACAAATTATTAACTGATAATATGGGATTTGCATCAACAAGATAGAAACCTTTCTAGGTAACCTCCTTACTGTACAGAATGTAGCTGATGACTTATTCTGAAAATATTATTCCTATCTTTACATCAAATTTGATGAGACATCAATGACTTTCAAACTTTAAAATCCTTTTAGGAAAGGTAAGAGATTAAAGGTAGGCTAGTATTCTAACTTCATGGCAATCAAAACTTCCCTCCAACATTTTTGGAAGGTAATTCCATCAAACAGCAGGTATGGTTGTTTTTTCATTAGTAATCAAGAAAGCTTTTTGGGAAATGATAACAAAGAGGTAGAAAAATAATTGAAGTGATTTCTTACATGGATCTTTCCCTGATTAGTGGTTAATTAGACCCACAAACAGGGCATGTATCTTTCCTTGGTGTATGTTTTTGACTGTTGTTTTGGGCCAATATTTATTTTCATTTGACTGTTGTAAATTGACTATTCTTTTTCCCTTACCCATTTTTCTGATTATCTACCTTCCATTTGTTGACACACACCATCAAAATTGATCCTTTTTGCCTAATAAATTCCTTGAAATTCTAACTTAACCCAAAGGTTTGCTTTGAATCAAATTGGTTGTTTGTGTGCCAAGTTTCTCAAACCCCTCAAATGGCATAGATAGACCTTAGGCACAGGAAGCAAAACACTTGCCGGTTCACCTTAGGCATAGGTTATGGGTTTCTCAGAGAATGCATAGAGAGAGAGAGACAGAGAGACAGAGAGGTTATTTGGGACTTGGTTTGTAGTTAGTGCTCTGTGTTGTAGAAATTGGCCTGGAAAGGAAGGAACTGTTTGTTTGGAGCTATTTAAAAAGAAAGTGGGGGTGATTTGTTTAGCTGATCTTCCTGCAACAAAAAAATTAAATTCACACACTAAAAAAAATGTATTTAACATTTTATTATTTAAAAAAAAAATTTGTACTATTCAAATGTAATATATTTGCTGTGTGATTCTAAAAAGAAATGGACTGTTTTTTTTATATAATTTTTTTTTTTTTTTTTGAATATCTAGAGTTCCTAATTAAAAGAAAAATTTTGGAGTCTTGGCATTTTAACATTTATGTGTAATATGGCAAGAGAGTTTATGTTTTTTTTTTTTTTTTTTTTTTTTTACACCTTTTTAAGGGAGTATAATATTCTATGTTGTATTTCAAAAAATTCTGGAGAATGTATATGTGTGTGTATTACTTTAGTTGCCTTCATGAAATAATTATTCATTATTGCTTATAAAATGGCTTTGTTATCGAGTGGTTTTTTTTTTTTTTTTTGCCATCAATTTATGTTTGGACTTTCCAAGTGATAAATGGTGAACTTCAAAATATTTATGATTATAATGGGTTTTGATTTTGGTTTTAATTTCATCTCTATAAAATTGAAGTCAATTAGGAAAGAGAAGAGTTCAAATTTGGACAATTGTTATGCTCTGATTTTAATTTATCATTTTAATGTGATTGTTAAAATACATCTATTCTAAACATTGGATTGGCTCAGAAAATGTGAGTTTGATTATGGGTTTCTCAGAGAATGTAGAGAGAGAGAGAGAGAGAGAGAGAGAGAAAGAGGTTATTTGAGACTTGGTTTGTGGTTAGTGCTCTATTTGTAGAAATTAGTCTAAAAGGGAAGGGATTGTTTGTTTGGAGCTATTTAAAAAGAAAGTAAGAGTGATTTGTTTAGCTGATCTTCTTACAACAAAAAAAATTAAACGCACACACTCAAAAAAATGTATTTAACATTTTATTATAAAAAAAAATTTGTACCATTCAAATGTAATATATTGCTATGTGATTCTAATGTACTGATGATAAATATTTTTCATATAATATTTTTTGAATATCTAGAGTTCCTAATTAAAATAACAATTTCGAAGACTTGACATTTTAATATTTATGTGTAATATGGCAAGAGAGTTTATGAATTTTTTTTTTTTTTTTGCACCTTTTTAAGGGAGTATAATAGTCTGTGTTGTATTTCAAAAATTATGGTGAATGTATATGTGTGTGTATTACTTTAGTTGCCTTCATGAAATAATTATTTATTATTGCTTATAAAATGGCTTTGTTACCTGTTGATTTTTTTTTTTTTTCTTTTTGGCATAAATTTTTGTTTGGACTTTCCACGTCATAAATGGTGAACTTCAAAATATTTATGATTATAACGGGTTTTGATTTTGGTTTTAATTTCATCTCTATAAAATTGAAGTCAACTAGAAAAGTAGAAGAGTTTAAATTTGGACAATTGTTGTGCTCCGATTTTAATTTTATCATTTTAATGTGATTGTTAAAATACATCTATTCTAAACATTGGGTCGGCCTTTTTTTTCATAGATGTTTATATTTTTATTTCGTTTCCTCATGATTGTAAACCGTTAAGTATTTTCTATCCATGGCGGTTATTTATTTAAATAAAATTTTGAATTTTATTATCCGAATTGGTAGAAACTAATTTGAAAATAACATTTCATTGCTAATGAAATTCATGTTAACTTTTTTGATTGCTAATTTTTTGTTTCTTGGTGTCTAAAATTATATAACCAAACATTTTTAGGTTGAAGTACAATAGTTATGGACAATATCACTATTTTTGGTTAAGTAAGCTTCTTTTTTTTTTTTTTAAACTTACCATATCTAATTTTCTTCTAATGAATTGCTTTTTTTCCTCATACTTTATAGGTGAATGGAGACTTACACTGAACTGTAATATCATCTCCGTTTACTAATTTTATTATTTATGTGTATAAAGTTTTATTTATCACTCTAAAGTTTTTGTATGTATAGGTTCGATTTCTTCAAAAAAGAAATGTTAATGTTGTTATCTGCGATGAGCGTGACCTTAATACTTTTTACATTCGTAAGGTAAGCCTAAAAGTCACTTGAACATTGGACATGCATTTTCTTATCATTTTTAAAATAATTTATAAATATATTCTACTTATTTTTTATACTTTGCAAAGAAAAAAGACAAAGCAATATCAAAGTAAACAGAAAAGTCTATCCCTTCTGGCAAAGGAAAGAAAATGCACATCCCGTGGTATGGTTTCTCAACAATTTTTAAAATTTTATTTTTCAAATATTATATAGATTTTATATATATATAGATTTTTTAAGGAATTGCATAGTGTCATATACTCTTTTTTTATGTACATTTTTTAAAAGTTTCTTTTTCAAATATTTATTCAATTTTTTTTATTGAATGTGAAATGTTTTTCTCAACTATGTTAAAGTAAGCATTTGTACAACATGCTAATACATTTGTATGAACATTAATATAAAAAAATAAGAGAAGAAAATGAAAAATGAAAAGAAGAAGAAGAAGGAACAAATATGTGATGAAAAAGAAACTACATAATATAATTTTTTAATTTTTATTTTTCTTATAAGAAGTTCTTAAGGAAAAAAGAAAAAGACAAAAATTAAATTTAATACAACGGAAAGAACAAGAAGAGTGAAAAGGAAAGTAGAAAACATTACATGCTAATATTCACATTTTACGTACCCAATGATCTAATATTTACCTTTTCAACGTACATTTTTGTAAAGAGATGGGTAGTGTCTTTAAACCAATAAGTGCATAGTGAGTTTGCAGTTTTGTGTGCTTAATGTGTTTTCAAATTATTTTTTCCTCCCTTTTTAAATTTCATCAATACATGCATTGGTTCTTATATAACTAACAACTCAACTGAGTGAAGAGGAAAAGTTAGTTAAAAAGAAGAAAAAAATACATAATGAAAGGGAAGCAAGAGAGGGGATAATCTTCACATTTTATGCACCTACTTATATAATATTCTCATTTTAGGCACACAATGATAATGTGTTATCAAAAATTGCATTGGCCCAACGTGCACGGCGAGAACATGAAAAAAATCAAAAGCCATGTTCTGCATATCAATTGGAACAACGCCTGCGAAGTGAACGAGAAAGATCAAAGGAATGTATTAACCCAAAACAACCTTCTTTAACACCAAATTGGTAAACAACTGTGTTTAATTCCTGAAATATATACTCTTACTATTACCACTTTATTATATATATTTTAATTTGTTCACATTCCATTTTTGTAGGCCTGCTCCTACAACCCCATCTAGAAATTTTGGTGTGGTCATCCATGATGAGCACGACCTTAATGTTATCTATGTTCGTGCGGTAAGTACAAAATCAAGTCAAACATTGTATGTATTTTATTTATATAAGATTATATAAGATTTTTTTTAATCTTTTGAATATTTTATTTATATTTTTTAGGCAAAAGAAAAAGAAAATGCCAACCCAATGTCTAAAGAAAAAGAAAAAGAAAAGATGGCTCCTTCTAATAAGAGAATGACAAATGCATGTCAAGTGGTATACATTCTTTTTTAAAAATATGATGCAAAACTAATCAAAATTTTGAATAGTTAAAAGGTATGAATGTATAAAATGAATTTGTTGTTTTATGTTGTTTTTGTAGAATGGTTTTAATATGTTTTCCTGTAACTTGCTATTATTTGTATGTGTTTTTCAAATTTATTTATTTTTATTTTGCATTGATACATGTGCATTTATAATATACCATCCATAAGTTGCTACTTATATGAAGAGAATAAGAAAAAAGAAATGAAGGAATATATAATATATAAAGAAAGTAGAAACTAAATAAGAGAGGTTTTTAATTCTTGTTTATTTTTTTAACAAAAAAACAAAATGCATGAAGAAAAAAAGAAATAAAGATAACACTATTAAAGGTATAAAACAAATAAAATAGAAAACAAAATTAAGAGAAAGGAAAGAAATAAGAAGGTAGTTTCATTTTAAGTACAAAATATTCACATATTTTGCATCAATGATAATATATTTTCATTTTAGGCACAAAATTATATTATAATATAATATCAAAAGCTGCATTGGCCTAACGTGCACAGCGAAGCGTAAAAAAAATGAAAAGTCATACTGTAGACACCCCATTTTTGACCGTCCTCAAGACTTAGATGTTCTTGCAAGGTACATCTAGCAACAAGTTTGATTGCTCGTCGAGTACTTGACTTTCGCGACGGAATGCTCCAGGTTTGATCCTTCCAGACCCTATTTCCATTATGTCTCATATTTGGACCATGTGTTAGTCTTTGCTTAGTGATGTCCTTGATGGCCTGCCGGCCATAATTGAGGGCTGCCGGCCATAAATTGGCCCTGCCGACCATCAATGAGGCCACTGTCGGCCACCACTGATGGCCGGCCGGCCACCAATGTTTCAGTAGATATTTTTGCAAATATTTTGACAACTGTTTGCACAGATTAGCTCATCTGTATGCACGTGGATGGCTGGATTTGTTTGAAGGCTCCTTGTATCTCCTATATATAGAGCTCATCTATATGCATGCAAAGGGTTACAAAGTTTGAGCTGAGCTATATCTCTCCCTCTCTCTCTCTCTAGAATCCTCTCTCTCTATATTTTAGGCTTGAAAGTGCATTTTCTCTACATATTTGCACTAGCACCCTTAGCTAAACACTTCTACCTTAGAGTTGAAGTTCTTGGAGGCCTTGTTTGAGCTCCTTGGAGTGGTTTTGGCTCAGAAGTTTGGTTGTTTGCTTGCTGTTTTAGTGTTGTGCTTCAAGGGTAAGAATTTCCTTCCTTTAAGCTTTGTTTTAGTTCATTGCTCTGCCATCTTTGTGTGCAACTTTAAAGCTGGTTTTAGCCTCTAAAAAGTTCTGTTTTTAAGGTCTTAAAATGTTGGTTTAAGCCTTGTGTGGTTAGGGGGTGGATCCCTCCCTTGGCTCTTTGGCTTGAAAAGCCTTTTGAGCCAACTTCTTAAGCTTTTGGAACACCCTTTGTTTGGCCTTTCTACCACTGAAACTCAGAGTTTTTTTAGCGGTAGAAACTTGGTTTTGAGGTCTAAAATATGACGGGGTGGCCTCCCCTCCTTGTATCTTGTTTGCATGTGATGATGGCTTAACATATGTGCATGTATTTCTACCTCCTTGAGGCTCTATCTCAGCATGTTTTTGTGACTTTTTTGGCATGTTATAGCTCGGTTTTTGGCTGGTTTGGCCACTTGTTGCTTGTATTTTGCACTTGTAGTGTAATCTTTTTTACTAGCCTAGCACACTTGATGATTTAGCCTATCATTTTATCTTGTGTTAGCTCAACTCCAGCATGTTTTTGGCTCTGATTTAGTATACTTTAACTCTGTGTTAGGTGGTCTTGGTCATATATGCTTTGCTTTTTATAGCCATAGTGTAGTTGGCCTTTACTAGCTTTGAGTTTTGAGGTCTCTACCATGCTTTGCTTGAGATGTTTGCATGCCATAGCATCATTTCACACATGATTTTAGTGCATGTAGCCTTGTCACACTCTCACATATTCCACTCTTTCATTACTTTTGAGAGGTGTGCTTTACGCCTTGTTTATGAGCCAATACATGAGCATGATTTTCTTACTTTTCATGCTACCATCTCAACACTTTTTGACCACTGTTTTGGCATGTTTTAGGTCTGTCCATAGCTGGTTTGATCATTTGAGCATTGTATTGCATGCTTCTAGTGTTGTGTCCTTCACTAGTTTCATTGTTTTGGCTCTTAACACGTTGTACATGAGTTATTTACATGTTAAAGTCTTGTGTTTCATGCCATTTCAGCTCTAAAAGCCTGCAACGTTCCTCATTTCTTCATTTTTGATTTGTTTTGAGGGATGGTTGGTCTTAAGTTGTGTTTAAGCTTGGGATTGAGGCTTATGCTTAAATGGCTTTAACCTTCTTTTGAGGGTTCCTCCTAGTCAAAGGCATGGCTTCTCTCATGTCTTAAGTTATCTTTTGATTGATCTCTCTTTCATTGGAGGACTTTCAAATGGGACAAACCGGTTAATGAATGGCTTGGTAATGTAAAAGGTGTAAACAAGAATTGAATCAAGTAAAACATGCCAAGATAAGCATGTTATGTGTGCATTGCATTGTGTTCAATTGGACGTTATATTGAACACAAGGGAGATTCGTTCATTTCATACTTGAAGTGATGAAAATGAGCTAATCCCCTTTATCTCCATTGCCTTTGATTATCCATGATAAGGTAGTGGTCCTAGAGTTTTGTTTGTCATGCATTTATTGAATTTGTGCAAGTTGGATCCTTGGCCATCATGCATTGAATGCTTGATTGATGGTTTTGGATCCAATGGTACCTCTCCTTTGATGTTTTGAGATGATAAGGAGTGGTACAGTATACACATACCCTTGGGAGACCCTCCATTTTCCTCTGGTTTGAGCTCTGTTGCAGAATGGTGGTGCAGCACACCAGTGGCCGGTAGTGCCCCACTGATGGCCGGCACTGCTTCATCATTGGCCGGCAGATGGCCAGCAACAGCTCCTCATGGCCGGCAGGCCACTAGTGCATTCCCTAGCAGTGATTTAGTAAGGTCCAGCAGAGAGTTCTTGGAGACACCCTGCAAACAGAGCCTCTCAAGAGCAAACCGAAAGGTGTTTCGAGGCGGTAACCGAGGCATGCATGTTCAACTTCTTCAAACAGAGCTGAAGCAGTGTAGTTTGTAGTTTGATGCTTTACTTGTTAGTTAGCGTTTGAATTTGTAATTTAATTAATTTGTTAATTAGTTAAAGTGTTGTAATAATTAAGTAGCTTAGTTTAGCTATTTCTTTATTGGTTTGTAATAATTAGTCTAATTAGTTTAATTAGATTAATTAGTTGGCTTAGCTTAGATTAGCTTAGTTTATTCATTCGGACCCTCCTTTGCGATGGCGCAATGTTGTAATAAGTGTGCGTGTGTGTGTGCATGTCTTCCAACCCCACGTCTTTCTCCCTTTTATTTAACTGCTTTCGATGGTTAGTTTTAGGGCATTTCTCAATTAGCATACCTTATGCTTGCATGTTTGCATCATTCATTTGTCTTGCATGCACCAGGCTCGGCGCATCATTCAAACTGCATCGTATTTCAATACCTACTTGAATACGTGTATCAAAGTATTGCATTCACATGCCATAGTAGATAGTCGAGCCTACTTAGTTGCATTTTTGTATTTGTTGCATTAGGCATTTTGTATAGTTAGGATCATGCATATTTCTAACTAGTTTTCTGTTTTGGCTTGGAGTACACTGTAAGTGTTTACGCTTTAGCATACTTGCATGAGTGTGAGTTTTGCCATGTTTCGCATGCTTGCCATGAGGCTATTTTCTTAAGTGATTAATTGCATGAATGCCTATGGATGAAGGCTTTATTGCTTGAATTGGGACAATTCGATAAATGTGAGTTTTAAGCCCACTTTGTGAAGTGGCAAAATCATGTTTTCAAGCCCACTTGAGGGTGACAAATCCGCGCTTTAGCCCACTTGAGGGTGGCATTTTCAAACCATTTTTGAAAACAAACATGAATTGTTTTGTTCCAATTCTCGCGATTTAGTCTATACTTGTATGTTGTGCGCATCACGTAGTAAAGTTAGCTAATAACCGGAATAAGAACTCATGTGTTTATAAAACAACATATCATGCTTAGTAGAGGCCGACCTTTGATCGGGCGAGCGGGGTGCTCATTTCAGGACCTTCCCTCTCGTACCCAACTTCCCGAGCCGAGGCAACTTTGGTGATGACGGACACGTGGCCTTAGGCACGAGTCAGGGTTTCCTTAATTTTTCAAAAATAAAATATTTAGGTGGCGACTCTGTGATCTGGCAAAGCAGTCCATGTTTGGCGCTTTTTGATTCAAAATCGATTTTCCAAAATCGATTGCCAGATTTGGACTCTTTGGTGTTTATCAGTCTCACATTGCACTTTGTGAGATTAGATTCAGAACCGTGACAGGAGTCCGAACTGTAGGACGACCAATTCACGCCCTCTCCGAAAGGGGGGCGCGGTGAAAGTCGAGTCTACACATACTTTGAATTTCAACAAGAGCAATTAGAAGAATATGTTCAACTAAGACAACCTTCTTTAACACCAATTCGTCACGATCACACTCGCCTGGAATGGGAAACAATAATTGAAGTTTCTCATTCGTCACAAAAACGAACAATGGTTACCCATCATTCTACATGTTTGTTTTCTATGCCAAGCACATCTTTAGCTCCACAAAGGAATCGGTAAACTGCTGTGCCTAATCTTGAAATACATACTTTTACTCATACCGTTTTGTTTTACCGAATTTTATTTATACACAGATATTCTACTCCTATAAATCAATTTCTTCAAGAAGATCTATGTACTGATAATGAATTAGAAAATATGCCTACGAGTACATCAATTGACGCGCAGGCACACAAAGATTCTTGCCGCCATTATCTTGCAAGATGGATGTATTATGTCCTTATTGTTCAACCTTACATTAGATGGATAAAAAATTGACAAAATCATCTGTGAAGCATCCCTTATTCGGAACTTGCTGTTTGGAAGGAAAGATTAGGCTACCTTTACTTATTACACCCCCTCCACCACTTCAGGTGTTGTATGATGGGAATAATGATCAATCAAAATCCTTTCGAAGTTATGCTCAAGTGCAATGCAGCCAATACTTTTACAAGTCTTGGTGCTACATTGGATCCTAGAGTACTCAGTGGAAGGGCCCTACATCATTCACAATTCATGGCGAATTACGACATTGAATAGGATCACTACAACCACAACCAGGGCAGGATGCGAGTTATGCTCAACTGTATATTTATGACCCTTATTCAGCTTTAGAAATTCGTAATCACAGAAATCCTAACTTGAGAAGGGATGTTCTCAAAACTATTCAGGATAGTTTGTTACAAGTCAATGCATTTGTAGATAAATTTCGCCAGGCTCATGCCATTTTACATCAATTAGACTCGACATGACACAATCTACCTGCTCATCTTCATTACAATTCAACAACTGATCGACATTGCTATAACCTACCAACTGCAGATGAGATTGCAATTCTAATACCAGGTGATGGAACAGAGGTAAATGGAATGAGAGATATTATCTTACATTTCCAAGGAAATAATGAGCTGATGCAAATTAATAAATGTCACCCAGCATACTTGCCATTACATTATGTTCTATTATTTCCATATGGTGAGCTTGGATGGGAACCTGAGTTGAAATTGTGGAACGTTCAGTATGATCGACCTTCAACTGATCGACTTACTCAAATGAATTTTTATAGTTATCGTTAATTTGAATGACCCACATAGTATTCAACAATTTTGAGAGGTGGGAAACTATTTCAAGAGTTTTAGGTGGATTCTTGGGCTGCAATTGTGCAAAATCGATTGACATACTACAAGCTTAATCGAGGGAAACTTCGGGCTGAGCTTTACCAAGAGTTGTCAGATATGGATCCAGATTATGTGCGACCTGGTCAAATTGGTCAAAGGTTTGTTTTGCCATCTTCATTTACTGGTAGTCCTAGACATATGTTTGAAATCTTTCAAGATTCAATGGCTATCACGCAATACAACCAACATCCAGGTATTTTTCTTACCATGACTGCAAATCCCAATTGGCCAGAAATTACTTCAGCATTATTACCACATCAAAAACCTATTGATCGTCCTAATTTAATTGCTCGTGTTTTTGAGTTGAAGAGAAAATGTTTGATGAAGGAGATAGAAACAAATAAGGTGTTTGGAAATAAAGTTGCACATGTTTGTACAATTGAATTTCAAAAGCAAGGCCTCTCTTATATGCATGCACTTTTATTTCTTAAGGGTCTAGACAAAATTCGAGCATGTACTCAAGTAAACAAATTGGTCTGTGCAGAATTTCCAGACCCAAAAGATGAACCTATGCTTTTTTAAACTATCAAATGTTGTATGGTACATGGACCATGTGGTGCTCGAAATCCGCAAGCACCATGTATGGAAAATGGTATATGTACTAAGAGATACCCTCAAGCTTTCACAAAAACAACAACTATGGATCAAGATGGATACCATATCTATCGTCGTCGCAATAATGGTCAAGTATATATTGTGAGCGGGTAAGAAGTTGATAACAGGGATGTTGTACCATACAATGCATATCTTTCTAAACTTTTCAACTGTCATATAAATGTGGAAGTTTGTGCCGGAATGACATGTGTCAAGTATATACATAAGTACATTTATAAGTGTTATGGTCATACAACGATGGTGTTAGGAATGATAAATGAGATTCAACAATATCTCGATGCAAGGTATATTGGACCTCCAGAAGCTGCTTAGTGAATATTTGGTCATCCTTTGCATGTAGAGATGTGAACAGTTGTATGATTGACACTTCATTTACCTGGAATGCATCGCGTTGTTTTTAACCCAAAAGAGTCATTAGAAACAATTCAATCTAGAGTTGGTCAGTAAATGTCAACTCTTAATGGCTTCTTTGCATATTGTGCTACCACTGAAGATGAATGTCCATTCATTTATCAAGAATTTCCACAGCATTTTGTTTAGCTCAAGTCAAAAAAGAGATGGAAATCAAGAGAAATGGGATATGCAATTGGTAGAATGTACTTTGTTAGCCCTAATTGTGGTGAAAGATTTTATCTGCGTTTATTATTAACCATTGTCAAAGGACCAAAGTCGTTTCAGTCTTTACGCACGGTCGATAATGTTGTGCATGATACATTTAAATTAACATATGTTGCAAGGGGGCTTTTAAAAGATGATGAAGAATGGATACAATGCTTGAAAGAGGCTGCAGTTATGAAAATTGAATATCAATTGAGGAGATTGTTTAGTATTATTCTCACCCAATGTTCTCCACTAAATCCATATGCATTATGGAATCAATTCTTAACGCATATATGTAATGATCTTTCACATAAGATTCGTACATTGTTTGCCATTTCTAATCCAACTGAGGCTCAAATTGAAGATTATGGTCTTCATCTTTTGAATCAAATGCTTCATGAATCAGGAAAAAGTTTAATTGACTTCCCACCCATGCCACAACCTACCGCAAATTGGAGTGCAGTAGTTGGTAATCGATTGATATTTGAACATCAACAATTGCAGAGTGAGGCACAACAGGCAGATCCACAAATTACTATTGATTGTCTCAACAATAGATAGCAGAATGCTTATAACACAATCACTTCTTCATTTTTTCAAAATAAAGGAACTATTTTCTTTCTGAATGGGGGTGCTAGAACAGAGAAAACAATTTTGTACAATACGATTGCATTAAAATGTCGCAGCCTTGGGCATATCATTATTACTATGGCTTCATCTGGAATTGCATCATTGTTACTCGTAGGAGGTCGCACTGCACATTCAACATTTTCCATTACGTTAGATGTCTTGGAAAATTCACTTTGTGGGTTTAGCAAACAATCATTACAAGTTGAGTAATTTAGAGAAACAAAACTTATAATTTTGAATCAAGTTCCTATGCAATATAAACATTGTGTTAAGGTGGTTGATCGTATATTAAGGTATATTTGTGATAATGAAAAGCCATTTGGGGGTATTACTGTTGTTCTTGGTGAAGACTTTCGACAAATCTTACCAATTATACCCAAAGGAGTTCATGAACAAATCATGAATACATCATTAAGACACTCTGTTCTATGGAAGCATATACATATCTTAACTTTGGATTTGAATATATGCTTGAATCATGAAAGCCATGTGTAGACCACCCGAACTCCGCTCCACGCGCAAAAGCGCAAATTGTAGTTCTAGCTACTACAGTTCGGACTCTTGTCACGGTTCTGAATCTAATCTCACAAAGTGAAATGTAAGACTGATAAATCACCAAAGAGTCTAAATCTGGAAAATCGATTTTGAATCAAAAGTGCCAAACATGGACTGCTTTGCCAGATTTCAGAGTCACCACCTAAATATTTTGTTTTGGGAAATTTAGGAAACCCTGACTCGTGCCTAAGGCCACGTGTCCGTCATCACCAAAGTTGCCTCGGCTCAGGAACTTGGGTATGAGAGGGGAAGGTCCTGAAATGAGCACCCCCGCTCGCCCGATCAAAGGATTGGCCTCTACTAACATGATATGTTGTTTTTGAAAACACATGTGTTCTTATTCCGATTTATTAGCTAACTTACTATGTGATGAGCACAACACAAGTATAGACTAAATCACTCAAGTTGGAACAAAACATCTCATGTTTGTTTTTCAAAAATGGTTTGAAGTTGCTACTCGCAAGTAGGCTAAAGCGCGGATTTGCCACCCTTAAGTGGGCTTAAAACATGATTTGCCACAAACAAGTGAGCTTAAAATGCATATTTCAATTAATTGTTCCAATTCAAGCAATGAAGCCTTCATCCACAAGCATTCACGCAGTTATATCAAATAAGCACATAGCCTCATGGCAAGCATGCTGTCATAGCAACACTCACACTCATGCAAGGATGCTAAAGCATAAACACTTACAGTTTACTCCGACCTAAAACAGAAGCTAGTTAATAATCATGCATGATCCTAGCTATGTCAACAATGCCTAATGCAACACATGCAAAATGCAACTAAGTAGGCTCGGCTATCTACGATGGCATATGAATTCAACAATTGATACATGTATTCAAATAAGTATTGAAATGCGATGCAGTTTGAATGATGCGTCGAGCCCGGTGCATGCAAGACAGATGAATGATGCACGCATGCAATCATAAGGATACTAATTAAAATATGTCCTAAAATTGACCATCAAAAGCTGATGAGTAAAAGGGAGAAAGAAATGGGGTTGGAAGACATGCACACACTCACGCACACTTATTACAACATTGTGCCCTCTCGACGGAGGGTCCGAATAAATAGGCTAAGCTAAGCTAAGCTACTTATTACAAACCAACTAATTAACTATTCTAGCTAATTAATTACAAACCGAATTGAAAACTAGCTATGCTAAGCTAATTTAGAATATTACAACATTTTAAACTAATTAATTACAACACAAGTAATTAACTACATCTAGCTAACAAAGCGATAAATGGCCTCGCGGGCGAGGGAGATATGCATGCTCCGTCGCGTCCTCCCGGAAATCCATTACCTTACCTCTAAGTGCCTCTGTTTGCACTCTTTTGGACTTCTGAACATTATGCCAACTTCCAGAATGCTTTTATCTGATCTCAAGAACACTCTGAGAGCTCATCAGCCAGAGATGGTGGCCATCGGCCAGTAATGATGGTCGGTCGGCTGGATTTGGTGGCCGATCGGCTGGGAGATGTGGCCGGTCGGCCACTGCTTCCCTGAATTTCCTCCTTTTGCTGCAACAGAGCACAAACAGAGGCATGGCAGTGTGTTTGCAAGGGAATGTGTGTACCACCACACTCCTTATCATGCCTCAAGCTCAAAGGAGTATGGTACTCGACTCTCGGGCCACCAACCGAGCATCGCAATGCACGATGGCCGAGAAGCCAAGTTTGTACAAGTCAATGAATGCACAAATAGACTCGATGAGCCTCCACCCTATCATGCATGATCAAGGGTGTCAGCGACTAAGAAATGAGGCACATTTCATCACTTTGAGTATGAAACGTCCCTCGTTTCTTGTGTTTGGATTAACGTCCGATCCAAACACATGCAATGCAACACAAACATGTTATCTTGGCATGTTTTACTTCGATTCAATTTGTTTACTCATTTTAGATTACCAATTAATCCTTTAACCGGTTAAGTCTAAAAGTGAGAAGTCCTCTAAATGGAAAGACGGACTAAGCCACAAGCATCTTGAGCATGAAAGAAGCATCATGCCGTTGGTTAGTAGAAACCCTCAAGAGAAGGCTAAAACCATTAGGCATGAACGCCTCGATTTCGTGCTCAAACCAACAAAGGGCTTAAAACCTCTTTCAAAGTGATATAACAAATGAAGAATGGGATGCAATGACATATATTCTAGCACTAAAATAGAATGCTAAATGACATCAAAACACGAAAATGATACATGCAAGGCATACTCGGAGTCGAAAGCATTGAAACTAGCAAAGTGCATAGCACTATAAGCATACAATACTAAGCCTAAATGACCAAACCAATCCTGGACAGAGGTTAAATATGCCAAAACAATGGCTGAAATATACTAAGATCAAGGCATATAACACAAGGAAAATATGCACATTTGATAGCTCACAAACAAGGCATGAAGACACAACTCTCAAACACATTGAAGGAGTGGAAAATGTGAGAGTGTGGAAATGACATATGCTCTGAAATTACATGCCAATTGATGCCATATCATGCACACATCACAAATATAGCATGCTAGTAGTCTCAAAACTCAAGACTAGTGAAGTCATTTACACTATAGCTATACAAAACGAAGCTCATATGACCAAGAAGGCTCAAAAAATTCCTAAAATAGCCCAAATGGAGTTCTAAAACATTCTTGAAACAAGTCAAGAATAGCTAGAATGAAAGGCTAACACAATAGCACATGTTAGGCAATTTAGCACAATTGCACTACAAGCATACAAAGCAAAGCTCGAGTGATCAAACCGGCTCAAAACAGAGCTAAAGCATGCTAAAACAATAGCTAAAACAAGTTGGAGTTAAGCTAAAATAAGCTAGCATGATTGGCCAAAACATCAAGCATGTTAGACTAGTAAGCATGGTTGCACTACAAGTACCAAAATCAAGCAAGAGGTGACCCAACCAACCAAAATCAGAGTTAAAGCATGCCAAAATAACACCAAAAACATGCTTCAACTAAGCTAAGACAAGTCACAAAAACATGCCACTTTGCAAGGCTAACTAGGCATAGCATGGAGAGACAAGGAGGGGAGGCCACCCCCTCCTATTTGGGACCTCAAAACAAGTTTTCTACCACTGAAATTCCTCTAGAATTCAATGGTTAAAGGGCCAAAAGAGTTGGTTTGAAAGGTGATAAAAGATGGCTTAAAAGGCTTTACAAGCCAAAGAGCAAAGGGGGGGGGGAACCACCCCCTAACCAAACATGGCTCAAACTACCATTTTAGGACTGAAAAACAGAGGAAAAAACAGGGGTTTTTGTAGTTCAATACTACCCCAAAAACAGTCCAAAACAATGGGAAAAGGATGGCAAAGCAAGTGTGCAAAACAAGCTTAAAGGGAGAGATATACCTCTTGATGCACAGCAGAAAAACAGCCACTTTCTTGGCTCAAATGACCCTTCAACAGCCCAAAAATAAGTTCCAAGGGACCTCAGCCCAATGACATGCAACTTTGATGAAGGAAGTGTATGCAAATATGTAAGGAATTCTCACCTTCAAGCCTAAAACATGAGGAGAGAGGGAGAATTCTAGAGAGATAGGAGAATTTGCTTACAAAGCTTCTAGAGAGAGAGGATTCTAGAGTGAGAAGCTCTCAAATTTTCTCTAAGCCTTCAAAATGTTCTAACCCTCTAAAACAATAGATATGGCATCCATATATAGCAAAAGGAAAGCTTCAGGTCGAAAATATCTGAATATGGGACAGCTGGAGGTTGTGTGGAACAGCTGGAGGGAAAAGATCTTCAAATTCTGAGTTTTCTGGACATTTCTAGCCAACCGGCCATCTTCTTGGCCGACCTGCTACTAATGATGGCCGACCGGCCACTTCTGTGGCCGACTGCAAATTCTGCTCTGCAGGTCCAACTTCAAATGTGAAAATCTCCTTCCCCTGGACTCCTTTTCAGGTCATTCTTGTGTCCAAATTGAAGCCCCGGAAGTAAGCTTTCCAACGGTGGAAACCTCACATCAAAATTCCAACTGTGAAAAAAGTTATGCCTCTTTTAATGAAGACTACTCAGTTTTGATCATAACGGATTGATGCCTAACTTCCAACAACCATATCTCCCTCATCCGGACTCGGCTTTAGGAGATTCTGAAGTGAAAAATGGAGCCTTGGGAGTCTTCTTTCCAACGGTGGTGGCCTCATAGATTAAATCCAAGTGTATGGATGGATAGGCCCGATTTAGCAACTTTCCCCTAACTTGGTTTCTTCCCACTCCTCTTCTTTTCTTCAACTCCAAACCCCTAAACAAGATGTTTTAAAGATTTTTCAAAGAGTTCGCCTCTCTTTCATTTAGTTCCACTTTGTCCTTGCTCGGTTTACCGAAAAACGTGACATTTAACGAAATGTGAGCCTCGGAGCATCACAAAAACCTTTTTCAAAATGTTTTGAAAGAGAGGGTTTTAAGATCTAAAATCTTTTTGGTCCAACAATGGGGTGTGTGGTTTGGATTTGGGGTTCTCCTTGCCAAAGAAATCGAACATTTGCATAGCATAGCCTGCATCACTAAGTAAGCAATCAGCGGCGCCCAAGTCTTAAGGGCGGTCAAAAATAGATACACAAAAGGGAACGAAGTATGATAGATACACTAAGTGAACATGTGTGATAGATACACAAAGGTGAACGAAGTGTGATAGATACACAAAGTGAGCAAAGTGTGATAGATACACAAAAGTGAACGAAGTGTGATAGATACACTAAGTGAACATGTGTGATAGATACACTAAGTGAAGATGTGTGATAGATACACAAAAGGTGAACGAAGTGTGATAGATACACTAAGTGAACATGTGTGACAGATACACAAAATGAGCATGTGTGATAGATACACTAAGTGAACATGTGTGATAGATACACAAAAGGGAACGAAATGTGATAGATACACAAAAGGTGAACAAAGTGTGATAGATACACTAAGTGAACATGTGTGATAGATACACAAAATGACCATGTGTGATAGATACACTAAGTGAACAAAGTGTGATAGATACACTAAGTGAACATGTGTGATAGATACACAAAAGGTGAACGAAGTGTGATAGATACACTAAGTGAACAAAGTGTGATAGATACACTAAGTGAAGATGTGCGATGGATGCACAAAGCAAGCATGTGCGATAAATACACAAAGATGAATATGTGCGATAGATACACAAAAATGAACATGTGTGATAGATACACAAGGATGAACATGTGTGATAGATACACAAAAATGGACAAAGTGTGATAGATACACTGAGTGAAGAGAGTGTGATAGATACACTAAATGAACAAAGTGTGATACACTAAGTGAGGAGAGTGTGATAGATACACTAAATGAACAAAGTGTGATAGATACACTAAGTGAAAATGCGCAATAGATGCACAAAACATAATCAATTTTAAATGGAACTCCTCTGAATGAACCGCACATCCAATATCGTCTGACTGCGCCAGCTTCAAATGAACCGTACATACAATATCGTGCATGTATGAGAAAGAAACTCGATAGGTACAATGCAAATACAATGCATGTCACATTCGAGACGAATGATCATAATACGATGTTTAAGGCATGCTCCATGCACAATATGTAAGAGATGAAACAGAAACATACTCTATGCAAAAGGATCAACGACGTACATTCAATGTAACGTGTATATTCTATGCGACAACAATAATAAGTATAGTACAAGATGCATTTATGCAATATGTGTGATGATATGATACATGTTATAAGCAATGTAGAGCATGATGTCTAGGGAATGCAATAAACAAATAAAGCGGCGCTTTAGAAAGCACCTCATGGGGTGAGTGGCGATGAACCGCTCTACTCTGATGGGGATCTCTCCTTGCGTTCCTCGAACTCTTACCTTGCGTTCTTTGAACTCTTTCCTTCAACTCACCGTATAAAGGTTCTGATATGCTGACAAGGATTCTTCACGTAGAACACTTTGGATGCCGCCTTTCTTCCTGACCATATTCACAACTTTCTCTATTCTCCAACGGGGTGACAGACTAGGTTAGTTCAGTATCCAGAATTGAGGTGCATACATGCTATCTCAACCTATGGGGCTTCCATACAGATTTCAAGCTGGGGATACACCCCTGGGAATTTAAACCAGACTTTAGCCTCGGAAATCCCGAACCTTTACGTTCTAGGCATCAGCCATTCGAACTCTAGTTTCCACCGTCGCAGTTGGTCTCCTAGGAACTCATTGCAAACACAGCCAAGATGCGTCTGGCAAGGAATGATATTCGAGAGAGCACTTCTGATCGCCATTCTGGCTTGAAGCAAACTTGATCTTGAGCTTGAGGTAGAGGCACACTCATACTTCGGAGCATTGACAAGGCCTGAAAAGGTACATCCAGAATACAATCTCGGAATTTGCTGAAGTCGAAACAAACTCAGATGCCCGACATTTTCCCTCTTTGCTTTTGCTTGGCAGTCTAGAACCTATATAGCTTCAGATAGGTCCTGGTTTTACTGTTCTCACATGACCTAGGTTGAACCCTGCAGTTTTATGAAAGAACAAATCATGTTTTGCACATTTGTGGAGAACGGCTCAGCACTCTGAGCACAAAACAATTCATTTTGAAATTGAGAAATGAGTTCTTAATCGGGTATTGAGCCTACAATTGACCACAGTCAAAACGACCCAACAAAGATAAAACGAAGGTAAAACAACCTAAACACATCTATTGACACTCGAAATGATTCAAAACAAGAATCGAGACAAATAAAAACAAGAGACACAACACTCAGACGTGTTCCAATGGCGAGAGACCTCTCAGTTCAAGGGGAGCCCACAGCTTCTCCGAGTAATGTTTCCCACCCTTTCTTATTTGTGATTCTCACATCACTCTGGCACTCAATCTTTAGTTTTCTGAAAAAGCCCTTTCCTCACTTTTTCTCTCAGCGTACGTCTCTCTATTCTTTAATCTCTCTTTTTTTTTGTATCCCTCCCCTGGTGGTTGATGGATAAATAGGAAGTTGTGGGCTCTTGCCCTTAGTATTCAACTAGATGCTCCTTCTTCCGCTCACAACAGTGAGCTTTCCCATAGAGGGGTTGTGATGCGATTGGATGTGCAGCAGATCTGCAGTTGACATCGATTGATGATGCCTTAACTTGTTCGGATGTGATCAAACATGTCCAGATAAGGGAGTGGAATATCCTGATCCATTCCAATTCGTGCTTCGCATTGGGCTTCATACCTCAATGCTTGGAGGATGAGAGAGCTTTTAGCCCTCTGTTGTTAGCTTCAGTTGTGTCCTTTCTGGCAAATATGATGCCCTTTCCGGCAAGTATGGTGCCCTTTTCCGGCAAGTATGTTGACAATGGGGAAAAGACAGAAAACCTGACTCGACTATGCCCCTAGTTCATCATTTTGACCATTTTTTTTTATTTTTGACTTCTGCTAAAACAATTTTGAACAAAATTTGAGTTAGATTAACACGCTTGTTTGATTTTCTGATTTGAAATCATGCGGGTCAAGTTATGAGCACTGAAAATTTTCCTTTTTTGGGTCCAAGAAATGGTCCAGTTTTGGAAAATAGAATAATTTTCGAGAAAATTAGTCAACCTCATTAAAAATTCTCAAAAATTATTTTTGCAAACGGCCATTGCTCGACCAGCATAGAATTTACTCTCGAGATGCACAACCTCAGATCCAAAACAATGGAAAATTGCCCCTTGTCTGAAGGGCACTGCACGGCGACGAAAAGTTGCCCCTTGTCTGAATGGCACCACAACGCACTGTAATCAGTCCTCAAAGTGACGATCACAACCGAACTCTCGGATACAGAGGAGACAAAGATGATCAGAACCATTACATGGACACAGTCGACTTGGAAGTGTTTATGGCTGGACTTCAGAATGAAGTTGCCTACGTATCCCAAATATGGGAATCAAGCCTGACGTAGTTCCGGGTTGAGGTACGCTCTGGTATTTAACCTCTCCTTTTACGCTCTAACTTTTGCTAAGGCCGCCCTTCTGGGTTTTCAACCTTGTGAGCTATGTTTTTCATTTCTTTTCATCTTCTTTACATCTTTTCTTCTTTTCTTTTTTCATTCTTTGCATTTTTTCTTTTTCTTGCTCTAACTTTTGCCTGGGTCGCCCTTCCGGGTTTTCGGCCCAGTGAGCCTCTCAAGGGTAAAAAGTGTAACAAGTCCATGTTGAATGGTCGTAGGATCTCGAATCCATCTGAATCCAAGAGAATGGCTGCTGTTTGCTGATGATGTAGGAGTTCATCCAATCGGGGTCTAAAGTTGCCCCTAGTGTTGCGGATAGGAACTTGATTGTCCTTCAGCAAAACTTTCTTCTTTAAGCTGCTCGAATTTAGCTTTCTGGCCAGTCTTGGTTTGCGGAATGACCCATCTTTTGAATCTTTGAGCACATCTGACATTTTTGCCCCTAGTTCAAGGGATGCTTTTGATCTAGCTTCGCAAGCTTCCTTTGACGAGATCTGAACTTATTGCCCCTAGTCTAAGGGTTGCTTCTAATACGGCCATACAAGCCTTGTATTGTGATTGTTTGCTTGAACATTCTGAGTCAAGGTTCAAGGTTTGAAAGCAAAAGGGGACGAGTCTTGAGGCTGAAAGTGATCCTATGCTGCACAATCTCAAGAGCGATTCCACACAGGTCTTCGCAAGATCGCGCAAAATATTTTTTGAAATCTTTTAAGAAAGCGACTAATCTCTCGCGTCGAAGACAATGTAGAACCAATCTGGATGAAGCCAGGATCCTTCACAGTACTCACATTAACAAGCATGATCTCATTCATTAAGGGCTTAGCGCGCCTCTTTTTCTCTCAGTTGATCAAATTTTTGCAAATCCAGAGGAATTCCTCCCTCTTTGTTTTCATCACAGTGTTAGAAAAGTTTTGAAAAACTTAGGTCAATGCAATGATTTCAAGGCACAGAAAAGGTAGGTGAAAAGCACTTCCGTTTCATTCGAATCTTCTGGCACAACTGGCTTCAGGGCAGAAATAAACTCAAAAGTGTGAAAATCACTGCTGTTTCATTCAAATCTTCTGGTGCAAATGGCCCCATGGCAGAAACAGACTCAAAAGAGTGTAAAAGATAAACACAAAACAAGCAAGTGATGCCCGAGGTAACACACTCGAAAGCACCTGACTCCGACACAACAAGACTAACTCGATATGACAAGACAGACTCAACAAACTCAGTACAAAAAGACTGACTCAAAACAACACGACAAAACTGACCCAATACCCAAGTCAGAAAGCACAATAAAAAGAAATTTGCCCATTGCTCAAAACAGTGTGTGCCATCCCACCACATCTGGAGTAAACTGAGCACCATCCGTAGGTGGTTCATCCCCCGATCATATCACATTATCCCCCAAGTTCACTAATCCGGTGCCGATAGACTTTGCAAGACTGGTGCGGCGATGACCTTGTTGTCAATCAGATCTTGTATATCATGGCGAAGGCGAAAGAAACTGTCAGTGTCATGACCGGTTTGTTGATGGAAGGCACAGTACTTAGCCGAGTCATGCTTTGGAGGGAGAGGATCAGGTAGAGGCCGTTGTTCCAACGGTTTCAGATGTCCTTTCTTAAGTAGGACCCCTAGAGCTTTTGACAAAGGCATATAAAGTGGGGTAAAAACCCTTTTGCCCCGGGGTGGATATTTGGCTGTTTGTGAGCTGGTTCCGGACGCACCGGTGAATGGGGTGGCTGTTTTTGGTGTGGTGGTGGTAACCATCCCAACTTCAGAAGATCTTGTAGCTGCATTACCACTGGTGGTTGTATTCGAACTGCGTGCATAACCCTTCTTGGGTGACTCCCTTTCATGACCAATCAGACCTTGTTTCATTGCATCTTCAATCTGTACCCCAATCTCGTGTAAATCCGCAAAGGTGGGGAGGGGTAAGATGATCATTTTCTACATTAGGTTAGACTGCAGGTTGCGCACAACCATCCTTATCTGATCTTTCTCGAACGGCCTAGTGGTCATTGTAGAAGGTTTGGCCCTCCAACGGGTTACAAAGTCAGAGAAGCCCTCTTTCGGCTCTTGCCTGGTTGTCTCGAGATCACGAGTCGTGACCTCGATTTGCGTATTGTATGAATACTGGGCAACGAAGGCCTCAACCATCTCCTCCCAACGCCTCTTGACAGAATCTTCCAACTTTGCATACCAGATAGTCGTAACACTTGACAGGGTCCGGCCGAAGAGGGAAAGCTTTTGCAATCTGGAGAGGCCCATTGGCCGTAGGATATCCAAGAACAACTGCAGATGTACCATAGGATCTCCAAAACCGTCAAACGGTCTATATGCGGCATCTTGAACCGGTCCGGCAATGTCACCGCTGAGTCGCTGTATCCATCCTCTATGTTCGGAATGGAATTAACGCCTTGAGCTCTTTTGAATAGCTTTTCTAGCTTGCTCACTTTTAGCGCTGTTGGATCCACCTCAAATTCAAACGGTGTGTCCACTGGATTAGCCGGTGCTTTGGACAGCTGGGGTAGAATTGGGGGTGGAACTGGCCCCGTTGGGACGTCCGTATTTTCCTGGACGTTTGCAGTCTCCCCGGGTGTCAAAACCCTAGGTGGGGGTGGGGGCGGATACGAAGCAGATGCTTCGGCTAGTTGTGGTGGATGCTGCTGCTGAAGCTTGGCAATCAACTCTACCTGTTGAGCTACCACTTCTGCCTGACGTGCAGTAACCTCTGCCTAGCGGGTAGCATCCCGCTGCATAGCCTGCATGGTTTCTTGGAGCTGACGCATCATGTCCTCCATATTAATTGAAAACTGCGGATCTGACTGAACAGGTGTGTATTCCCTCTCTGAGGTGAAAGCAGATATCCCAGCCCAACTGCGCACAGGTGAGGTGGATAATGACCGCTGATTTTGAGACTGTTGAACTGGTGATCTGTGCCTGACTGGCCTTTTTACCCTGCCTCTGGCGAAGGAACACTGATTGCCCTTGAACTGAATCCCTGACCTGACAAAGTCTATCAACACAAGTCCAATGAACCTGGGGGATATCAGAGCCTTCTGAAGCTACGGTTCCAGGACTACCTACCAAAAGAGAAAATAGACAACACCTCAGCCTAATTTCACCAGAACCAATATGAGCAAAGTTGAATGACTGTGCCCCCTACAGAATTCTGCCCAAAATTCTACCTGTAAACTGATACCCTCAGGCCGATACTTAGACTTGCAACTGATATATACAACCTGTAGAGACGCACTCTGACAGCACATACCAAGCAAGTAAGAGCCAAAACACCCCTATGGTGGGATAGGGTTTCCCAGTCCAATTTTGTCAGGAGCTAGGGTTTCACTACGCACACAGCGATTTCAAACAACCTACATTCGGGTAAACAACCTGTCCTAGTTTGGAATGGTCACTATGGCTTTTGATATGCACTAGGTCGAATGGTCGAAAAGGGTGCCTCGGTAACAACCGAGGTTTGTGTTCCCATCGTGGTAGAGCCCGTAACCGGTCAGCCTTATGGCACGCTTCTCAAAGCAAGCCTCCGGCAAACCGTTTAGGAATAGCAGATAGCAAACACTGTGACTTAGGCGCACCAATGCAAATGTAATGCAAAGAAACACATAAGTGTAAACAAAACAACATATCATGAGGTTCGAATCAAGTTCTCTAAATCCCCAACAGAGTCGCCAGAAACTGTAGACCGCCTGAACTCTACTCCGCTCGGGAAGGCGCGAATTGTAGTTCTAGCTACTACAGTTCAGACTCCTGTCACGGTTCTGAATCTAATCTCACAAAGTGCAATGTAAGACTAATAAATCACCAAAGAGTCCAAATCCGGCAAATTGTTTTGGAAAATCGATTTTGAATCAAAAGTGCCAAGCATGGACTGCTTTGCCAGATTTCAGAGTCGCCACCTAAATATTTTGTTTTGAGAAATTTAGGAAACCCTGACTCGTGCCTAAGGCCACGTGTCCATCATCACCAAAGTTGCCTCGGCTCGGGAACTTGGGTACGAGAGGGGAAGGTCCTGAAATGAGCACCCCCGCTCGCTCGATCAAAGGATCGGCCTCTACTAACATGATATGTTGTTTTTGAAAACACATGTGTTCTTATTCTGGTTTATTAGCTAACTTACTATGTGATGAGCACAACACACAAGTATAGACTAAATCACTCAAGTTGGAACAAAACATCTCATGTTTGTTTTTCGAAAATGGTTTGAAGTTGCTACTCACAAGTAGGCTAAAGCGCAGATTTGCCACCCTCAAGTGGGCTTAAAACATGAATTGCCACAAACAAATGGGCTTAAAACGCACATTTCAATGAATTGTTCCAATTCAAGCAATGAAGCCTTCATTCACAGGCATTCATGCAGTTATATCAAATAAGCACATAGCCTCATGGCAAGTATGCTGTCATGGCAACACTCACACTCATGCAAGGATGCTAAAGCATAAGCACTTACAGTGTACTCCGAGCCAAAACAGAAGCTAGTTAATAATCATGCATGATCCTAGCTATGTCAACAATGCCTAATGCAACACATGCAAAATGCAACTAAGTAGGCTCGGCTATCTACGATGGCATATGAATTCAACAATTGATACATGTATTCAAATAAGTATTGAAATACGATGCAGTTTGAATGATGCGCCGAACCCGGTGCAGCAAGACAGATGAATGATGCACGCATGCAAGCATAAAGATGCTAATTAAAATATGTCTTAAAACTAACCATCAAAAGCTGATAAGTAAAAGGGAGAAAGAAATGGGGTTGGAAGATATGCAAACACTCACGCACACTTACTACAACATTGTGCCCTCTCGACGGAGGGTCTGAATAAATAGGCTAAGCTAAGCTAAGCTACTTATTACAAACCAATTAATTAACTATTCTAGCTAATTAATTACAAACCGAATTGAAAACTAGCTATGCTAAGCTAATTTAGAATATTCCAACATTTTAAACTAATTAATTACAACATAGGTAATTAACTACATCTAGCTAACAAAGCGATAAATGGCCTCGCGGGCGAGGGAGATATGCATGCTCGGTCACGTCCTCCTGGAAATCCACTACCTTGCCTCTAAATGCCTCTGTTCGCACTCTTTTGGACTTCTGAACATTATGCCAACTTCCAGAATGCTTTTATCTGATCTCAAGAACACTCTGAGAGCTCATCGGCCAAAGATGGTGGCCATCGGCTAGTAATGATGGTCGGTCGGCTGGATTTGGTGGCCGGTCGGTTGGGAGATGTGGCCGGTCGGCCACTGCTTCCCTAGATTTCCTCCTTTTGCTGCAACAGAGCACAAACAGAGGCACGGCAGTATGTTTGCAAGGGAATGTGTGTACCACCACACTCCTTATCATGCCTCAAGCTCAAAGGAGTATGGTACTCGACTCTCGGGCCACCAACCGAGCATCGCAATGCACGATGGCCGAGAAGCCAAGTTTGTACAAGTCAATGAATGCACAAATAGACTCGATGAGCCTCCACCCTATCATGCATGATCAAGGGTGTCGGCGACTAAGAAATGAGGCACATTTCATCACTTTGAGTATGAAATGTCCCTCGTTTCTCGTGTTTGGATTAACGTCCTATCCAAACACATGCAATGCAACACAAACATGTTATCTTGGCATGTTTTACTTCAATTCAATTTGTTTACTCATTTTAGATTACCAATTAATCCTTTAACCGGTTAAGTCCAAAACTGAGAAGTCCTCTAAATGGAAAGACGGACTAAGCCACAAGCATCTTGAGCATGAAAGAAGCATCATGCCGTTGGTTAGTAGAAACCCTCAAGAGAAGGCTAAAACCATTAGGCATGAACGCCTCGATTTCGTGCTCAAACCAACAAAGGGCTTAAAACCTCTTTCAAAGTGATATAACAAATGAAGAATGGGATGCAATGACATATATTCCAGCACTGAAATAGTATCCTAAATGTCATCAAAACACGAAAATGATGCATGCAAGGCATACTCGGAGTCAAAAGCATTGAAAATAGCAAAGAGCATAGCACTATAGGCATACAATACTAAGTCTAAATGACCAAACCAATCCTGGACAGAGGTTAAATATGCCAAAACAGTGGCTGAAATATACTAAGATCAAGGCATATAACACAAGGAAAATATGCACATTTGATGGCTCGCAAACAAGGCATGAAGACACAACTCTCAAACACATTGAAGGAGTGGAAAATGTGAGAGTGTGGCAATGACATATGCTCTAAAATTACATTCCAAGTGATGCCATATCATGCACACATCACAAATATAGCATGCTAGTGGTCTCAAAACTCAAGACTAGTGAAGCCATTTACACTATAGCTATACAAAACGAAGCTCATATGACCAAGAAGGCTCAAAACAGTCCTAAAATAGCCCAAATGGAGTTCTAAAACATTCTTGAAACAAGTCAAGAATAGCTAGAATGAAAGGCTAACACAATAGCACATGTTAGGCAATTTAGCACAATTGCACTACAAGCATACAAAGCAAAACTCGAGTGATCAAACCGGCTCAAAATAGAGCTAAAGCATGCTAAAACAATAGCTAAAACAAGCTGGAGTTAAGCTAAAATAAGCTAGCATGATTGGCCAAAACATCAAGCATGTTAGACTAGTAAGCATGGTTGCACTACAAGTACCAAAATCAAGCAAGAGGTGACCCAACCAACCAAAATCAGAGTTAAAGCATGCCAAAATAACACCAAAAACATGCTTGAACTAAGCTAAGACAAGTCACAAAAACATGCCACTTTGCAAGGCTAACTAGACATAGCATGGAGAGACAAGGAGGGGAGGCCACCCCTTCCTATTTGGGACCTCAAAACAAGTTTTCTACCACTAAAATTCCTTTGGAATTCAGTGGTTAAAGGGCCAAAAGAGTTGGTTTGAAAGGTGATGAAAGATGGCTCAAAAGGCTTTACAAGCCAAAGAGCAAGGGAGGGGAAACCACCCCCTAACCAAACATGGCTCAAACTACCATTATAGGACTGAAAAATAGAGGAAAAAACAAGGGTTTTTGTAGTTCAATACCACCCCAAAAATAGTCCAAAATAATGGAAAAATGATGGCGAAGCAAGTGTGCAAAACAAGCTTAAAGGGAAAGAGATATACCTCTTGATGCACAGCAGCAAAACAGCCACTTTCTTGGCTCAAATGACCCTTCAACAGCCCAAAAATAAGTTCCAAGGGACCTCAGCCCAATGGCATGCAACTTTGATGAAGGAAGTGTATGCAAATATGTAAGGAATTCTCACTTTCAAGCCTAAAACTTGAGGAGAGAGGGAGAATTCTAGAGAGATGGGAGAATTTGCTCACAAAGCTTCTAGAGAGAGAGGATTCTAGAGTGAGAAGCTCTCAAATTTTCTCTAAGCCTTCAAAATGTTCTAACCCTCTAAAACAATAGATATGGCATCCATATATAGCAAAAGGAAAGCTTCAGGTCGAAAATATCTGAATATGGGACAGCTGGAGGTTGTGTGGAACAGCTAGAGGGAAAAGATCTTCAAATTCTAAGTTTTCTGGACATTTCTGGCCGACCGGCCATCTTTTTGGCCGACCTGCTACTAATGATGGCCGACAGGCCACTTATGTGGTTGACTGCAAATTCTGCTCTGCAGGTCCAACTTCAAATGGGAAAATCTCCTTCACCTGGACTCCTTTTTAGGTCATTCTTGTGTCCAAATTGAAGCCCCGGAAGTAAGATTTCCAATGGTGGAAACCTCACATCAAAATTCCAATTGTGAAAAAAGTTATGCCTCTTTTAATGAAGACTGCTCAGTTTTGATCATAACGGATTAATGCCCAACTTCCAACAACCATATCTCCCTCATCCGAACTCGGTTTTAGGAGATTCTTGAGTGAAAAATGAAACCCTGGGAGTCTTCTTTCCAACGGTGGTGGCCTCATAGCTTAAATCTAAGTGTATAGATGGATAGGCCCGATTTAGCGAGGGCTGCTTGACTCTCTCTCAACGATTCATGCCCATCTTTTCCCCCAACTTGGTTTCTTCCCTCTCCTCTTCTTTTCTTCAACTCCAAACCCATAAACAAGATGTTTTAAAGATTTTTCAAAGAGTTCACCTCTCTTTCATTCATTTCCACTTTGTCCTTGCTCGGTTTACCGAAAAACGCGACATTTAACAAAATGTGAGCCACGGAGCATCGCAGAAACCTTTTTCAAAATATTTTGAAAGAAAGGGTTTTAAGATCTAAAATATTTTTGGTCCAACAATGGGGTGTGAGGTTTGGATTTGGAGTTCTCCTTGCCAAAGAAATTGAACATTTGCATAGCATAGCCTGCATCACTAAGTAAGCAATCAGCGGCGCCAAGTCTTAAGGGCGGTCAAAAATGGGGTGTCTACACCATGAAAATGCTAATTTTGCAAATTTCTTGATAGAGGTAACACTACTTTAACCTTTTTCCTTATTATATAGATTATTTTAAATTAATAAATTATGTTTACACTATTACTTTTTTTTTATTGATTTCACTTTTTTTAGATTGGGACCAATCCTCAAGAAATCGTTAACCTGCCATCAACAGTACACAAATGTCAAGATTTGAATGAATTACTCTCTATGGTTTACCCACAGTTGAATATGATAGAGACGTCAACCCCAATATTTTTAATTGAACGCACAATTATGTCTACGCGTAACAATGATGTCAATGACATTAATACTACTGCGTTGAATATCTTTCCAGGGAGATTATATACTTATCTTGCAGTAGATAAAATGTTTGAAGATAATGAAATTGATCCTACCATTACAAATTGATATCCTAATGAACATTTAAATTCATTGGATCCTCCTGAGCTGCCAAATTTTAAGTTAGAGTTGAAAGTGGGTTGTCCTATAATATTGTTGAGAAACATTGCACCGAAAGATGGACTACGTAATGGTACAAGATTGATGGTTACTAGGTGCAACACTCGCATAATCGAAGCTAAAATTTTAACTGGAGAAAAGTTTGGCAATTTGGCATTCATACCAAGGATATCTTTGATACCATCTTCTTCAGAAATGCCTTTCCAAATGACAAGACGTCAATTTCTAGTCCGATTGTTATATGCCTTGACCATTAATAAATCTCAAGGACAATCTATGAAATTTGTTGGGGTTGATATGTGCATGGCAGTGTTTAGCCATGGGCAAGTATATGTGGCATTGTCTAGATGTACATCCTTTGATCGTATAAGTATTCTCCTCGCTAAAGATAGTTTCGATTCTACTACCAATATTGTTTATCTAGAAGTGTTGTTTAAATCACATTTTATCAGAAGGTAACCATGTAGATTTATTTCTATTGATTATATAACTTTTTATAAAATTTCAAATTGATAATAATTTGAAATATGGACTTTTGTAGGATTGGACCGAAAAATCTATGGAGCTTAAAAGGAGAAATACGACTAGCTTGCTTCGATGGGGATGTAATAAGGTAATTTTAATCTTAAAGTATTTTGATATTTATTGTTAGGTTTTTATTATTGGCAACCCCGTTTGACAAAACTCCTTTGAGTTGTAATTTTATTCGCATTTTTATTTCAGTAAGGCTATGAGTTTATTAGATGCGAATCCAACCAGAATCGAGTCTTGCAGAGAAGTTTGTGATGTTAATGCTTTCAAGATTGCCACTTCGCTGATTATGACGGGGGTCGAGCTGAAGCAAAATGCAAAAATGCATTCAAAGTTGCCTGTCCGCTCATGTTATACTTTTCCAGTTTTTCTAGTTTTGGTCTTCCTGCTCAAGCAGGGAAAGTGACGCTCGAGCGGGGTTTGCGAGCTCACAGTATCTCTGCTATGCCTAAAAAAGTACTGGATGATGTGATTCGACGCTCGAGCGTGGAAACTGACGCTCGAGCGTGGAGCTTGTATGAAATCACGGAATTTGAAGTCTCCGCTCGAGTGGGAAGTCCCACGCTCGACCGGACCGCGCGATCCCAGATTTCCAGATTCGATAAGGAGTTGGTTTTCTTCTGAAATTAGGATTGCTTTGGTTTTCTATAAATAGTTGGTTTTCTCCCAACACTAGAGGGACTTCTCCAGATCTTCTTTTTGGATCTTAAGGTTTATATCTGGAGATATTTTGTTAGGTTTTCTTTGATGTTTTTATTGAGTATTCAACTCATGGTTTAAAAGAGAGTACATCAAAGGTTTTGTTTGTTATATAAAAGAGAGAGTTGTTCTTCGGTGGATTCTGAAGAATTCGAGCCTGAAGCTTCGGTGGATTGTGGAGTGGCTCATCAGAAAGACAATTCTGTGGTGAAGATGGGGTTGGAAGAGGCACATAGAGGTTGGTTCAATTAGGCGTTGTAGATTCGCTAGGTAATTGAGAGTATACCTGTGTAATTCCTTTAAATCTTCTTAGTGGATTGTTTTGTGGCTGTTGCCCGTGGTTTTTTTAATCACAGTTGGAGGTGTCCAATTGTGGTTTTTCCATGTAAAATCATTGTGTCGATTTGTCTTTTATTATTTGATTGGGATTGTTATATTCTGCTTAAAATTGGTACATAATCACAAATCAACATCTAGGGTTTCCAGATTTTTCATTTATATTTCCAACAAATGTACTAATCTATATGTTTTTTGTTTCCACAAATTACTAGATTGTTGTGCATGTTCCTCATTGGGGATACATACAAGTTGATACGAAGACTTTTTGGAAAGTAACGAGGAGGAAGTTTGGGCAAACGCATGTTTGCAGAGATGTTATTGACACATCTTTTGTAAAGCATACATATCTTGAAAAGCTTTAACCCACTTTTTGTAAAAATTTTAACCCACTCTTTTGGTGTATGACAATATAATGTTTGTTTTTCTTATGTAGTTATAATTTGATTGGTAGCAATAGCGCTAACTGGTGTGCATTTTAATTTTAATTTCTTTTAAATTGCAGAGCACTGACTGGTGTGCATTATTTCATATTTAATTTTTTTTATATTTGATTTTTTTGGAATTGTAGAGTACAGTCTGTTATGTATTGTTTGATATTTAATTTTCAATTTAATTTGTTGAGATTGTAGAGCACTTACTGATATGCTTTATTAAATAGATTTAGTAATTTTTTTTCTTTTTATTATAAAACGTTAACAATTATACAATAACTTTAATTTCTATTTTTTGTTCAATGTTTACAATTTTTTTTTTTTTTTGGTTACTCGTATATTTTGATTTGCAATATTGGTGAACATTATAAATCTTATATCTTTGTTTCTTAATTTGCATTAAGATTAGGGGGAGTTGTTATTTTATTTGAGTTTTGTAGAGCGTGTAATATAAGAAAAATTGTTACAAATTCTTTAAGAAGAAAAATATTTCAATATATTTTTTCAATATTTTTAACAAAAAATGACACAAACTTCACAAATTTCAACATAATACATATAAATTATAACTATATTTTAATCTTAATATTATTTACGCCGTGCCTTTAGGCACGGGCATACGTTAGTTTATATAATAAGACAGAATAGTTTTTGAAAATGTATCAAAATGTCTAAGAGATACATTTTGTTGTAATGGCTAAGATGAATTCTAAATTTATATCAATGGTTCAAATCAATAGATGATTCCCATCCAAACACTTCTCTTCCTAAGCATTGTTGTTTTCCCTCCCACCTACCCACGTCTCCTCCCCACATTCCCTCTTTATCTCTCTCTCTCCCTCTTTGTTCTTCTTCTTGAACAGAACAAAAAACACATGCCTTCCCATCTTCCTCTCTCTCTCTCTCTCTCTCTCTCTCCTCTCTCTCTCTCTCTCTCTCTCTGTTCTTCTTCTTCAATAGAACAAAAAACACCTCCTCTTTATCAACACCCACCTTTCCTCTTCACTACCGACGCTACTCCTCATTCTCTTACAACCCTTCGAACTCGGCTCCCTTCGAACTCGCACTCACAACCCTCCCTCTTTGCTACCGACGCTGCTCCTCCTTCTCTTTCAAATTCGCACTCGCAAGGTAAGATTGAGAATTGTTTTAGTATTTTTTTTTTTTTTTTTGGTCGCTGTTGTTATGTTGTGTTTTTCCCTTTCTGTGCTCTTGCTAATAAGATTGATGATTGTTTCAGTATTTCTACTGATGCTGCTCCTTATTCGATTACAACCCTTTGAACTAGGCTTCCTGTTGTGATTTTCCCTTTCTTTGCTCTTGCCGGTAAGATTGACAATTGTTTCAGTATTTCTACCAACGCTGTTCCTCCTTCCCTTACAACCCTTCGAACTCTGCTCCCTTCGAACTCGCACTCGCAAGTTAAGATTGAGAATTGTTTCAGTCTTTTTTTCGCTTGAGAATTGTTTCGGTATTTTTTTCGGCTGAGAATTGTTTTAGTGTTTTGTTTTTAGTCGCTGTTGTTGATTATGTTGTGTTTCACTCGATTTCTACTTCCCTTACAACCCTTCGAACTCGGTTGTTCATTAGAGTATTATGTTGTTTTTGCTTTTGCCTCTCCCATATCTCTCTATTTTTGTTTTTAGCTGATTGCTGTATCTGTTTTTGAATTTCCCTTTTTGCAATTTAAACCCCAATTCAAAACTAACCTCCATCAAACACGTTGAAAATAGTATGTATGGTTTGCTGATCAGAAAACTAGTTTGTCTACTTGTTGTTGTAACGAGTTGAATCAAATTGAATTTTTGCCCTTAATATTATTGTTGTGGTGTCGTAAACCATTCTATTTAAATTGGTGAAAATAAATTGAATTACTTCTTGATTTCGACTTCGTAAGGCCCGCTTGGAAAAATTATTTTTTTAGTTTTAGTTATAGTGATTCTTGGGTCTTAGGTAATAAATGAGTTATAAATTCAATTTTTTGGGTTTTATTTGATTAACCCATACTTAATCATTTTGGTTCATATTTAATTATGTGAATGTTGGGGACCACCTTAAGTCTTTTAAAGTTAATTTTTACATTAATCTCAGTTGGGGATTTATTTTAAATTATTAAACTCCATTCATTTTGGACCTAATTGATTGAATTGTGACCCGTTAGTAACCATGTAATATTGTTGTTGTTTTATTATTATTATTTGATTACCATAAAAGAGTTACAAATATTTATGGTGTGCACCATCAAACGAAATATATTTTGTGGTGAGAAAATATTATATTATTTTCGTCATTAATGATGTTAAAATATAGTTTGAATTGATATATATATATATATATATAGATGTATATATAGATAGATATTTGTGTTGAAAAAAAAAAAAACTATTTTGAAAGCAATAACACGTGGGCCCTCTCTCTCCTTCCTTATTTCCTTCCTTTTTCATTTGTTCTTGGCAGCAGAACACTTTTCCCCCTGTTTTCTTCTTTCTCACTTTGGTCTCTCCCAGCTCTCGGTTTTCTCTATCTCTCTCCGAATTTTTTTTTAGGTTACATTTATCATATTAAATCTTTGATCCACCAAAATCTATTAGGTTTTAGACCCATGTTCTTGAGACCAAAGTGAACAGCTTGGTAAGAGCAATGTTTTGACCGGTGGAAATCGAAATCCAACAAAGTTGAAAATTGGGGTTTTTGCTTGTTTCCTCTTCTAGCTTGAGGTAGGGATTTTTCCTATACTTCTTTATGCACTTTACTTGATTATAGGGAGCTTAGAGTTGTACATAATTTAATTAGAATTTTTGAAAAAATTTGTGATTTATTTGCTTAAAAGAGAAATTTTGAGAAAAATAAAAAGTTGATGCCCAAATTGCGAAAGTAGAAACTTGGAATATGCTGGTAAGGTTATGAAAGAGTTATGTTTTAAATTTGAACAAAAACGGACTTCGATTCGATTGGTTTTGAAATTTTTACCGGTTTGTGACCACAAGAGCATTTTTAAAGAAAACAAAGGAATTACGTTTAACTTTTGGGGGTTTCGATCAAAATAGGATGTCATAACTGAATAATACTTGGAGAATGAGTTTGGAAAGTAAATGATGTTTTCTTGGGTATTAACGGTATTATTTTGTTCAATGTATCTGTTGGAATAAAACCGACACAGTTAGAAATGGACCTTGAGAGGTTACCGGACGTGATTGTGATATGAAAACTAGTGTAATTGTTCATATTTGATGAGATGTGGAATAGATTGTATTTATCAAAAAAAAATTTTGGAATTTAATTATTTAAATATCTGTTTAGAAATATCTGTTTTGGGCTATCGGTGAATGATAGCCATGATTGTTGTAGAAATGCATGAAACTTAGGTAAATTGAACGACATTCCTCATTTGTTGCATTGGACATTGCATTACATTCATTTCATTGGAAATGTATTTGTTTTTCAGAAATGTTTGGAAATGTATTTGTTTGCGAAAAGATAAATACTTGGTGAATCTAGGTAGAGGGTGTAAAACCGCGCGGTTAGGTGTCAAGCCTTCCAGTTTACTGGTAAAAATGACAGTGGTTGTGCATTAGGGCCTACTTGCAGACACTCACCTAGAGATTCATAGAGCCTGTATTCATGTAACATATATAATTTAAAATGGAAATGATTTTATATCTGTTGTTGCATCTCAGCATTGCATGCTTTATAAAAAGAGAGATAAACTGTTTTATCATGAGCATGGCATGAGCATACTCCTCTTTAGTCTTGTCATGGTCTATATGTCGTGTAGTATATCTCTACTGGGTTGTGGCTCACCCTATAAGGGAAATCATTTCAGGTACAGGTGTTATGCCTCTACCAAGGCACTGATATAGCGACCCCGGTCTTTTTCCTTTTGGTTGTTGTATCCAGACTTAGGTTCCCTGGATTCTATTATTGTATAATTGTTGTTGTCATCCTTTATTTTCTCTTTTTGAGTTATAGGATGTCTTGGGCAGGTTTGTTTCAGATTGGTTGGGTTCGGAAACCAAGTGTTGTTGTGCAGTTTTTGGGTTGGTCGCTCGAGCGAGGGTTTGGTCGCTCGAGCGAGGGTTGTATTTTGTGTCTGGTGACTCGAGCCAGGGTTTCTTCGCTCGAGCGAGCGATTGTGTCTAGTATAGATCTGAGAGCAGTGTTTCTTCGCTTGAGCGAGCTTTCTTTGCTCGAGCGAGCGAGTTGTATGTTTTCGAGTTCTTCGCTCGAGCGAGCTTTTCTTCGCTCAAGCGAGCTTCTGGGTTGCAGACCTGAAGCATCGAGTTTTTGGCTCGAGCGAGCTTTTCTTCGCTCGAGCGAGGCTTTCCTGTGTCTGGTCGCTCGAGCGACCAAGTCTTCGCTCGAGCGAGCCTGTCCAGTTTAAATAGGCAGCAGTGGGTTTTTGAACAGTTTTTCATTTTCTTTTAGTTTTGAAACCCTAGAACCGATTCTCTCTCTCTAAACTCATCTTCTCTCTAGATTTTCATCTCCTTCTAGTGTGAATCCATCCTAGGCTCTTTGTAAGAAAGATAGAGGGTGGCTTGGGCTTCGTTCTAATCTGAAGAATAGTGGATTTGGAGCACTTTGATTTCGGGTCATCTTCTCCATTTGAGTTCTCCATTTAAGGTAGGGATTCTCCTTGTTCCTTTTCAATACTCCGTCTATAGATAGACATGTGGTAGTTTTTGTATTGCATAAAAACAGTATATCATGTTGGATTTATTGAAAATCATGAGGTTGGACCTTGGGTTGGTTGTTGGTTATGGGTTTATTATCATTAGTTGTGGTTTAGGCTAATCGGTGTGTTAATTAGCATGTTATTGTTGAAAAGAGAGGAAACCCTAATTTTATTTGATTGATAAATTAATAGAGGGGTTTTGATCTTTAGGAAATACTTAGGTATTTTGGGTCTTAACTGTGATCATTGTCGTTTTGTTGTTGTTAATTGGACCTTTTAGGTCAATATCGAGAAAGAGGGAGGAAAACCCTAAGTTAATGATTATGACTTAATTTGCATAATTAAATTGGAATGGCTTGAAAAGAATGTAGTAGATTAAAATGAGTTATGGCCTTATTGTCCATGGAATTGAATTTGTGAAAACAAAAGGTATGAGAATCGGATTGTTGTAATTTGAGTGTTGAATATACACATATGTGGAGGTTGTATCTTTACTACCATGTTAATGTTGTTGTTGGGTTTGTAATCTCATGATAACTGAGTCTTTTAATCGATGTACTAAATACCTGCATCTAGAGGTTTTGTCCTTGGTCATCGGTGGAGGATGACACGGTTGCGTTGAATTGTCGTGTATAAATTACACCATTGTTGATTGAACATCGTACGTGATGAAATGTTGAGATACATTATATATGTATACTTGTTAGGGAGGAGAGAGGGGTTGTACTCCAGTGTGTGTGAGAAGATAGGGGATGGACTCCACACACCTATGTGTTCATATATCTTAACACATTGTTTGTTTCCTGATGATTTATGTGTTTGTTTTACACATGTTGGTTATGCCTGGTGGTATTGTGGTTATTGGTGTGATATCCTGCGCTGATAATCAGAGGTACCGTTACCTTCCAGCTAGTGCCTGGAGAACTGTATGCGTTGATACTCTAAGGTACCACACCCTTCCAGCTAGCGCCTGGTAAAATGGTATGTTGTTGTGAGAAGTGTATCTTTGGCTTACTACGCACCTAGCTAGTAGAGCAAAGTTTTGTTGTTATTGTTTCAGTGTATCTGGAAAGATTGTGGATTGTGTTGGTTACAGTTTTGGAGGGCCGGGTTGCCTCATCGGTTTATCTTATGCATGTAGTTGAGTTGTTATCTCCCTTTATAAAGGCATGCATGTATAGTTATGATAGATTTGGGATTGAACCGAAATGGCTTTTGTCTTTTGGAAGTGTAAAGAAAATCAAACATTTTAGAAATATGTTTTGAAAAGGCACGTCTGTTGTATGCATGGAAAATGGAAGAGAGTAATGGGCTTAATGAATTTATGTCCTAAGTAATTGTTAAGTTATGAAAGAATAGGAATGGGGGTTAATGAAAGGAAAAGAAGATAAATCGCTTATAGCGTTGAATGTAATGGTTGTTTTCGAGAAAAGTTCTTACATATATATATTTTGTATAAACTGTCACATTACTATTCTAGTACGAGAATGAGTGTTCATGATCATAGCTATCTGTAAGTTGTTATTGTTGAGGATCATGTTGAGATCCCTACTGGACTATATGTTCATCCCACGTTGTTGAATCTTTTTCAGGTATTTAGCAGGATGTGCTACAAGATTTGGGATCTTCTTATTTGTTGGCCACGGGGCCTCTTTGTTGTAGGCGGAATGCCATATATGTAAAAGGGTTGTACCCTTCATTTGCTTATTTAATGTTGTAAGCCTGAGGGCAATTTATATGGAATGCTCATGTTGTATTTAATTTTCATTCGAATGAGAGAGTAGTTGTTCATCACTTCTAATTGAACAATTGAGTTTATTTCCGCATGTTATCTCTGAAATTGAATTAAGTTAAGGAACTTGGTAATGACTTCGAGTAATAAAAAGTGGGGCGTGACAACTGACTTGGAAGGACTCGGAGCTAAGGCTTCATTTTTGTTTGATGGTTATTTGCTGAATGTAAGCCCAGGGCTATATTACGTTGAGTTGAAACTCCATTTTGTGTAACCAAGAACGTTCTTGGATAAATTTGTAAGCCTGTAGGGCACTTATTATCTGTTTGGCATTTGGGATTAAATGGAAATGGATGTATGGAATAGTTAGCTAGATATATGTGTTTGTCTATCAGGTGAGTTTGTTGTATAAATAGATATACCCTACCCAATTTTTTTCGGGGCGTTACAGCAGTGTAGTATGCTTAATACATATATGGTTGTGGTGATAGTATATATGAACACCATTGATTATATTGGTTTCTCTACATTCATTATATTGGTTTCCAATTTTGTGTAGAACACCATTGAGTGTTATTCTTTGTTACTTTTTAATCTGGAAACTAGCTTAGAATGTTATTGTTTGCTTCTTTTCTTTTTTTTTCATTACCAAGATGAGTTCAATTTGTTGTCAAATTAGAGTTGGTTTTGTAATAATTGTTTATGTTGGTTGTTAATTTAGATTTTTTTATTTTTTTTTCCTATTAGTTGGTGCACGTTTTTTATTTTTATTTTTTTGAAGTACATTAGTTAGTGTCGTTTGGTTTTATCAGCTGATACTCTAATACTAATACAATTTGGTTTGGGGCCTCACTTGAATGTGACTTTTTATTTTTCTCATATTTTTCTTTCCTTCCCAAATTGAAGGTAAGTTTATCTTCTCTATGTTCTGATTAATTCAGGAAAGGTGACTACTACTGATATCTTACTGAGTTTAAGACTGACTGGGAAAGAAAAGTGGTTGCTGAACAATCACTGAAGGGTTATGAGGCATGTTGATTAATTATCTTGACATCCTATACTAGAGATATGCATAGTGAATTGCTGCATATTGGCATAGTTTTGTTTTTAACCTTCACTTGATGTGTCTTCTTGATGTTGTTCTTTTTTCTTTTTCTTTTTTTAGGCTGCTTCTGCCACTGCAAATACAGATCTCCCTTCAACACACCCAATTCGTCTTGGCCTTGCTCTCAACTTCTGTCTTCTATTATGAGATTATGAATTCTCTTGAGAGGTTATTCTTAATTCCTACATATCTGGTGTCATTTCTTTGGAGGCTTTTTTAATATTCTCATCCCAATTTTTACTGGCCAAATTGATGATTCATGTTGGTTATCCAATTTGCTGAGTGTGCCATTGGCTAAACAAGCTTTTGATGAAGCAATTACTGGACACCTTGAGCGAGGAGTCATACAAAGACAGCACCCTAATTATGCAACTTTTGAGAGACAATCTCACTCTCTGGACTTCTAATTTGGCTGAAGATGGAGGTATAGTATAGCTAGGAAGAAAAAAATAAATAAATACAACTATAAATTATAAAGTAACAAAGAAAATAATTATAGAGTACAGGCTGGTATGCATTAGTTGATGTTTAATTTTCAATTTAATTTGTTAAGATTGCAAAGCACTTACTGATGTGCTTTATGCTTTATATTTACAATTTTTTTTACTTGCTCTTATATTTAGATTTACAATATTGGTGAACATTATAAATCTTATATGTTTGTTTCTTAATTCGCATTAAGGTTGGAGGGAGTTGTTATTTTATTTGAGTTTTGTGAAGCGTGTAATACAAGCAAAATTGTTACAAGTTCTCTAAGAAGAAAAATATTTCAATATCTTTATCAAAAGATGACACAAATTTCACAAATTTCAACATAATATATATAAATTACAATTACATTTTGATCTTAATATTATTTATACCGTACATTTAGACACAGATATACACTAATATCTTATAAGGAAGCCCACATATGAAATTCGCGCTTTATGAAAGATGTACATCATGTGGGATCTATCCCTATCTAAATTCAAGCAATTATTGCTAAAATTATCATATATTTGTTCTTTTAATATTCACTATGACATTATATATACAATATGAACTTTTATGTGGATAATATTGTTCTTGTATATCTTTTTCAAATTTTTGAAATATATCACAACCAATACTAACAATATGAATATATTTTGCCTATGTGCATAATGAAATTGTTGTAGATAATGCCATCTAAAATATTTGTAGTGATTGCCAAGAAAACGCTAACAATATCTTGGTATAGTATTGAATAACTAGCGTATGCTCGTGTCTAAACGCATAGTGTAAATAATATTAAGATTAAAATACATTAATGCATACGTATTATGTTGAAATTTGTGAAGTTTGTGTCATTTTTTTATAAAGATATTGAAAAAATATATTGAAATATTTTTCTTTTTAAAGAACTTGTAACAATTTTACTTATATTACACGCTCTACAAAACTCAAATAAAATAACAACTCCCCCTAATCTTAATGCAAATTAAGAAACAAACATATAAGATTATAATGTTCACCAATATTGCAAATCAAAATATAAGAGCAAGTAAAAAAAATTGTAAATACTGAACAAAAAACAGAAATTAAAGTTATTGTATACTTGTTAACGTTTTATAATAAAAAGAAAAAAAATACTAATAAATCTATATAATAAAGCACATCAGTAAGTTCTCTACAATCTCAACAAATTAAATATTAAACAATACATAATAGATTGTGCTCTACAATTCTAAACAAATCAAATATTAAAAAAAAAATTAGATATCAAACAATGCATACCAGCCAGTGCTCTGTGATCTAAAAGAAATTAAAATTAAAATGCACACCAGTTAGGGCTATTGCTACCAATCAAATTATAACTACATAAGAAAAACAAACATTATATTGTCATACACCAAAATAGTGGGTTAAAATTTTATAAAAAGTGGGTTAAAACTTTCCAAGATATGTATGCTTTACAAAAGATGTGTCAATAACATCTCTTCAAACATGTGTTTGCCCAAACTTCCTCCTCATTACTTTCCAAAAAGTCTTTGTATCAACTTGTATGTATCCCCAATGAGGAACTTGAAATTACCTTATTACATCCCCATTGAAGCAAGCTAGTCATATTTCTCCTTTTAAGCTCCATAGATTTTTCGGTCCAATCCTACAAAAGTCTATGTTTCAAATTATTATTACATTGAAATTTTATAAAAAGTTACATAATCAATAGAAATAAATCTACATGGTTTACCTTTTGATAAAACGTGATTTAATCTACATAGAACATTACAACAACACATCAGGATAAACAATATTTGTAGTAGAATCCAAACTATCTTTAGGGAGAAGAATACTTATACAATTAAAGGATATACATCTGGAAAATGCCACATATAATTGCCCATGGCTAAACACTGGTATGTGGAAATCAACCCCAACAAATTTCACAGCTTGTCCTTGAGATTTATTAATGGTCAAGGCATATGCGGATCGAACTAAAAATTAACGTCTTGTCATTTGGAAAGGCATTTCTAAAGAAGATGGTGTCAAAGATATCCTTGGTATGAATGCCAAATTGCTAAACTTTTCTTTAGTTAAAATTTGAGCTTCAATTATGCAAGTGTTGCACCTAGTAACCATCAATTTTGTACCATTACATAGTCCATCTTTCAGTGCAATGTTTCTCAACAATATTATAGGACAACCCATTTTCAACTCTAACTCAAAAGTTGGCAGCCCAAGAGGATCCAATGAATTTAAATATTCATTAGGATATCTATTTGTAATGATAGGATCAATTTCATTATTTTCAAACATTTTATCTGCTGCAAGATAAGTATATAATCTCCCTGTAAACTAACATCAGCGTTACGCGCAGATAGAATTATGCGTTCAGTTAAAAATGTTGAGGTTGATGTCTGTATCATATTCAACTGTGGGTAAACTGTAGAGAGTAATTCATTCAAATCTTGACATTTTTGTATTGTTGATAGAAGGTTAACGATTTCTTGAGAGTTGGTCCCATCTAAAAAAAAGTGAAATCAATAAATAAATAATAAAAAAAAAAGCAAGAGTGTAAACACAAATTATTAATTTAAAATAATCTATATAATATGGAAAAAGGTTAAAGTAGTGTTACCTCCATCAAGAAATTTGCAAAATTAGCATTTTCATGGCCTTCATGATTCAAGTGTATATTCAAATCCACAGTTAAGATTTGTATATGCTTCCATAGAACAGAGTGTCTTAACGATGCATTTACAATTTGCTCACGAACTCCTTTGGGTATAACTGGTAAGATTTGTCGAAAGTCTCCACCAAGAACAATAGTAGTACCCCCAAATGGCTTTTCACTATCACAAATATCACTCAATGTACGATCAACCACATCAACACAATGTCTATGTTGCATAGGAACTTCATCCCAAATTATGAGTTTTGTTTCTCTAAATAACTCAGCTTGTAATGATTGTTTAATAAACCCACAAAGTGAATTTTTCAAGACATCTAACAAAATGGAAAATGTTGAATATGCAGTGCAACCTCCTACCAGTAACAATGATACAATTCCAGATGAAGCCATAGTAACAACGATAGGCCCAAGGCTGTGACATTTTAATGCAATCGTATTGTACAAAAATGTTTTCCCTATTCCAACACCCCCATTCAGAAAGAAAACAGTTCCTTTATTTTGAAAAACTGAAGAAGTGATTGTGTTATAAGCATTCTGCTATCCATTGTTGAGACAATCAATAGTAATTTGTGGATTTGCCTGTTGTGCCTCACTCTGCAGTTGTTGATGTTCGAATATCAATTGATTACCAACTACTGCACTCCAATTTGCAGTAGGTTGTGGCATGGGTGGGAAGTCAATTAAACTTTTGCCTGATTCATGAAGCATTTAATTCAAAAGATGGAGACCATAATCTTCAATTTGAGCCTCAGTTGGGTTAGAAATTGCAAACAATGTACGAATCTTATATGGAAGATCATCACATATATGCGTTGAGAATTGATTCCATAATGCATATGGATTTAGTGGAGAGCATTGAGTGAGAATAATACTAAACAATCTCCTCAATTGATATCCAGTTTTCATAACTGCAGCCTCTTTCAAGCATTGTATCCATTCTTCATCATCTTCTAAAAGCCTCCTTCCAACACATGTTAATTTAAATGTATCATGCACAACATTATCGACCGTGCGTAAAGACTGAAATGACTTTGGTCCTTTGACAACGGTTAGTAACAAACGCAAATAAAATCTTTCACCACAATTAGGACTAGCAAAGTACATTCTACCAATTGCATATCCCCTTTCTCTTGATTTCTATCTCTTTTCTGACTTGAGCCAAATAAAATGCTCTGAAAATTCTTGATAAGTGAATGGACATTCATCTTCACTAGTAGCACAACATGCAAAGAAGCCAGTAAGAGTTAACATTTGTTGACCAGCTCTAGATTAAATTGTTTCTAATGACTCTTCTAGGTTAAAAACAACGCAATGCATTCCAGGTAAATGAAGTGCCAATCGTACAACTGTTGGCATCTTTGCATGCAAAGGATGACCAAATATTCGCCAAGCAGCTTCTGGAGGTCCAATATACCTTGCATCGAGATATTATTAAATCTCATTTATCATTCCTAACACCATCATTATACGATCATAACCTTTATAAATGTACTTATATATATACTTGACACATCTCATTCCAGCACAAACTTCCACATTTATATGATAGTTGAAAATTTTAGAAAGATATACATTGTATGGTACGACATCCCTGTTATCAACTTCTTGCCCCCTCACAGTATGTACTTGACCATTATTGCGACGACGATAGATAGGGTATCTATCTTGATCCATAGTTGTTGTTTCTGTGAAAGCTTAAGGGTATCTCTTAGTACATCTACCATTTTCCATACATGGTGCTTGCGGATTTCGAGCACCACATGGTCCATGTACCATACAACATTTGATAGTTTCAAAAAGCATAGGATCATCTTTTGGGTATGGAAATTCTGCATGGACCAATTTGTCTACTTGAGCACATATCCGAATTTTGTCTGGACCCTTAAGAAATAAAAGTGCATGCATATAAGAGAGGCCTCGTTTTTTAAATTCAATTGTAAAAACATATGCAACTTTATTTCCAAATACATTATATGTTTCTATCTCCTTCATCAAACATTTTCTCTTCAACTCAAAAACACGGGCAATTAAACCATGATGATCAATAGGTTTTTGATGTGGTAATAATGCTAAAGTAATTTCTGGCCAATTGGGATTTGCAGTCATGGTGAGAAAAATATCTGGATGTTGGTTGTATCGCGTGATAGCCATTGAATCTTGAAAGATTGCAAACATATGTCTAGGACTACCAGTAAATGAAGATGGCAAAACAAACCTTTGACCAATTTGACCAAATCACACATAATCTGGATCCATATCTAACAGCTCTTGGTAAAGCTCAGCCCGAAGTTTCCCTTGATTAAGCTTGTAGTATGTCAGTCGATTTTGTTCAGTTACAGCCCAAGCATCTACCAAAAACTCTTGAAGTAGTTTCCCACCTCTCAAAATTGTTGAATACTCTGTGGGTCGTTCAAACAAACAATAGCTATAAAAATATATTTGAGTATGTCGATCAATTGAAGGTCAATCATACTGAACGTTCTACAATTTCAACTCAGGTTCCCATCCAAGCTCCACCATATGGAAATAATAGAATATAATGTAATGGCAAGTATGTTGGGTGACATTCATTAATTTGTATCAACTCATTATTTCCTCGAAAATGTAAGATAATATCTCTCATTCTATTTACCTCTGTTCCATCACCTGGTATTACAATTGCAATCTCATCTACAGTTGGTAGCTTATACCGACGTCGATCAGTTGTTGAATTGTAATGAAAATGAGCAGGTGGATTGTGTCCTATTGAGTCTAATTGATGTAAAATGGCATGAGCCTGGCGAAATTTATCTACAAATCCATTGACTTGCAGCAAACTATACTGAATAGTTTTGAGAACATCCTTTCAGTTTTTAGGATTTCTATGATTACGAATTTCTAAAGCTGAATAAGGGTCATAAATATACAGTTGAGCATAACTCGCATCGTGCCCTGGTTGTGGTTGTAGTGATTCTGTTCGATGTCGCAATTGCCCATGAATTGTGAATGATGTAGGGCCCCTTCCACTGAGTACTCTAGGATCCAATGTAGCACCAAGACTCGTAAAAGCATTGGCTGTATTGAACACTCGAGTATAACTTCGACAGGATTTTGATTGATCGTTATTCCCATCATACAACGCCTGAAATGGTAGAGGGGTGTAATAAGTAAAGGTAACCAAATCGTTCCTTCCAAACAACAAGTTTCGAATAAGGGACGCTTCACAGATGATTTTGTTAATTTTTCATCCATCCAACGTAAGACTGAACAATAAGGACATAATACATCCATCTTGCCAAGATAATGGCGGCAAGAATCTTTGTGTGCTTGGGCGTCGATTGATGTACTCATACGCATATCTTCTAATTCATTATCAGTACACAAATCTTCTTGAAGAAATAGATTTATAGGAGTAGGCCTACGAATATTTGTGTATAAATAAAATTCTATAAAACAAAACGTTATGAGTAAAAGTATATATTTCAAGATTAGACACAGTAGTTTACTGATTCCTTTGTAGAGCTAAAGATGCGCTTGGCATAGAAAATGAACATGTAGAATGATGGGTAACCATTGTTCGTTTTTGTGCCAAATAAGAATCTTCAGTTATTGTTTCCCACTCTAGGCGAGTGCGATCGTGACGAATTGGTGTTAAAGAAGGTTGTCTTGGTTGAACACATTCTTCTAATCCCTCTTTTTTAAAATTCAAAGTATGACTTTTTATTTTTTTTCACGCTCTCGCCGTACACGTTAGGCCAATGCTGCTTTTGATATTATATTATAATTTTGTGCCTAAAATGAAAATATTTTATCATTGATGCAAAATATGTGAATATTTTGTGCTTAAAATGAAACTATCTTCTTATTTCTTTTCTTTCTCTTAATTTTGTTTTCTATTTTATTTGTTTTATACCTTTAATAGTGTTATATTTATTTCTTTCTTTCTTCATGCATTTTGTTTTTTGTTAAAAAAATAAATAAGAATTAAAAACCTATCTTATTTAGTTTCTACTTTCTTTATATATTAGATATTCCTTCATTTTTTTTTTTTTTTCTTATTCTCTTCATATAAGTAGCAACTTATGGATGGTACATTATAAATGCACATGTATCCATGCAAAATAAAAATAAATAAATTTGAAAAACACATACAAATAATAGCAAGTTACAGGAAAACATATTAAAATCATTTTAAAAAAACAACATAAAACAACAAATTCATTTTATACACTCATAACTTTTAACTATTCGAAATTTTGATTGGTTTTGCATCATATTTTTTAGAAAGAATATATACCATTTGACATGCATTTGTCATTCTCTTGTCAGAATGAGCCATCTTTTCTTTTCCTTTAGACATTGAGTTAACCTTTTCTTTTCCTTTTGCCTAACAAATACAAATAAAATATTCAAAAGATTAAAAAAATCTTATATAAATAAGATACATACAATGTTTGACTTGATTTTGTACTTACCGCACGAACATGGATAACATTAAGGTCGTGCTCATCACAGATGACCACACCAACATTTCTAGATGGGGTTATAGGAGCAGGCCTACAAAAATGGATTGTGAACGAATTAAAATCAATATAATAAAGTGGTAATAGTAAGAGTATATATTTCAAGAATTAAACACAGTTGTTTACCAATTTGGTGTTAAAAAAGGTTGTCTTGGGTTAATACATTCCTTTGATCTTTCTCGTTCACGTCGCAGGCGTTATCCCAATTGGTATGCAGAACATGGCTTTTGATTTTTTTCACGTTCTTGTCGTGCACGTTGGGCCAATGCAGCTTTTGATAGCACATTATCATTGTGTGCCTAAAATGAGAATATTATATAAGTAGGTGTATAAAATGTGAAGATTATCCTCTCTCTTGCTTCCTTTTCATCATGTATTTTTTCTTCCTTTTAACTAACTTTTCCTCTTTACTAGGTTGAGTTGTTAGTCATATAAGAACCAATGCATGTATTGATGAAATTTAAAAAGGGAGGAAAAAATAATTTGAAAACCCATTAAGCACACAAAACTACAAACTCACTATGCACTTATTGGTTTAAAGACACTACCCATCTCTTTACAAAATGTACGTTGAAAAGGTAAATATTAGATCATTGGGTACGTAAAATGTGAATATTAGCGTGTAATGTTTTCTACTTTCCTTTTCACTCTTCTTGTTCTTTCCGTTATATTAAATTTTATTTTTGTCTTTTTCTTCTTTCCTTAAGAACTTCTTACAAGCAAAATAAAAATTTTAAAAATTATATTATGTAGTTTCATTTTCATCACATATGTGTTCCTTCTTCTTTTTTTCCTTTTTCGTTTTCTTCTCTTATATTTTTATATTAATGTTCATACAAATGCATTAGCATGTTGTACAAATGCTTACTTTAACATGCTTCAAAAAAACATTTCACATTCAATAAAAAGAATTGAATAAATATTTGAAAAAGAAACTTTTAAAAAATGTACATAAAAAGAGTATATGACACTATGCAATTCCTAAAAAAATCTATATAATAAAAAAATAATCTATATAATGTTTGAAAAATAAACTTTTAAAAATTATTGAGAAACCATACCACGGAATGTGCATTTTCCTTTCCTTTGCCAGAAGGGATTAGCATTTTCTGTTTCCTTTGGTATTGCTTTGTCTTTTTTCCTTTGCCTTCGCCTATAAAAAATAAGTAGAATTTATTTATAAATTATTTTTAAAAATGATAAGAACATGCATGTCCAATGTTCAAGTGACTTTTAGGCTTACCTCACGAATGCAAATAGTATTAAGGTCACGTTCATCGCAATAACAACATTAACATTTCATTATTGAGGAAATCGAACTTATACATGCAAAAACTTTAGAGTGACAAATAAAACTTTATACACTTAAATAAGAAAATAAGTAAACGGAGATGATATTACGGTTTGGTGTGAGTCTCCATCCACCTATAAAGTATGAGGAAAAAAACAATTCATTAGAAGAAAATTAGATATGATAAGTTTTTTTTTTTTTTAAAAAAAAATAGGCCTTACATTATAAGAGAGGTACTTAAATTTATATGAAGAGAAGAAAAAAAAAAAAAAACTTACTTGACCAAAAATAGTGATATTGTCCATAACTGTTGTACTTCAACCTAAAAATGTTTGGTTATATAATTTTAGACACAAGAAACAAAAAATTAGCAATAAAAAAAGTTAACATGGATTTCATTGGCAATGAAATGTTATTTCAAAATCAGTTGCTACCAAATTAGATAATAAAATTCAAAATTTTATTTAAATAAATAACTGCCATGGATAGAAAATACTTAATGGGTTACAATCAAGAGGAGAAGAAATAAAAATATAAACATCTATGAAAAAAAAAAGGCCAACCCAATGTTAAGAATAGATGTATTTTAACAATCACATTAAAATGATAAAATTAAAATCAGAGCATAATAATTGTCCAAATTTGAACTCTTCTCTTTTCTAACAGACTTCAATTTTATAGAGATGAAATTAAAATCAAAATCAAAACCCGTTATAATCATAAATATTTTGAAGTTCACCATTTATCACTTGGAAAGTCCAAACATAAATTTATGCCAAAAAAAAAAAATCAACAGATAACAAAGCCATTTTATAAGTAATAATGAATAATTATTTCATAAAAGGCAACTAAAGTAATACACACATACATTCACCAGAATTTTTTGAAATACAACATAGACTATTATATTCCCTTAAAAAGGTGCCAAAAAAAAAAAAAAAACTCTCTTGCCATATTACACATAAATGCTAAAATGCCAAGTCTCCGAAATTTTCTTTTAATTAGGAACTCTAGATATTCAAAAAATATTATATGAAAAATATTTATTATCTGTACATTAGAATCACACAGCAATATATTACATTTGAATGGCACAATTTTTTTTTCTAATAAAATGTTAAATACATTTTTTTGAGTTTGTGCGTTTAATTTTTTTTGCTGTAGAAGATCAGCTAAACAAATCACTCTTACTTTCTTTTAAATAGCTCCAAACAAACAATCCCTTCTCTCAGACAATTTCTACAAACAGAGCACTAACCACAAACCAAGTCCCAAATAACCTCTCTCTCTCTCTCTCTCTCTCTCTCTCTACATTCTCTGAGAAACCCATAATCAAACTCACATTTTCTAAGTCAACCCAACGTTTAGAATAGATGTATTTTAACAATCACATTAAAATGATAAATTAAAATAAGAGCATAACAATTGTCCAAATTTGAACTCTTATCTTTCCTAACTGGCTTCAATTTTATAGAGATGAAATTAAAACCAAAATCAAAACCCATTATAATCATAAATATTTTGAAGTTCACCATTTGTCACTTGGAAATTCCAAACATAAATTTATGCCAAAAAAAAAAAAAATACCAGATAACAAAGCATTTATAAGCAATAATGAATAATTATTTCATGAAGGCAACTGAAGTAATACACATATATACATTCACCAAAATTGTTTGAAATACAACATAGAATATTATATTCCCTTAAAAAGGTGCAAAAAATATAAATAAATAAAAAACATAAACTCTCTTGCCATATCATACAAAAATGTTAAAATGCCAAGGCTCCGAAATTTTTCTTTTAATTAGGAACTCTAGATATTAAATATATATATATATGAAAAAACAGTCCATTTCTTTTTAGAATCATACAACAAATATATTACATTTGAATGGTACAATTTCGTTTTTTATAATACAATGTTAAATACATTTTTTGAGTGTGTCAATTTAATTTTTTTGTTGTAGGAAGATCAGCTAAACAAACAATCCATTCCATCTCAGACCAATTTCTACAGCACAGAGCACTAACCACAAACCAAGTCCCAAATAACCTCTCTCTCTCTCTCTCTCTCTATATATCTATATACATTCTCTGAGAAACCATAACCTATGCCTAAGGTGAACTGGCAAGTGTTTTGCTTCCTGTGCCTAAGGTCTGTCTATGCCATCTGAGGGGTTTGAGAAACTTGGTACACAAACAACCAATTTGATTCAAAGCAAACCTTTAGGTTAAGTTAGAACTTATGGGAATTTATTAGGCAAAAACGATCAATTTTGATGGTGTGTGTCAACAAATGGAAAGTAGATAATCAGAAAAATGGTAAGGGAAAAAGAATAGTCAATTTACAACAGTCAAATGAAAATAAATATTGGTCCAAAACAACAGTCAAATGAAAACATACACCAAGGAAAGATACATGCCCTGTTTGTGGATATAATTAACCACTAATCAGGGAAAGATCCATGTAAGAAATAGCTTGAATTATTTTTCTCCCTCTTTGTTACCATTTTCCAAAAAGCTTTCTTGATTACTAATGAAAAAACAATCATACCTACTATTTGATGGAATTACCTTCCAAAAATGTTTGAGGGAAGTTCTGATTGCCATGAAGTTAGAATGCTAGCCTACCTTTAATCTCTCACCTTTCCTAAAAGGATTTTAAAGTTGGAAAGTCATTGATGTCTCCTCAAATTTGATGTAAAGATAGGAATAATATTTTCAGAATAAGTCATCAGCTGCATTCTGCACAGTGAAGAGGTTACCTAGAAAGGTTTTTATCTTGGTGCAAATCCCATATTATCAGCTAATAATTTTCATGTAAAGATAGGAATAATATTTTCAGAATAAGTCATCAACTGCATTCTGCACAGTAAAGAGGTTACCTAGAAAGGTTTCTATCTTGGTGCAAATCCCATATTATCAGCTAATAATTTTCATGTAAGGATAGCAATAATATTTTCAGAATAAGTCATCAGCTGCATTCTGCACAGTAGGGAGGTTACCTAGAAAGGTTTCTATCTTGTTGACTCAAATCCCATATTATCAACTGATAATTTTGTTAGTGCAATATATTCATTTATCAGGTTTGAATTTATTATGTTTTTCCATGAAAAGGGATTGTTTTTGACTTTGGACAACCAATGCTTCTTTACTGATGCAATGCTAACATTAGCAGCCATATCACTCTTCATTGGGGGGGAAATGTGTTGGGAATTCAAAAAAAAAAAACACATTGAAAATACAATGGTTTAAAAAATCTAAAATCTAAACTCTAAAACTAACCAAATAAAACTATCAAGCTGAAAACTAACCAAAACTTACTATATCACAAAAAATTTTAAGAGTTAATTAAAAAGACAATAGTGAATATATAAAATGTGTACCATGCACCATAATTCTGTGATGGTCAAATTTATGATGAACTTGGTTATTAGACTTTTTATAGTGTTTATGGTTATAACCCATGATGGTTTTGGTTATAAAATTTGTGATGTTTAATTATAAATTTAAGTGAACTACTGTGATAAAAAACATTGGATGCATATTGTTAAAAAGCTTTTGGGGTGTATATAGTGGCACTTCCAATGAGCATTTATTTATGGTTGAACTGGAACAAATACAAATTTAATGACTTGTTGGATCATTCTATCAAACACTTGCAATACATGCCTTATTGGGTCATTCTATCAAACAGATGTGTAATGATCATAATTGATTTGAGTCCAATAAAACTCACAAAAAAAAAAAAAAAACCCTTTTATTTGCCAAAAGCTGTCTGACCCAAAATATTGGATTTATTGAACAAAGAAACTAAGATGAGAGAAAACAACAAACTAAGACAAACAAAGAAACTATGATGAACAAACTAAGATGAACAAAAAATAAGATGAACAAAAATATATGACAACAAACTAAGGGTTTAAAAACTGTCTAACCCAAAACAGAAATAAAAAAACACAGCTATCTAGATTAATCCCCAAAAAAATGTCTAGACAGCTCTGTTTCATATCATCAATATTATATACACTTGCAAATCAAAAGTAGCAGAAAAATTGGAGCAACAAATCGGAGTACCATGATGTTACTGCTAAAAGACATGATAGAATAATAAAGATAATTACCCAACGAAAACAGAGTACAATGTTGCTCCAGTACAGCAAAGAAAAATAAATAAATAATAAAGATAATTACCCAAACAAAAAAGTTTTAGCAAATCCCATATACTTAATAAGCTTACTGATGAACAACCCAAGTAAATATAAATGAATTATTAGAAAACATAAATGAAAAAGAATGATTAAGCAAAACAATCAGTGGAGCAAAACCCTCTCTACTCGATCACGAATCAATTGATAAATGGGAAATAAAATAGAGATTGTTCTATAAAATGCGAAGAACTAAGTAGTAATCAAAGAGAGGAAAGACAGGATAGAAGATTTAAAATTGGTTTTGTTTCCTATGGTTCCTAGGTTTCTTACCAAACAGGATATAAGATTTTTCAAACCCTTAGAAACACAAACATAAACATAGCCCTTTGTTGGGCAAAAACTGTCCGATTTGTTGATATATATAATACACAGAAATGCATATATATACATACATTTTCGACTGCCATCTCTGAATCTCTTTGTTTTACTGTGTTCTGATTTTATTGTATACCAAATGTTCCAAATGTCCATAAATCAAGTATTCCAAATAAAACTAGCCAAAAGCAGGAGCCATCAGCAAAAAACAAAGAGAAAAAAGGAGAGACAAAAGCAAAAACAAAAAAAATTACTGTAATGAATAGCTGAGCAGCCGAAGTGATGTCGCAGCCGGAGTGAACAACGGTAAGAGAGGTCAGAGTGGTCCACAGTTGAAGTGAGCTCTGATGAAGGCAATGCTGAGAGAGGAAAAAAGATGTTTAAAATTCAAGAAAAAGAGCAAAGAAGAAGAGAGAGATAGAGACGGTAGACAAAGAAATAAGAGGCAAAAACTGAGATAGGGAAGAGAGATAGAGAGGGAAGGTGGAGAGACAGATGGTAGATGGGGAGGCAAATCATTTGTGATAGGGAGACAGATGCTAGATACTGAGGCAAATCATTTGTATCTTAGGGAGAGGAGTGTTGGGCGAGAACATCTATTAATCTCAACCATTGATATACATCTCAGATTCATTTCAACCATTGAAAGAAAATGTGTCTCTGATACATTTTTATACATTTTCAAAAACCCTTCTCCCTTATTATATAGATATAAACGTCATACATACTATAACTGTAAGGGACATTAATGTTTACAAAAAAATAAATAAAAAATGAGATTTGAGATCTGATGGGTTAAATCTTATAGAAATTACAAATTAGATGTATTTTCAAAATAATTATACACTTATGGAAATATTTATGATCTTAATGATTAGAATTTATCATTAATCATTTTATTTATTTTTATTTTTTTAAACATTCATTGATTTGTTATTTTCCCTTAAATCTTCCAAACATAACGACTAAACATAGCATTCATGAGACTTATTGGAAAACAAGTCTATTACAAAGAATATAAAAAAAATTATAAATAAATAAAACAAGACCATGTTTACTAGAGGTGCGGTTGGGGGAAAATTGAACTCGCAACCGACTGCAGTATGGGGTTCAGTTTGTGCGGATAGGGTTCTGTGCAGGCGGTTGCGGATGGGTTGTGGATCGGACTTTTTTCTTTAAAAATTTATTTTTGGACTTTTTTTCCTGTTTTGTAAATACTTATTTTGTGCCATTTTCCGTTCATTTTTCTAAAATGCTCAACGTTAATAATTAATGCATTAAAACTTATAAAATTAAAATATAACAAAATCAATTCCTAACACAAGCAAATCATTCAAAATCCTAAATTTTTAAATAAAATCATAAACTAACACAAACACATCTTTCAAAATTATAAACTAAATCATCAAAATCATTCACTATTCAACAATACAATTAAAGTAAAATCATTCAAATCCTAAACTTACTTAAAAGTAATTCTTTAGGGTAAATTACACTAATAGTCCCCATAGTTTGGGACTTGTCTCACTTTAATCCCTGACTTTGCAATTGTGATACATTTGACCCTGAATTTTGAATCTTGTTCCAAATAAGGACAATTGAACATACCATTGCTTAATTTCAAAGGCAAAATCATCAATTTGGTAAAATATAAACTAATTTGAAAAAAATAAATGTCAAAAAAATATTTTAAAATTTTTTTAAAAATTATTTCTACCCACCAAAAATAAAATTATATAAAATTGATAAAAATTAATAAAAATTACATGATTAATTTTTAAAAATTAATTTTATATGATCATCATCAAATACATAAGAAAAATTAATTTGTAAAAAAAAAAATAAATGTCTAAAAGATTTATCAATTTTATATAATTTTATCTTTAGCAGTTAGAAATAATTTTTAAAAATTTTAAAAATAATTTTTTGACATTTATTTATGTCAAATTAATTTATATTTTATCAAATTGACGATTTTGCCCTTGAAAAATCTAATAGTATCTACAATTGTCTTTATTTGGAACAAGATTCAAAATTTAAGGTCAAATGTATCACAATTGAAAAGTTATGGACCAAAATGACACAAGCCCCAAACTATAGGGATCATTAGTGTAATTCACCCTAACTTTTACATTCATCTAAAAGGTAATAATAAAATAATAATAAATTGTTATCAAACTTTATCCAGTTCATACCCATTAAATAAAATAAAAATATTTGCAAACTCAAATATTCCATCACTAAAAAAATAAAAAATAAAAAATTCTAAGTGCGAGCGGTTCTTGCGGGTGCAAGTAAAACCTGCAACCGGCAATAATGTCATATTTCAAATCGCATCCGTCCGTATTGTATCTGCGAAACTGTCCATTTGTATGCGGATTGGTTCCGATTTAGTGAGTTTTGCGATTCGAATAACCCTATACCCAGTCCTACTATTAACAAATAAAACTTTAACTTTTAATAGTTTCAATTTAAATCTTTAAGTTTAAAATAGTATCAATTCTAATTATCTATTTATTAGAATTTACATAACAAGGGCAATTTAGGTAATTTAACCACTTTTTATCAATAGTGGTAAACTGTGGAAGTGGCTAGGGGAGAGGTGAGTTGAGAAAAATAACGAGTTGTTAACGAGAAAAAGAGATGGAGCGATAATAGAAGAGAAGGAACAGTGATGGATGACGATAAGAGTGATTGACAATGGTAATAAAGGGAAAAGAAAAAAAAATGATTAAATTGTTTAAATTGTCTATTTTTTATTAGTTATAATTAACGAATGTAGACGGGTGATTAGAATTGATCTGTTTTAAAAAGTTCAGTATTTAAATTGAAATAATTGAAAATTTGATATTTGATTTTTATCGACATCATTTTTTTAAAATTTTTAAAAGTGTATTAGCAAATTTATACAAAATATAAAATGTTTTAAAAAATAAATTTATTCAGTATATTTGGTTTTAATTTTCTAAAAATTGACTTGTTAATTTTTCGTATTTTTTTTATTTTTAGTGAATATTTTTAAAATTTAAACATTTTTTTTTTACTTTTTTAGATGTACCATACTTATATGTATCTAAGTAGTAAAATATTTGTGAAAAAATATTTTAAAAAATTAATAAATACACAAAAATATAAAAAATGTATTGAATTTTTGTATTTTTTTATATTTTTGATATTTAGTTAATTTTTTATACAATTTTTTCACAAATATTATAATTTTTAAGTGTTGATGTTAGGTGTGTTTAAAAATTAAAAAATAAAAATTACTTAAAATATTTAAAAAAATTCAGTAAAAATACGAAAAAATAAAAAATAAAATTTTAAAACTAAAAATAAAACTAAGTGATTAATATTATGGACTATTTTGAAAGATAATTATAATCAATTTTTGTTATTAAAAATTATTTATAAATTATTTCTTTATGAGAGAGAAAATATATTATAATATAAAAAGTGAATTATAACCCACTTTTTTAAAAAGTGCCATGATTCTTTTCTTCTGGAAAACCTCCTATAAACAATCACGTAATCAACTCTCTTCTTGGGTCCCTGTTCTTTCGTGAATCGTAGGCGTATTTGGTGTGATCTTCTTTTAGATTTTTGTCTTGGATTTGTTTTCTCATTTCTCACGTGAAAGTGAACTCTTCATTTAGGCTAATTTTAACTTTCACGCAAACGCAATTATTATTTGGAAAATGGTCTGTCATGCAAAATCGTATAATTGATATCTTAAAGATATGTAAATTAAATATAAATTTATTTAAATTTATGAAAATTTAAGGCTTACTCATATTTGTGTTCAATTTATTCTAGTTTAGCATGTTGGGTTGGGATGTTAAAGGTTAAAATAGTTAAAAAGATAAAATTTTACATCTAAATTATAATTATTTTATTTTTTTCTTTATAAAAGTCATAAAAAAACTCAAAAATTTAACTCAAAAAGATTTTTTAACTCAAGCTAAAATAATAGAATAATTAAAAAGCCAATTCATATTTCAAACGAAACTTTTATATATTTTTGTAAGATTATTTATATAAATTTATATAATTTTGTAATAGAGGTATATAGGGGGTACGTGATGAAAATTTTTCCTTATTATTGTCACTCACTTGAGAAGTCACTGATTCATTTTGAAATACTGCCGCATAATATTTCAATAATATTGTAATTGGGCTAATAATAAAACTTATAAATTTATGTTAAATAATTAAAAACATGAAGAAAAAAAATATAATAAATTGTGATGAGCGTAACTCAATGACATGCTCATGGTGCATTCAATTTTTCCACTCACGTGGCCCCCCTCTTTCTCTGTCTCTGGTTCAGGTTTATAAAGAAGTGATTGGACAGTTGAGAGCCGAACTAGGCCTGACAGACAAGTAGTAGGTGTTTAGGGATTTACAAACCTGCCCTAAACATTAATACCGTCGTTTGGCAAATGTAGTAAAGTGAGGTTAAAGCTCAGGAAAATGAGTGAGAGTATTAATTAGTGTTCTCATTAATGATGTGGTAGTAGATCTTATTATGAATTATTTGATATTTTAGTTTTGGTGTTGTATTTTTTTCTTTTCTTATTGAATGCCATATTATTAGTGGTCTTTTTAGAGTTTCAAAATTAGTGATCTCTATTATTGTTGTAAAACTCAAGGGTGGTTGGTGTTGAAAAATTGATTTTTAATTATAAATTTATTTTGAGTTAATTTTGAATCTAAATTTGAATAAGGTCCATATATTTTTTGAGGTGGATTTAAAGAAGTGACGTGTTCTTGGTTGCGTAGTAAATCACACGGTGAAGACGGTTCGTCAAAATTATTTATGAGTTAATGGAAACTTAACGTCGTTTTTTAGGTTTGTAGAATGGATAAATTCAAGAATTAAATGTGGGTTTCCTTATCAGGCTTGTCCCACATTAGAAACTTAGGCCAAGTTTGGCATACTTTAAATAATCCTTTTTTTTTTTAAATCTTTTTTCCATCACATCACATCACATCTCTATTTTTCTGCACATCTTTTCGAAAAAAAATAAAAAGTACACTTATTTATATCATCTCAAACAACCCCTTAAGAGAACTTATGTTCGTATATAAGTTCTAGATGGCAACACTTAGGTTTAAGTTTGTAGAAGGGAGGAATTATGGACAAATGGAACATTGGCCCAAACCACCACACCCGCGCGCACGTCGCAGCTACTGTCCGTCCGGCCGAGTCGGGCTAGGTTGTGGGTCGGGGTCGGTTTTAACATTAATTTTTTGGACAAAATTTATTTTGAATTTTTTCTTGCAGGAAAAAATTAATTTAAATTTTGTGCCAATTTTTTCTATCCAAATTGTACCCGTTTTCAGTCCATTTTCCAACAGGTTCAAAATGTTCAAACAAATCAAAAAAATTGCCCAACAGTTCTGGACAGTTTTATAACTGCAACAATTAGCGTATTTGTTCAGATTCAAATCTGTATCTGTTCGGCAGATTTCACACCTATTTGGACAAATTGTTTGGTCACTTTTTTGCCTATAAATAGAGGCCATTTCTAGCATTTTTCATTAAGAGAGTATAGAACACAGGTTTGGTTCGCCTTACAAATTGTTTGGAGTGTTACTACAATTTGTGAAGATCATTGTATACTGAGAGATAGACACCTTTTGTCCATAAGCAACGTAGCGCAGCGAATCTGTCTTAAGGACAAAGTGTCACACACTAGACTTGATCTTTTTGTTCTTTTACATTTTGGTAAAATAAATTCTATAAGTAATTTTATTTTTATTTGTTTGTTTAGTTTAAAGTTATTTATTTTACACAAAAGATTATTCCAACAATCTTAAGACAAATTCAAATTTTTTGTTTGTTCCTTTCTTTTTTTGATTCTTTTTATAGAAATTATTTTCTGTAATTTTACAAAATAATATTCTAGTTGGAAAAAAACAAAAATGCTTCGGACCCCCATTTCAGTGACCCCCACAGACCCCCAGCTGACGTGGATAGGGTCACGTGAATGAAAGCCCACGCACCCATCTCATCCTTCATTTCTCTCTTTTCTCTCTCATCTGTGAAACCATTCAACCCTCCTCTCTTTCTTCTCTCTTCACCATTGCTCCGGCCACCTCCGCCGCTGCCGAAGTATCGTGACGACGACAAGGATATCCGACCACCACCATTCGTCATCGGTCGTCGCGTCGCCGTTCATCAGTAGAGAGAGAGAGAAGAGCTTCGTGTTTGCTGGGTTTGGTATCGGCATTGGAAGAAGGGGGTTGGGGAGGGAAATCAACGGTCGGCATCGGCGGTGGATAGAAGAGAGAGAGAGAGAGAGAAAGAGGGGAAAAGAGTTTTTAGAGAGAGAAGGTAGGGAGGGTATATGTCATATGATATAGATAGAGAGTAGAGAGAAAGTAGTGAGATAGAGATAGAGATCAGAAAAGTTTCGTGGTGGGGAATGCTGGAGTTTTCTGTCCATGGTTGAAAGCCTTTGATTACCAGCCTACATTCATTCATTCTTCATAACTAACAACTCAATTTCATCACATTTATATGATACAAATGATATGCATATCACCAAATTCAATCAAATGTTGATTAGAATTCTTGCCATTTCTGAATAGCTCTTCTTTCCCTTCTCATTTTGGGTTTTCAAAAAGTTAGTCTTGAATTGGAATAGAATGGAAAGAAAGCAAAAAAAAAAAAAAAAAAAAAAAACATATATATTGAAGGAAATAGAGAATAAAGAGTTGGATGTGATTTGAATATAATTTTGATTTATGGTTGTGAGTTCTAATTTATGGTGGCTGTGTGGATTTGATTTTGGGTTTGGGTTTGATTTTGAATTTGGTTTGTGCTGTTTATGGAGCTCCTCCTTCCTTTTCCTCTTTTTTTTTTTTTTTTTGCAGTTTACAAATCTGACGGAGAGGAGGCTGGGAAGAGAGGAGAGAGAGAGAGAGAGAGATGGAGAAGAGAGAGAAAGGGAGAGAGAAGGTAAAGGCAACAGAGCACACCACTTTCTTTTTTTTCTTTCAGAACGCGTGAACACGCTTTGCTTATTACAAAAGTCCAAAGCAACTCTAATTCACAAGCCACGTCACTGGGGGTGGTGGGGGTGAACTTTTGGTGGGGGCCTGTAGCGGGACTGGGAAAAAAAATAGTAGTAATATACTGTTTGAGAAATAGTAGTAATATACTATTTATTTTCTTTAATAACTAGAAGTAATATACTGGTGTCATTAACAATTCAGAATATTTATTTGTGAAATTTGTCGGAAATTAATTTTGGTTTTCAGAAATATTTTCTGAGTGTTCATTAATTAAAATTCTGTTTTAGTATTTTAATTATTGAATTGTTATAGGAATTTAATTTTCTGTGTGGAATTAATTTGTTTAAATAAAATTTTATTTTATTTTCAAATTAATTGAAAAAATAAAAGTTACAATTCTTGTTTCTTTTATTTTTACAGAATTTAATTCTGTGGTTTTGGTTTAAATTTTCTATGTAGTATAAAATTCTAATTATAATTTTATTTTATAATTTAGAATTCATGACTACTGAAACTGGTCAAACTAATGCTCAAACAAGTACTAGTGTGGTGACTGCAATTACCCCAACCCCTCCTGTTGTGACTGTGCCAGTCAATCACGGTGAGAAGCCAGAGAAGTTCTCAAGAACTGATTTTAAAATATGGCAGCAGAAAATGTTGTTCTATTTTACTACTCTCAACTTGACTCGTTTTCTCCGTGAGGATGCTGCTACTTTGAAAGAGGATGAAACTGACCGGCAAATGGTTGTTGCGGTCGATGCCTGGAAATATACTGATTTCCTTTGCCGGAACTACATCTTGAACGGATTTGACAACACATCATATAACGTCTACAGTCCTATCAAAACGGCAAAAGAACTTTGGGAGTCTTTGGAGAAAAAATACAAAACAAAAGATATTGGCTCAAAGAAATTTGTGGTTAGCAAATTCTTGGATTTTGTGATGGTTGATTCTAAGACTGCGATCAACCAAGTTCAAGATCTCCAACTCATTCTGCATGACATTTATGCAGAAGGCATGTCTCTCAGTGAATCCTTCCAAGTTGCAGCCTCAATTGAGAAATTACCACAAGGCTGGAAGAATTTCAAGAACTACCTCAAACACAAGGGCAAAGAAATGTCTTTGGAGGAATTAATTGTGCGTTTGAGGATTGAGGAGGACAACCGCAATTCAGAGAAGCGGGCTGGTAAGCATCCAAAGGAAAATATGATAGAACATGTCCAAAAGCCAAAAAATGAAAGTTTTCTGGAGAAAATTCCTCACAAGGCTCTAAAGGAGAGGAAACTAAAAAGTACAAGTTTAATGGCAAGTGTTACATCTGTGACAAAGAAGGACATCAGGCCAAAGATTGTCGTAAGAAAGGCAAAAGCAAAAGAAGAACAAGTAAGAAGCCTACTCAAGCCAATATAACCAAAATGGACAAAATTTCCAATGGTATAGATGGCATAAATCTTTCTGCAGTTGTTTCCAAGGCAAACCTTGTCAGAAATCCTAAAGAATGGTGGGTGGACACTGGTGCTACTTGCTATATTTGTGCCGACAAAAAGGTGTTCACATCTTATTCTACAGTGGACAACGGGTGGACAACGGGTGAACAACTTTTTCTAGGCAACTCCTCGACATCTAAAGTAGAAGGACAATGAAAGATTATTCTAAAGATGACATCTAGAAAAGAACTCACTCTCAACAATGTACTACATGTACCGGACATTCGCAATAATCTAGTCTCCGGATCTTTGTTGAGTAAAAATGGGTTTAGACTAGTTTTTGAAAGTAATAAATTTGTAGTTACCAAAAATGGGATGTATGTAGGAAAATATTACATGTCTGATGGCCTTTTCAAAATGAATGTAATGACTGTTGTACCCTTTATTATTAATAAAAATACATCTTCTTCTTACTTGCTTGAGTCTTCAAATTTATGGCATGGTAGACTTGGATATGTTAATTATGGATTTTTGTGTAGATCAATTAATTGGAATGTTTACCTAAATTTGACATTTTGATTTAAATCATAAATATGAAATTTGTGTTGATGCAAAATTATCCAAATCTCCTTTTCATACAATTGAAAGAAGTACGGAACTACTTGAATTAATTCATAGTGACATTTGTGATTTTAAATCAATTCAAACTAGAGGTGGGAAAAAGTATTTTATCACTTTTATAGATGACTATACTAGATATAGTTATATTTATTTAATTCGAAACAAGGATGAAGCTTTGGAAAATTTCATTCAATATAAGAATGAAGTTGAAAATCAACTTGGTAAGAAAATTAAGAAACTTAGAAGTGATAGAGGTGGTGAATATGAATCACCTTTTGGTAAATTTTGTAAATGTAGAGAAGTGGTTTGGAAATACTCTTTAGATCCTGGGAGGCGCTGGTAATCCTCAGCTAGTCACCTGAAAAGAGGAAAACTCCGGTCGGGGGTGCCGGGATTAGCACTCCGACGGACAAGTTAGTTCAGACACTCAAGATAACTTCTTTTTTAAGTTAAGTGAAGTGATTCTTACATACCTTTCTGGATTTGCGGTTCTTATATTTATACTCACTTTTTTGGGCCTCGGGGCTTGAGCCTACTTTTATCTTATTCTCCTTACATTCATTCGGATCTACTGACCCTCGTCTATTCGGCTTTGTTAACATATTCGGCGCCCTAGTTACGCAATACGAAGCCGAGTAGTATCCAGTTTCTGGGGTACGCGTCTCCCGACTCTTCCACTTATTCGGCTCCCACAATTGCCCCCCGAACTCCCTATTGACGGTAGTTAATCGGCGAGTTTGCTCTTGAATTGGAAAGGTTGGAACTGGTCAGGCGGCTTCACGTATCCCAATATAGATGTCAGGACGTGCACACTTTTTCGTTTATCATTACGCTTTCCCGCCTCAATCGTGCATTTCGCATTTATTGTGATTTGAAACTTCGGTCTTTTCGAATGCACAGTTCGTCGAGTATTCGAGACTCTTAGACCGCCAGCGGGTATCCCTTCTCTGACTCGCACGCTCTGCAATTCCTCTCCGTCTACCCTCGTCTCCGTTTAATCTTCGTAAGTCTTCTTCTCCCTTCTTTACGATCCTATTTGCTGTTTTGTCGTTTTGATCCCGGCGAAACCTTGAATTTCTGCGAACATGGCTAAACACTTGAAAGACCTTCTTTCCGAGGGTCGTATTGCCGAATTCCGGAGACATTTTTCCATTCCTAACGACGTCCACTTATCTCTCGTAACGGACAGTACCCTTGACATGGAGAGGGAGGATCAGAATACGATCGTCTTCCCTCTCCTATCCATAGCGGAGGGCGGAGTCCGTTTTCCCCTACACCCTCTGCTTAGGGCCGTCCTTCGCTATTGGAGTCTGATTCCTTCTCAACCCAATGTCAATTTCTTTCGAATCATCATGGGGGTGATTGAGCTGAATCGGCGTCTTAGGATCAACCTTGGCATTCCGGCGATTCGGCACTGCTACGCTTTGGCCAAATCTTCCGGTCGGCTGGGGCGATACTTTCTCAGGGCCAAGGACACTGACCATCACTTGATAACCATGCTTGCCAGTTCTGGTAAGAGGGTTGACGACGTAATGGTCAATGTTCAAGGCAATTGGGAGTTCGGTGAAGGCGAAGACCGCCTAGATCCTATTCCCAGATGAAAGGGTGATCCAGGTTGCCGTGCAACGCCTTGTTGTTTGTTGACTTGCCCTTCACTCGGCTATTTTCGCTTTAATCACCCTTCGTTCTTTGCAGGTAATAGTTTGAAGAAAATTCTTCCGACGATCGACGAGGCGGTTCTTGAGGAGATCAAATCTGCGCTCAGATACTTCGGCCGTCCAATCGTACAAAAGCAAGGGAGAGCGGCTCACATACTCCTCCGATACGAACCGACTTACACTACATACTCGGCTGCAGAAGGCATTCCAATTCCATCCGGCGATCAACACCTTTCGGCTCTTATCTTTCCCAGCTTTAAGAACCTTAGGCAAATTGGCCTCGAAGATTCGGATCCGAGGGCAGAGGCTGATCCGGAGGTAGAGGTAGTTGCCGAACCAACCGGAGAGGTTGCTGAGGGGGCCGAAGAGGTCGACGAAGTGATACGCTCGGCGTTTGAGATTGTGGGACTTAACCGGCCTTCACCGTCCACTTCGGGTCGGGCAGAGTTTTCGTCCGAAGATATTTTTGCAAATTTGGGGGACCTACCCGGCGATATTTTTGAAGTTATGGCTGGGGAAAGCCTTACGCAGATGGCGCAAAGGAAAAATGCCGAGCGAATGGCTGCTCGAAAGAAGGCCGAGGCAGCCCATTCTGAGCCCACCTCGAGTGAAAATTTCGTACCCGCTATTGAAGAGACGATTCAGGTCGCTGAGACCGAAACGGGGGAAAAGGTTGAGGAACAGGTCATTGAAGAACGGCTGGTCTCGGAGGAGCGTGGCGAAAAGCGTGGCACCGAGGGAGAGGCTGAGTCAGAAATTAGCCTTGCTTCGAAATGGCCTCGTTTAGAAGAGTCGGGTGTGGCTGCGCCTTTTATTGTTCGGCCTAAGATCAAAGATACACCAATCTTTTCCGATGCTTTGGTTATTGAGGATCCAGCCGTGGCGTCGAGCCTCGCGGCTTCAATTTCCTTGCCGGCTGACGCCGCAGCCTTTCGTGTCATGCCGGATATTATGGCCGTAGCCCTGTCTGCGCAGTCAGCGTTGCTGGTTAGTGACCATCTCAAATTCTCTTGACTTTGCTTTCGTTAAAGATATCTGACAATCCCAACTTGTTTTGCAGACTGTTGGCAAGATAGCGGACCTAGGTCGCCGCTTCCATGATGCCCTCAGCAGAGTTGATCGTTTGCAAGCGGAGGTGGACGGTCAAAGGAGTAGGGCCGAATTTGAGAGTATGAGAGCCACGATGGAGGGTGCGCGAGCTGAAGCAGAGAAAGAGAGGGCTCACTCAGCTGAGCAGCTTCACTCTGAGGCTGAGGGTAGAGCAAATGCGAGTGAAGAATCGCTTAAGTTAGCCAAGGAGGCACTGGCCAAGGCGGAGGTTCAGTTAGCGGAGCTCAAGGCCACCAAGGAGAAAGCCGATTTTGAAGCTTCTGCGACATTTGAGGCAGGAAAAGGCACCGCCCTTACGGAATATGTAGATGAAGTCCCCAAATTCGAGAATCGAGGGTTCAAACATGGGTGGCTCAAAGCCCCTGCTGCCGCTGGAGTTACATTGGCCTCGCCAATTCCCTACGAGCAAGTGGACGTGGAGCCACTTGAGTCTGACCCCGAGGGTTGATCTGGGAATCATCTCTTTTGATTTTGATTTAAGCTTTTGTTTGGTAGACTTTTGATTTTGATGTAAGTTTTTCTTTGGCTAGTTTTCATGTATAAATTGGTTACTATTTGCGCTAAATTTATTAATGAAAACTGCCTTGGTATTTCTCCACTACTTGTTCGTGGTTTGTGAAGTTACGTTAATGAAGAATACTTTACCTTACACGAATTTGGATAAAATCATTACTGTGTTTTAGCTTTCAGAGATTGAATCTCCTTATGACAATATTCCTATGACAATATTGAATTATCATTTGTGTGCCGCGCACTGTGGGTATTGAGCCGAATCGATTAATGAATCTGCTCTTGCCCCAAACGGTGCATGATTATTCAGGCGCCGTGAAGGATCGATTCGTGGGCCGGCTGGGGTACATAAGCCGAAGAGATTAATGAATCTGCCCTTGCCCCAGGCGGCGCATGATCATTCGGGCGCTGTATGAAACGATCTTAAGATTTGTGAAGGATCGATTCCTGGGCCAGCTGGGGTACATAAGCCGAAGAGCTTAATGAATCTGCCTTTGCCCCAGGCGGTGCATGATCATTCGGGCGCCGTATGAAACGACCATAACAATTGTGATGGATCGATTCCTGGGCCGGCTGGGGTACATAAGCGAAAAACATTGATGAATCTGCCCCTGCCCCAAGCGGCGCATGATCATTCGGGCGCCGTATGAAACGATCATAAGTTTTGTGATGGATCGATTCCTGGGCCGGCTGGGGTACATAAGCCGAAGAGCTTGATGAATTTGCCCTTGCCCCAGGCAGTGCATGATCATTCGGGCGCCGTATGAAACGACCATAACAATTGTGATGGATCGATTCTTGGATCGACTGGGGTACATAAGCCGAAGAGATTGATGAATCTGCCCTTGCCCCAGGCGGCGCATGATCATTCGGGCGCCGTATGAAATGATCTTAAGATTTGTGAAGGATCGATTCCTGGGGAGGGATCGATTCCTGGGCCGACTGGGGTACATAAGCCGAAGAGCTTGATGAATCTGCCCTTGCCCCAGGCAGTGCATGATCATTCGGGCGCCGTATGAAACGATCATAAGTTTTGTGATGGATCGATTCCTGGGCCGGCTGGGGTACATAAGCCGAAGAGCTTGATGAATCTGCCCTTGCCCCAGACGGTGCATGATCATTCTGGCGCCGTATGAAACGACCTTAAGATTTGTGAAGGATCGATTCCTGGGGAGGGATCGATTCCTGGGCCGGCTGGGGTACATAAGCCGAAGAGCTTGATGAATCTGCCCTTGCCCCAGGCGGTGCATGATCATTCGGGCGCCGTATGAAACAACCATAACAATTGTGATGGATCGATTCCTGGGCCGGCTGGGGTACATAAGCCGAAGAGATTGATGAATCTTCCCTTGCCCCAGGCGGCGCATGATCATTCGGGCGCCGTATGAAACGATCATAAGTTTTGTGATGGATCGATTCCTGGGCCGGCTGGGGTACATAAGCCGAAGAGCTTGATGAATCTGCCCTTGCCCTAGGCGGTGCATGATCATTCGGGCGCTGTACGAAACGACCTTCAGATTTGTGAAGGATCAATTCCTGGGCTGGCTGGGGTACATAAGCCGAAGAGATTGATGAATCTGCCCTTGCCCCATGCGGTGCGAGCCGGTCGGCGCCGAGCGTTTGAAGTTTTTACAATTAATGAGATGGCCTCGAGGGGGCTGCCTCTTTACAGCATAAATGATTAAAGTTAAAGCTTTTATGAGCATAGTAGACAACTGACTCCAGTGTTTGAGGGTATCGTGTGAATGTCGAACAGACTCTTCTTTAACAGCAGAGGGGAAGCGAAGACGCTGGCTGAGCTGGGCGGAGACATGAATCGAGGTAGTGACCCTCCGCGTACAGAGAGTAGGAGTTCCAGGGATCGAGAGAGGCGTCAGTCTCCTCGACGTCGAAGCAGGTCGCCCAGGCGGGACAAGCAGTCGCAGGGCAGAACTTCCCAACCTCGAGTCGAGAGGGCACCTGAGGCGAATCCGCGCCCATTAAGCTTCGCGGTATTTGTGGGGAATAGACCCATGACGGAGGCGGACTCGATAGTTCGAGACCCAAATGTAGCGGTCGAGTTCGCTCGACAAATTTTCCCGCCTGAGGTTCTGCAATCGATGGTAGGTCGCCAGGACTACGAAGTGTTTCGCGAAGGCGTTCATGGGGCGGTGCAGGGGCTGTATACGGCCTATGAAATCGGCATGCGGTTGCGCACTGCCCGCCGAGAAATAGAGAAGAAGGATGAACGTATTCGAAGTTTGGAGGCCCGCGCGGAGGCGGCTGAGCGGGAGTTGAAGAAGAGTAAGGCGGCCCAGGCACAACCCACCGGGCAGGGAAACCCAATCGTGGAGGAGAGGGTGACCAGCCGGCTCATCAGTTCCGCGCTTGCCGATCGTGAGACGGCGAGTATGTTCGCGATGGAGAGCGCGAAGGGAAGGGCCTATGAGAAAGGTTTTCATGAAGGCCGAAGAGTTGGAATCGAGAAGACCAAGGAAAAACTGGCCGAAGAGGTTTGCCGATACGAGAATCGTGGGTTTAGGCACGGTTAGATCAAGGCATCTCAAGCCGCAGAAGCTCTTCGAGCGGCAGGCATTGAGTCGGCATCTCCACTCTATCACAGTAAACATTTCCCGTTTTTTGCTTTTGAAGTCGAGAAGAGTGATGATGAGGGTGACGCCACATAGTGATAGTTATTGTAAGGCTGAAAAGCGGATCACGTTCAAAAGTATGTAATTTATCGCTTGTTTTGTTGAATAAATAAAGAAAAACGTTCTGTCACGAATATTTTATTGTAGTTCGTATTCGGCATGTATGTGTTTCGTTTTACTGGGTTTGAATGAATATATAAGCGTTGACCAGCAGGGTCAATCCATATGTGATAGCCGTTTATTCCCGACAGGCTATCGCGACCTGAAGCCAAGAGCCGGCAGGCACAGAGGCCTTGATAGGTTTAACTCGGCTCAGGGCCTAGATTTGTGGACAATGCACGTGCTTCAAAAAGTCGTTTGGATAATAACTACACCGTGGGGAATGTCAACCGACGTTTTGTTTATGGCGTTTAGCATTAGCGAAATCGCCTCGGAATGGGGGCCTCGAGATCGCAGCCAGGACTAAAAATAAAAGGAATGGGCGCTTTGCGCAGATGAACAATCACGTATGTGAGGTGGGTTAAGCGGGGGTGTTAATTAGAGGCTGGAGTTCAGCCGACCTTGGTGTTGTCATGGATTGTGGCGGAGGGGCCGTTCGTATGGGAAGTAGGGCGTCCGAAAGTTGGCATGAACCTTCAAGTCGTCGAAGCAAATCACCCCGAAAGGAAAGGCAACGATCGTTGGATTTATCCCTCCTTGTCCTGGATCTTTGCCTTGACATTGTCAATGGTATCAAGGGAAGATTTGAGCACAGTTGGCTCGAGGCATTGCAATCCGCGGAGGATTTCCGGGTGACGGGAGTTAATTCGGCACTGACGCTTTGCCAATGCATCGTCTCCTCTTTTTAGCTTCTCAGATTGGAAATGAGTATTGTAAATACGAATTGCGTTTATGTAACAACTGTCTGATTAAATAAAAAGTTGTATTTCAAACATTTGAGTCTTATGCTGAATTTGTTTATTTGCGTCTTATGCTGAATTTTTGTTTGCGTCTTGCCTTGACATTGTCAATGATTGAAAAGCTTTGTTTTGTTCGTTCCAAAGGGGTTTCCGAATCCGGAGGCTTAATCGGCCCTAAGGTGTCATGCACCAAAGGGGGCTCCGAATCCGGAGACTTGATCGGCCCTGAGGTGTCATGCACCAAAGGGGGCTCCGAATCCGGAGACTTGATATGGCCAATCGTGATATCCCCGAAGGGCGCTCTGAATCTGGAGGCTTAATCGGCCCTAAGGTGTCATGCACCAAAGGGGGCTCCGAATCCGGAGACTTGATCGGCCCTGAGGTGTCATGCACCAAAGGGGGCTCCGAATCCGGAGACTTATTATGGCCAATCGTGATATCCACGAAGGGCGCTCCGAATCCGGAGACTTAATCGGCCCTAAGGTGTCATGCACCAAAGGGGGCTCCGAATCCGGAGACTTGATCGGCCCTGAGGTGTCATGCACCAAAGGGGGCTCCGAATCCGGAGACTTATTATGGCCAATCGTGATATCCAATAAGGGCGCTCCGAATCCGGAGACTTAATCGGCCCTAAGGTGTCATGCACCAAAGGGGGCTCCGAATCCGGAGACTTGATCGGCCCTAAGGTGTCATGCACCAAAGGGGGCTCCGAATCCGGAGACTTAATATGGCCAATCGTGATATCCACGAAGGGCGCTCCGAATTGATATTATGACGGGCGGCATAATGAGGTTTGTGAGATGAGATGAACGTCAAAGAAAGATTATTTGCATTGCAGAAGTGAAATATATACAGGTATCAAAGCCCACAGGTCGGGTCAGTGATATGATTTTCATGAAATCGCTGCTTGTGCCGATTGGGAAGAGCCACGGATCTCTTCAATGCCACGGGCTGTTGGGAAGCGCACGAGCTGATGATAAGTGCTTGGAACGGCCTTCATAGTATGTTTCCAGGTTCGCCCCATGATGACATTATACGGGGAAGGGAGCTTTACAACCAAGAATTCTACTTCGACCGTTCTGGAGCCCGCTCGGACAGGTAGTACAATCTTCCCTATTGGGTATTCAGGATTCATATTAAAGCCGAACAATGGATGAGGCGCCGGACACAGATCTGACTCGTTGAGGCCGAGTTTGATGAAAGTTTGGTAATACATAACCTCCGAAGTACTCCCTAGGTCTATGAGAATTCGTTTAATGATGAACCGGTTTATGTGTAATCTAATGACCAACGGATCAATGTGGGAAGTTGTTGCGCCACTGAGGTCGGAGTCGTTGAAAGCAATTGTCGGAGCTTCTTTGGGCCAGTCAGTCTGAATACGTCGCCCCTGGAGGATTGGATGAGATTGAATTGTGTGCACGGTTGGGGGTGCAGGCAGGCTGTAGATTACATGGATCACGCCAAGTGGAGGAGAGTCCTGCCTCAAGGCTAGTGCCTTGGTTGGCTTTCCCTGTGTCACATACTGCTGCAGTCGGCCGTCTTGCACCAGTTCTTCCAGGTGATCTTTTAATGCGTAGCAACTCTCTGTTTCGTGGCCGTGATCTTTGTGATATTCGCACCGCCGGTCCCTTCGTCGCGTATCGGGCGGCCCCACCATCTTTGACGGCCATTTGAAGAATGGAAGGTGTTGGACTTTGGTCATTATTGCAGCGATTGGTTCTGACAACTCTGTGTACTTTTTGTCGGCACGTCTCAAACGTCTGCTGTCGACTTGCAGTTGTTCATTCGTCCGGTGGGGACATTGATCGCTTGATCGGCGAGTGTCCCGCCTTTTATCACGTTTAGTGCGCTGCCGAGGCTCTAGGCTAGGAGGTGGCACGGAACTTATTGGTTGGGCAATTTCAGGGGGGGCCGTTTTGTTGGACATTTGACCGGCCTTTATTCTTAAGGCATCGTCTTCCACTTTGCAATACTCCTCAACTTTCTTCATCAACGCCCAGACCATTTTGGGGGGTCTTCTGGTGAGAGAACTACGAAGAGGACTATCTGGGTGTAGTCCCATTTTGAAGGCGGCGGTGATGGCCATGGAGTCGTTACAAGCGTCGTTGACGAGGTTGAAGCACTCCCAATATCGCGCCGAGTACGCTCTAAGCGTTTCTCCCAACTGAATTTGCATGGCCTAGAGAGAGTCGGCCTGCTTCGGCTGTACCTCGTTGGTGATGAACTTGGCCCTGAAGGATTTCTGTAATTGATGAAAGCTTCTGATGGAGGCCGGCTCCAGCTTATAATACCACCTGACAGCTAATGGCCCCAGGCTGCTGGGGAATATTTGGCACATGAGGGCTTCGTTGTCTGCATGCAATGTCATGGCCTGTTTGTAATGATGGATATGATCAGTGGGGTCTGATTTTCCATCGTAAAGAGTGAATGACGGAGCTTTGAACTTCTTGGGCAAGGCTGCCCTTGCAATCTGTTGGACAAAAGGATCGTGCTGGTCATCTTCGTTTGAGCTGCTCCTCCTGCGCTTGTTCCTTGTATGTAGACTCTTTTTGGAAGAGCTGGAAGTTTCGGATCGTCCCTTCTTGGTGAGCTCCGTGGATAATGAGTTGGAGTCGCTGTTGGTATCCTTGGGCCGGGCTCGAGGTCGTTGTCCACCGGCCCTCGGAGGTCGTTCGGGATCTTGGCGCATGGCTTCTCTCGATTTCGCGACTTCGAGGGCCAAATCTTGACGGAGACGTTCATTTTCAGCGATCATGTTCTCCAGCCTCTGTTCATTCTGCTTTGCTTGTTCCATGATCGCCTGCATTGTCTCTTGCGCTGAAGTCGTTGGTGAATCGAAGTTCAAGGCGCGTCTTGCAGCGATGGTTTCTTTCCCGAGCATATTTGCTGGAGTGAGGTCATCTCCCTGTGCGGTCTCGTCAATGGCTACCGGAGGATCTTCAGTTACGCCTGCCATGGATGTATTTGAGTATTCCCATAGACGGCGCCAATTGTGGAGAAGTGGTTTGGAAATACTCTTCAGATCCTGGGAGGCGCTGGTGATCCTTAGCTAGTCACCTGAAAAGAGGAAAACTCCGGTCGGGGGTGCCGGGATTAGCACTCCGACGGACAAGTTAGTTCAGACACTCAAGATAACTTCTTTTTTAAGTTAAGTGAAGTGATTCTTACATACCTTTCTGGATTTGCGGTTCTTATATTTATACTCACTTTTTTGGGCCTCGGGGCCTGAGCCTACTTTTATCCTATTCTCCTTACATTCATTCGGATCTACTGACCCTCGTCTATTCGGCTTTGTTAACGTATTCGGCGCCCTAGTTACGCAATACGAAGCCGAGTAGTATCCAGTTTCTGGGGTACGCGTCTCCCGACTCTTCCACTTATTTGGCTCCCACAGTAAAGAACATGGAATAATTCTTCAAACCACCGCTTCTCACTCACTTCAGCAAAATAGAATTGCTGAAAGGAAAAATAGGACTTTAAAAGAAATGATGAATGCCATGTTAATAAGTTCTGGATTACCTCAGAACTTGTGGTGGAAAATAATACTTTCTGCTAATTATATACTTAATAAAGTACCCCAAAAGAAAGTGAATCAAACACCTTATGAAATGTGGCATGGGAGAGTAACCATCCTACAAATACTTAAAAGTGTGGGGGTGTGTGGCTAAAATGACTATTCCTAATCCTAAAAAAAATAAGATAGGTTCTAAAACTATTGATTGCATTTTCATTGGTTATGCCATGAATAGTAGTGCATATCAATTTTTGATTCATAAGTCAGAACATTGCGAAATACATATAAATACTATTATTGAATATCAGAATGCGTCTTTGTTTGAACATGTGTTTCCAAACAAGACTAGACAAGAGACTCGTACTAATAAAAGATCTTATAATGCTATTATTAGTCATGATCAAGAACAACATCAAGAACAAGAGCAAGAGATAAATCAAAATGAGGAAAAGGAACTTAGGCATAGTAAACGTGCTAGAACCTCAAAATCTTTTGGTCTAGATTTTCAAACATTTTTGTTAAAAAATGAGCCTTTAACTTTTAAAGAGACTATGTCCAGTCCTGAAGCTCATTTATGGAAAGAAGTTGTAAACAACGAAATTGAATCCATCCTGCAAAATCATACTTAGGAATTGGTGGATTTGCCACCAGGCTGTAAACCTCTTGGGTACAAGTGGATTTTCAAAAGAAAAATGAAAGTAGATGGATCAATTGACAAATACAAGGCAAGACTTGTGGTCAAAGGATATAGACAAAAATAAGGTCTTGATTACTTTCACATACACTCAGTAATTACCAGAATAACATCCATTAGAATGCTAATTGTCATTGCATCTTTGTACAATCTAGAAATTCATCAAATGGATGTGAAAATCTTTTTCTTAAATGGTGAGTTAGATGAAGAAATTTACATGGAACAACTAGAAGGATTTTTTGTTCCAGGAAAAGAAAAGAAAGTGTGTAAATTGGTTAAATCATTATATGGTTTAAAACAAGCGCCAAAGCAATGGTATGAGAAATTTGACAAAGCAATGATGTCAAATGGATTCAAAATTAATGAATGTGACAAATGAGTTTATATTAAAAACACAAACAAAGGCTATGTTATGGTATGTCTTTATGTGAATGATATGCTTATCATAGGTAGTAATAATGACATGATTAAAACTACTAAGAAAATGTTGAATAAACATTTTGACATGAAAGACATGGGGATTGCTGATGTAATTCTTGGTATGAAAATTACCAAAACATCAGAAGGTTATGCTTTGTCACAATCTCATTACATTGAGAAAATACTTGACAAATTTAGCAAAGATGATGATCATCTTGCTAGAACACCCGTGGATGTTAATTTGTTTCTTTCTAAGAATGTACAGAAAAGTATTTCTCAATTAGAGTATGTCCAAATTATTGGAAGCTTAATGTACTTGATGAACTGCACTCGCCCAGATATAGCTTATGCAGTAAGTAAATTAAGTAGATATACGAGTAATCCAAGAGTAGAACACTGGAAAGCAATTATAGGGGTTCTAAGATACCTCAGATGTACTCGTAACATTGGGCTTAATTATACTAGATATCCAGTAGTGCTTGAAGGATACTGTGATGCAAATTGGATATTGGATACTAGAGACTCAAAATCCACTAGTGGGTATGTCTTTACTTTTGGTGGTGCGGCTGTATCTTGGAAATCTTCCAAATAGACTTGCATTGCTAGGTCTACTATGGAATCAGAATTTATAGCTTTAGATAAAGTTGGGGAAGAGGCAGAATGGCTTCGCCACTTCCTTGAAGATATTCCAATGTGGCCAAAACCGATGCCTGCTATATGCATACATTGTGATAGTCAATCAGCAATTGGTAGAGCACGGAGTCATATGCATAACGATAAGTCACGACACATTCGTCGTTGACATAACACCGTGAGACAACTACTCTCTAATGGAATTCTTTCCATTGAATATGTGAAGTCTAAAGACAACATAGCGGATCCACTAACCAAAGGGTTAGCAAGAGAGTTAGTTGAAAATTCATCGAGGGGAATGGAACTTAAGCCTATTAAATAAGAATTATCACAACAGCAATCCAACCTAGTTGACTGGAGATCCCAAGATCTAGGTTCAAAGAGACAACCGAGTTGTGTATGACTCATAAAGATCACTAGGAAGTCAAACTCCTATCCATTTCTATGATAAAATAGTGATGTCTGCAGCTTTTTAGGTTAAGTAAATACTTTTAATGATTCTTATATCTAGGAACACCTAGTGGAGTATGGCAGGATACTCTTCATAAGAATCACCTACATAAGTGTGAACTGGGCTGGTTCTATTGTGAATGGATACAAATCTTTAGAGCACTCATGAAAGACCAAGTTGTTCAAGGCCAAAATGAACACAATAGTGAGAACTAAAATGTGTTTGGTAATATATTGTGTGAGTTCTATTGTCTTGGTTTACACAAATGGCTGAACAGTTCAAGACATCATGTTCACTGATTAGCTAGTAAATCCGATAGTGTCTCACAAGGGAAGGTTCAAAACCAAAAACTACCTATCCTTTGCAGAATATTCTCAATTTCTGTACTCTCTATAATTAGATAATGTTGTTGCATTATTTTTCCGTCAAATTCCATTCATGTGGGGGATTGTTGAAAAATTGATTTTTATAGGCTTATTTTGGGCCAACTTCGAGCCCAAATTTGAATGGAGTCCACACGTCTTTTGAGGTTGGTCCAAAGAAGTGACGTGTTCCTTGCCGCGTAGCAAAGCACACGGTGAAGACGGTTTGTCAAAACCATTTATGAGTGAATGAGAACTTGACGTCGTTTTTGGGTTCGTGGAATGGACAAATTCAAGAATTAAATGTGAGTTTTCTTGTAAGGCTTGTCCCACATTGGAAACTTAAGAGAACTTATGTGTATATAATTCTAGGTGGCGACACTTGGGTTGGGCTCTAAGGGGCACCCCAAGTTTGTAGAAGGAACGAGATATGGACAAATGGAACCTTGGCTCAAACACCATACGCGCGCGCGCCGTTGCCGCTATCCGTCCGGCCAATCAGGCCAAGCCGTGCCGGGCGCGGGTGTGGGTTGTAGGTCGGGTCGATTCGGTTCTAACATTAATTTTTTGGGAAAAAATTATTTTTAATTTTTCTTGCGGGAAAAAATTAATTTAAATTTTGCGCCAATTTTTTCTGTCCAAACTGTACCCGTTTTCAGTCCATTTTCCAACAGGTTCAAAATGTTCAAACAGATCAGAAAACTACCCAGCAACTTTGGACAGTTTTATAACTGCAGCAGTTAGCATATCTGTTCAGTTTCAAATCTGTATCTGTTCGGCAGATTTCACACTTGTTCGGATAGATTGTTTGGTCACCTTTTTGCCTATAAATAGAGGCCATTTGCAGCAGTTTTCTGGATCAGAAAAAGATCTAGAAAATTCAATTTTTCCTGTCCAGTTTTGCTCTGTTGCATAAATATTCTTCATAAAATTTTAGGAAAATTAAGAGAGTATAGAACACAGGTTTGGTTTGCCGTACAAATTGTTTGGAGTGCTACTACAATTTGTGAAGATCATTGTATCCTGAAAGATAGACGCCTTTTGTCCATAAGCACTGTAGCGGGGCGAATCTGTCTTAAGGACAGAGTGTCACACATTCGACTTGATCTTTTTGTTCTTTTACATTTCGGTAAAATAAATTCTGTAAGTAATTTATTTTTATTTGTTTGTTTAGTTTCAAGTTATTTATTTTACATAGAAGAGTGATCCAACAGTTGGTAATTTTGCAAAGGCTTGGGGATTAAGTCTTTAGGTCTAGGTTCAAAATCTCTTTGGGTTAATTTTTTGGGCGTAGCACAATTAGTTAGGAGGTTAGTCTCAAACAGTTTTATCGCACTTGGTGTAGGTTCAATGCTCTCCCGCTGTGCGAGTCTTAATTTAAACGGAGATTGTTTTGGGAGGTCGGAACAAGTTCCGAGGTTATAGTCTCCTAACTCAGAAAGGACAGCAGGACACCCTGGTAATCTCTGCAAGGGGCGCTGCCTTGGACTTGCGGGTGAGTTGGAGGATTTTCCTGTAACAAAAAAAAAAAAAAAAAAGAAGAGTGAGGTTAATGGTTTTTTTAATTAAAAAATTAATAAGATAAAATTTCACATTTAAATTATAATTATTTTATTTTTTAACAAAAATGAAAAAGAATTAATTTAAACAAATTTTTTAACCCCAAATTAAAATAGCTAAAAAAATTAAAAAGTCAAAAAATCAACCCATTTCTCAAACAAAACCAATTACTGAGTGTAATTATCCCAAGTTAATTCTTGGTCTTTGCCTCAATAATAATAATAATAATAATAATAATTATTATTATTATTATAATTCACGCCATTCTCGTAAAGGGCAAATTGCAAATTAGTGATAACATCAAAAATAAATTATAAAATTATGAAAAAATGTAGGAAAATTTACTCATAAATTTTATCTTGAGAATGGCAACCCGTTTAATCTCAATTATTTAAAAAAAAAAAAATGAATTCCATTGATTTTGAAAAGATAGATTTAATATATTATTTGAAAATTAAATTTACAATTATACCCTTATTTCTATTTTTTTTTTCTTTTGTGTTAGAAAAGTAAGATACACAATTTATGAGAATCAAAATTGAGATGAATTTTTATATTAATAATGTTTGGGAGTTCTAATGTGAGAGCTCTAATAGAGCTATAATGATGTGGAGAGTGCCTATGTGATATAGGGGCCCACACTCCTCTCTCTCTCTCTCTTCCACCTTATTAGAGTTACTATTTTAGAGTTATGTATCATTACTTTTTTTATATGAGATTTTTTTTTTTATTTGGAAAACAATTCAAAAAGAATACAAAAATGACTTGAAATATGAGATTTTTCAAACATTCCAAAAGGATACGAGATTCTTCAAATATTTTAAAAAGAGTACAAAAACTCTATAGTAAGTTTTGAGCAAATGTATAATTTTAAGTTATAACACTCAAACATAACACTTCAAAAAAACTCCTTAGTGTATTTTTTCCAAACGTAATACTCTCATTTAACACTCCGAAAAAAACTCCTTAGTATAACACTCTAATATAACACACAAAAACTTTTTAGTGTCATTTTTTCAAACGTAACACTCTAATGTAACACTCCAAATAAAGAATGTGGAATTCTTCAAACCATTCTAGGAGTACAAAAAATTCTTAGTAAGTTTTGAGTAAATGTATAATTTTAAACTGTGAGTGTTACGTTTAGAAAAAATATAATAAGAAAGTTTTTAGTATTTTTATGTGTTACATTGGAGTGTTATGTTTGAGATTACATTGATTAGAGTGTTACGTTTGAAAAAAATGCACTAAGAAGTTTTTTTATTCTCTTATATTCGATTGTTACGTTTGGAAAAAATACAGTAAAGCATTTTTTTTAGAGTGTTACATTGTTACATTTGAGAAAAATACACTGAGGAGATTTTTTAGTGTGTTACATTGGAGTGTACATTTTTGTTCGTAGTGTAAGATTTGTTCCAGAAGGATGGAAAATCTAAAACCTTTGTAGTGCAGATTGCCCAAATGGAAAGGAACATAGGTGTTGGATTAGGATTTGGGGGTTGCTGTTGCGCATAGTGCACAATAGCATGCACAATACCAACTGTTGTGCAACTCATTGAGCCAATTTTCCTGCCCATTTCAATAATCGTAATCGTTCACTTTTTAGAGCATAATGAGTAAAATATATCTACAAAAAATCAAGTTAATTGCATATCGATAACCCTTTTATGAAATTACATTTGTATTTAGTTTTATACTTCAAATTACACTTGCCAATCACACTCATGTGATTTGATGAAAAGGTTTCCAATATCCGATGAATTTGATTTTTTGCAGGTATGTTCTACTTGATTTTTTTAAAAGGTAAACTATTCGAACTATCGAAATGGGCCTGGAATGGGCGCAATAAGCTGCACAACAGTTGCTGCTGTATACTATAAGCAAACAACAACCCCATATCTGTTTGGTTGTAAGGTTCAAGTTGTCGAAGATAATGTGCGAATATAAAGATGTGTATTTAGTTATATAATTTAAATTGTTTAAATTGTAAAATTTTGCTTTAATCAATTAGGTTAGATTTTCACCACTACTAAACCGGACATGTCATATCTCTAATGGAATCTTATGAACATAATCAAAATTCTAAATATTATTAAATTACATTAAGTTAAGGAAGAAATTAAAAAATAACAATAATTTTTTGTCAATCAATAGAAAATAATTACAAATATGAGAAATATTACAACAGATATAGCCGAACATAACTAGATAGTCATCAAGCCTACCAATCAATCACCAAGCTCAAACCCAAGTCCGACAACCGCCAATTGCTAACAACCGCCAATAATGAGAGAGAAATAAATACTACCATAAAGGGTATCAAACTCTTCTTTATAACAATTGAATCTAAAATTTCACACCACAAAGTGGTGATACACAACCATCATGTGAAAGACCATCGTTACAATAGTTTGACAAAGCGAACAATTTGTCCTTATGTTTTTTTAAGAGACAAAGTAATGCTATGTTTGTTTGGCAAAAAATATTTTTTTGTATTTTTTGGTATTCGATACAATTAAAAACGAAAGTCAACAGAAAGTATTTTCTATAATCAATGGAAAACAAATTTATTTGAACAAAAAATATTTTCCACTTTTAAAGACAAAAAATATTTTTCAGACCAAAATTTTACTAATGTTAGCACACTACCATTACTATAGCCGCAACCACCACCATCATCGTTGCTATCATTGTGATCGGCACCCCACCACCATGCCATGAACTCTACCTTCACCTTTGCTCCACCACGACCAACACCAAATATAAAAAATATTTTTTCTAGAAAAAAATTTCTGTGAAAAATATTTTCCATTAGAAAATGTTTTCTGTCCAAATAAACGGGGACAAAACATACTTTGTTGGTTTGGTAACCACCTAAATAAGCTACTTATTGGCTAATTTATTATAAATTGCCACATCACCTCTCTACTTTTATGTACATATTTTTATAAAAAAAAGCCAAAAGACACTAAATAAGCCATACCCAAATGAAAAATGCTTGAGACTCCCATTTTTTAGAGATCCCCATAACCTCCTTTGGATCTCCACCATTGATGTATATGTGAGATCCACTCATGTATGTGTGGGGCCCACACCATCAATGGTGGAGATCCAAAGGGGATTGTGGGGGTCTCCAAAAAATAGGGGTCTCAATCATTGTTGATACCCAAATAGGTTGCCAAAACAACCCTTATGCTTCTTTTTGGGTATGTGGTTCAGAGAGCAATTGACAAAAAAAAACAACTCTGCTTCTTTGCCGCCAAAAAAGGCTGGTGAAACAAGAGCAGCGACTTTGAAGTATTTCATTCAAGTTGAAATTAATTGATATGTTTTCTTTGAATTATACTAGAACGTGTAGACTCACTTACTTGAGCTTAAAATCTTATCTACAATTGTAGATAAAGAATCAACTGTACTACATAGTTACTAAAAAATTGGTTAGTGACGTAGTCATAAAAGTGGGGTGCTTTAAAAATATGAAAAAAAATTGTGGCAAACATATTCATTTCAAGAATTTTATTACATGATAGTATAGATAATACGATAATCTATCACAGTATAACTCTCAAGAGGGTGAGACATGGAGCAAGATATTGATAAATTTCTATTAAATCCAGAATGGTTGTAGGCCTTTAATTTTAAGCTATGGGGTTTACCAAGACTAATCTCTAGCCATTGCCCCATCTTACTAATAGAAGATGAGAGAGATTGGGGGCTTAGACCATTTTCTAAATGCTTGGTCTTTGCACCCAAAATTCTTGTCATTTGTGGAGAAAACCTTGGTTGAACTAAATGTGATGGGTTGGGCAGGGTTTAAATGCTTAGTAAAATCCAAAACCTTAAAATCTGCCTTAAAAAAGTGGAACATTGAGGTATTCGAAAATATGGAGAACAAGCTAAAATCTACAGAGGAGGAAGCACATGTTCTTGATTTAGTTGTTGAAGAAAGGGCATTATTTGCAGTAGAATTGGCTAGGAGAAGAGAATTGAAGTGTAAAGCTTGGAAGCTGAGTAGAATGGTGGAGTGGATGTGGATCCAAAAGTCAAGACTCAATTGGGCAACAAAAGGTGATAGAAATACCACATTTTTTCCATGCTATGGCAAGTTGTAGGAGTAATAGGAATGCCTTATGCTCAATTCTTGTGAATGAGAATAGCATTAAAGAGCCTCAAGGTGTTAAAACTGAGGTGATGAACCATTTTAAAAATCATTTTGCCGCGTCTTGAAAGGTAAGGCCTACATTAAATGGTCCTTTCAAAACCATTGGGAATGTCCATGACTCAGGTTTTCTGGAGGCAAAGTTCTCAAAGGTGGAAATCAGATGTGCTATCAAATCTTGTCTAGGGAATAAAGCCCCCAGGCCAGATGGTTTTAATATGGCCTTTTTTTAGAAACGCTGGAGTATAGTAAAGGATGATGTTTTGCAATTTATGAGGGACTTTCACCAAAATGCTAAGTTAGTAAGAGGGTTAAATAATTCTTTCATAGCATTAATTCCAAAACTAGAGAATCTAACTAGCCTTAATGAATATAGGCCAATCAACTTAGTAGGTTCATTGTATAAGATTTTGGGTAAGGTACTATTAAACTGGTTGAAATAGGTGATGCCAAGGATTATAAGTGAAGCTCAATCAGCCTTCATAAGGGACGGAAACATCTTAGATGATATACTCATTGCTAATGAGATAGTAGATGAGTGGAAGAAGGCTAGGGGCAGAGGAATTGTGCTCAAACTTGATTTTGAAAAAGTTCACGACTCAGTCAACTGGGAATTTTTGTTTTCTATGCTCTCAAACTTTGGTTTTGGGACTAGGTAAGTGAGTTGGATGAAGGAATGTGTTGCCAAAATTTCAGTGTTAGTGAATGGGTCACTAACTCTTGAATTTTGCCCCCAGAAGGGTCCTAGATAGGGAGACCCCTTGTCACCATTCTTGTTCAACATTGTGGTTGAAGCTCTCAACATTTTGTTGGATAGAGCCAAGCAATTGACTCTAATCAAAGGGGCTTATGTAGGCACAAATGGCCTTAAGATCATACACTTATAGTTTGCAGATGAAACCATTCAGTTTTGTGAAGCTAAGTGGAGGGAAATAGCTAACATAAAGAGAATCCTGAATGTCAGGCCTAAGGATTAATTACCATAAAAGTGTGGTATATGGGGTGGGGATTTCTGATGAGCTTGGCCAAGAGTTTACGTCATGGTTGAATTGCAAACATCAGAAGCTGCCTCTAAAATATTGGGTTTGCCACCAAAGTGATTGATAGGTGTAAGCAAAGACTTGCCTCTTTGAAGAGAAGATTTCTGTCTTTTGCACGTAGGTTGACCTTGATCAAATCTGTTCTTGCTAGCTTACCTATTTATTATCTCTCACTCTTTAAGATGCTTGAGATGGTAGCAAAAGAGATTGAAAGAATTCAATTTGCTTTCTTATGGAGTGGCTCAGATCTTAGAGGGAAAGTGCATCATGTTAAATGAGAGGATATATCTAAAAGTAAAAAAGCAAACGAGGGCTGGCTATTACGAGAATTAGAATTATGAATGTGTGTCTCTTACTAAAGTGGTGGTGGAGCTTTGGAGTAGAAGAAAAATCTCTTTGGAAGGATGTGATATGTGGGAAGTATATTGAGCGAGGTAGGGAATGGTTCTCATTATCTGAGAGGAATAACAGAATGTCTAAGATCTTGGGTGATACAATCAACATTGTTGCTGCTAAGGCAATGGTTATTTACTTTTTTAGGAGTAATGCAGTTGTAATGATTGCTCATAGTAAAAGAACAAAATTTTGGTTTGACAGTTCGTCAGGTGGTGTATGTCTAAGAGATGTGTTTCCTAGATTCTACTTACTATTAGATAACAAAGATGGGTCTGTGAATCTGTTCCATAACAGAAGAGATGCTAATGGGAAATGGGTTTTTAATTTAGAAGACCCTTTTTTGCTTGTGAAGAAGAGGAGTTGAGCAGTCCGTATGCGTATCTTAGTAATACCCTGTTGCTTAGAGATAATTTTGTTGATTGTTTGAGATGGAATGTAGATCCATCTAGTGTCTTTAGTGTTTCATCTACCTATCACTGGTTTGAACTGGGTTTCGGTCCTACTCGCATGGTCTCAAATTCATTATAGAAGAACACTGCACCATCAAGAGTTCATTTTTTTGGGTGGTTAGCCTAGAAGGGTAGAATTAAGACTGCTAGTTCTTTAAGAAGGATTGGAATCCTTAATGGTAGTGTTGATGTCTGTTGTGTTTTTTGTAAAAAGGACTTCATTGCCCTTTTGTTTGGCTGATTTGGTCTTATTTTGTTAAGTGGTGGGAACTACAATGGGCTTCACAAGGTACAGTCCAAAGTTTGTTCAATTGGTGGTCTGGTTGTAGACAAAACAAGATGGAAATGAGAGTATGAAGTGTAATCCCATTAACTATTTTTTGGTCCATATGGAAATAGAGGAATGGATGTGTGTTTAATGGGGTGCAACCTATATTTGAAGCTTTATGTGAAACCATTAAAGTGAGAATTGTTGTATGGGTTAAGTCCTCATTGTAATGCCCCAAAATAATAATAACAACAATCCATCTTATGATATTCAATAATAACATCACATGCGAAATAATAACCTTTCATTCATATTCATTTACGGTACAAAAGATGACATATGCGAGTATACATTTACAAATCATAAATCCTGAATCTATAGCATATGCCATATATGAGTAAATGGAAGTAAAAGGTCATACATATAAATTAATGCCCTAATGGCTACATCTTTCCAAGAAAATGTTTTGGTTACAATAAAAGTGAGTTCTACTCAATACAGTTAAAGCCCAAGGCTTGTACAAAATAATTACAACAAGAAATAAAAAATGAGCCTTCAACTCCACGGTCCTCTCAAGTTAAGTCCTTGGTAGAGGCATATCATCAGCATCTGAAAATTGTTTTCCATATAGGGTTAGCTAAAGCCCAGTGGAGATACTTTAGCATAATGTATGGAACTTAGCAAAGTTATAAGGTGAATACACATGTATGCCATTTGTTGAACATTATACTTTTCCGTTTGAAAACAACGCAAAGCCTTTATCAATATATTTCAATTCATGAAAAAACACTTTTATATCAGAAAACAGGGCAATGGATACAAAACATTTGGAATCTCTAGGTACTTGTTTGCTAGTAGGCTATACAAGCACTAACAAAGCTATTTTTCTAGTACTAACCGGAAGGATCGACACCTAACTGTGCGAGTTTCTGGACTTTCACCAAGGAGACACAAGCCAACAATATAAGCCACAATAACACCCCCTAACTAGATTCAACAAGGTATACACCCATTTTTCTTGAAATTAATACATTTTCAATATTCAAGTATGAAACAATGCTCGATGCACAATGTATAAGAAAATAGTTGAAAAATCTCAAAATTACCGAGATATTGATTTGTGATTATGTATCAATTTTAAACAATAAATAACAATCCCAATCAAACAATCAAAGACAAATTGACACAACGATTTAACATGGAAAAACCATAATTGGTGTAACAACCTCGATCTGTGATTAACTGTTAAACCATGATTAAGCATGCCTAATAAGTAATTAAAAGGAAATTCTATATGAATTGCATGTGTATTGTGTTATATGTGTTTATATCTGTTTGGCATAGGAAGATTTGTCTGTGTTTCTGTTTCATTATGCGAATTGAAGGCTTTATCAACATCTGATCACGAAATTGACTTGGTTTATGTGTTATTCGGAATTTTAAAAATTTAATGGTAGGTTTAATTGAAATTCGATTCAGAACCAAATAATTAGAATAAAACGAATATAATTGTTTAATCTAAGCAAGAACTAATTAATGCCACTAATGGCACCTATATAAGCCTAATGTTGTCTCATACCACACACACACTTCATCATCTTTTGACATCACAATCATGAGAGAGAGAGAGAGAGAGAGAGAGAGAGTAGGAAGAAATTTGTATTCAAGCTTGGAATTGTAGAGAATTGGAGAATTCAACTTAGAAACTCAAAGAATTGGACATCTAGAGTACAATTGAACACTAAAGGTAAGAAGTCAAGCCTTTAGCTTTTTAATTAAGACACTTAAAACATGAATACAAGAGAATTAAGTTGAATCATACATGAATTGAGCTTAAGAGTGTAGAAAAGTAGAACAATCATACATGTATGCATATGTCATGGTATTTTGAAGTTGTTTTTCAAAGAATTTCCTCATGCATGTCATTATTTCACCTTGGTTTTGGAAATTCATCAAGTTTCATGTCATTTTATATCATTTGATCATGTTTTAGAAGGTTAGAGTTCATGACAATTAATGCATGTTATGTTTTGGAAGTTTCAAGTTGAATTTTGAACAATTAGCTTATCGTTGGGCCTTGATTTTGCGAAATGATCCTTAATTCTTGATGTTTTACAAGTTTAGAATGTTTTATCAAGTTTTGAGCCCAAAGGATGTGTTTTAAAGCTTTGAAATTGAGTTTTGCATCTTAAACATCAATCTGGAAATTCGAGAATTCTGCATCACCGCTCGAGCAACAGATTTTGCACTCGAACGACCACTATTTGTTTTGCACTTTTGCTCGAGCGAACAAAAGTTGGTTCGAGCATAAAATTCATGCTACCAGAAGTTTTACAGAACTTTGCAAACTGCTTGAGCGGCCGAAGTTGTGCTCGAGCGAGGACCTTGTTTACTCAGTCTTTGGCTCGAGCGACCGTCGTGCGTCCGTTGAGTAGAAAAATCATGCAACTAGCACTTTTGTAGACTTTACAGATCACTCGAGCAGACTGCCCTATTTTTTAAAATTTGACTAAGTGTTTCAACTCATATTTTGGAATCCTCATTGCATCTTAGGCATTCCTAAGCCTTAATTAAGACACAATAATGAAGATAAGGATTAGAAACACACCAAGATAGAAAAGAAATGAGTTAAGTGCTTTCCAAGTGCGTGTTTCAATGTGTATCCGTTATGTGTTTGTATAGGTCACGCGCTATAGATCGTTGGTCTGACTATTTTGACTCTTCTGCTATTGGAACTATTTGTGAGTAACTACTTTGTAAAGCTACGTTTAATTATAAGTATTTTTTGACTGAAATAAATATGATCTGTTTTCTAAAATGCTATTTTATGAATCATGAATGTCCATTTTTTTGAAAAGTATTTGTGGCATCCTCAGTTCACGTGGCCCTTGCCCAGGGGTAACAATATCGTGGCTTATGTTCATGTGGCCCTTGCCCAGGGGCAACAATACCGCGGCCTATGTTCATGTGGCCCTTACTTGGGGGCAACAATATCATGGCTATTTGTGCACAAAGATGTTGACCTTTATGGTCGTTGGTACCGACTATGCATGTGGGTCTTGTGAGCAATCTGATCTGATAACTAACGGATGTACCTCATATAACTGCTTATGAAATCTATATAAGTATGTGAATTTGAATCTGTTTCTGATATGAACTCTAATTTCTGAATCTGAATTGGACATCATTCATAACCCTTTACTCTGTTATTATTCACTGGGTTTCAGCTCACTGTATTATTTATGTATGTACGTGACTAGGTGTGGCTTGCTTTTTGTGCTCCTTTCGGATATGACTAGCCCTATAGTTTGGACTCCCATGGTTCTGAATCTGATTTCACAGATGCGATGTGAAATAGTGAAAACACAAAAAGAGTCCAAGTTTGGCAATTCTTTTGGAAAATCGATTTTGAATCAAATGCCAAAAATAGACTGCTTTGCTAGATTTCAGAGTCGCCATCTAAATATTTTTGACAAATTTAGGAAACCCGAGACTCATGCCAAAGGCCACTTATCCGTCATTACCAAAGTGTCTCGGCTCGGGATGTAATGCCCCAAATTTCTAGCCCAAATGATAAGACAACAATCATGGCTCTTTTAAGGAAAACCGAATATAAATCTCCAAACTTACATTACATGATACAATAGTTCTTCATGCAACAATACATTAACCTAACAATAAGTAAATAAATAAATAAATACCTCCAAGGGTTTACAAGTTTCCAAGGCTTGAGCCTGGTTACACAAAATGGTTATTCAAACCCACACAAACACAGCCCTTGGCTTACACACAGAGTCATAGCAAAATGAGAGCATTGTACTCCCAACACACATAATTCCACGCCCCTAGTTGGGTGGGATCACCACATGTTTTCCTTCACAAAAATCCCGTAGGGTGAGCATAAAGCCCAGTAGGAAATTCTTAACAAAGTATATACATTTTATACAAGTCTTAAGAGATGAAATGCACATGCCATGCTATGCCCTTTTTGAAGATAAATCACATTTTCATCTTTTGAAAACCATCATGCTCAATGATATCATGCAATTTCAATTGTTCAAAACTTAACAATTTATTTCAAGGGCGGTAAATACGACTCTGGTAATCCCTAGGTCGGTGTCTGCATGTAGACTATACAAATACTACTAATTTGTCATTTTTACCAGTATTGACTGGAAGGCTCGACACCTATAATCTGTCATTTTTACCAGTATTAACTAGATGGCTCGACACTTATCATCTACACCACCTATTAAGATTTACCACCGTATTTACCCCAAAACCAATTCATGGAAACTTGTTTCTCAACATTCTTTTCTCAATGCAAGTTTTCAAATCAACTTTCAAAGTTTAATAATCAAATGAATTGATATGCCAATAACACAAGATGAATATAAATACTTTTATTCCAATTCATCATCCAATGAATAACACAATTCCCTCTTCTCAATTATCCTTAACAATTAGTCATTTCAAGACTATTTCAACGTTTTGAACAATAATTTCTAAAATGAACAACAATTCTCATATTCCCTAAAATTCATAATTTATATAAATATAAATAAGAAATTTTCCAAACATCTATTTATTTTGACACACAAAATAAATATAACAATATCATTCATGGATTTTCAGTCTCTTTTAAAAAATCCCCAAATTCTAGGTTTTTTCACCAAAACTATACAACTCAAATCTTTTGAAAGAAAACTTTCCAAAATCATCTTTTCCAAAATCATCTTTTCTTCAATCAACGAAGATCAAAACCCATAAGATCATTTTAAAAAAACAAGAGACAAACCCACATTCAAAATCGCTCAACTTCTTGAATCAACAATCAATTTTCAAAGCTATCGAAAGATGATTTCGAAAATCATATAGATCTTGCAAAAAAAAATATATATATAACTCTAAGAAAATCCCTACCTCAAGTTTTGAAGAAGAAATGAGATGAAACCCCCCAAAATCAACGGTGCCGAAACTCGATCTTCACCACACACAACGAAGCCCTCGAGAAGTTAACCGACTTTGATAAAGAACCTATGGCAGAACTCTACTGGATCTTGCGAAATCAAGGTTTTGATCCAATTTGGCGTAGGGAAATGTAGAGAGAAGGGAGAGGAAAGGGTTTTCAGAGAGAGAGAGATTTACAAAAGTGATTTGAAATATTAGATTCACGAATTGATATAACATGGTCTGCTCGAGCGTGGAAAGCCCCGCTTGAGTGTCAAATACACTTTCCCAGTACTTTTGCAGATAGGTCAAACTTCTGAAACCAAACATTCTTCGCTCGAGCGCATAAATGGCCGCTCGAGCGGACAAAAAACTTCTAATGCATTTTGCATTTTTGCTTCGGAGGCACTGCCCCTCAACCCTGCCAGGGCGCTGCCCTAGGACCTGCCAAGAGGCGCTGCCCCCTGGACCCCCGCGAGCTGACCGGGCAGCTCGATCCCTGCCAGGGTGCTACCTTTGGACCAGCCAAGGGGCGCTGCCCCTTGGACCCCCGCGAGCTGACTGGGCAGCTCGATCCCTGACATACTCAGCGAAGTGGAAAAACTAGGATCGCTACAACCTTCCCCCCCTTAAAGAATTTCGTCCCCGAAATTTCAAATCAAACTCCCAAACAAAAGGTTTCTACCGATCAAAACCATGATATTTCATTTTCAAATCATAATACCAACTCTCAACCAAATTCCACGATTTCCACCATGGTTATCTCATTAACAACAACCTCCCAAATATGCATAAACATGAAATTTCTCAAAAAGTAATGGCAACTCTAAACAACCTTATGCTTAAAACAACAACGCTCATATCAACATGTGGTTAACAACTTTAAATACGTTTCCCTCAACACTAGGGAATATTACAAAGGAAAGCAACTTAAGTATTTTCAAATAAATCCAGATATTTGGAGCGGACTTTCACCTCCCGTTCCTATGTTGCTTTTTCAACCCCATGGTGTCTCTACAACACCTTTACCAACGGTATATTTTTGCCCCGTAGCACTTGCTCCCGGGTATCTAATATTTGAACAGGTCGTTCTTCGTAAGAGGCATCCTCATCTACCTCCAAGTCAGTCCAATCAAGCACATGAGAAGGGTCAGGTTCATACTTTCTACGTATAGCTACATGAAATACGTTGTGAACTCCCGAAAGTTGTGTCGGTAAAGCTAACCGGTATGCCACTTCTCCAATTCTCTCTAAGATCTCAAAAGGCCCAATGAACTTCGAAGATAATTTACCACTCTTACCAAATCTCATCAAACCCCGCCTTGGTGAGATTTTTAGAAACACATGGTCACCAACTTCAAAAGATAAAGGTCGTCTTCTCTTATCGGCATAACTCTTTTGTCGGCTTTGGATCGTAGCTAACCTCTTCCGAATGAGAACAACTTTCTCAGTTGTCTGTCTAACAATTTTTGGACCCAGTAATAGTGCATCACCCACTTCGGCCCAACAAACTGGTGATCTATAAGGTCAGCCATACAAAGCCTCAAATGGTGCCATCCCAATACTAGCTTGGTAACTATTGTTGTAAGCGAACTCAATCAATGGTAAGTGCCTTTCCCAAGGCCCCTTAAAATCAAAGACACAAGCTCTAAGCATGTCCTCTAAAATCTGAATGGTACGTTCCGATTGTCCATCGGTTTAAGGATGATAAGCTGTGCTAAGAGTCAACTTAGTTCCCAACGTCTCTTGAAGGCTTTGCTATAATCGGGCTGTAAAACGAGAATCCCTATCTGATACAATAGTCACAGGGACTCCATGAAGTCGAACTATCTCTCTATTGTACAACTCTGCCAAGCGTTCAACTGAGTCGCTGGTGCACATCGGAATGAAATGGGTAGACTTAGTCAACCTATCAACAATCACCCAAACAGCGTCATTGCTTCGTTGTGTTCTAGGAAGCCCAACTACAAAATCCATGGTAACACGCTCCCATTTCCACTCGGCTATCGGTAAGGGTTGTAACAAACCCGCTGGTCTTTGGTGTTCGGCCTTCACTTGTTGACAAATAAGGCACTTCGATACAAATAAAGTGACATCCCGTTTCATACCCCTCCACCAAAACTGACGACTAAGATCATGATACATTTTAGTGCCTCCCGGGTGTACCGCAAGGCGTGAGTGATGGAACTCTCGAAGTACTTCCTCTCTACAAGATTCTGGTACAAAAAAACGGTCAAGGTAATGTACACTTAGATCCGAGTAAACGTTCAAACCTTTCTCTTCCTTCCCATTGGAAATCTTAACATGGATTGATTCCATATCACAGTCTCCTCATTGTGTCTCTATGACCTTACTAACCAAGGTAGGTTGAGCATTCAAAGTAAAGCCTAATGGATCTTCACCACACACAACGAAGCCCTCAAGAAGTTAACCAACTTTGATAAAGAACCTATGGGAAAACTCTAATGGATCTTGAGAAATCAAGGTTTTGATCCAATTTGGCGTAGGGAAATGTAGAGAGAAGGGAGAAGAAAGGGTTTTTAGAGAGATATACAAAAGTGATTTGAAATATCAGATTTACGAACTGAAATAACATGGTCCGCTCGAGCATGGAAAGCCCCGCTCGAGTGCCAAATACACTTTCCTAGTACTTTGCAAACAGGTCAAACTTCTGAAACCAAACATTCTCCGCTCGAGCGCATAAATGGCCGCTCAAGCGGACTTGCAACTTCTAATGCATTTTGCATTTTTGCTTCAGGGGCATTGCCCCTCAACCCCGCTAGGGTGCTTCCCTAGGACCCACTAAGGGGCGCTGCCCCCTGGACCCTCGCGAGCTGACCGGGCAGCTCGATCCCCGCCAGGGTGCTGCCCCCTGGACCCCTGTTAGCTGATCGGGCAGCTCGATCCCTGGCATACTCAGTGAAGTGGCAAAACTGGGATCGCTACACGGGAGCTTAGGTATGAGAGCAGAAGTTCATGAATTGAGCACCCCACTTGCCCGATCAAAGATCGGCCTCTACTAATCATCATGTGATTTTTATTTACATTGTATGCTCTTATTCTGATTATTAGGCTATTTTACTATGTGACGCACACAAGTATAGACTAATTTGCAAAACTTGGAATATTTGATTTTGTATTTGTTTGAAAATTGGTTTGAATACGCGTCACTTGAAAAGGTGAGTTCGTACATTTAATCAATTTATCCCAATTTTGGCAATTTGCCTTCATCCACTGGCATTCAAACAAATATATCATTTAAGCAAATAGCCTCATGGAAAGCATGCTCGATATGGCAACAATCACACGCAATGCAAGATGCTAAAGCAATAAACGCTCACCTAGTACTCCAAGGCAAGCCAAATAAAGCAAAATAATTAGAAAATATGCATGTTCCTAAACAATGCAATGTGACTAATGCAACACACACATTTATGCAATTTTAATAAGCTAGGCTATGAGCATGGTATATGATTCGATTCAAAACATGTGATAAATCACGTATTCAAGCAATTAAATTGAATTTTGACACTAATTAATATGATGAGCTGAACCCAAATGCATGTGATACGCATGTATGCAAACATGAGAATGCTAAGTAAACATGATGCTCTATACTACTATCATAAGCGGAGAAATAAAAGGGAGAAAGAAATGGGGGTTGGAAGACACACACTTATTACATATTTGTCCTTGTGCAAGAGGGTCCAAATCGACGTCCGAATGTCCAAAATAAACTAACTACTTCAAATTCGACTTAATGAATTACATAACTAACTAAGTCGTTACAACAAGGATCTCTAGAATGAGTAACAAGCTAGAAATCTAAGTTAACTAGCTATGTAACTACAACAATAATTACAACAATAATGAGAGCATTAATTTACAATTTACAAAGGAACAAGGATGACATGCATGTGACGGTTTCAGAAGCATCTCTGCTTGCCTTCCTTGGAATCTGCCCTATTTCACCTTCAGCCACTGCCCCCTGTTTCTGCAAAAACACACTGTGTACCAAACATTGGAGCCCAGCCGGCCACCAATGAGGCCTGGCCGGCCCCAAATAAGGCCGGTCATGCCCTAATTTTGTGCAAAACCCTATTTTTGTGCTCTAAGATGAAAATAGTGCAGGCAGAGTTTTCTGAGCTTTGTTTGTCCCTTTTACACTTCTCTATCATAGAAAACCTCAAGAGAAGGACGAAGTCGTTTCCAAAACCATAAATGAGCAAGTTGCTTGTTTGATGATTTCGGCCACGATTTGGACAAAAATCAATGAATGCAATGAATAACACTCATCCTTCCCTCTTGTCATGGAGTGAACTTAAAAAGGGAAGTAGAAACGCTTCAAGGGACGTCAAAACACCATGAATTGATGTATGATGACTCTTGACATAATAGACTCGGCATAACGTCTGGCCGAACCTAGGCAATACGACTGATCTTCTTAATGTTAGTTGGTTCATTTTAAGCCCATTTTCTTAGTCTTTTCCATTCTTTAATTCATTTGTCTAAAATGATGATTAAGTCTGCTAAATGAGAAGAATGTCAAGCGAGAGGTACTCCTAAATATGAAGGAGAGACCATGCCTTTGACGATGAACCTCCGTAGAGATTAAGCCATTGAGCATAGGTTTCTAGCTCATATTTTGAATAACCATCGATCGGTTGAAATAACTCTCAAACAAGAAAAAAAGAAGAAAATGGAGAGGTTGCAGACATGATTGTGAGATTGATTTTTGATTAACCATAGAAAAGCCATTAAAGCATGTATAACATAACATAACAAACTAGATGTGAAGACTTACAGTGCAACAAGCTAGATATTCAAGCATATACTAATGAAATAAACTACAACAGCCATAAAACAGCCCATAATATGCTAAAAACAGTGACCAAAAATCATGTTAGAGAGCATAAAAAGGTAGAAAGGAATAAGGCAAAGCAAAGCCAGTGAACAAAACGCAAGGAGAAGTGGCTAACCTCTCCATTTTTGAGAGCTCAAACCATGTTTTTTTAGCCTTTTCCAAGCTTTGAAAATCAATTTAAAAGGCAAAGAAAAGAGTGTAAAAACAAGGGCTTGAGCTATGAGATAAGGTGCAAGAGAAGGTGTTAACCTTCTCTATCCTTTGGTAGCTATCCAAACCCAAGTTTAAACACTTGAAATGGACTCTAGACAACACAAAAACACAAGAAGTAGCTAATAAGAGATAGAAAAAGAAGTAAAAGAGAATGTGGTAAGCTTATACCTGTCAAAGAAGCAAGCTCTTGTTTGTAATACAAACTTGGTTCAAGCACATTCTCAAGCTTGAATTGTGATGCACAAGCCTCAACCAAGGCTCCAAGGTTATGATCTAAGGTGGTGTATGGTGTATGGATATTAGTCAAAGAGAGATAGGTTTGCTCAAATGTGACTTGTATAGGAAGAAAGAGCTCTCTCTTCTGTGTATATGTTCTTTTGAAATTGTTCAACCCTTAAAATAGAGGTATAACCTCGTTTTTAGCAAAACAATTGGCGGACTTTCGCCCAGAACAATGTGTATCACCAGTGAGGCATGGCCGGACCCAAATAGCCACGGTCGGCTCTCAATAGGGCACGGCCGGGCCCTAGTGTACTGCCCCCTTCCTCTATTTCAAGCTTAGTGTAAGGTGACACAATGTTTAAAAATGAACCTCTGAGGTAAGAATAAGGCAAGTAAGAAGGTTTTGGGATTATTTCGGGACTCAACCTTGGATTCCCTCGCCAAGAACTTGAATCACACAATGCAGTTTTCATCATCAAGTGCGTTGGACCAAGCGCCTACGTCTTACAGGTGGTCAAAAGTGGGGTGTCTACACCAAGCGCGAGACTAGGCTCAGTGAGGTTCGCTTGGATATCTATTTGAGTCAGCCAACTGGTGTGCCTCCCGAGGAGGTTCCGAAATATATTGTGATCAAGTTTTGTGACCATAATGCAAGTTTAAGTTATTTTCTTTTGTTTGTTTGGTCAGTTTCTTTGGGTCTATCTGTATCTATGGTGATGTAAGACTGACATTCTGATGACATCATATATGTTTGTAAATATAAGTTTTATATTTCCTGCCCCATGTATGTCTACATAGCTCTATGGACGTTGTATGTTTATAATTACTTCCGCTAGCCCCCTTACTATACGTTAATCTATTCAAAGGCCTTTGGTAATCCCAGGATTACTGGCCGGTTACGAAGCTAAATGTGTGGGGGCAGGTTTGGGTCATGACAGAGTGGTATCAAAGCACATGTTCTATCGCACACATGAATCCATATGAACTATAGGATGTCGAAGTAAGAGTTAGGGACATTACATCTGTATGTGTGAGTGTGTGATATCAAGTGAACATATCTAAACCAATATACACTGACACTAGAATGAAATGAACTAAAATTGAATGCTGTGAAAAGTATTATTTGCCTGTGTTTATTAGTGCTCTGTTTACCTATAGCAAATGGAAAATCCAAGAAGTGATGGTGCCGCTGAATCTTCTGAGACCTGAATGAACCGAATGGAACAAATGCTTGAAGCTTTGATAGAAGCAATGATGTAACAACAAAGACAACGACCTTTGCCTCCTCTGCCCCTTCCACTCCAAGTAGAGCCGGTCAACAATGACATTCTCAGTTTGACTCAGAAATTTAACAAGATAAAGCCACCGAATTTTCTGGGTGGTATTGAACCGCTAAAGGCAGAGACATGGATGCTAGAGACCGAAAAACTATTTGAAGTTTTTCCATGTTCCGAAGTTCAGAAAGTTTTGTTGGCCACCTATACTTTGAAAGATGAAGCCCGATGTTGGTGGATGGTTATTCGAGACACTAATGGGGCTTTAACTTGGAATCAATTCAAGGAGATTTTCTATGAGAAATACTTCCCTCAATGTTTTCGGGATAGAAAAGTGTCTGAATTCCAAGAACTCAAGCAAGACAACATGTCAATAGCAAAGTATGAAGCCAAGTTTACCGAATTGGCCCGGTTTGTTGCACATATGGTGGATACCAATTACAAAAAGGCTCAAAAATTTGAAGGAGGCTTGACATTAGAAGTGTTTGATCGGGTTGGTGTGTTGAAACTGCACAAATATGTGGATGTGCTTTATAGGGCCCTAATGGCCAAAGCCAACTTAGCCGCAATGAAATAGACTAAGGCTCCAACAACCAAATGGAGAGGCAAGAGATCTGAAATTAATTTCAAAAAGGGTCGGTCATTTTCAAAAAAGCAAAACATAGAATCCTCCAATAGTTCAAGCCAAAGTAGTGGATCTACTCCAATTTGCTCAGAATGCGAAAGAAAACACAAGGGTGCCTGCTATCGATCAACATGTGCTTTCTTTTGGTGTGGCAAAACTGGCCACATGATAAAAGATTGTCCACTCATATCCTAAAATTCTAACCATTCTACGACAAGTTTAGATGGATCCGTTTCTTTACTAAGAACAAATGTGGGAGCCAATACGGGGAAAAAAAACTTTGAGGTAAGGTAGAGTGTTTTCACTTGTGCTAGGAGACGTCCAAAACGCCGAATCTGTGGTGTCAGGTATACTCCCTATTTGTGCTCAAAATGCATATGTGCTGATAGACTCTGGTTCTGTACATTTATTCGTGTCACATGTTTTTTCTTGAAAATTGACTAGATCACTAGAACCTATGAATTATTTGTTATCTGTATCTACACCTTTTGGGGGTTCTATGATGTGTGTTTATGTGTATCCTGTGTGTGACATCATGATTGGGGATGTGTTATTGTATGTTGATTTGCTGCCATTGGATATTGCTCATTTTGATTGTATATTGGGTATGGATTGGTTGACTAAGTATTGTGCAACTATTGACTGTGTGAATAAATCTGTTGTCTTCCGACTACCTGGCTTGTTTGAATTTGTGTTTGCTGGGAATGGGATAGTTCCATCTCCTTATATGATTTCTGCTTTGAAAGCTGTCAAATTGCTGCAAAAGGGATGTAGGGGTTATTTGTTCAGTGTTTTAAATGTGACTTTTGATAGCCCAAATGTGGAAACTATTCCTGGAGCTAATGAATTTCCTGATGTGTTGCCAACTGAACTACCTGATGATTTGATTGATAGAGAAATTGAATTTACCATTAATGTAGTGCCTAGAACACAACCAATTTCGAAAACCCCATACAGAATGTCAACCTCTAAATTGAAAGAATTGAAAACCCAACTCCAAGAACTGCTAGACAATAAGTTTATCTAACCGAGCACTTCACCTTGGGGTGCTCTTGTTCTATTTGTCAACAAGAAAGATGGGTCTTTAAGGCTATGTAATGACTACCGTGAATTAAACAAAGTAACTGTCAAGAACAAATATCCACTGCCCAAATAGATAATTTATTTGACCAATTCCAGGGAACCCAAGTCTTTTCAAAAATTGACCTTAGATCCAGATACCACCAATTATAAGCTAAGGCAGAAGACATAGAGAAAACCGCATTCCGAACTAGATATGGGCACTATGAGTTTTTGATAATGCCATTTGGAGTAATTAATGCACCTGCCGCCTTCATGGACCTAATGAATAGGGTGTTTAAACCATATCTGAATGAATTTGTTGTTGTGTTTATTGATGATAATTTTATTTACTCCAAAAGCAAGGAAGATCACGAAAATCATTTGAGAACCGTGCTACAGATTCTGAGAGAAAGGAAATTGTATGCGAAACTCTCCAAATGTGAATTTTGGCTTGACAGTGTGACCTTTCTAGGGCATGTGATCAACAAAGATGGCATATCAGTTGACCCACAAAAGATTGAAGCTATTGTAGACTGGCCAAGACTGACAACTGTATCTGAAGTTAGAAGTTTTTTGGGGCTTGCTGGCTATTATAGAAGATCTGTGAAAGACTTCTCCAAACTTTCCATGCCATTGACATAGTTGACATAGAAAAATGTGCCTTTTGATTAGAATGATCACTACAACAAGAAAGCCTTTGGTGACAGATTGATTTTGTCTCCAAACATCAAATTGTCGTCACCAAAGTCATCTATGACAAAAAAATTTTGTCACCATGGTCGTCATCTATTTGTCGTTGCAGAAAGTACCTGGTGACGAAAAATTATTTCGTCGCCTATTCTTCATTTTTGGAGATGAAATTTTTCTTCTAAAAATGTTGAATTTTTCGTCCTCTATACCATCCATTTCGTCACTATAATTAAATAATATTTTATTTTTAATTGTTTAGGCGACGAAATATTTCATCACAAAATATTAAGATAGAGGTTTTAGTGACAAAATTTATCCTCACCAATGATATAGATTAAGGTGACAAAAAAATTCATCACTAAAATGAGCACAAAACAAAATTCTTCAATGACAAAGACAATTTTGTCACCAAATATTTCAAGTTAGTGACGAAATATTTAGCAAACATAACGGAATTATTTGTTGGAACTATATCATTAGTGACAAAATTATTCGTCAAGAAAAGTTGTTTGAAAACTAATAGCGACGGTTTTTTATTTCGTCGCTAATAATAATTAACATTTTTAAAAATAGGGGCAATATTTTAAATTTTCAATTTTTTTTCACTAAAAATTCCATGCACATTTTAATAACATGTTTAATAAAATATCTATTATAGATTGTGAGACCATGAAATATCCTCTCACATGGATGTCGTTCGTGAGATTCAACGAAGACAGTTCCATGAACCTGCAAGAGATAAATTTGGTTGATGCCACCCAACCGGGGTTACCGGCCGGGGACACTCCAATGATGAAGTTAGAATCCATGAATGAAGAATCAAGAATAGTAAAGTGTGTTTGTGTGCTGCGTAGAGCAGAAAGAGATCATACCATATGCCAAAAGGTGCCTTCCTTTCATAGACGGGGGTGGGCCGAATAAGCCCAATAGTTAGGCCGTTGACAGGCCTTGTTTGGGTTAGCCCAATAAGTTGATATATATTTTTTTCTAGCTCCCACAATTGCCCCAAAATTTTCATGGTCTTCGGTAGAAGGAATGAGAGTTTTAACTACCGATTTATGTTGTTCAAATAGATGTTAGGTCCTTTGACAAAGAATACATTTGATAAATGAATAACATAAATGAATGAATGGCTGGATGAATGCATGTATGTATGAATGTATGTACAAATATATGTATATAGAGGAGAGAGGTGAGCTAAAGCCCAGTGAGTAATACCATCTCTATAACAATGGGCCACGGTATTATAACCCCCGGGTAAGGGTGTAGGCCGTGGTATTATAACCGAGGGCAAGGGTGTAGTATATTGCCGAGTGCAAAGATTACTTCAAAATATGGACTTTCGTGCCGAGCTAGAAATATTTCTATATGCCGAGCACGGAAATGATTGCCTGAACCAAATAAGACAGATTAAATAAGGTAGATATATCAGCCAAAAGATAGACCACGGTATTATTACCCCCGGGTGAGGATGTAGACCTACGGTATTATAAGCCCCGGGTGAGGGTGTAGGCCTGCGGTATTATTACCCCTGGGCGAGGGTGTAGGCCTTTGCTAATGGCGCTCCATGCCGAGTGCGAAGATTACGCTGTACTCGAAGACTTATGTTAATTTTAAGTGGCGATATATTGGGCCGACTATTTAATTGCCAAGTTGCTCGGTTTGCGTTTAGTCCAAGGTAGACTTGCTCCATTGCTTTTGAAGGACATGTGTTAGTCAGAAGGAATGCAGATTCCCATTGCCCTATGTTGCAGGGAAGATTTGGCTTTGGTAAAATGATGGCGCACAAAAATATGCAAATTGCCGACTGCCAAATGCGAATTGCTGATTGCCAAGTGCTAGCGGCTGACTGCCAAGTGTGTAATATATTGCCCCAAAACTGGCGCTTGCTTAGAGTGGTGTGAAAAGGAGCGAGAGTGTGTAACCCAAGTAAATGTTGTTGTAATGTTTGTACCAAGTTGGCTGAGTATGCATGCATATCAAAGGTGCCGAGTGTCCCAATTGGAAAGCGGAAAATTGATTGATGTCCCAGTGGGCAATTGTTTTGCCAAATAATTTTTTGTTAGGCGAATAAAGTTGCCGAATACTGTGGCCAATGTTGCTACATAAAATTTTGACAATGCATAAAGTTGACCAATAATGTTGTTTAGCCGAAGAAAGTTGATGCACGGCCGAATAATGATCATACATAATGTTGAATTAATAATGGTGCTGAATAATCTTGCCAAGTAAAATTGATGCACTGCTGAGTAACTAGTGTCAAAACATCGGTGTTCGTTTCATATATAATGTGATTTTGCCAAAAAGTTGGTCGGCTACACTTGGGTCGGTGATTGTGCCGATCTTTTGGTCGACGATTTTTCTTAGCTTCGCGGTGTGTCGGCATCCCTTTGGAGTTGGATTTGCTAAGAACTTGGTTGGCAATGGTTGCCAATTTATTGAAGTTGAGTTTCTTGCCCAACGTATATTTGCCCCATTGCTTTTGAATAAGATTTGTTATTCGGAAGGAATAAAATTGACTTTTGCCAAAATTGCCGAGTGGGCCGATAACAATTTGAAACAGAGTCTGTGCCCCTATTCGGTGCTGTGGTGATATGCGAAGCGAGCCATTGTGCTCAATTCTTTGAATAAAATTTGAATTTTTTTTTTTGAATTTGAATTTGAAAATTTGTTCGTACGGATGGGCCCTCAATGCATCAAATAGCTAGAAACGAATAACGGATCATTGGAATCGGACCTCTGAGGGTGAAAGTGCAGCCAAAAATAGGTCAGACGGCTCAAATTGGTGAAGAATTGAGCTCCGCGAAGCGCTGGATAAGTTCTTGGCTTGGCTTGGTGGCTTTGGCAAAAAATAAAAAATATAGAAATATGGTGCCAATAAGACTTGAACCCTTGCCTTTAGAAAGAAGAAAGAGTATTGAACCATTATGCCAAGATAAAGCCTTATGTTTGTAATCAACAAAGTTTATATTTGAATGTGATTGTTTAGCTATTATGGGATGTAGCTTAGCTACGATGCACCGAATAATTTCTTTTGTTTTCCATGCAGCCTCTCGTCGTCTTCTTCGGTGGAATATGTGATTTTCTGGGCAAATTTCAATTAGCTCATATGGCTTCGTTTTAGCTCCGATTTTGACGTGGTTTGTTGCGTTGGACTCGTCTCAATGAGTACTTCACATTGGTATGGTCAGAACTTGAGTTTGATAGCTTTTGAAATTTCAGTTTTCGGCACGTGTGATCCGTTTCACAACTTTCGGCAGACTTGGGTTGCTTCTTGGCTTCTCGGGTTAGTGGGTTTGGACTCTTTGAGCCGATACGAATCCTGTGGTATGTTCAAATGTGGATTTTGGCAAGCCGAGATGATAATTCTATGCCGAGATATTAGTGCCGACTAAGTTACAATGTTGCCGAATATTATTGCGGAAGAATATTGTACTATAGTCAAAGAATGTGCCGAATAAGAAATGTTGCGGAGTAATTGTTGACGAATAAATTGCCGAAGCCAAATAATATTTCCAAAGCCAAGTTGATAATATGATATGCCGGATTGCAGAGGATAGCAATGTGATGATATTTAGTGTATAATTCAAAGTTGATAAGCAATGCTGAAGCCGAATAATACTCCGAAGCCGAGTTGATAATATGTAGAATGATATGCCGAATTGCAATGGTAATGATTTGCAGAGTTGCTAATATGCCGAGCAAGTTGCTGAACAAGCCGAATAAGTTGTTGAAGCCGAGTTGATAACATGTAGAATTAATGTAGATAACACGCAAATAAAAATTGCTAAATAAACCAATAAGTTGCCGAACTCCTTGTCTATAATATGCCGAATAAAAGTTGCCGAATAAGGTGCAATAATGTGCCCAATATGCGCCAATACTGTGCCGAATAATGGTTATTTTGGCTCAAATTTTGGTTGCCAATAATGTGCCAAATAATGGTTGCTTGGGCTCAGAAATTTTGGTTGCCAATAATATGCCGAATAATTCCAACAGTGGGTATGGTTGGCGAAACAACTTAGATACAAAAATTTATCAAGGAAAGACATGAGCCATTTGTTTCTTAGTTGGGGAGCCACAAAACATAATTCCTTAATTCAATAACATGTATGTTAGCAAGAATCAATTTTAAATAAACTCCTATGAAGAAATAAATAAACAATTCTAGAAGTGGGTTCGGCCGAGCAACCATTTGTATAACGCTGAAAAGAAACTTCCATAAACAAAAATGTGAAACCCAATTTTAGAGAGAGAAAGTGAAAATGCTCAAGTAAATTCAGGAGCACTGCATCTAAATGTATAAAAAAAGCTATAATTGGGGCAACAATTGATCAAGAATACTATGCTTGTTTTTGCTAATTATATTCCAACAACAACCCACCACAAAATTGATCAAGAATACTATAGATACAAAATCAAGTTGAAGCAGAATTAAAGAGACCCAACTGTGGGTCGTATTACTTGGGATTGATTTTGCTTTTGTAGAAAGTGCACTAACCTCAATGCAACCAATATATGTTTACTTATAGCAATATGTTTGTTGTGTTCTTCGTTGCTCTCATTCAGTCTTTCCCACAGACGGCGCCAATTATGAGACCATGAAATATCTTCTCACATGGATGTTGTCGGTGAGATTCAACGAAGACAGCTCCATGAACCTGCAAGAGATAAATCTGGTTGATGCCACCTAACCGGGGTTACCGGCCGGGGACACTCCGATGATGAAGTTAGAATCCATGAATGAAGAATCAAGAATAGTAAAGTGTGTTTGCGTGTTGCGTGGAGCAGAAAGAGATCATACCATATCCCATAAGGTGCCTTCCTTTTATAGACGGGGGTGGGCCGAATAAGCCCAATAGTTGGGCCCTTGGCAGGCCTTGTTTGGGTTAGCCCAATGTAGACCTCCCGGAACTCCGCTCCGTGCGCGAAGGTGCGAATTGTTGTTCTTAGCTACTACAGTTCGGACTCATGTCACGGTTCTGAATCTAATCTCAGAAAGTGCAATGTAAGACTGATAAATCACCAAATAGTCCAAATCCGGCAAATCGTTTTGGAAAATAGATTTTAATCAAGAAGTTCCAAACATGGACTGCTTTGTCAGATTTCAGAGTTGCCACCTAAATATTTTGTTTTGGGAAATTTAGGAAACCCTGACTCGTGCCTAAGGCCATGTGTCCGTCATCACCAAAGTTGCCTCGGCTCGGGAACTTGGATACGAGAGGGGAAGGTCATGCAATGAGCACCGTCGCTTGCTCGATCAAAGATCGGCCTTTACTAACATGATATGTTATTTTTGAAAACACATGCGTTCTTATTCCGGTTTATTAATCTAGAATTACTACGTGATGCGCACATCATACAAGTATAGACTAAATCACTCGAATTGGAACAAAACATCTCATGTTTGCTTGTTTGAAAATGGTTTGAAGGTGCTACTGGCAAGTAGGCTAAGTCGCGGATTTGCCACCCTCAAGTGGGCTTAGGAAAACATGATTTTGCCACTCTCAAGTGGGCTTAAAACTCGCATTTCGATGAATTGTTTCAATTCAAGCAATCCAACCTTCATCCACAGGCATTCAGACAGTTAATCACTTAAGCAAATATCCTCATGGCAACATTTACACGCATGCAAGGATGCTAAACTCAAGTGTACTCTGAGCCAAAACAGAAGCTAGTTAGAAATCATGCATGATCCTAGCTATGTCAACAATGCCTAATGCAACACATACAAAATGCAACTAAGATAGGCTCGGTTATTCTAAGATGTCATGTGAATGCGATTAGATAACATGTATTCAAATTGGAATTGAAATACAATGCAATTTGTATGATGCGCCGAGCTCGGTGCATGCAAGACAGATGAATGGATGCACGCATGCTAGCATAAGGATGCTAATTGAAATATGCCCTAAAACTAACCATCAAAAAGCTGGTAAATAAAAGGGAGAAAGAAATGGAGGTTGGAAGACATGCATCACACACACGCACACTTATTACAACAGTTGTGCCCTCTCGACGGAGGGTCTGAATAATGAGCTAACTAGCTAATCTAAGCTAATTAAACTAATTATTACAAGCCAACTAATTAACTAACAAGTTAACTAACTAGTTATTACAACACAAATTGAATAGTTAAACGCATTAACTAATTAAGTACAAAACCAAAGCATTAGCTAGCTAAGTAAAGAAGCTAAGTAAAGCAGTAAAGAGATGTCCCTGGAGGGAGAAGAGTGTATGCATGCTCGGTCGCCTCGTTCGGAAATCCATTGCAATGCCCTAACTTGCCTCTGTTTTCAATTGTTCTCAGAGCACTGTACAAACTTCAGGGTAGCTTCTACTCCATCATGAGGACCCCCAGGAAGGTTGCGGACCAGTTATTGGTGTTGCCAACCACCTGCCGACCACCTATGTTTGCTGCAGACCAGAAAAAGTGGTCGGCCAGCCACTTTTACTGGTCTGCCGAGCAGTTTTTGCTGCACTTCTCCAGTTTGCTGCAACAGAGGACAAGAAGGGGCATGGCAATGTATTTGCAACATATGTGTGCACAACCACCCTCCCTATCATTTCATGAGCTCAAGGGAGTGTAATTCTCGACCCTCGGGCCACCAATCACGCATCTCGATGCATGATGGCCGAGAAGCCAAGATTGCACGAATCAATGTGAAATGAATGCACACATAACACATAAGTGCCTTTAACTCTATCATGCACGATCAAGAGCGTCGGCGACCGAGAAATGAGGCACGTTTCATCACTTCGAGTATGAAGCGTCCCTCGTTTCCCGTGTTCGGATTAACACCTAACCCAAACAAATGCAATGCAACTCAAGCATGCAAACATGAGCAACCTATCAATGCTAATGACATGCATAAACAATGCAAGGCAACATGATCAACCTATCAATGCTAGTGGCATGCATACACAATGCAAGGCAACATGATCAACCTATCAATGCTAGTGGTATGCATACACAATGCAAATGCAACATAAGCATGCAAACATGAGGCAATGCAACAAGCATGTAACAATATGCAATGCATCAAGCATGCAACAATATTCAAACCACATGCTCAATGGATTTAAACCGAATATGGACAGACCTCAATCATGCCCAAAACAGTGGCCATAATACTATGAAATAAAGGCATGAAGGCAAGAGAAATGCATGCACATGTATTGGCTCACCAATTAGGCATAAGAACACAACTCTCAAAAGTGCTCAAGGAGTGACAAATGTGGAAGTGTAACAACACTATGAGCACTGAAATTAGGTATGAAACAATGCCAAATCATTCAATCAACACAAGCAAGGCATGCAAGAGTCCTTACCAAAGAGGACTACTCTAGAGACATGCAATACATGGCACAAATACATGAACCAAGCATGGACAGAGTTCAAATAGGTCTAAGCAAAGACCAAAACATGCCGAGATAGGGGCTCAAAGGTCTAAGCCTGCATGCATGCACACTAGGCCATAAGTAAGACAACAATGCACAACCCTTAGAGGCACTCAAAGGGTGAAAGAAGTGGGAACATGGCAATGCTACATGCTCTGAAATACCATGTTAAATGATGCCAAATCATGCACATGTCACAAATGAAGCATGCTAGGAGGCTCAAAGCTTGAAACTAGCATAGGCACTTGCACTATAACTATGCAAAACATGAAGCATATGGAAAATACAACCCAAAACAATCCTAGAGCATGTCAAAATGATGCTAAAACATGTATGGAGGGAAGTCAAAACAAGCCAACATGAAGGGCCAAAACATGGATCATGCAAGGGTAAGAGGGAGGATTACACTACACCTACCAAAACCAAGCATGAGATGGCTTTGCCAACAAAAATCAGAGTTATATCATGGCAAAATAACCCCAAAAACACACTGAAATGATAGCTCGCAAGCTTAGACATGAAGGCATACACAATGACTCATGTTTAAGGCATAAAGCACAAACTCTCCAACGCATTGAAAGAGTGAAAGATGTGAATGCATGGCAATGAAACATGCTCTGAAATCACATATAAAATGATGCTAAATCATGAAAATAGCTTAAGCAATGCATGCTAATGGACTCAATACACAAAGCTAGTGAGCTAAAATGCACTATGGCTATACAAAGCAAGGCATGCATGACCAAAAAAACATAAATCAGACCTTAAGCATGGTAAAACATGGCCAAAAGCTTCTTGAAGTTGAGCCAAAAACATGCTAGAATGATGATCAAAAGCATGATACATGTTAGGCTAACATGTAAGATTGCACTACAAGTGTGTGAAGCATGCATGGGGCTACCAAACCAAACCTTGACAGAGGTATATCATGGAAAAAAAACACCAAGAACATGCTAAGATAGAGTTAAAACATGCAAGAAAGACATGCTACTTCATGAGGCATACAAAGCTAGTTTATGAGGATTACACTACAAGTGTAAATAGCATGCAAAGGATGACTAAACCAAGTGAAAACAGAGGTATGCCATGTCAAAATAACCCCAAAAACAAGTTGAGAATAAGCCAACACAAGCTTAACAAACATGCTCAAATATGAGGCATACAAGGCAAGCAACCAAGATACAAGGAAAGGGGATGACCCTCTCCTATTTGGGACCTCAAAACATAAGTTTTACCACTAAAAATCAACTGGATTTCAGTGGTTGAAAGGCCAAGAGAAAGTGATCTCAAGGGCCTAAAGTGATGGTGTAAAATAAAGCCAAACAAGGCACAAGAGGGGGTAGATCACCCCCAACATAAAAGAGACCTTAAACAAACATTACAAGCATGCAAAATTAGAACTTTTTTTAGTAGAAACTCAAGCCAAAATAAGCATGCAAATAGGGCCAAAAGCTTAATAAAAAACAAGGGTTTAAGAGGTTAGAAGCTCACCCTTGTAAAACAACTTTAGAGCAACAACTCCAGCAGCTTTTTTGATCAAAACTAGTCCAAAAATACCAAAAACAACCTCAAGATGCCTCAACTCCAAGAGTATGGTGTTTCACTATGTGTTTGTGTACAAAAATGTGAAGAATAGACACTTTAAGGCATAAATATGAAGAGCAAGAGCAATATAGAGATAGATGGTATATGTATATCTCAAGCACAAAATTTTGAACCTAAAGCAAGAGGGAGGAGGTTCCCTCTTATAGAAAAACAAAGTTCAAGCTTGTTGAACAAGCTTAAGGCTCTAAGCCATCCCTCCATACACGTGTATGGAGGATGGTTTCTGTGCCTTCCAGCTGGCACAACTGGTAAGAAAAGATCTTCAGGAAGCTGAAGGAAAGCTGCCGACCAGTTGAAGTGGTCGGCCAGCTACTTGCATTGGTCGGCCAGCTACTTTTTCTGGTCTACAAGAAGAGCAAGTGGTCGGCAAGTGTCCGGCAAGGCGAAAAAGTGGATGTCAAGTGTTTAAATTGAAGCCCCAGAAGTAAGCTTTCCAATGGCGCCAGCCTTGCATCAAATTTCCAACTGTGCAAAAAGTTATGCCCTTTTTGGTGAAGCCGCGTAGTTTCGATCCAACCAGATTGATGCCCTACTTCAACCAACCATATCTCCCCCATCCGGACTTGGCTTTAGGAAATTCTTGAGTGCAAAATGAAGCCCCAGAAGTAAGATTTCCAACGGTGGTGGCCTCATAGCTAAAATCCAAGTATTCAAAAGGATAGGCCTGATTTAGTGAGGGCTACTTGAGAAAAAAAACCAGCTGGCCGACCAGAAAACTGGCTGGCAGGCACAAAAAGTGGTCTACAGGGGGAGAAACTGGTCTACACCCCTGTTTCAACCTCCAGGCAAAGGAAAACAAGGTTTGGTTCAAAACCAAACCAAAAAGGAAGCAAGAAAAAGGTCCGCGGGACAAGGCACGCAGCCAGAAACCCCGAAAACTAGTCTACGAGCACAAAAAGTGGTCTACGAGAGGCAAAAGTGGTCTACGACCACAAAAAGTGGTCTACGAGACCTCTGTGTCCCTCTAGGCAAAGGCAACAAGGCATGGTCCAAAAACCAAGCCAAGAGGAGAACGCTAAGAGGTTCCGAGACAAGGCGCTCGGCCGAACGCTAAGAGGGAAAAGTGGTCTATGACCACAAAAAGTGGTCTACGAACACAAAAAGTGGTCTATGGACCTCTCTCTCCCTCCAGGCAAGGTCAACAAGGCATGGTCTACAAACCAAGCCAAAACACAAAAAGTTCAGAGGCCCGGAGGCAAGGCACTCAGCCGAAAACTCTGGAAACTCGAAACGAGCACAAACATGCGCGATCACCGAGCGCTCAATCGATGACTTCTGAGTCTTAAGGTCGGTCAAAAATGGGGTGTCTACACGCAATAAGTTGATATATATTTTTTTCTGGCTCCTACACAGATCAACACAAAAACTTGTTTATCTTCATAAATACCACAGTTGAAATATGCCGCATAATATCCGCAAAAATACAATATCACTTGCGGATTACAAAACATGTCTCATAATATCCACAAAAATATAATATCAAGTGCAAATTACCAAACATGTCTCATAATATATAGAAAAATATAAACTTTACAACACAACCAAAATACATATAAGGTAATATTAACAAAAACACAAAATGAGCAAACTCCTGCTCTCTAGATTACCAAACACGTCCATCTCTAATCTCCAATCTGCAACAAAACAAAACAAAACAAAACAAAACAAAAAAAGAGGAAGACAATTACTATCTTATCAATAAAATATACAATTTAACATTTTTCGAAAAGTGCATTTTTTGATTTAGTTTTCAAACCGGGAATCCTATACTAGTTTCATATGTTTCCACAACTTACATTGGTCCCTCCCAAGGTGTTCGGGGTGTTTCCCAGGCCTTCTCGTGGTTGTCTCACGATTTTGGCCCCCAATAGCCTATTTTCAAGCCTAAGTGTTGGAAAAAGTGCATCTTTCAACTTAGTTTTCAAACCAACAGTCTCGTTCTAGTTCCGTAAGTTTCCATAACTTACATTGGTCCCTCCCAAGGTGTTCGGGGTGTTCTCCAGGCCTTATCGTGGTTGTTTTATGATTTTGGCCCCCCGATGGCCTATTCTCAAGCCTAAGTGTTAAAAAAGTGTATTTTTCTACTTAGATTTCAAACTGGGAGTCCCATGCTAGTTCTATAAGTTTCCACAACTTACATTGGTTACTATAAGTTTGGAATACAATGGTAAATTTTTGGGAGTCTCATGCTTGTTCTATAAGTTTTCACAATTTACATTGGTTCCTCTCGCAGTGTTCATGATATTTCCCGAGCCTTTTCGTTCCTATTTGAAGCTTCCCTTCCTCCCTAAGACTTATTTTTGTGCCTAAGCATTGGAATAGTGCAAATTTCAAAGTAGTTTTCAAATCGAGAGCCACGTGCTTGTTCCGTAAGTTTGCACAACTTATGTTGCTCCGTCTTAAGGTGTTTGTGATGTTTCTCGGATCTTTACATGCATATTTGACTATTTTCCTGGGACCTTTCGTGCCTAAATGTCAAAGTATTTTTTCATTCTACCAAAGTTGAAGAAGAAAGTTTATACTAAATTAACATAGAAACATGATATACTAACCAAGAAGCTTGTCCATCAGAATTTGAACTTTCCCCACTCTCAAAATTTCCTGTGATACCTTTCTGCCTCAAACACTCTATGATACTTTGTATCTTCTTGCTTTGTTTTTTCTCTGACTTTTGAAACCATGCAATTTGTTCATTTTGCTGTGCTATTTGCATGTCATGACGTTGAACATAGTCACGATTTTTAGCAGGTGCAACAGTAGTCTTCATAGAAGAAGAAGGCCTCATGCCGAGTCCTTTCACATAACCTGCCCTTGGCTTAAGCACCTTGACTGACAACTCCTCTAGGGTCAAGGGGATTGCACCAATCTCTGAGAGGTGTTCTGCTTGCATCTGTATCATGTTGTCCTATTAATTTGAAATAAATCAAACAATTATTAGTTATTCTACCCTACAAAGCAAAATAAATAATTTTATCAAACTCACAAAACATTTCCTTGTACATACATAATTAACTTGGCTCTCCGACGAAATCCATTCATGCGTGTCTGAATTGTAGTGGATGGACTTGTAAAATTCTGCCAAATCAGGCACTTTTCCATTTGCAATTATCTGATTCATTTATTTTTTTAATGTAATTTCAAATATTTAAATAACAAAGCCTACTAATCCAATAATAAAATTAGTAGAACGCACCGAGCTATACACTTTAACCAGGATTGATTTGATCCACATCGATGTTTTGTTTTCATTTACATCCTATTATTCACATTAGTTAGTGATTGTTCCTACACGATTGAAACACCAATAAAAACAAGAAAACTTAGTATTAGTAAGAAGAAACTTAATTTTTGACAAATAACAGAAAGCATTTTACCTTGAATTCTTTACTATTCCACTTCTTGTCAATTAGAGATGTCCACTGATCAAGAGTAACACTTGCATGTGGGTGGCTTCTCGCGTACTCCTCCCCTCTTGCATCCTTAAGTTGCTTGTATTTTTTGTGCAACCTATAGGTGAAGCCACTCAATCGCCGACCAAACTGTGTGTCTAAAGCCTTTGCTATATCACTCTGATTTCCTTGTAGATCAAACTGATCCTGCAAAATCAAATCATTTTTTTCATAAGTTAAATAACCTATTCTCTTGTTCACATACACAATTAGACATAGCAGCAACCAACTGTGAAACACAACAGGAAAGGGTGTACAATAATAGTCTTGATATTCTTTGATATTAGGAAAGGAAGAACGTTGAAAATCACAATAAGCAACATTGGAAGAGCAAGCAAAACAAATCATCTTATGAAAACAAAGAACTCCATAATAATGGCTGCTTTGTCCATACAGGTTTCTTGAAAAAACAGCATAAGTGATTATCAAATGTTATTTGTCAATGAGCTCATATGACAAGCCCAAGTCACGTAGTATTTTCTTAGCTTCATAAGTTGACTTTGGAACCAAATTTTCTTTCGGTAAAAGTCTACTTAAAAACTCTAGCATCATGTCAACTGACTTATTGCTCCAATGATTTGTTACCTTCATATTAAGCACTTCGATCACAAACTTCAACAAAGTATAATTTGTACAATTCGGGAACACCTCACGCTTGGCATCGGTCAACAACTTATCAAAAGTTCTCATTTCCTCTCCTTGGGTTGTATCAGTTGATTCCCCTCTTATTCGATCTTCCACTAAGGCATCAATACCACCTAAAATTTCATCACTATCAAGTCGCATCTCGTCATCACGATAAGCCTCGTTTGAAACACGGGGTTCCCCATGCTGGTGCCATATAGTGTAAGTTTGCATAATCCCATATTGGAGCAAATGAATTTCCACATTTTGAAGATTTTGTCTACAAACATTCACACACTTTATACACGGGCACAAAATATTACCATTCTGGTCTAAAACCCCCATTGTAAATTGAAGAAATAACTTGTCTCCATCATTATATAGTTTACTCATCCTTCCATCAGTCGTCCTACCTAGGGCAATCAAACTTGTATCCATGTTTGATCACAAATGAAAGATTTGGAACAATATAGTATAATATAGACTTGTGTATTTATGAACTATTTAAATTGAAAAATTCAATAAGAGCTTCACCAAATATATATATACAAATCTTTAATAAAGATTCTTATACAAGTTCTAAGGTTATATGCAAGAAAGGAATAAAAACTAACAAAAATGGTCATTAATAATTTTAACACATCTTTAAAAATACAAGACAAAATAGAAACAAAACCAAAACTAAAAATATTAGATGAATCAAAATTAAACACCAACTCTCCTGTTGATCACTAACCACTTGACCCATCATTACATTTGTTTTATAACATACTGGTCAAATTTGTAACGCCCTCAAAATTCAACCCATTAAATATAAAACCAAACATGCATTATTATATTAAAACAATAATATAAATCCATCCATCAGAGTATTATGAAATAAAACATCAGAACAAATGCCCTACGGGCTTACATCTTGCCAAGCCAACACTTGGACACAATTCACAGAGTTCTAACTCAAAAACAGATAAAGCCCTAGGCTTGAAAGATTACATTATTCAAATAAAAATAAATAAACAAATCTTCAAGTCCAATCCTCACAAGCTAAGTCCTTGGAGGGAGTGAACCACCTGAACCTGAAAATAAAGTTCCCATATAGGGTGAGCCACAGCCCAGTAGAGAAATACTAAACCAAGCATAAGAATTAACTAAAGTATTAGCATCTGATACATGGTTAACACACTATAATCAAGTTACAATATTCATGACACGAATGTCTACACTGCCTATGACACATTGTCTATGGCACATTTTACTTTCCACTTATGGCTCAGAACCTGGCCAAATAACTCAACAGGGTTTCATCTTTTATTACCATCACTTCCAATTCAACAGGAATAACAATCAAGTTAGACCTAATCATAACGAATACACATGTTGGTATTATATCAATCATAATCACTTCAATTCCATACTTCCCAACTGATACACATTTTAGTGATGTACCATATCAACAATAAATAGAAATATATCTATTAATCATTAAGCACACATAAGAGTGATGCTACTGGAGTCCATCCCCTATCTCCTCCCAATAAATCCGGTTTAGAGGTCCATCCCCTATCTTCCCCTAAACCGTGGAGTTCATCCCCTATCTTCTCCAAACAACATGCATATGCAATAAACACACAATTGCCATATACAACACATAATTAATACACAAATGTTCTGTATTAACTCAACAGTCAAACAATTGACTCAATTCCAGTTATACCTAAGCCGCATGCAAGGTCTACAACAATCAATGGCTATCCTCCACCGATAGCCCAAAACAGTTATTTCTAAACAAGAAATAAATACATCAATGAATGTAAATTCAACATTCCCAAAGGTAAATAACTAAACTACCCCAAATATATAACATCAATTCATTAAATTTCCCAATTCCATGAATTAAACCAAATTCCACATTATTCCTTTAAATTAATTATACAAATTAATCTAAACTAAAACCCTAAGGTTTCTTACAAATTACCAAACTACCCCCACATACCAAAATACCAACACTTAGGATTAAAGCGTATAAATGGAGTAGGAAATCCCTACCTCGAAGAAATAACCCAAAAAGATGATGATGAAGAAGATGCTCGAAACTCCAAAGTGCTCCAAACTGACAACTGCTCAGATTAAATGGAAGCCCTCACTCTCCTCTATCTTATTTGTAAAAGAACTAGGGTAGAAACACACCCTAACTAGATCAAACCTAGGAGAAAAGGTGTTTAGAGAAGAAGAAAGGTCGGACTTTAGGGTTTTTGGATCAAAAGGGGCTGAAAAACTGTTTTAAAACACGAAATCACGATTTTATACTCAGCATCTCCGCTCGAGCGGACAAAACCCCGCTCGAGCGCACACTCACAGACTCCCGCTCGAGCGGACAATCCCACGCTCGAGCGGCGGATGCACACTCCCAGCATCTCGACAAACTAGGTACCCGCTCGAGCGTCCAACTCCCGCTCGAGCGTCACTCCCACATTCCCGCTCGAGCGGCCCAACTCCCGCTCGAGCGTCCAACCCTGCACAAGAAATACTGGATGGGTGTTTTTCCCGCTCGAGCGCCAGAACCCCCGCTCGAGCGGACAAGCTAAAATCTGGGCAACTAGTTTTGGTTCCTAAGCTCAACCAACCTGTTCCAAACCCGCCCAACACATCCTATAACTCCAAAACTAAGGAATTAAAAGACGACAACAACAATAACACAACAATGGAGTCTACGGAACATAAGTCCGGATACAATAATCAAATGGGAAAAGACCGGGGTCGCTATAAAATTGACTAGGCATAGCAACATTTTGCCACACCCATCTAACGGACAATTAATTCGAGCTAGTAGGTGAACAAAAACACACTTTGTGATTGATTGAAATAGCATAATATGTTTAAATATTAGGTCTTATTTTAAAGTGTAATAGATTGATTTAAATAGAAAATCCCACTATTTGAATCAATTACAAAGTATGTTTTGTTCACCACCAAAACACTAGATCCCTACACAATTCCATCTCACCCTCTCACCGTTCACTACCAACATGTACATTCAAAGTTGAAGAGAAACCACTAAATAAGAAAGCATTAAGTTGTTGAGAAAACAAATGAAAAGAAAAATAAAATTCAAAATTCATTGCATACTTGAACTTTCTTATTTTTATTTTTAGAAAATAAACAAAACCCAATTCAAATGATTTATATACATATAATACATATGTCCCTAGCAAAGAATACAAAACCCAATTCAATTAATTTTCAAATTTTCTTAACAAATAAATATATACAAATTCATGGAACTTATGGTTTTTATCCTAGTAACAACTAAAATTGTGAGTATCACCATTTCCATCAATCACAAGACAACTGGGACATCATATAATTATATCTCAAGACTACCAAATAATTTCTCTACAAATTTAGGGGAAAAAATGAAAGAAAACAATTTCACAACATGAGAGCAGCCAACGTTACATTGACCAACACCAATTCTCACTTTTCAAAGAAAAAAACACATGGGTGGATATAAAAATTAAACAAGAATTGGACACATAAATTAAATATAAAAAATAATACGAATAAGATTTTATAACATCTTCCCCACTCTAAAAACTCTTACATTTATTTTCTCAATCTAACTGTGTTTCTAGACTTATTTAAGAAGGAAAAAAAAGAAAAAAAGAAAAAAGAAAAAGAAAAAGAAAAAGAAAAAGAAAAAGAGATTCACATTTTATTTTTTTTAAATGAAGAAATATTCAAATAGAATAGAGGAAGAAGATAGAATATGATTGAAAAAGATAGTTGAAAAAAAATAAATAAATAATTATATAGGAGTTGCTGGGTATGGACTGGGAGTAATGCAGGATGATAGCTCTGTTGTTAACATGTCTAAGAATTTACAGAGGCTGAAAGTGAAACATGGTTGCGTTCTTGTTTCCTCCATTGCTTGATTTTATTCAGTAGAATCTTTTCATTTGTCATTTGATTTCAAACTTTTCATTTGCATATCTTCTTCTACAGTGGGCTACCAATTTTATGATGTTATGAAGATGGTTTGCAAATAGCTCCAATTTGTAAATAATGGTTAAAGATCTCATCTCATAATCATTAATATGATTTGGGTCCCATTCATCTTCCTTAACCAATATTCTTATGCAACCAAATTGGGAAATACAATCTATAAAAATGTGCGAGTTTGAGCCCTGACAGAGATTTGACTTACTTTTCTTTTTTCTTTTTCTTTTTCTTTTTTTTTTAACTTCAGGTTCTGAAGAATTTTTGGAAATGTTTTTCCAATCCTAGGAACATGATTTGACCAAAGTATAATATTGACCATTATAGTTTTACCATAACAATTAACAACATTATCAATCAGTTAATTGAAAACATAACAAGTAGATCATCACAATTCCAAAACCCCACCTAAAACTCAACCCATTTCCACCAAATCCATAACCCCCATCGTCTCTCTCTCTCTCTCTCTCTTTTTCTTGCTATCTCTCTCTCTCTCTCTCTCTCTCTCCCCCTCTCTTTCTGGGTTTCTTTTAGTTTCATACACAACAAAAAAAAATTCAACATTTTGGGAGATCCATCTTCGCCACCGCAGCAGAAAAGGAAGAGAAGGGGGAGAGAAAGAGAATAGTAGCAGAGAGAAACAAATTGAGATAAACAAACAGAAAAGCAGCAGAGAGAGAGAGTCTGAGGAAATACTCACCGGATTTGGGTCCTCCGCCGTTCACCACTACAACTGCTGGATAGAGAGAGTCTGAAAGATGCCAAAACCAGTGACACCCAAAAGAGAGAGAGAGAGGAGAGTTGAAAAAAACCCTCTGTTCGTAGCCCTAAGATTTGTGTATGAGTGTTATTATATTTGGGTGAAGAGAATGGATTTGGTGAGCTGTCTAAATAATTTTCTATATTGAAATATTTGGTGACAAAATATTTATCCTCACTAATAATATTTTTAATGGAGACGAAATGTTTTGTCACTAATTTGGTGGGCATAATTCCCTCCAAACTTTTTAATGGCGGGAAAAAAGTTTGGCGACGAAAAAAAAAATTAATGACGAAAAATAATTTAGTCACCTAATTTTTTATTATGTATGTACATTAGTGATGAAATTTTATTTTTCTCTCTAAAAATGGTACATTTAGAGATGAAATATTATTTTCTTCATTAAAAGGTAAGTCTTTCGTGACAAAATTTATTTTCATCATTAGTTTTCGTTTCCAAAGACTCTTTTTGTTGTAGTGGATCAAAAAGAGTCCGCCTTCCAAGAGTTAAAAACTAGATTAGTGACTGTACCAATTCTGACTCTACCTAATGGTACAGATGGGTTTCGAACATATAGTGACGCTTCATACAAAGGCCTAGGGTGTGTATTAATGGAGAGTGGAAAGGTAATTGCATATGCTTCACGACAACTCCGACCACATGAAAAGAATTATCTGACTCATGACCTTGAACTTGCAGCTGTGGTTTTTGCTTTGAAAATTTGGCGCCATTTTTTGTATGGAGTGACTTGTGAAGTGTATACTGATCATAAAATTCTGAAATTTTCTTCACTCAAAAAGAATTGATCATGAGACAGTGAAGATGGTTAGAGTTGATTAAAGATTATGACTTGCAGATTTTGTACCATCCGGGAGAGGCAAATACAGTTGCTGATGCATTAAGCGGAAATTCTATTGGGACTTTGTCATGTTTGCTCATTGGCTAGAAAGAATTGTTGTGTGATCTAGAAATAAATGAAATTGAAGTGGTTTTACGTGAATAGGGTGGCATTCTACTTGCCATCTCTGCACAACCAGCCATAGTTGAGGAAGTTAAAGAAAAGCAATTACAAGATGAATTTCTATAAAAGATTGTTGATGAGATTGGTTCAAGACCGAAGCCCAGATTTGTGTTCGAAGACAATGTTTTGAAATTTCTAGGAAGACTTTGTGTACCGGATTATTCTGAATTGAGAAAGTGTATCATGACCGAAGCTCATAACTCTAAATTTGCTATGCATCTCGGAAATACAAAAATGTAAAAAGCTTTGAAATATAATTTCTGGTGGCCTGGCATGAAGAAGTGTATTGCGGACTTTGTAGCTAGATGTTTGCATTGTCAACAAGTGAAAACCGAACATCAACGACCCGCTGGATTACTGCAGTCACTTCCAATACCAGAATGGAAATGAGAGCACATTACGATGGACTTTATTATTAGATTGCCTCGTTCCTCTCAAGGTATGGATTCTATTTGGGTTATTGTTGATCGTTTAACTAAGTCTGTTCACTTTTTGCCTGTGAATACTTTTTATAATGCAGACAAATTAGCTAACATTTATGTGAATGAGATTGTGAGATGCTAGTATCTATTGTATCTGACAGAAATCCTAAGTTCACTCCAAGATTCTAGCAGAGTATGCAACAAGCTTTGGGGATTGAATTGAGACTGAGTAGTGCTTATCACCCACAGATAGATGGCCAATCTGAATGAACCATTCAAACCTTGGAATGCTCAGAATGTGTGTGTTAGATTTTTACTTGCCATTGGCTGAATTTGTGTACAACAACAGTTATCATTCGAGTATCGGTATGGCTCCTTATGAAGCTTTATATGGTAGGAAATGTCGTTCGTCGATCTGTTGGGCCGAGGTAGGTGATAGACCTTTGTTGGGATCGGAACTTGTGCAAGAAATGACTGATAACGTGAAATTGATTCAACAAAGATTGAAAACTACACAAAGTCGCCAAAAGAGTTATGTAGATGTTCGAAGAAGAGACAGAGAATATGAAGTTGGGGATCATGTGTTTATGAAAGTAACTCCTATGAAAGGGCAAACACAATTTGGAATGAAAGGAAAGCTGGCTTCGAGATACATTGGTCCGTACGAGATTCTAGAGAAAATCAACTCAGTAACATACCGAGTGGCCTTACCACTGATCATGGAGCAAATGCATAATGTCTTTCATATTTCATTGCTTTGGGAGTATTTGAGAGATCCATTACACGTGATTGAGCCAACACATGTGTTATTGAAAGATGATTATACATATGAAGAACGACCAATCCAGATTGTAAACCACATAATCAAGAGATTGAGAAATACAGAAATCCCGTTGGTGCAGGTTGATTGACAAAATCATGGTGGGACATATGCGACATGGGACACTGAAGAAGATATGATGAAGAAATACCCTAACTTGTTACCTCTAGATCCGATATTCTTCCAAAATGAAGGTAACTCGAGTTTGGAGGACCAAACTCTTTAAGGGGGGAAGACTATAACAACCCTGATCCGTGATTAACTGTTAAACCACGATTAAGCATGTCTAATAAGTAATTACGAGGAAATTATATATGAATTGCATATGTATTGTGTTATATGTGTTTATATCTGTTTGGCATAGGAAGATCTGTCTGTGATTCTGTTTCATTATGCGAATTGAAGGCTTTATCGGCATCTGATCACGATTGACTTGGTTTATGTGTTATTCGGAATTTTTAGAATTTTATGATAGATTTAATTGAAATTCTATTTGGAACCAAATAATTAAAATAAAATGAATATAATTGTTAAATCTAAGCAAGAACTAATTAATGCCACTAATGGCACCTATATAACCCTAATGTTGTCTCATACCACACACACACTTCATCATATTTTGACATCAAACTGTGAGAGAGAGAGAGAGAGAGAGAGAGAGAGAGTAGGAATAAATTTGTATTCAAGCTTGGAATTGTAAAGAATTAGAGAATTCAACTTGGAAACTCAAAGAATTGGACATTTAGAGTACAATTGAACACTAAAGGTAAGAAGTCAAGCCTTTAGCTTTGTAACTAAGACACTTAACATATGAATACAAGAGAATCAAGTTGAATCATAAATGAATTGAGCTTAAGAGTGTAGAAAAGTATAACAATCATACATGCATCCATATGTCATTGCATTTTGAAGTTGTTTTCTAAAGAATTTCCTCATGCATGTCATTATTTCACCTTGGTTTTGGAAATTCATCAAGTTTCATGTCATTTTATATCATTTGATCATGTTTTAGAAGGTTGGAGTTCGTGACAATTCATGCATGTTATGTTTTGGAAGTTTCAAGTTTAATTTTGAACAATTGGCTTACCTTTTGGGCCTTGATTTTGTGAAATGATCTTTAATTCTTGATGTTTTACAAGTTTAGACATGTTTTTTTCAAGTTTTGAGCCCAAAGGATGTGTTTTAAAGCTTTGAAATTGAGTTTTGCATCTTTAACATCAATCTGGAAATTTCAGAATTCTGCATCACCACTTGAGCAACAGATTCTACGCTCGAGCGGCCACTCTTTGTTTTAGACTTCCGCTCGAGTGAACAAAAGTTGGCTCAAGCGTAAAATTCGTGCTCCTAGAAGTTTTACAGAACTTTGCAGACCGCTCGAGCGACCAAAGTTACGCTCGAGCGAGGACCCTGTTTACTCAATATTTGGCTCGAACGATCGTCGAGCGTCTGTCAAGCGGAAAAATCATACAACCAGTACTTTTAAAGACTTTACAGATCGCTCGAGCGACCGATGTTGCGCTCGAGCGGACTGCCCTGTTTTTGAAAATTTGACTAAGTGTTTCAACTCATATTTTGTCAATCCTTATTGCATCTTAGGCATTCCTAAGCCTTAATTAAGACACAATAATGAAGATAAGGATTAGAAACACACCAAGATAGAAAATAAATGAGTTAAACGTTTCCGATCGTGTGTTTCAATGTGTATCCGTTATGTGTTTGTGTAGGTCACGCGCCATAGATCGTTGGTCTGACTGTTTTGACTCTTCTACTATTGGAGCTATCTGTGAGAAACAACTCTGTAAAGCTATGTTTGATTATATGTATTTTCTAACTGAAATAAATATGATCTATTTTCTGAAATGCTATTTTATGGAGTATGAATGAATGTTCATTTTTCTGAAATGTATATATGGCATCCTTAGTTCATGTGGCCCTTGCTCGAGGGTAACAATACCGTGGATTATGTCCAAGTGGCCCTCGCACGGGGGTAACAATACTGCTGCCTACGTTTACGTGGCCCTTTCCTGGGGTAACAATACCATGGCTTTTGTGCACAAAAGTGTTGACCTTTATGGTCGTCGGTACTGACTATGTATGTGGGTCTTATGACCAATCGGATCTGATAGCTAATGAATGTACCACATATAACTACTTATGACATCTATGTAAGTATGTGAATTTGAACTTGTTTCTGATATGAACTCTGATTTCTGATTCTGAATTGGACATCATTCATAACCCTTTACTCTGTTGTTATTCACTAGGCTCCAACTCACCGTATTTTTTATGTATGTAAGTGACCAAGCGCCGGACCAGGCTCAGTGAGGTTCGCCTGGAGATCTGTTTGGGTCAGCCAATCGGTGTGCCTCCCGAGGAGGTTCCGAAATGTTTTGTGATCGAGTTTTGTGACCATAATGCAAGTTTAAGTTATTTTCTTATGTTTGTTTGGTCAGTTTGTTTGGGTTTATCTGTATCTATGGTGATGTAAGATTGACATTCTGATGACGTTTGTAGCTTGGCTTTTTTGCTCTGCCTTTCGAAAACTCGGAAAGAAGCCCTACAGTTCGGACTCCCGTGGTTCTGAATCTAATCTCACAAGTGCAATGTGAAATTGATAATTACCAAAGAATCCAAATCCGGCAAATCATTTTAGAAAATTCATTTTGAATCAAAAAGTGTCAAAATTGGACTGTTTTGCCAAATACAAAGTCGTCACCTAAATATTTTATTTTTTGGGAGAATTTAGGAAACCCATGACTCGTGCCAAAGGCCACGTGTCAGTCATCACCAAAGTTTCCTCGGCTCGGGAACTTAGGTACGAGAGGGGAAGGTCTTGAATTGAGCACCCTCGCTCGCCCGATCAAAGATCGGCCTCTACTAATAATGATATGAACTTTTATAAACTTTATGTGTTTATATTCTGGTTATTAAACTAGCATTACTATGTGATGCACACAATCAAGTATAGACTAGCTTGCTTAATTTGGACCAATTCAACTCATGTTGGTTTGCGAAAATGGTTTGAATTTGCCACCTCAAGTGGGCTTAAAGCAATGAATTTGCCACGAAACATAGTGGGCTTAAAACATGATTTGCCACTCAACAAAGTGGGCTTAAAACTTATATTCGTTGAATCGTTCCAATTCAAACAACAAGCCTTCATCCACAAGCATTCAAGGAGTTTAGCATTTAAGCACATAGCCTCATGGTAAGCATGCTAATCATGGCAACATTCATATTCATGCGAGTATACTAAAGCATAAAAACTCACCTACTACTCCAAGCCAAGAATATATGAGTTACAAAACTATGCATGATTCTTAACTATACAAGATGCCTAATGCAATGCATACAATATGCAATTAATAGGCTCGGCTACTAAAATGGCATATGGATCGATTTAAACAACATGCAATTAAACACGTTTTCAAAGAATTTATTGAAATGACAATGTAGTTGGAATGATGTGCCGAGCCTCGGTGCATGCAAAACAAGATGAATATATGCAAGCATGAGCTATGCTAATTGAAACATGTCCCTAATCTAACCATCAAAAAGCGGGTAAATAAAAGGGAGAAAGACGTGGGGTTGGAAGACAAGCACGCATGCACGCACACTTATTACAACATTACGCCATTGCAAAGGAGGGTCCGAATGAATAAAAGCTAACTAGCTAGCTGAACTAAGCTAATTAAACTAATTATTACAAAACTTGAATTAATTAGCTACAACTAACTAATTGAATTACAATGTAGGCTAATCAAATTAAACTAATTAACAAGATAACTAATCTCGGGATGCGAAGAAGGCCCATGCATGCTCGGTTTCCACTCGAAGAACATCTGATGTTTGCCCCCGAATACATCTGTTTGCACAACCCTTGCACTGTTTCCTTCCCCAGATCAACTCTGCCATGCTTCACAAGCACACTGCTCAAAATTCATTGGTGGCCAGTAGGCCAGAAGTGGCGGCCGGCCAGCCACCATTGAAGGGTTGCCGTCTAACACTGGTGGCAGGCAAGCCAGTAATAATGGCCGGCAAGCCATTGGTGATGCACCATTTTTTTTGCTGCAACAGAGAGTACACAGGGCAAAGAAAGGGTATTCTCACAGGTTGTTTGTACTGTGTATCACCCCTTATCATCAACACATGCTCAAAGGAGTGATACATTGGGCCCTCAAACCATCAACCAAGCAATTTCCATGCATGATGGCTAAGGGACCAATTTGTACAAGTTCAGTGAGTGCAAAACAAGACTCAAATGCCATCACTCTATCATGCATGATCAAGGGCAACAGAGACCTAGGAAAGTGGCACATTTCATCACTTTTGAGTATGAAATGTCTTATTTTCCTTGTGTTCAAATTAACGTCCGACTTGAACACATGCAATGTAACACAAAGGAATGCTTATCATGCCACTTTTACTTGCCAATCTTGTTTACACATTTTAGTTACCAAATCATTCTTTAATCAATTTGTCCATTGATGAGTGTCCTCTAAGATGAAAGAAGTGTCAACCAAGGGATAATGTAAGGCAAAAGAGAGATCATGCCGTTGATAATGAACCCTCAAAGAGGATTAAACCATTAAGCATGACCTCAATCTCAAGCTTAAAGGATCTCAAGCTTGAAACAACCCTCAAGAGCAAATGAAAGAGTGAAGCAAAGAGGGAGGTTACAGAGTTTATAGTGCTGAAATGGAGTGAAAAACAACACCAAAAGATGCTATCAACTCAAATAAGAGGTGTCTAAGACCTTAAAACACCAACTTGTGAGGACTATTGCACTACAACCATGCAAAACAAGACTCAAATGAACTAACCAACCCAAAACAGAGCTAAAGCAGGCTATTTCAGAGGCTAAAACATGCTGGACTTGAGCTAAGTTAAGCTAGAAAAACATGCTAACATATAGAGCTAACTAAACATGCAAACAAGACACAAGGAGGGGAGGCTAACCCCTCCAAATTTGGACTTCAAAATGAGTTTTGTGGCACTGAAAAATCTCTGAAATTTAGTGGTTAAAAGGCCCAAAAAAGTTGGTTGAAAGTGGTGAACAAAGGTACAAAACTTTACAAGCAAAGAAGTAAGAAGGGTGAACCACCCCCTAACTGAAAAATGGCCTTAAACCACCACTTTTAGGCCACAAAAATAGAGTTTTTTTACAATTCAAAACTAGCCCCAAAATAGCCCAAAAACAATAGAAGAAGATAGCAAAGCAAGTATGTAAAACAAGCTAACAAAGCAAGAGTTATACCTCTTGAAGCCAAGGCATAAATTAGGAAACAAAGCAAGCCACAACCACCTTCTAAAGCTCAAAGAGGGTCTCAAGTAACCTCAGCCCAAAGAGAAGCAACTTTGGTCAAGGATTGATAGGCAAACTTGAAGTGTACCCACACTTATATACACAAAAGTTCAAGAGAGAGAGAGAAATGTAGAGAGAGAGAGAGAGAGAGAGAGAGAGAGAGAGAGAGAGAGAATTTAGAGAGAGAGACTCCCATATTTTTTTCTAACCTTGAAAACAATAGAAAAGGTCCTCTATATATAGCAATATATGAGCTTTAGGTCGAAATATCAACAAAATAGACAACTAGAGCTTTTGGGAGACAGTTGGAGGAAAATATCTGCAAAATCTGAGCTTTTTTTTTTTTATACCAGTGGCCAACATGCCATCAATGTGGCCGGCAGGCCACCATTTGTGGCCGACCACAAAAATCTATTTTTTTTGGCCCGATTTCAAACAGGCATATTTCCCTCATCCGGACTCCGTTTCAGGTCATTCTTGAGTCCAAATTGAAGCCCCGGAAGTCTACTTTCCAATGGTGGTAGCCTCACATCAAAATTCCAAGTGTGCAAAAGATTTGCCTATTTTAGGGAAGACTACTCAGTTTTGGTCCTAACTGGATTGATGCCTAACTTCTCCTCAACTAGTTTTCTTCATTCCCCTCCTATTTTCTTCAACTCCAAACCTCTAAATAAGGTGTTTTGAAAGATTTTTCAAAGAGTTCACCTCTCTTTCATTTATTTCCACTTTGTCCATGCTCGATTTACCGAAAAGTGTAACATTTAACGAAATGCGAGCCTCGGAACATCGTAGAAATATTTGGAAAAAATATTTTGAAAAAGAGGGTATCAAGGTCTAAAATAATTTTGGTCAAAATAGTTTTGGTCCAAAAAATGGGGTGTAAGGTTGGGACTTGAAGCTCCTCTTACCGAAGCAATTGAACCTTTGCATATCTTAACTTTCATCATCGAGTGATCAACCTGAGGTGCCCAAGTCTTAAGGATGATAAAAAATGGGGTGTCTACAACGTCATATATGTTTGTAAATATAAGTTTTAAATTTCCTGTGCAATGTATGTCTGCACAGCTCTATGGACGTTGTATGTTTATAATTACTTCTGCTAGCCCCCTTATTATATGTTAATCTGTTCAGAGGCCTTCAGTAATCCCAGGATTACTGGCCGGTTATGATGGTAAACCTGTGGGGGCAGGTTTGGGTTGTGACAATTGGAGCGCCTCCAATTGTGATAAAAAAATCACAAGCCAAAGCCACAAAATAATCCACTAAGAAGACCAAAAAAGAATTACACAAGTGTACCCTCAATTACCTAGTAAATCCATGCCCGAATTGAACCGACCCCTCTGTACCTCTTCAATCACCATTTTCACCTCGAAATTGTCTTGCCCAACATTGAATCCAGAATGCCGATATCGAATCCACAATGATGAGCCACTCCAAAATCCACCAAAACTTTCGGCCTAAGTTCCCCAGAATCTACCAAAGAACAACTCTCTCTTTTGTGAATAAATGAAAACAAACAAATCCTTGATGATGTTGATACGAAGTTCACAGATCGATTGATCACTCTTAAATCATCAAGGAGGCACTCATAAAGCACCATCTAATATAAAACGCTTTGCATCTTGTTCCTCTCTGAAAATCTAGATGGCCCACACCCTAGAAATAGCAAACTGCGCACTTTAAAGTGAACTAAATTGCGAAGATCGCTCGAGTGCACATTTCACCACTCGAGCGGTCAAATAACTTCAACTGCATTTTTACTTTTTGCTTCGGGGGCACTGCCCCTCAATCCCCGTACATAGTTAGCGAAGTGGCAAACTGTAGACACCCCATTTTTGACTGACCTTAAGACTCAGACGTCATCGATTGAGCACTCGGTGATTGAGCATGTTGTGCTCGTTCTGAGGTTTCGGAGTCTCGAATGAGAGCCTTGCCTCCGGACTTCGGGACTTTTTTGTGCTTTGCCTCGGTTTGCGAACCAGGTTCTGTTTTCTCTTCCCGAAAGGAGGGAGAGGTCTCGTAGACCATCTCTCAGTGGCCGTAGGCTACTTTTCATGGTCGTAAACCACTGTTCCCGTTTGGAGACCAGTTTTCAGTTTTCGGAGCCATCGGCCGTGTGCCTCGGTTCGGGACCGCTTAACTTTCTCCGTTTGCTTCGATTTTTGGCACACACTTTGTTTCCTCTCTCTAGAGGGACACTATGGCCCAGGAGACCACCTTCGTGGTCGCACGCCACCTTCGATGCTTAACAGTCAGTTTTTGAGGCACCCGATTGCGCGTTTTGGCCCCCGAACCCTCGTTTTGCATCCGTCTTGGTTCATTTTTGGCATGGACCCTATTTTCTTTGTTTGGAAGGTGGTACAAGGGTGGGAGACCACTTTTTCTCTTGGAGACCACCTTTTCTCTCGTCGGCTGATTTTTTTGTCAGGAAGCTCGTCTCCCTCACTTTTGGGCCACAATTGCTGGTCTCCCACTACACCACTTGCTTGCATTGAGTGTGGAGACCACCCTAGGAGCCAACCGACCACGTGGACCTTTTGACCCTGGTCGGCCGACCACCACAACTAGTCGGCCTGCTTTCTCCTTTTCTGTCTCACTGAGTTGGTGCCAACTGTGCAAGCTGGAAGCCTCAGATTGCATCCTCCATACACGTGTATGGAGGATCTTTAGCCTCATTTTTTAGCTTCTTGAAGAAGCTTTGGCCCTCTTCATCTATAAGAGAGGCCCTCCTCTTCCTTGCTTAAGGTTCAAAAGTTGGTTTTGGGCATACACTATATCTCTCCCTTTGTCTCTATATTTTAGCTTCAAAGCTCCATAGTTCTTGCCCCTTTTGCATACCACCTCCTAGCACAACACCTCCAACACCAACCTAAGCTTCTTGGAGGGTCTTGAGAAGTCTTGGAGGTCTGGTTTTTGGCCTCAAAGCTGCTGGAGTTGCTGAGCTTCAAGGGTAACACTTCTTTCCCTCTTTTGGTCTTTATTTTGCTTCATCTCTTAGCCTAGTTTGCAAGCATATTTGGGCTTTGTCATAAACTGAAATTTTTTTATTTTGAGCTTCTTAACATGTTTGTTTAAGACCATTTTTCTGTTGGGGGCCATCTACCCCCTTGCATGCTTCATTTCCCTTTGTTTTGAGCCATGCATTAGGGCCTTTGTATTGAGCTTTGTTGGCCCTTTTGACCACTGAAATCCAACAGATTTTTAGTGGTTATTATGCTGTTTTGAGCACCAAAATCAGAGAGGGGTGACCCTCTCACCCCTTGTCTTGTTTACTAGCATATTTGGCCTAACAAAGGAGCCCTCATTTGCATGCTTCCAAGCCATGTTTCAGGCCATTTTTGGTGGGTTTTAGGACCTGCATAGGCTCTTTCTAGAGCCTATTTTGCCATTTTGGGTGTCCATCTTGCATGTGTAGAACAACCCTCTTTATAGCCTATCAAAGGGGGCCTATCATTCTTGCATGCGTAGACCACATTTCAGTGGGTTTTTGGGCTTTATTTGGCATTTCATACCTCTGAATTTTGTTGGTTTAGTGACCTCTTGAATGCTCCATATACTTGTAGTGTAAACCCTCTTCACTAGCTTGTATTGCATGCTATTTTGGTCTATGAATCTAGCACTTTTTGGCCATGCCTTAAACTGATTTTGTGCATGTTTTGGACTGTTTTAGCTCTGTTTTTATTCCTCATGGTCGAATGATGCTTTCTATGCATGGTTGTAGTTCAATACTCTTGCCTAGCTTTGTGTTTTGGGGCCTATTGCATGCTTATGTTGAGGTGTTTCCATGTTTTAGGACCATTGTGCATCATATTTCAGAGCTTAAAAGTATGCCATATTCCCATGTTTTCCACTCTTTAAATGCGTTTGAGAGTCGTGCTAGTTTGCCTTGTTTTTGGACCATTGCATGAGCTTCATTTCTATGCATGTTGAGCCATCTTTTTAGGCCATTTTCCCACTGTCTTGGACCTGCCTAGGGTCTATTTGGGGCTGGTTTTGCCATTTGTGCATTGCTTTGTGTACCTCTAGTGTAACGCACTTCACTAGTTTCGGTATTTGGGCCATCTAGCATACATTGTGTGACATATTTGCACGATTCGGGACCATCTTGCATATCATTTCAGAGCTGGAAAATGTATGATTGAATGCCATGTTTCATCCCTTGCCATGCTTTGGTAGAGTGGCATTTGATGCCTTAGGTTCGGTCCCTTGCATCGGGCATGTTTGCATGAGTGTTCCTTCCTTTCATTCCATCATGTATGGCCACTGATTTGGGTGTGGCTGAGGCTCACCCATCTTGGTTTAAGTCCATCTTGCATTGTGTATGCCATTCTAGTCATAGCATTGCGCATGCCATGTAGTTCGTTACATCGAGTATGCCATTTGATATTCGCATTGTGTATGCTAATCATATGTTGTCACATTGTAGCATAAGTTGTCTTGCATCGAGTATGCCATGTAGTTCATAGCATTATGTATGCTAGTAGCATGTTTGCATGTCATTTTCTGCATGTTTTTTTTTTTTTTGGGTGGGTACATTTTCTGCATGTTTGCATCATTTAGTCACATTGCATTTAGGTTGCATAGTCCGAGTCGCATCGCGCATGCCATGTATATTGCATTGTGTTTGGAGTAGGGTTTAGTCCAAACATGGGAAACGAGGGACGTTTTGTACTCAAAGTGACGAAACGTGCTTCAATTCCCGATCGCCAACACTCTTGACTATCCATGATAGAGTTGTTGGCTTTAGGCGTCCATTTGTGCATTCATTTCACATTGAGTCATGCAATTTGACTCCTCGGCCATCATGCATCGAGATGTGTGATTGGTGGCACGAGGATCGAGGACTACACTCCCTACAGCTCATGCAATGACGGGGAGAGTGGTCATGCATACATATGTTGAAAATACTTTGCCATGCCCCTTTCTTGCTCTCTGTTGCAGCAAACCGGAAACCAGCAGCAAAAACTGGTCAGCAGCCTTCTGGAGCTTTGTACAGTGTTCCGGGACCAGTTGCAAACAGAGGCAAATCGGGCATCGTGATGGATTTCCCGACAAGGCGACTCGAGCATGCATGCATCCCTATCATTCGGAATAGAGTTGAGGCAGTCCGTTTTTGTTTAATTTGCATGCTAGCTTATTTATCTGAGTTAATTTGTTAATTAATTTGGGTTATGTAATAATTAGCTGTCATTCGTTGTTCATTCGGTTGTGTATTATTTATTTGGACCCTCCGAGGAGGGCGATGTTGTAATAAGCGTGTGTGTGTGTGATGTATGTCTTCCAACCCCACGTCTTTCTCCCTTTTATTTACCAGCTTATGATGGTTAGTTTTAGGGCACGTTTCAATTAGCATACTTATGCTCGCATGTTTGCATCCATTCATCTGTCTTGCATGCACCGGGCTCGGCGCATCATACTAACTGGATTGTATTTCAATTCCAAGTTGAATACATGTTATCTGTTGCATTTCATATGCCATGTTTAGAATAGCCGAGCCTATCTTAGTTGCATTTTGCATGTGTTGCATTAGCCATCTTAACATGAACTAGGATCATGCATTGATTACTAACTTGTTTCTGTTTTGGCTTGGAGTACTCGGTGAGTGTTTATGCTTTAGCATCCTTGCATGCGTGTGAGTGACTGCCATGATAGCATGCTTACCATGAGGCTATTTGATTATGTGATATAACTACCTGAATGCCTGTGGGTGAAGGTTGGATTATCTGAATTGAAACAATTCATTGATTGCGAGTTTTAAGCCCACTAGATAGTGGCAAATCACCATGTTTTTCTAAGCCCACTTGAGGGTGGCAAAATCCGCATTTTAGCCTACTTGTGAGTAGCAAACCGCTTTAAAAAACAAACATGAAATATTTTGTTCCAACTCAGGCGATCCAGTCTATACTTGTATGCTGCGTGCATCACATAGTAATTCTAGGCTAATAAACCGGAATAAGAGCACATAATGTTTTCAAAACTCGATATCATGGTTAGTAGAGGCTGATCTTTGATCGGGCGAGCGGGGGTGCTCATGAAGTGACCTTCCCCAATCGTACCCAAGTTCCCGAGCCGAGGCAACTTTGGTGATGACGGACACGTGGCCTTAGGCACGAGTTAGGGTTTCCTAAATTCCCCCAAAATAAAATATTTAGGTGGCGACTCTGTATCTGGCAAAGCAGTCAATGTTTGGCACTTCTTTCTAAAAATCAGTTTTTCAAAACGATTTTCCGGATTTGGACTCTTTGATGATTCATCGGTCTTGCATTGCACTCTGTGAGATTAGATACAGGACCGTGACATTGAGTCCTGAACTGTAGTAAGCCCAAATGAACAAAACGGGATTTCTCTCGGGACGTTCGGGAACGTCTACAGTTTCTAGCGACTCCGCTGGGGATTTAGAGAACTTGACTTGAACTCATGATATCTTGTTTTAATTACACTTATGTGTTTCTCTTTGCATTGCATTTGCATTGGTGCGCCTAGGACACCGTGTTTGCCATCTACTATTCCTGAATGGTTCATTGGAGGCTCGCTTTAAGAAGCGTACCATAAGGCTGACCGGTTACGGGCTCTGCCACAATGGGAACACAAACCCCGGTTTTCACCGGGGCATCCTTTTTGACCATTCAACCTAGTGCACATTCGGAATCCATAGTGACCATTCCAAGCTAGGACAGGTTGCTTACCCGATTACAGGTTGTTTGAAACCGCTGCGTGCGTAGTGAAATCCTAGCTCCTGACAAGATAGGACAGGGAAACCTTACCCCAACACAGGGGTGTTTTCGCTCTCACTTGCTTGCTATGTGCTTTTAGAGTGCATCTCTACAGGAATGCATGTATCAGTTTGCAAGTCTGGGTATCAGGCCTGAGGGCATCAGTATTTTGGGGATCAGTTTTACCTGAGGGTATCAGTTTACAGGCAGAACTTGTGGCAGAATTCTGTAGGGGGGGCACAGTCATTCAGCTTTGCTCATTTTGGTTTTGGTGAAATCAGGCTGAGGTGCTGTCTGTTTTCTCTTTTGCAGGGTAGTCTTGGAACCATAGCTTCAGAAGGCTTCGATATCCCCCAGGCTCATTGGACTCGTGTCAATAGACTTTGTCAGGTCAGAGATTCAGTTCAAGGGCAAATCAGTGTTCCTTCGCCAGAGGCAGGGTAAAAAGGCCAGTCAGGCACAGATCATCAGTTCAACAGTCTTTAGATCATAAGTCATTATCTATCTCACCTGTGTCCAGTTGGGTTGAGATATCTACTTTTACTCCAGAGATAGACATACCGGTAGTTCAGATAGATCAGGGCAGTATGGCAGGGATGGAGGAGATGGTGCACCAACTCCAAGAAAGTATGAAAATCATGCAACAGGACGCTGTCCGCCAAGCGGAATTTGCCAAACAGCAGGCCGAGGTCATGGCCCAGCAAGCAGAGCTAATCACCAGACTCCAGCAGCAAGCTGGGGCATCCGCTTCACACCAAGCTCCCCCCCACTGAGGGTTCCAATACCTGGGGAGACACCAAATGTCCAGAATATCCGGGAGGATACAGACATCCCAACAGGGCCGGCTCCGCCCCCAATTCTACCTCAACTATCCAAGGCACCCACTTCTATCAATCAACCGGATTCTCCCTTCGAATTCGAGGTGGACCCCACGGCATTAAAAGTGAGCAAGCTTGAAAAGCTGTTCAAGAAATCTCAAGGTGTGAAGTCCATCCCGGACATCGAGGATGGGTATATCGATGCAACCGTGACGCTGCCGGACAGATTTAAGATGCCACATATTGACCGCTTTGACAGGTCCGGGGATCCCATGGTGCACTTATGGCTGTTTCCAGACATATTAAGGCCGATGGGCCTTACCAGACTACAGAAGCTTTCTTTATTCGGCCGGACCCTGTCGGGTGTGGCGGCCATCTAGTACGCAAAACTGGAAGACGATGTTAAGAGGAATTGGGATGAGATGGCTGAGGCTTTTGTTGCTCAGTACTCCTATAATACACAGATCGAGATCACAACCCGTGATCTCGAGATGACTAGGCAGGAGCCGAAGGAGAGTTTTTCTGACTTCGTAACTCGGTGGACGGCCAAGGCCTCAATGATGACCACTAGGCCCACTGACAAAGATCAAATTCGGATGATTGTGCGCAATCTCCAGCCCAAGCTTATGCAGAAAATGATTATTCTCCCCTTCCCCACCTTTTCAGATTTACACGAGATGGGGGTGCAAATCGAGGACGCTATGAGGCAGGGCCTCATTGACTAGGAGAACGAGCAGCCCAGGAGGGCGTTTTTTCGCAGTTTGAATGCGACCACCAGTGGTTATGCAGCTGCAAGATCTTCTGAAGTGGGCATGGTCACCACCACCACATCAAAAACAGCTACCCCATTCACCGGTGCGTCCGGAAGTAGCTCACAAAAAACCAAATATCCACCTCGAGTCAAGAGGGTTTTTACCCCACTTTATATCCCTTTGTCAAAGGCTCTAGAGGCCTTACTCCGGAAAGGATATCTGAAACCGTTAGAACAACGGCCTCTACCCGATCCTCTCTCTCCAAAGCATGACCAGACTAAGTATTGTGCCTACCATCAACAAACCGGTCATGACACTGACAGTTGCTTTCGTCTGCACCATGATGTACATGATCTGTTTGACAACAAGGTCATCGCCGCACCAGCTCAGCAAAGTCTATCGCCACTGGATCAGTGAACTTAGGGGATAGTACGAATATGTGATCAGGGGATGAACCACGTGCGGGCGGCACTCAGTTTACTCTAGATGTGGCGTATGGCACACACTGTTTTGAGCATCTGTGAATGCTGGTTTTTTTTGTACTTTCTGACTTGGGTATTATGTCAGTCTTGTTGTGTTGTATTGAGTCAGTCTTTTTGTACAGAGTCAGTCTTTTCTCACTGAGTCAGTTAGGTCTGTCTTGGTGTACCGAGTCAATCCTGTTTTGTTAGAGTCGGGTGATTTCGGGGGTGTTACCTCGGACATCACTTGCTTGTTTTGTGTTTGTCTTTTCATTTTCTTTTGAGTCTGTTTCTGCCTTGTGAATGAACAGCAGTGATTTTCACACTCTTGTGTTTGCTTCTGCCTTATGCTAGTTGTGCCAGAAGTTCTGAATGAGATGGTAGTATTTGACTAAAAACTGTGTCTTTTCTGTGCTTTGAAATCATTACATTGACCTGAGTTTTTCAAAACTTTTTGAGCATTGTGATGAAAACAAAGAGGAAGGAATTCCTCGGGATTTGTAAAAAAAAAATTTGATCAATTGAGAGAAAGAGAGGCATGCTAAGCCCTTAATGAATGAAATCATGTTTGTTAATATGAGTACTGAGAAGGACCCTGGCTTGATCCAGATTGGTTCTACACTGTCTTTAGCGCGAGCGATTTGTCGCTTTCTTAAAAAATTTCAAAAAATATTTTGCGCGATCCTGCGAAGACCTGTGTGGAATCGCTCTTGAGATTGTGCAGCCTAGGATCGCTCTCAGCCTCGAGGCTCGACCCTTTGCTTTCAAACCTTGAACTTGGGTTCAGAATGTTCAATGGTCAAACACAATGTGAAGCCTATGTGGCCAGATTTGAAGCAGCCCATGAACTAGGGGCAAGGAGGTCAGATGTCGTCAAAAGGAAGCTTGTGAAGCTAGATCAGAAGCACCCCTCGAACTAGGGGAGGCAAAAATGTCAGATGCGCTCGAAGAGTCAAAGATGAGTCTTTTCTGCAAACCAGGGAAGATTGGCAAGAATGCCAAATCCCAGAAGGGGGAAAGAAGAAAGTATTGCTGAAGGACAACCAAGTTCCTATCCACAACACTAGGGGCAAATTCACCCACCGTTGGATGTACTTCTACATCATCGGCGAACAATAGCCATTCTCTTGGATTCAGATGGCTCCGAGACCTCAAACCATTCAACATGGACAAAGCTACACTTTTTACCCTTGAGAGGCTCGCTGGGCCAAATACCCGGAAGGGCGACCCAGGCAAAAGTTAGAGCAAGAAAAAGAAGAAAAAGAACAAAAAAAAAAAAGAAAAATGCAAAAAATGGAAAAAAAAAAAGAAAAAAGATGAAAAAGAAAAGAAATGAAAAGAATTGAAAAAAAGAGAAGAACAAAGCTCGCAAGGTTGAAAACCCAGAAAGGGCGGCCTTGGCAAAAGTTAGAACGCAAAAAGGAGAGGTTAATACCCGAGTGTACCTTAACCCCGAACTATGTAAGGCTTGATTCCAATCTTTGGGATACGTAGGCAACTTCATTCTGAAGTCCAGCCGTAAAACACTTCAAATTCGACTGTGTCCATGTGATGGTTCTGGTCATCTTTGTCTTCTCTGTATCCGAGAATTTGGTTGTAATTGTCACTGTGAGGACTGGTTGCCACGTGTTGCGGCGCTATTCAGACTAGGGGCAACTTTCCGTTGCCGTGCAGTGCTGCAGTGCTATTCAGACTAGGGGCAACTTTCAGTTGCCATGCAGTGCCGCTCAGACAAGGGGCAATTTTCCATTGTTTTGGATCTTAAGTTGTGCATCTCAAGAGTAAATTCTGTGTTGGTCGAATAGTGGCCATTTGCAAAAATAGTTTTTGAGAATTTTTAATGAAGTTGACTAATTGTCTCAAAAATTATTCCATCTTTCCAAAACTGGACCATTTCTTGGACCCAAAAAAGGAAAATTTTCAGTGCTTATAACCTAACCTGCATGATTTTAAATCAAAAAATCGAACAAGCATGTTAATCTAACTCTCATATTGATCAAAATTGTTTTAGAAAGCCAAAACAAAAATGGTCAAATTGATGAACTAGGGGCACAGTTGAGTCAGGCTTCCTGTCTTTTCCCCTTTGTCAACATACTTGCTAGAAAGGGCACTCTACTTGCCGGAAAGGGCACCGTATTCGCCAAAAAAGGGCACGACTGAAGCTAACAGCAAAAGGGTCGAAAAGCTCTCTCATCCTCTAAGCAGCGAGGTATCGAGCCAAGTGTGAAGCATGAGCTAGAATGGATCAAGATATTCCACTCCCTCATCTGGACAGATCCAATCCCGTCCAAACTCCCCAATAGAGCATCGTCAACCAATGTCGATTGCAGATCTGTTGCACATCTAGCCGTATCACAACCCCTCTGTGGGGGAAGCTCACTGTTCTGAACAAGAATAAGAATCTGGTAGAATACCAGGGGCAAGAGCCCACAACTTCCTGCTTACCCATCAACCACCCAGGGGAGGGATAAAAAAAATGAGAGATTAAAGAATAGAGAGATGTGCGCTGAAGAAAAAGTGAAGAAAGGGCTTTTTTAGAAAAAACAGAGCATGAGGGCCGAGTGATGTGAGAATCACAAATGAGAAAGGGTGGGAAACAATACCTAGAGAAACAGGCTCCCTGTGCACGTCAGAGTGTCGTGTCTTTTTGTTTTATCTCGATTCTTGTTTTGAATCGTTTCGAGTGTTACTCGATGTGTTTAGGTTGTTTACCTTTTGTTTTCCGTTGTTGAGTAGTAATGCGTTATGTTCAGTCATAGGCTTGATACCCTGGTCAAGAAATCATCTCTCAATTTCAAAAATAAAATCGTTTTGCGCTTCGAGTGCCGTGCCGTTCTCCATATCTGTGCAAAACAAGATTCGTTTTTTCGTAAAACCGCAAGGTTCAACCCAGGTCATGCGGGAACAGTAAAACCAGGATCTATCTGAAGCTATATAGGTTCCAGACTGCAAAGCAAAAGACAAGAGGGAAAATGTCGGGTATCTGAGTTTGTTTCAACTTCAATAAGTTCCGAGATTACATTATGTGTGTCCCTCTTCAGGTCTTGCCAATGCTCCAAAGTATGAGTGTGCCTCTACCTCAAGCTCAAGATCAAGTCTGCTTCAAGCCAGAATGGCGATCAAAAGTGCTCTCCCTGAGTACCATTCCCTGCCAGAGGCATCTTGGCTGTGTTCACAATGAGTTCCTAGGAGACTAACTGCGACGGTGGAAACTAGAGTTTGAATGGCTATTGCCTAGAACACAAAGGTTCGGGATTTCCGAGACTAAAGTCTGGTTTAAATACCCAGAGGCGTGTCCTCGGCTTGAAATCTGTATGGAAGCCCCATAGTTTGAGATAGCATGTTGTAGACGTCCCCGAACGCCCCGGGAGGATGACTCCCCCCGTTCTGTTCGCTTGTGGGTCTACTACAGTTCAGGACTCAAATTGTCACGGTTCTAAATCTGAACCAAAGAGTCCAAATCCGGCAAATCGTTTTGAGAAAATAGATTTTTAGAAAAGAAGTGCCAAACATGGACTGCTTTGCCAGATACAGAGTCGCCACCTAAATATTTTTTTAATGGGGGAATTTAGGAAACCCTGACTCGTTTGCCTAAGGCCACGTGTCTGTCATCACCAAAGTTGCCTCGGCTCGGGAACTTGGGTACGATTGGGGAAGGTCAGCTATGAGCACCCCCTCTCACCCGATCCGAAGATCGGCCTCTACTAACCATGATATCCATTTTTGAAAACGTTATGTGTTCTTATTCCGGTTAATTAGCTAGAATTACTATGTGATGCGCACAACACAAAAGTATAGACTAGATCGCCTAATTTTGAACGAAGCATTGCATATCCGTTTGTTTGGAAAACGTTTTGAGATTTGCTACTCGCAAGTAGGCTAAAACACGGATTTCAACGAGTTGTTCCAACTCAAACAATTCAACCTTCACCCACAGGCATTCAGGCAGTTTAAATCACATAAGCATCTAGCCACATGGTAAGCATGCTGTCATGTTAACATTCACACTCATGCGGGATGCTAAAGCATAAATACTTACATCGTACTCCGAGCCAAAACAAAGAACATGTTAGCAATCATGCATGATCCAAGTCCATGTTAAGTGGCTAATGCAACACATACAGAATGTCACTAGAATAGGCTCGGCTAATCCTAGGATGGCATGTGGAATGCACAGATAGCATGTATTCCAGTTAGATTTGAAATACTATGCAGTTAGCATGATGCGCCGAGCCCGGTGCATGCAATACTGATGAATGATGCACGCATGCATAGTATAAGGATGCTAAATTAAACATGTCCTAATACTAACCATCAAAGCAGGTAAGTAAAAGGGAGAAAGAAGTGGGGGTTGGAAGACATGCACACACGCACCCACACTTATTACAAATTTGCCCTCGCTCGGAGGGACCGAAAGAATAATACAATTAATTAACCTACAAGCTAATTAAATGTTACAGACCAATTAAATTAGTTAAGCAAATTAACTAATCTAAGAAAGTAGTAAACAGCCTCGGGAAGAGGGCCCAATGCAATGCGTGTTCGGCTCCGCTCGGAAAGCCACTGCCATGCACAAGTTGCCTCTGCTTTGACTGTTATCCTCCTCTGAATACTGCACAAGTCCCAAGGTTGCTTCTCTGAGTGCTGTGGAACACCACCGGCTGAGAGGAATGGCCACCGGCCAAGGGGAATGGTCACCGGCCACTGATTAAGCTATCGGCCATTGATGGATGGCCGGTCGGCACTGGAGATGGCCGGCCGGCCAAAGCTTTCTGCAGAATCTGTTTTTGACAGCAGCAAAGGGCAAAACATAGCATGGCAATGCATTTCAAGCAATGTATGTACCAACCACACTCCTTATCATATTCATGACTCAAAGGAGGATGGGTCTCGATTCTCGGACCACCAATCGCGCATTTCAATGCGTGATGGCCCAAGAAACCAAGTATGCATTTTGATATGGAATGCAATGCACATAATCAAACAAAGGGGCTCAACCTCTATCATACTCAACTCAAGAGGTGAAGCATGCATGCAAATGGAATGCAACCTAGACATGGAGGCTAAGTATGCAAAATGAGCATGCAAGGCATGTGACAACTATGCTAGTGGCAAACATGCAACAACATGTAAAGTGGACTAAGCATAGGAACAATGCAAAGCAACTTAACCAATGAAATACATGCCAAATGCATCATGATTTCAAGCAAGCAATAACATGTAATAGGCCAAGTATGCAACAATGCACAAGGCAAGCATGCTATAACAAATGAAGGATGGACTTAAACTAATTTAGGCAGCCCTCAAACAAGCCTAAAACAGTGGCCATTGCTATGGAAATGAGGGACAATTATACATACAAACATGCATGCAAATGGGCCAACACTTAAGCATCAATCAAGCAACCTTTAAGCATACTTAAAAGAAGAACAGCATGGACAATTAGCATGCAATGTAAGCTCTGAAAATCATGTAGGAAATGATGCCAAATCAACCTACTGATACAAGCTAAGCATGCAACCAAGCCCAAGGACCTAAACTATGATCATATGACACATGAAGCAAATGACCAAAATGAAGCAAAACAGTCCCAAATCATGTTAAGGCAAGCCCCAAAAACCACTTAGATGGCATCTTAATGATCTACACATGGAGGTATGCACAAATACTTAAACATGGAGCATACAACACAACCTCTTAAAGCATCAAAGAAGCATTAAATGCAAGCATGCAAGCATGTTAAGTGGACTGAAATGACATTATAAGTGGTGCTAAACCACTGAAAATAATGCAGGTAAAGCATGCTACACATTCACACACCTAAGGCTAACAAGCCAAAATGCAAGGTGGCTACACTAAGCATGTCATGGTCAACCAAAACAACCAAAAACAGAACTTAAGCATGCTAAAACCAACACAAAAGCTTCACAAAGCTTGGCCAAAATCATGCTAGAACAAGGGTCAAAACCTAAAGCATGTTAAGGCTTAAACATGGCATTACAAGACATGTATGCAAGGCATGCAAGGTGTGTCTAAACCAAGCAAAAACAGAGCTATATTATGACATAATAAGCACAAAAATCAGTTAGGACATGGCCAACATGAACCTAAATTAGATGCTCACACATGAGGCAAAAATGACCATTTTCAAGGACAACAAGGAGAGGGGGTGGCCCTCTCCTTCTTAGGACCTCAAGGCACCATCCTCACCACTGAAATCCCTCAAGATTTCAGTGGTGAGGAGGCCCAAACACAATGGTCCCGAAGCTCACCAAAATAGCACAAAAAAGAAGCCTAACAAGGCTTAAGAGGGGTCAAACAACCTCAAAGCTCAAAACACTCTCAAACAACTATTTAGAGTAGGCAAAAACAAGAATTTTGTATGTTATACACCAAGTCTAAAAACAGTTGGAAGGTAGTCAAAAATCTATGGCAAAATGGGGTAAAAAGAGCAAGAATGTTACCCTTGTAGACCCTCTTCACAAATGATGGTCCAGCTGCTTCTTTGAGCTCAAAACCACTCAAGAACACCAAGAACATCCCTCTAGTGCCTCAGCTCCAAGAGAAGGTGTGATGGTGGGTGTTTGTGCACAAAAGTAAGACAAAACACACACAAAACACAAAAGAGAGGGAGGTATAGAGATGGAGGATATGTAAACCCTAACCCTAAAACTCAGAGCTCCTCTGGAAATGTTGTCTAACCTAATAGAGGGAGAAGAGACCTCCTCTTATAGACAATCCAATCTTGTAAAGCTTCCAAGGCAAGCTAACAAGAGGGAGATCCCTCCATACACGTGTATAGAGGGGAGCAAAGTGTATGCCAGCTAGCACAGCTGGCATAAAAATATCTGGAAAAGCAGATACACAGTAGTCAGCCAGCCAAAAATGCAATTTGACCAAAAAAGATGGCCGGTCGACCATCTATAGTGTCGGCCGGCCAAACATTTGGCCGGTAGAAACAAAACACAGCCGGTGGCCTCAAGCCATGGCCGGTGATGTGTGGGGATGGCCAACAAGCCATTCCCTGCCCCGCAAAGGCAAAACACAAGTGTTTGGTGCAAAACCAAACACAAAACAGTCGAGTTGAGAGATCCTGAGGCAAGGCGCGTAGCCGAGACCTCCGGGAACTCAAAACAAACACAAACATGGATGATCACCAAGTGTTCAAACGGTGACGTCCAAGTCTTGAGGACGGTCAAAAATGGGGTGTCTACACATGTATGCACCTCAATTCTGGATACTGAACCAACCTAGTCTGTCACCCCGTTGGAGAATAGGGAAAGTTGTAAATATGATCAGGAAGAAAGGCAGCATCCAAAGTGTTCTACATGAAGAACCCTTGTCAGTATTTCAGAGCCTTTGTACTGTGAGTTAAAGGTAAGTGTTCGAAGAGCACAAGGGGAGATCCCCGTTAGAGTAGAGCAGTTCATCACCACTCACCCCATGAGGTGATTTCTAAAGCGCCGTTATGCTTGTTTATTGCATCATGCATTGTATTGCATTGTACCTCTCAAGTTTCTTTCTCATTCATGCACGATATTGTATGTACGGTTCATTCAAAGAAGTTCCGTTTGAGATCATTTATTTAGTGTATCAATCACACTTCATTCAGTTAGTGTATCAATTACACTTCATTTATTTAGTGTATCAATCACACCTCATTCACCTTTAGTGTATCTATCACACTTTCTTCATTCGCTTAGTGTATCAATCACGCTTCATTTATTTAGTGTATCAATCACACTCTCTTCACTTAGTGTATCAATCACACTTCTTTCATTTTCTGTATCTATCACACATATTCTCATTTTCTGTATCTAACACACATATCCTCATTTTGTGTATCTATCATGCATATATTCACTTCATTTACTTTAGTGTATCCATCACACTTCATTCTCTTTTGTGTATCTATCACACTTGTTCACTTAGTGCATCTATCACACTTTGTGTTCACCTTCAGTGTATCTATCATATTTTGTTCACATAGTGCATCTATCACACTTTGTGTTCGCTTTTAGTGTATCAATCACACTCTGTTCACTTAGTGCATCTATCACACTTTGTGTTCGCTTTTAGTGTATCAATCACACTCTGTTCACACTTTGTGTTCGCTTTTTGTGTATCCATCATACTTTGCTTCACATAGTGCATCTATCACACTTTGTGTTCGCTTTTAGTGTATCAATCACACTCTGTTCACTTAGTGCATCTATCACACTTTGTGTTCACTTTTTGTGTATCCATCATACTTTGCTTCACACAGTGCATCTATCACACTTTGTGTTCACTTTTAGTATCAATCACACTTTATTCTGTGTATCTATCACACTTTGTTCACTTTTGTGTATCTATTGTACATGCTTGCTAAGATTACAAAATCTTCTTACATCCTTTCTGCATGTAATGTAGTTTGGTTTTTATTCGTCCGCTTAAACTGTTGCATTTATTGTGAATATTTGCTTCATTACAACTCGCTTTGCATAATCATAAGTTATGCTCTTGCATCATGCATGTCTCTTGCATTTTGCCCCTGCCTGTGGGCACATCTCTTGTTTATCTCGCCTGTTTGTCTAAGTCTTCGGCCTTGTCAAAAATGGGTCGTCTCTGGGCTTTGACATTCACTCCCGTCACTTATGACTTTCGAGTTCTGTCAAAGAGGGGCAACTGTAGACACCCCATTTTTGATCGACCTTAAGACTCAGACGTCATCGATTGAGCACTCGGTGATTGCGCATGTTGTGCTCGTTTTGAGGTTCGGAGTCTCGAATGAGAGCCTTGCCTCTGGACTTTGGGACTCTTTTGTGCTTTGCCTCGGTTTGCAAATCAGGTTCTGTTTTCTCTTCCTGAAGGGAGGGAGAGGTCTCGTAGACCATCTCTCAGTGCTTGTAGGCTACTTTTCATGGTCGTAGACCACTATTCCCGTTTGGAGACCAGTTTTTGATTTTCGGAGCCGTCGGCTGTGCGCCTCGGTTCGGGACCGCTTAACTTTCTCCGTTTGCTCTGATTTTTGGCACACACCTTGTTTCCTCTCTCTAGAGGGACACTGTGGCCTAGGAGACCACCTTCATGGTCGCACGCCACCTTTGATGCTTAACAGTCAGTTTTTGGGGCACCCGACTGCGCGTTTTGTCCCCCGAACCCTCATTTTGCATTCGTCTTGGTTCATTTTTGGCATGCACCCTATTTTCTCTCGCCGGCCAGTTTTCTTGTCAGGAAGCTGGTCTCCCTCACTTTTGGGCAACAATTGTTGGTCTCCCACTACACCACTTGCTTGCATTGAGTGTGGAGACCACCCTAGGAGCCAACCGACCACCTGGATCTTTTGACCCTGGTTGGCCGACCAGGGGGAGTGGTCGGCGGACCACCTCAACTAGTTGGCCTGCTTTCTCCTTTTCTGTCTCACTGAGTTGGTGCCAGTTGTGCCAGCTGGAAGCCTCAGATTGCATCCTCCATACACGTGTATGGAGGATCTTTAGCCTCATTTTTTAGATTCTTGAAGAAGCTTTGGCCCTCTTCATCTATAAGAGAGGCCCTCCTCTTCCTTGCTTAAGGTTCAAAAGTCAGTTTTGGGCATACATTATATCTCTCCCTTTGTCTCTATATTTTAGCTTCAAAGCTCCATAGTTCTTGCCCCTTTTGCATACCACCTCCTAGCACAACACCTCCAACACCAACCTAAGCTTCTTGGAGAGTCTTGAGAAGTCTTGGAGGTCTGGTTTTTGGCCTCAAAGCTGCTGGAGTTGCTGAGCTTCAAGGGTAACACTTTTTCCCTTCTTTTGGTCTTTATTTTGCATCATCTCTTAGCCTAGTTTGAAAGCATATTTAGGGTTTGTCATAAACTGAAAAAGTTTTATTTTGAGCTTCTTAACATGTTTGTTTAAGACCATTTTTCTGTTGGGGTCCATCTACCCCCTTGCATGCTTCATTTCCCTTTGTTTTGAGCCATGCATTAGGGCCTTTGTATTGAGCTTTGTTGGCCCTTTTGACCACTGAAATCCAACGGATTTTCAGTGGTTATTATGCTGTTTTGAGCACCAAAATCAGAGAGGGGTGACCCTCTCACCCCTTGTCTTGTTTACTAGCATATTTGGCCTAACAAAGGAGCCCTCATTTGCATGCTTCCAAGCTATGTCTCAGGCCATTTTTGGTGGGTTTTAGGTCCTGCATAGGCTCTGTCCAGAGCCCATTTTGCCATTTTGGGTGTCCATCTTGCATGTGTAGAACAACCCTCTTTATAGCCTATCAAAGGGGCCTATCATTCTTGCATGCGTAGACCACATTTCAGTGGGTTTTTGGGCTTTATTTGGCATGTCATACCTCTGAATTTTGTTGGTTTAGTGACCTCTTGAATGCTCCATATACTTGTAGTGTAAACCCTCTTCACTAGCTTGTATTGCATGCTATTTTGGTCTATGAATCTAGCACTTTTTGGCCATGCCTTAAACTAATTTTGTGCATGTTTTGGACCGTCTTAGCTCTGTTTTTATGCCTCATGGTCGAATGATGCTTGCTATGCATGGTTGTAGTTCAATACTCTTGCCTAGCTTTGTGTTTTGGGGCCTATTGCATGCTTATGTTGAGGTGTTTCCATGTTTTAGGACCATTGTGCATCATATTTCAGAGCTTACATGTATGCCATATTCCCATGTTTTCCACTCTTTAAATGTGTTTGAGAGTCGTGCTAGTTTGCCTCGTTGTTGGACCATTGCATGAGCTTCATTTCTATGCATGTTGAGCCATCTTTTTAGGCCATTTTCCCACTGTCTTGGACCTGCCTAGGGTCTATTTGGGGCTGGTTTTGCCATTTGTGCATTGCTTTGTGTACCTCTAGTGTAACGCACTTCACTAGTTTCGGTATTCGGGCCATCTAGCATACATTGTGTGACATATTTGCACGATTCGGGACCATCTTGCATATCATTTTAGAGCTGGAAAATGTATGATTGAATGCCATGTTTCATCCCTTGCCATGCTTTGGTAGAGTGGCATTTGATGCCTTAGGTTCGGTCCCTTGCATCGGGCATGTTTGCATGAGTGTTCCTACCTTTCATTCCATCATGTATGGCCACTGATTTGGGTGTGGCTGAGGCTCACCCATCTTGGTTTAAGTCCATCTTGCATTGTGTATGCCATTCTAGTCATAGCATTGCGCATGCCATGTAGTTCGTTGCATCGAGTATGCCATTTGATATTCGCATTGTGTATGCTAATCATATGTTGTCACATTGTTGCATAAGGTGTCTTGCATTGAGTATGCCATGTAGTTCATAGCATTGTGTATACTAGTAGCATGTTTGCATGTCATTTTCTGCATGTTTGCATCATTTAGTCGCATTGCATTTAGGTTGCATTGCATTTAGTCGCATCGCGCATGCCATGTATATTGCATTGTGTTTGGAGTAGGGTTTAGTCCAAACAAGGGAAACGAGGGACGTTTCATACTCAAAGTGACGAAACGTGCTTCAATTCCTGGTCGCCGACACTCTTGACTATCCATGATAGAGTTGTTGGCTTTAGGCGTCCATTTGTGCATTCATTTCACATTGAGTCGTGCAATTTGACTCCTCGGCCATCATGCATCGAGATACGTGATTGGTGGCACGAGGATCGAGGACTACACTCCCTAGAGCTCATGCAATGACGGGGAGAGTGGTCATGCATACATATGTTGAAAATACTTTGCCATGCCCCTTTCTTGCTCTCTGTTGCAGCAAACCGGAAACCAGCAACAAAACTGGTCTGCAGCCTTCTAGAGCTTTGTACAGTGTTCCGGGACCAGTTGCAAACATAGGCAAATCGGGGTATCGTGATGGATTTCCCGACAAGGCGACTCGAGCATGCATGCATCCCTATCATTCGAAACAGAGCTGATGCAGTCCGTTTTTGTTTAATTTGCATGCTAGCTTATTTATCTTAGTTAAGTTGTTAATTAATTAGGGTAATGTAATAATTAGCTGTGATTCGTTATTCATTCGGTTGTGTATTATTTATTCGGACCCTCCGAGGAGGGCAATGTTGTAATAAGCGTGCGTGTGTGTGATGTATGTCTTCCAACCCCACATCTTTCTCCTTTTTATTTACCAGCTTATGATGGTTAGTTTTAGGGCACGTTTCAATTACCATACTTATGCTCGCATGTTTGCATCCATTCATCTGTCTTGCATGCACCGGGCTCGGCGCATCATACTAACTGCATTGTATTTCAATTCCAAGTTGAATACATGTTATCTGTTGCATTTCATATGCCATGTTTAGAATAGCCGAGCCTATCTTAGTTGCATTTTGCATGTGTTGCATTAGCCATCTTAACATGAACTAGGCTCATGCATTGATTACTAACTAGTTTCTGTTTTGGCTTGGAGTACTCGGTGAGTGTATATGCTGTAGCATCCTTGCATGCGTGTGAGTGACTGCCATGATAGCATGCTTACCATGAGGCTATTTGCTTATGTGATATAACTACCTGAATGTCTGTGGGTGAAGGTTAGATTATCTGAATTGGAACAATTCATTGATTGCGAGTTTTAAGCCCACTAGATAGTGGCAAATCACCATGTTTTCTAAGCCCACTTGAGGGTGGCAAAATCCGTATTTTAGCCTACTTGCGAGTAGCAAACCGCTTTAAAAAACAAACATGAAATGTTTTGTTCCAACTCAGGCGATCCAGTCTATACTTGTATGATGCGCGCATCACATAGTAATTCTAGGCTAATAAACCAAAATAAGAGCACATAATGTTTTCAAAACTCGATATCATGGTTAGTAGAGGCCGATCTTTGATCGGGCGAGCGGGGGTGCTCACGAAGTGACCTTCCCCAATCGTACCCAAGTTCCCAAGCCGAGGCAACTTTGGTGATGACGGACACGTGGCCTTAGGCACGAGTCAGGGTTTCCAAAATTCCCCCAAAATAAAATATTTAGGTGGCGACTCTGTATCTGGCAAAGCAGTCCATGTTTGGCACTTCTTTCTAAAAATCAGTTTTTCAAAACGATTTGCCAGATTTGGACTCTTTGATGATTCATCGGTCTTGCATTGCACTCTGCGAGATTAGATACAGGACCGTGACATTGAGTCCTGAACTGTAGTAAGCCCAAATAAACAAAACGGAATTTCTCCCGGGACGTTCGGGGATGTCTACACAAACATGAAAGGATTAAGATCACAAACTCCTCTGCAAGGAAAAATTCAGGTTGGATTTGCATCTAAATACTCATAGTCTTACTGAAATAAAAGATCGACTAAAATTACAACTGAAAGGAGTTTTGTCAAACGGGATTGTCAATAACCAAAACTTAACAATCTTCCCCTTTGGCAATTCCGTGACAAAACACACCTAAGAAATAAAATCCTAATCACCCCAACCCATTACGGCCAATAAAAACAAACTTCTTTCTCAAGGTTATAATATGCAAAACAGCTATTAGTGCTACAAGAGTATATGAAAAAACAATAGACATATGACAAGATTATCTTGAATCATGAGATAAAAATATGAAGAGATGAAAATTGGAGATTTTAAGAACATGCAGCATGAATAGATAAAAATCTTAAGAAATATACAAAACACTCAAAATATCCCCCTCAAAATTCTCCCCCTTTTTGTCTTTAATTGTCAAAAGAAGCTCAATCAACTAAAGCAAGCGCATAAATACCACATGCAACAACATGATATTGTAAAAATTAATAGCATGCGACAAGTAATAAATAAGCAATGTATAGCAACATGCAAACCAACTAACGCCAATCTCCCTTACCAAACCAATCAATGTATGTTTATGCTAAAAAAACCCTTGCAATGATTAACCAAACTCCCCCTCACTTAAAGCAACTACAAGCACTGAAAACAAAGAACAAGAAAAAAAAAATAATATGGTGGAGCAAGCAAGGAATTTTAGATTTGTACCTTAAAACATACATGAATATCCAAGAAACACAATTACTTGAAAACACAATGTGCATAGCCTCTAGAAGATTCCACATGAAAAAAACGTGATGCAACATGTGAAAAGCATAGATCTCATGATAAAAGTGTGTGTGTGGCTCTTGGAGTTTGACAAACACTAGATTCAAATCCTAGTAGTGATCGGATAGCTAGACCTTCGGCAAGAGAATTTAATCACAACTTAAGAAAGTAAAGCCACCAGGAATCAAGGAGTATTTTTTGAGTAAATGTGGAGGCTCCCCTTCAACCAATGAATTTTTTCTTTTTTTAATTTTTAATTTTCTTTCTTTCTTTTGCGCACTCATTGGTGGCTTTCATGCTCAAGAGTATGAAAATCGAACCAGAGAAGCATGAATACAATAAGGATAGCCTGGTTGGTGACTCTGAGGTAGTCTTTTCTTCATGCCTTGACTACAAAGAACTGAGGGCAAAGCCATGGAGATGTAAAAAGATGGAAGGTGGTTCAGAGACTCAACGTCACCCATGATGTGCTAGTATAGGTCAATTCCTCTAAAAATGCAAAAGATAGAAGTCCATGGAGAAATCTGATCACTTATGCAGAAGAGTCTGGTATTTGCTAATCTAAGAATGTGTATAGAATGAGACATAGTAATCAAAGGGCACACACTCCGAAATGAGTAATGACCACAGAAAGCACATACATATTAACATGTAATGGATATTCTTATCAATTCCAATATGTACTAAGAACTTCTCAAAAATGTCAAGCTTTCAAAACCATACTAAGAAAATTTTTTTGGATTAAATTTTTTTTTTTTTAATATAAACGAAGCAAGAGAGAAAACGAACAAGCACATAAGACGACCCAAAAAGAAAACAATAGACAGAAACCTATAAACATAGAGAGAAAGAAAAGAAAAAAAAAACTAAATAAGCATGCTAGATCAAGTCAAGCTTTCTTACCCAAACCGCTTTAGTATTAACAATGTTGTGAGAATTGCGGTTCTTGGGTGATGTCTTGACGTTATGGTTCCTTTCCCCTTTAATGGGAACCCATCTCGACTTGGTTTCTGACCTCCTACTCCAAGGTCTAGGAAAATGAAAACTTGCTTCATGTTTGGTCTCAAGCAAATCAAAATAAGAAGGTCTAAGTTGACCCTTAACTTCATTACGACTAATGAAATGTCTTTTACCCCAGGAGGTATTAGAATTTCTTCTACTTTTATGAGACACTTTCTCATACAACTCATAACAATAAGAGCGAATATGACCTTACATACCATAATGATGACAAATAAAAATAGGATATACCTTCGTTTCTTTGACCTTGCCAACTCTAGAGAGATTGAGAAGTCCAATCTCTCATTGAATGTTTTGCTCTTCCTTTCCTTGAGTTCTGGTATCAGGAGATGTAGATGCACTCCATTTTTGCTTTTTGTCACCACCAAAGCCAATGTCACTCTTGTCCTAACACATTTGTTAAGACCCAATGATATTGTCCAAAGTCTTTGATCCTTTATTCCAAAGACCAATGGTAGCCATGGCACACTTGAGCTCTTCCTCTTTCTTGACGACTAGCTCTTCTAAGGCAACTTGAGACATCTTAAAAGTTTCAATCTTTTCTTCATATGTTGCATAGATTTGTTGTAGCTTATTCATCTCTGTCTCACAAGTCAAGAGTTTTGCACAAAGAGCTCGTCGATCATTAGAGATCTTGATGGCATCATTCCTAACCTCAGAAATCTCTTCCTTTAGTTTGACATTCTCACTTCCAACTGCTTTGAGTTTGATAGTGAGTTTGTCATTCAATTTAGATAAGTTAAGAGATTCCTTATACAACTTTTCATAAGCTTGCTGAAGCTCCTCATCATCACTCCTCGAGGATTCATCATCAGTGACATTCTCAACTAGCCTCTTCGGATACTCCATTCGTCCTTCAGTTTCGGAAGCCACCATGAAAGCAAGAAATTGTTCACGCCCCTCTTCACCTTGAGTCCCATTGTCACTTTCATCATTATCAGACTCTGATTCATCATCCTAAGTGATAGCGAAAGCTTTCTTCCTTAATCGACTAGGGCATTCTTGAGAAAAGTGGCCAAATCCATGGCATTTATAGCATTGGACTCTTTGAGAGTTCCCTTGTATTTTTCCTTTCTTCTTCTTGGTTGTAGAATCAATTTTGAGTTTATCTTTGCCTTTGGATTTATGAGTTGATTCCAAAAGATCAGGCTTGTTTTTTAGAAAAGATTTTTTTAATTGTTTTACAAAAGTATCCATAATCTTAGAATCAATCTCGCACATCAAAATCCTTTCCAATTCTATGAGCACTATGAAAAGCAATATCATCTTTTTGTTTCTTTTTGAAATTCATATGTGCCTCATAGGTTTGGAAATTTCCAACCAAATGATCTAGCTTAAGGATGCCAACATCTTCAGCTTCCTCAATAGTCGTACCTTTTGGTTGGAACCGATCGAGCAAGGACCTCAAACTTTTTCCCACAATCTTGGATTCTGATATTTTTTCACCTAAATTGAAGCTGGAATTTACAATGTCACTCAACTTTGCATAAAATTCATCAAAGGTCTCACTATTTTTCATTGAAAGGTTTTTGAAACTAGACGTGAGCCTTTGAAGTTTTGAGCGTTTAACTGAAGGAGTGCCCTCATGAATAGTTTGTAAGATATCCCAAGCCTCTTTTGCGACTTCAGAATTGCAAATACGACTAAACTCTTCTGGTGTGACGGCGCAAAAGAGTGAATTGATAGCTTTACTATTCTAGCTACTATTTTGATAATCAGTTGTGTCTCACTTATCAATTGGTTTAGGGAGAGTTACTCCATCAATGGTGATCATCGGTTCAGTCCACTCACACATGACGGATTGCCAAACTTTTTCATCAATAGATTTTTAAAAAGCTCTCATCCGAGTTGTCCAAAAAGAATAATTAGATTCGTCAAGTAGGGGTGGTCGAACTGTAGAAATTCCCTCACAAATTGAATCTATTATCACAAATCAAACAAGATCTCACTCCAATAGTTTTCAAAAAATAAAAATAGAGCGACCTGCTCTGATACGAATCGAAAAATCTCAAAATTCTTGATATATTGATTTATGATTATGTATCAATTTTAAACAGTAAATAACAATCCCAATCAAACAATCAAAGACAAATTGACACAATGATTTAATGTGAAAAAACCACAATTGGAACGCCTCCAATTGTGGAAAAAAAAAAAAACCACGAGCTAAAGCCACAAAACAATCCACTAAGAAGACAAAAAGAAATTACACAAGTATACCCTCAATTACCTAGTGAATCTACACCCGAATTGAACTGACCCCTATGTGCCTCTTCCACCACCATCTTCACCTCGGAATTGTCTTGCCCAATGTTGAATCCACAATGATGAGCCACTCCAGAATCTACCAAAGCTTCAAGCCCAAGTTCCCCACAATCCACCAAAGAACAACTTTCTCTTTTATGAATAAACGAAAACAAACAAACCCTTGATAATGTTGATACGAAGTTCACGGATTGATTGATCACTCTTAAATCATCAAGGAAACACTCATAAAGCACCCTCCAATATAAAATACTTTATATCTTGTTCCTCTCTGAAAATTTGGATGACCCATACCCTAGAAACAGTAAATTGTGCATTTTATAAGAAATTGAATTGTGAAGACTGCTCAAGCGCACATTTCACCGCTCGAGCGGTGTGACCAAAGGCGGTGCAAAAATTTTAGGCTGATCGCTCAAGCACAACTTTCACTACTCGAGCGGTAAAACTTTCTTCCCAAAAGTTTAGGCACTCTACAAAAATATTAGATGATCTGTTTCTTCGCTCGAGCGCACAAATGACCAATCGAGCGGTCAAATAACTCCAACTGCATTTTTGCTTTTTGTTTCGGGGGCATTGCCCCTTGATCCTCAAACATAGTCAGCGAAGTGGCAAACATGAAAGGATTAAGATCACAAACTCCTCTGCAAGGCACAATTCGGGTTGGATTCGCATCTAAATACTCATAGCCTCACTGAAATAAAGATCGAATAAAATTACAACTAAAAGAATTTTTGTAAAACGAGATTGCCAATAACAAAAACTTAACAATAGGTTCAATTCAATCTAATCCTCATGCCATTTCTATAATAATCAATACTATCATCCACTAATAGCCCAAAACATATATTTCTACTTAGCAAATAATTTTTCAATAATAGATAAATCTCATAAATTTCAAAATGAGAGCGATAATACATATCCAACTCCACTCTCATCATCAACAGATACATTTTTCCCTATCTTTCGAAATCCAACATCTTTCCTTTTTCTTTCACAAAACAAACTTCAATAATTTTCAAACAAAACTTCCTATATTTCAAAAAATCACTTTTAAAGAAAGATCCTCTCATATTTCAACACAATCCATCAATATATATACATCCCTAACCTTTCTCAATCATTTATTTAAAAAGCTCCTCTTATAGTTTTCAGCACCGAGCCCTAGGTTTTATTCAAAACCACCAAATCACCAAATATTTTTCAAAGAGAAAATAACTAAGTTAAGAAACATATGAGAGCCTGAAAAAATCCTTACTTTGAGTAGAAGAGGAAGAGAGCAAGAGTGATACTTTGGTAGAGCCGAAAACGAGATTCTCTCTGATTAGATTGAAGCTTACGACAAGCTTTACTTTTTTGTCCAAAGAGCAATAATGGAGAAATCAATAGATGATGAAGTATTTGAGGTTTTAAGCAAGAACTAGAGAGAGAAAATGAAGAAACTAGGGTTTTGGAATGTTTTAGAGAAAGAGAAGAATGAAAAAGTGATTCAAAAATCCCTTTTCACGAACTGATATACACACAGACCGCTCAAGCGCACAATGAACCCTCCTAGAAGTTTGCGGACCTTCAGAAGACCGCTTGAGCGCAGGAAAGACTGCTCGAGCGAAGATCACCCTACTTCCAAAAGTTTTGTAGAGCTGCAAAAATACTGGGAGATCTCAAAGACTGCTCGAGTGATCAAAACACCGCTCGAGTGAACAAGAAGAAAACTAGACATCAACTCTTTGAAAACTAACTCCCAACTTGTTTCAAACACAACCTATAACCCAACTCAACTACTAACAAGACAATAAAGGATATGAACAACAGTTAAAAGTATGAAATCCCGGATCTAAGAGTATTAAATGGGTCGGGTCTAAATCGAAACCGTTATAATCTTTCCCCCTTAAGAAATTTCATTCCTGAAATTAAAAACAAACCAATAACCACCAGGTTTCAATTCCATTGATCACCAACATTAATAGAGATGATAAAACATAGTCATCCAGTACCAAACACTACAATTCAAATTCCCAAAACATTTACAGCATTTTACATATTATACTATGTATAAGATTTTCAATTCAAATTCCTAAAATAGGTTCGGATATTTCTCATAGACTTTTGCCGCACGTTCCCAAGTTTCCTCCTCAACTCCATTGTGTCACCACAACACCTTAACGAATGGGATGGTCTTATCCCTCAAGACTTAATCCCGAGTATCTAACACCCGAACTGGTCTCTCCTTGTATGAGACATCCTCATCTACCTCTAACTCAGTCCAATCTAGCACGTTGCAGGATTAGTTTCATATTTTTGAAGTATACAAATGTGAAACACGTTGTGAATCCCGAAAAGTTGAGGCGGTAAGGCCAAACGGTAAGCTACCTCCCCAATGTGCTCTAAAATCTCAAAAGGCCCAATAAATCTAGGAGACAACTTCCTGTTTTCCCCAAATCTCATCAAACCCCACCTCGGTGATATCTTCATAAATATGTGATCTCCTACCTCAAAAGATAAGAGCCTCTGCCTACGGTTGGCATAGCTCTTCTGGCGACATTGAGTTGAAATCAACTTCTTACGAATAAGCGTAATCTTCTCCGTAGTTTCTCAAACTAACTCTGGACCTAACATAGGTGCATCACCCATCTCAAGCCAACACATAGGAGATCTACACGATTTTCCATACAGGGCATCAAAAGGTGTCATACCAATACTCGCCTGAAAGCTATTATTATAGGCAAATTCCATCAAAGGAAAGTGTCTCTCCCACGACCCCTTAAAATCAAGAACGCAAGCCCAAAGCATGTCGTCTAAAATCTAAATGGTGCGCTCAGACTGCCCGTTAGTCTGAGGATGATAGGCGATACTAAAGGTTAACTTAATGCCTAAGGCACCTTGTAGGCTCTGCCACAGTTGAGCCGTAAAATGTGGATTCCTATCTGAAACAATGGTTACTAAAACCCCATGAAGCCACACTATATCTCTAACATACAAGTTGGCAAGATAGTCTACTGAGTCACTCATGCGCATGGGTACAAAGTGTATAGATTTGGTCAACCGGTTGACTACAACCCATACTGCATCATTACTCCGTTGAGTCCTCAGAAAACCTACAACAAAATCCATCGTGACATGTCCCCGCTTCCACTCAGCTATAGGTAAGGATTGCAACAAACCCATTGGTCGTTGATGCTCGACCTTCACTTGTTGACAAATAAGGTATCTTGAAACAAACAAGGCTATATCTCTCTTCATTTCCCTCTACCAAAACTGGCTACTAAGGTCGTGATACATCTTTGTGCCTCCTGAGTGTACCGCAATGCATGAATGACGGAACTCTTGGAGTACCTTTTCTCTACAAGATTCTGGCACAAAGGGCAGTCTAGGTACCTCACACTCGAATCAGTATAAACGTTCAAACCCTTCTCTACCTTTCCACTAGATGTCTTTTCCTAGATAGATTCCACTTTGCGATCCTCCCGTTGTGATTCTAAAACTCGGTTCACTAGAGTAGGTTGTGCAACTACAGTGAACAAAACAACCGACTTGGCAAACTCGCCAAGATGCAAGTTAAACTCGCCCACTACATCCAACATCTCCCATTCCGGGATAGCGATACTAGTTACACTGCTTACGGATTTCCTACTCAAAGCGTCGGCCACTATGTTGGCCTTTCTCGAATAATAGTGTAACTTGAAATCATAATCCTCCATGAACTCTATCCACCTTCTCTACCTTAAATTCAAGTCCTTTTGTGAAAATAAGTACTTCAAACTCTTATGATCAGAAAACACTTCAAATCTCTCCCCCTATAGGTAATTCCTCCAGATCTTCAAGGCAAAAATCACCGCCACTAACTCTAGATCGTGGGTAGGATAATTTCCCACGTGTGTTTTCATCTCTCGTGAGCCATACGCTACCATCTTCCCTTATTGCATCAATACACAGTCCAAACCGTCTCGAGATGCATCATAATAAATTGAATAACCCAATCCCCTCTTCGGAATAATCAAAACTGGAGTAGTAGTGAGTCTAACCTTAAGTTCTTGAAACAACTTTTCATAAGTCTCACTCCTCACAAATTTGATTCGTTTCCTCGTCAATCTAGTCAATGGTGAGGCCAATCTAGAGAAATCCTTTACAAAACGTCAGTAATACCCGACTAAGTCCAAGAAACTCCAAATCTCAAAGGCATTCGTAAGTTGCTTCTAATCTTGCACTGCATCTATCTTAGATGAATACACGGTCACCCCTTCTCCAGACGCCACGTGGCCTAAAAACTTAACCTTGTTGAGCCAAAACTCACACTTCCCAAACTTAGCATATAACCGATGTGCTCTAAGCAACTCAAGTACAACCCGCAAGTATTCCTCGTGCTCCTCCTCGGAGGGTGAATAAACTAGGATGTTGTCGACAAAGACAACCATGAATCGATCAAGAACTCACGAAAGACTGATTCATCAAGTCCATAAACGAAGCCGATGTGTTAGTTAACACAAAAGAGGCATCACTAAGAACTCATAATGGCCATACTGCATACAGAATGTCGTTATTTGAATATCTCCCTCATTCACTCTCAACTGGTGATAACTCGATCTCAAATCAATCTTAAAAAAACAATGAGACCCCTTTAACTGGTCAAACAGGTCATCTATTCGTGGTAGTTGGTACTTGTTCTTAACAGTTATTCGGTTCAACTTCCGATAATCGATGCACAGTCACAATGTGTCATCTTTTTTCTTAGCAAATACAGCCGATACTCCCCAAGGTGATGTACTAGGATGAATAAATCCCGTATTTAACAATCCTAAAGTTGCCCTTTTGACTCACACAACTCGGTTTGTGCAAAACTATATTGTGCCATAGAAATTGGAGCCGTGCATCGCGCCAAGTCAATTGAGAACTCAATCTCTCTATGTGATGGCAACTCTGTGAGATCCTCAAGAAAAACATTCGGATATTCTCAAACTACCCTCGACAATTCACCCCGAATTATACTACCCTCATCATCTACCGTGATGGCAAAAAGAAAACTCAACTTTCCTTGACCCTTAAGGTCATACAATGGAAGGGTAGGACTAACACCTCGGTTACACATTGTAGACGTGCCCGAACGTCCCGGCTCCGCGCGCGAAATCGGCGCGAAATCCGTTTTGTTCGTTAGCATACTATAGTTCAGACTCAAATGTCATGGTTCTAAATCTAATCCCGTAAAGTGCAATGCGAGACCGATAAATCACCAAAGAGTCCAAATCCGGCAAATTGTTTTGGAAAACTGATTTTTGTAAAGAAGTGTCAAACATGGACTGCTTTGCCAAATACAGAGTCGCCACCTAAATATTTTATTTTGGGGGAAATTTAGGAAACCCTAACTCGTGCCTAAGGCCACGTATCCGTCATCATCAAAGTTGCCTCGGCTCGGGAACTTGGGTACGAGAGGGGAAGGTCATGCAATAAGCACCCCCACTCGCCCTATCAAAGATCGGCCTGTACTAAGCATGATATCTTTTTTTTGAAAAACACATGCACTCTTATTCTGGTTATCAGCTAGCTTACTACGTGATGCGCACAACATACAAGTATAGACTAGATCGCCTAAGTTGGAACAAAATATCTTATGTTTGTTTGAAAATGGTTTGAAGTTGCTACCCACAGGTAAGCTAAGACGTGGATTTGCCACCCTCAAGTGGGCTTAAGAAAACATGATTTTGCCACTCTCAAGTGGGCTTAAAACTCGCATTTCGATGAATTGTTCCAATTCAAGTAATCCAACCTTCACCCACAGGCATTCAGGCAGTTACATCATTTAAGCAAATAGCCTCATGGCAAGCATGCTATCATGGCAACACTCACACTAATGCAAGGATGCTAAAGCATAAACACTTACAGCGTATTTCGAGCCAAAACAACAACTAGTTAGAAATCATGCATGATTCTAGCTATGTTAAGATGCCTAATGCAACACATGCAAAATGCAACTAGAAATAAGCTCGGCTATTCTAAGATGGCATATGGATGCAACACTCGATACATGTATTCAAATCGGAATTGAAACACAATGCAGTTAGTATGATGCGCCGAGCCCGGTGCATGCAATACAGATGAATGGATGCAAACATGCGAGCATAGGAATGCTAATTGAAAAATGCCCTAAACTAACCATCGTAAGTGGTTAAGTAAAAGGGAGAAAGAAATGGGGGGTTGGAAGACATGCATCACACACACGCACGCTTATTACAAAATTCGCCCTCTCGACGGAGGGTCCGAATAAATAATACAAACCAACTAATTAATTAACTACCCTAACTAATTAATTATTACAAAACCTTAACTAATTTAAGCGAATTAATTACGTTACAAAACAGACTAAGTACGAAACTAAAGAGGCTGCCATAGCTCCGCCTCGGAATGATTGAATGATGCATGCTCGATCGCCTCGCTCGGAAACCCGTCGCCATGCCTCATGTTGCCTCTGTTTGCACTGCTTTACACCTCTGAAAACTGTGAAAACCTCTGTGATGCTGCTGAACCACCTCATGGCCATGCTGAGAGGTCATCGGCCAAAATATGAGGCCATCGGCTAAGGGAAATGGGTCATCGACCACTTGTGAGTCCATCGGCCAAAGATTGTTAGCCGATCGGCACTGAAGATAGCCGATCGGCCATCCTTTCCTGCAGACTGCTCCTTTTGCTGCAACAGTGGACAAGCAAGGGCATGGCAATACATTTGCAAGAAAATGTTGTGCAACTATACCCCTTATCATTTTTGAGACTCAAAGGAGTGTAGTGCTCGACTCTCGAGCCATCAATCACGCATTTCGATGCATGATGGCCAAAGAAGCCGAATTACACAAATCAATATGGCATGAATGCACAAAAACATATGAATGCCTCATACCCTATCATGTTGGATCAAGAGTGTCGGCGGCCGAGGATTGAGGCACGTTTCGTCACTTCAAGTACGAAACGTCCATCGGTCCTCGTGTTTGGTTTGACACCCCAAACCAAACACAATGCAATGCATGCAACAGTGGAAAAGCTATGCAATGGAACACAAGCATGCCAAATGCAATATGACTCAAACATGCACACAAGGCTAAGGTAACAAGCATGCCAAATGCAATGCAATCTAAACATGCAAACATACAATGTAATAGGCATGCAACAACAATACCAACAACAAGCATGCAACAACATGCAATGCGATAAGCATGCAACAACACATAAACCGCATGATCCATGGACTTATACCGAAAATGGATAGGCCTCAGCCATACCAAAAACAGTGGCCAAAAGTGATGAATTGGAAACATGAAAGCACATACAAACATGTATACACTTAGGTTCATAAACAAAGCAACAAGACACCAACTCTTAAGAGCACTTAAAGAGTGAAAAGTGTGGACATGTGACAAGTATTATAAGCTCTGAAATCATGCATGGAACGATGCCAAACCATCCAAACTACACAAGTATGGCATGCAAGAGACTCAAAACTTGAAGATAGCAAAGGGACTTACACTAGGCTATGCAAAACATGAAGCCAATGGCAAGTACAACCCAAAATAGTCCTAGATCATGCCAAAATGAGTCTAAAAACATGCACGGAGCAAAGCCAAAACAAGCCAATATGAAGAGCATTAGGCATGATGCATACAAGGCCAAAAGGGGTATTACACTACAGCTATTAGAACCAAGCATGAAAGGTCTTAAACAATGAAAAACAGAGTTATAGTATGTCAAAACAAACCCAAAAACCCACCGAGATGGCATCCCAAAAGCCTAAGGATGGAGGCATGCACAATGATCCATTCATGAGACATAAAACACTAACTCTTTAAAGCATTAAAGGAGTGACAAGTGCAAGTGTACGACCACTCTATATGGACTGAAATCACATACAAAATGATGCCAAATCATGAAAATGATCTAAGCAATGCATGCTAGTGACTTGGACACTCAAAGCTAACAAGCTAGATCGAACCATGGCTATACAAAACAATGCATGCATGACCAAGACAATGAAAATCAAAGCTAGAGCATGGTAAAACATGACTAAAAACTCCTTTGAGCTGAGCCAAAATATGCAAGAATGATGGCCTAAATGCATGATGCATGTTAAGGCAAATGAGAGGATTGCAAGACAAGTATATGAAGCATGTAAGAGGCCATCAAACCAACTTAAAACATAGGTATAGCATGGAAAAATAACACCAAATACTTGCTGAAATGAAGCCAAAGCATGCTAAGCAAACATGTTACCAATATGAGCCATATATACTAGCATATGAGACACAAGGAGAGGGGAGGGTCCCTCTCCTATTCAAGACTCCAAAACCACTTCTCTACCACTGAAAATCCTCTGGATTTCAGTGGTGAGAAGGTCAAAACAAGAAGGTTCCAAAGCTCAAAAGTAAAGGCACAAAATCAGGCCAAACAAGCCCTAAGAGGGGGTAGACTACCCCCAACCAAAAAGTGACCTTAAACAATCATCTCAAGCATACAAAAATAGAACTTTTTTCAGTTTAGAGTTAAGCTTAAAACAATATGCAAATAGGTCTAAAAGCTTAAGCAAGAATGGGGGATCAAAAGGTAGTTTACTCACCCTTGAAGAACACCTTCAAGAACCCTACTCCAGCAACTTTTCTGAGTTCAAACCCACCCAAGAACACCAAAACCAACTCCTAAGGACCTCAACAACCAAAGGATGGTGTATTGCTAGGTGTTTGTGTGCAATAATATGAAGAAATCACACTTTTGGGCACAAACAAGAGCAAAGGGAGAGAGAGAGGTAAAATATATAGAGAGAGAGAGAGATATATATAGAACTGCTATATGTAATTTTCAGAACCTCTGGAAAGGGAGGGGAGGCTCCCTTCTTATAGAATTTCAATTCTCAAGCTTGTTGAACAAGCTTGAGTCTTGAAACAAATCCCTCCATACACGTGTATGGAGAATGAGAATTGTGCATACCAGTTGTCACAGCTGGCAGAAAATATCTGCAAAAAGCAGATGGAAAGGTCTCGGCTCAAAAATATGGCCAATCGACTAAACAGAGTGCCGATCGACCAAAAAGAGTGCTGATCGGCCACCACTTTTGGCCGATGGCAAAAAAGCATGGCCGATGGCATCATGCCTTAGCTGATAGGTTGAGGGGATGGACAACAAGCCACCCTCTTCCCTTAGAAGTAAAACCATAAGTCCTTGGTCCGCAACCAAGCATAAAACAGTCAAGTTGAGAGATCCTAAGGCAAGGTGCGCAGCCGAGACTTTCGGGAACTCAAAATGAACACGAGCATGGATGATCATCGAGTGTTGACACGATGACGTCCAAGTCTTGAGGACAGTCAAAAATGGGGTGTCTACACACATAAAGTAAAAGCATTTCTCCGATGTTATACATACAGATACCCTCCTACGATAGCAATCTATCAAGGTCAGATAATGAGTCAACCAATCTATACACAAAATTACGTCAAAAACATGCATGTCAAGAACAATAAAATCAAAAGAGAGCCAACGATCCGCGATCTCAATCTCATAGGAGCAACATACTCGACCCAATGCCACTCTACCCCCAACAGGTGTCTCAACCAAAGAGAAGACTTTAATGATTCAAACTCTAAACCCAAAGCAGATGCAAAAGAAGATGATGTGAATGAATAAGATGCACTAGTATCAATCAACACGGTGGCGTAGACGTCCCCGAACGTCCCGGGAGGGAATCCCGTTTCGTTCATTGGGCTCACTACAGTTCAGGACTCAATGTCACGGTCCTGTATCTAATATCGCAGAGTGCAATGCAAGACCGATGAATCATCAAAGAGTCCAAATCCGGCAAATCGTTTTTGAAAATAGATTTTTTGAAAGAAGTGCCAAACATGGACTGCTTTGCCAGATACAAAGTTGCCACCTAAATATTTTATTTTTGGGGAATTTAGGAAACCCTGACTCGTTTGCCTAAGGCCACGTGTCCGTCATCACCAAAGTTGCCTCGGCTCGGGAACTTGGGTACGATTGGGGAAGGTCAGCTATGAGCACCCCCGCTCGCCCGATCAAAGATCGGCCTCTACTAAACATGATATCTTATTTTTGAAAACACATGCTTTCTTATTCAGATTATTAGCCTAGAATTACTATGTTATGCGCACAGCAAACAAGTATAGACTAGACCGTCTAATTTGGAACAAAGCATTGCATATCCGCTTATTTGGAAAATGATTTGAGATTTGCTACTCACAAGTAGGCTAAAACACGGATTTCAACGAATTGTTCCAATTCAAGCAATCTAACCTTCACCCACAGGTATTCAAGTAGTTATATCACATAAGCAAGTAGCCTCATTGTAAGCATGCTGTCATGGCAACACTCACACGCATGCAAGGATGCTAAAGCGAAAAAAAACTTATAGAGTACTCCAAGCCAAAACAAAAGCTGTATTAGAAGTCCATGCATGGTCCTAATTATACAGAAATGCCTAATGCAACACATGCAGGAATGCAACTGTAATAGGCTCGGCTATTCTAGAATGACATGTGAAATGCTACAGCTAATCATGTATTCATCTTGCAATTGAAACGCAAATGTAGTTAGTGTGATGTGCCGAGCCCGGTGTATGCAATACAAATGGATGGATGCACGCATGCAAAGCATAAGGTATGCTAATTGAAACATGCCCTAAACTAACCATTGAAAGCGGATAAATAAAAGGGAAGAAAGACGTGGGGTTGGAAGACATGCATCACACACACGCACGCTTATTACAATTGCGCCCTCGCTCGGAGGGTCCGAATAAATAATACAGATTTAACTAATTAACTAGCTGACTAACTAATTAATTAATTACAAAAGGAAGGTGGCCGCAGCCCCGCCTCAGAATGCGTGGATGATGTATGCTCGATCCGCCTTGCCCGAAAACTCGGTACCATGCCACTGTTGCCTCTGTTTACACTGCCTTGCTCCTCTGAAAATTATGAAAGTTTCCAGAACTGCTTTGAACTTCCTCCTGAGTGTTTTGGAATTCCACCGGCCAGAACAAGAGGCCACCGGCCATGGGAATGGGATTATCGGCCAAAGATTGTGTCATTGGCTGGGAACTAATGGCCGGTCGGCACTAAAGATGGCCGGTCGGCCATTCATTCCTGCAGAATCCTGCAGTTGACAGCAGCAGAGGGCAAAGCAGTGTATGCCATGGAATTTTCAAACAAATATGTGCATGTCCACTCTCCCTATCATGTTATGGACTCAAGGGAGGGTGGCTCTCGACCCTCGGGCCATCAATTGCGCATTTCGATGCATGATGGCCTAAGAGGCCAAGTTTGCCATTCAATGTAAAATGAATGCGTAAAAGAGATGAATGCCCCGTGCCCTATCATGTTGAGGTCAAGGGCATTGGCGACCGAGGAGTGAGACGTATTTCGTCACTTTGAGTGCGAACACGCCTCATCCCTCATGCTTGGTTTGACACCCCAAACCAAACAAAATGCTATGCATGGGTGCAATGTGGCTCAAGTATGCAAGATAGCTCGAGTATGCAAACATGCCAAATGCAATGCAAACTAAGCATGTAAACATGCAATGTGCCAAGCATGTAAAATGCAATGTGATGCAACCTATCATACAATGCAAACATTCAATGCAAACATGATATAATGCAAGCGTGCAACTAATGTAATGCAACATGCAAACATGCAAAGTATGCAAAGATGGACTTATACTGAAATGAGAGGTCCTCAGCCCATCCCAAAACAGTGGCCTAAGATGGTGCAAAAGAGCACCAATTATGCATGCAAGCATGCACACAACAAGGTTCATCATCTAAGCATGAAAGGGGACAACTCTAGGCATACTTGAAGGCGATATACATGGACGTTAAACACTCATGTTAGACTCTGAAAATCATGCGAAGAATGATGCCAAAACATGCTAGGGAATGGGTGCGACATAGAAGGCATTCAAGGCCACAAAAGAGAGCATTGCTCAACACCTATCCCAAGCAAACATGGTATGGACCATGTAACCAAAAACAAAGTTACAATGCACCAAAATAAGTCCCAAAAGCCACTGTTATGGCGGCTCAAATGACTCAAACACATAGGTATGCACAAAAGCCCAAACATGGAGCATGAGACCACACCTCTTCAAGGCAAAAAAAAGGGGAAAAAATGCAAGTATGTAAGCACAAAACATGGACTGAAATGGCATGGGAAATGATTCCAAATCACTAAAACAACCCAACTCAAGCATGCTCATGACTCACACACTCAAGGCTCACAAGCCAAAATGTAAAGAGGCTATACCAAACATGGAAAATGTGATCAAATCAGTGCCTAACAGACCTCAAGCATGATGAAATATGACCAAGAACTTCACAAAGTTAGGCAAGAACATGCAAGCATGATGGTCTTAAAGGCAAGATGCATTTCTAGGCAAAAAGGAGGAATGCAAAGCAAGTATACTATGCATGCAAGGGGCCATTAATCCGACCAAAAACAGAGATATAATATGACCAAATAACACCCAAAATCCTCTGAAATGAAGCCAAAAGCAACTAAGCATACATGCTACCCTTATGAGCCAAAAATGCAAACAAAAGAGAGACAAAGGGAGAGGGGTGTCCCTCCCCTATGAAAGACTTCAAGATCCCTTCTTCACCACTGAAAATCCACTGGATTTCAGTGGTGAGAAGGTAAATACACAAAAGTCCCCAAAGCTTAACAAAGAGAGCACAAAAAGGGCCAAACAAGGCCTAAGAGGGGGAGGTCGACCCCCAACACCAAAATGACCTTAATGAAAGATCTTAAGCATGTAAATACAAGACTTTTTTCAGTTATACACAAAGCTTAAATCAGTGTGCAAGATAGGTCAAAGACTAGTGCAAGATTGGGGAAAATAAAGCAAAAATGTTACCCTTGAAGAACACTTCAAGAACAGCAAGTGCAGCCACCTTCTTCTGATCAAAACCAGCTCAAAACTTGAAGAACAAACCCTCAACACCTCCAAAGTCGAAATATGGTGTAATACTATGTGTTCTAGTGCAAAACTAAGAACAAACTACACTTTTAGGCCCTCAAACACACACAAATCAAGAGAGAGATGGAGATATAGAGAGAGAGGGTGATATATATCAGAGATATATGTAATTAGGTCTAGTTTTTGCTGAACCTCCTCAAAGGAGAGGGAGGGTCTCCTTATATAGACAAGGCAAAGTGTTAAGCTTCCAAGAGAAGCTAATCTAAAGGGATCAAGGCTTCTTAAAGAAGCTAAGACAAAGGTCCAAGCTTCCTCAAGAAGCTAGACCAAAAGGGTGCAAAAGGTGCAAGTTCCTCCATACAACTGTATAGAGGACAAGTCTGTGCACTCCAGCTGGCACAGCTGGCATGCACTATGCTTGAAAGAGGCAAAAAGGTGGTATCGGCCAGAAAAGGAGTCCATCGGCCAAATAAATGGTCGGCCGACCACACAAAGAGCCGACCGGCCATCACCAATGGCCGGTGGACAGAAAACAAGGCTGGTGGCCCTAAGCCATGGCCGGTGGGTTTAAGGGATGGCTGACAAGCCACCTCCTACCCTCAGGAGCACAAAACACAAGCCCTTGGTGCAAAACCAAGCACAGAACAGGCAAGTTAAGAGATCCTGAGGCAAGGCGCATAGCCGAGACCTCCGAGAACTCAAAACGAACACAAACATGGATGATCACCAAGTGTTCAAACGGTGACGTCCAAGACTTGAGGACGGTCAAAAATGGGGTGTCTACAGTTGCCCCTCTTTAACAGAACTCGAAAGTCATAACAATGACAGGAGTGAGTGTCAAAGCCTAGAGACGACCCATTTTTGACAAGGCCGAAGACTTAGACAAAGCATGCAAGACAATAAAGATATGCGCCCGAAGGCGGGGGCAAAATGCAACTGACAATGCAAGAAGCCGAACATAACTTATGATCATGTAAAGAAAGCTGTAATGAAGCATGACAATGCAACAGTTTTAAGCGAGCAAACACAAATCCGACTACATTACAATGCAGAAAGGATGTAGGAGAATTATGTAATTCTCGCTACGTTTCACGCGGAGAATACAATACCTGTGCGGTTCGTCTGGTCGTGCCAACTTCAAATGAACCGTACATACAATATCGTGCTTGTAAAAGAGAGAAACTTAACAGGTACAATGTTGTTAGCAACATGCATAACAATGCAGTTGAAAGTGCGTGACAATGCCAGTGAAGGGGTGCATGACAATGCGGATGAAAGGGGTGCATAACAACGCAACCCGAGTGTGTGCATAACAATGCATGGAGGGCATGCGTGACAACGCAATGCTGAGTGGTGCATAACAATGCGATTTGAAACATAAGCACATATAAGTAAAGCATAACGCGACAACGCATGCAATGTGTATAGGAACTTGAACACATATAAGTAAAGCAAAACGCGACAACGCATGTAATGTGTATAGGAACTTGAACACATATAAGTAAAGCATAACGCGACAACGCATGCAATGTGTATAGGAACTTGAACACATATAAGTAAAGCATAACGCGACAACGCATACAATGTGTATGGGAACTTGAACATATATAAGTAAAGCATAACGCGACAACGCATGCAATGTGTATGGGAACTTGAACACATATAAGTAAAGCATAACGTGACAACGCATGCAATGTGTATAGGAACCTGAACACATATAAGTAAAGCATAACGCGACAACGCATGCAATGTGTATGGGAACTTGAACACATATAAGTAAAGCATAACGCGACAACGCATGCAATGTGTATGGGAACTTGAACACATATAAGTAAAGCATAACGTGACAACGCATGCAATGTGTATAGGAACCTGAACACATATAAGTAAAGCATAACGCGACAACGCATGCAATGTGTATGGGAACTTGAACGTATATAAGTAAAGCATAACGCGACAACGCATGCAATGTGTATGGGAACGTGAACACATATAAGTAAAGCATAACGTGACAACGCATGCAATGTGTATGGGAACCTGAACACATATAAGTAAAGCATAACGCGACAACGCATGCAATGTGTATGGGAACCTGAACACATATAAGTAAAGCATAACGCGACAACGCATGCAATGTGTATGGGAACTTGAACACATATAAGTAAAGCATAACGCGACAACGCATGCAATGTGTATAGGAACTTGAACACATATAAGTAAAGCATAACGCGACAACGCATGCAATGTGTATGGGAACTTGAACACATATAAGTAAAGCATAACGCGACAACGCATGCAATGTGTATCGAAACTTGAACACATATAAGTAAAGCATAACGCGACAACGCATGCAATGTGTATGGGAACTTGAACACATATAAGTAAAGCATAACGCGACAACGCATGCAATGTGTATGGGAACTTGAACACATATAAGTAAAGCATAACGCGACAACGCATGCAATGTGTATGGGAACTTGAACACATATAAATAAAGCATAACGAGACAACGCATGCAATGTGTATGGGAACTTGAACACATATAAGTAAAGCATAATGCGAGAATGCATGCAATGTGTATAGGAAAAAGGGGGGGCATATTCAACTGAAGCATGGTAAAGGCATGTTATCCATGATATTGAGATGCAAATTTAGAACAAGAAGAAGCATTGTGTAATGCGAGACGCGTAGCGAATGTGCTTTTAAAGCCAAAGCGAAACAACGTAATATGACATGATTGTAACGATTTGTGGAATTCGCAATATACAAAAAGAATACGGGAAGGGATGCTCCTCGCACGCATCGAGCATCGCTCATAGAAGACGTAGCTTGAGGTCAACTCGAAGGTCTACTAATGTTCCGAGGGTGCGTCTCCTCGCGCTGTCTTGAGTGATGAAGGTGCCAAACCTCATCGTTGACTTGAACAAGGGTGCGGGATGTATCGACCGCAAGGGGAGGTTACCGGTATCAATCCCGATACTCTGCTGCCCTGCCCTCCTTTTGCTTTACTTTCCTTTTTCACCGTTAGTTTTAAGCACATTGCACTGCCTCAGGCAGGTTTTACTTTTCAAGACTGTCTATTTTTACAAAAGGTATGATGGAAATGAAACAGGTATTTAAAAAAAAAAAGGTGTTACATTTGTTGTTCTATGCATCGCATCTCACGGCATCTCATAACAATGTGAATGAAATTGAACTGTGTTTGAAAATTAAGCATTTGCCTCGTAATAATCAAGTAGTGAGCTGACTAACAACTCGATAAGCAAAACAAAGAAACTCGATGAGCTAACCAAGTGCGAGTACAACTCGATAAGCAAAACAAAGACTTGAAGAAATGAAATACAACTCGATAAGCAAATGTATAATAACTCGATAAGCAAATGGGCGTGACTCCCCAAAAATCATCATCGGAGGGCATTGGAAGTGGTGCCAGTCCCCAAATTCTCAGCATGTTCAACACATAAACAGCTCAGGGGACAAGAAGGAAGACCACCGGCCACAAGGGAAAGCCAACGACCTCAAGGAATGTCCATCGGCCAAAAGTGGTGGTCGGTCGGCACCATTTTTGGCCGGCCGGCCATGTATGGAAAGAACCACCAGAATGCTGACATCTACCCCCCCCCCTCACACCTTATCCCCTACAAAAGTCTCAACTTCGTAGTTTTCTTCAATTCAACACTGATTTGCTCCAAATGGAAAAGTTCCTTGCCCAAAATCTCATAGCTTGGATTGCCAACTTGGATGGCTCGAAAAGGTTGAATTTCCGGGGCTTCGACATAAATGCACTATTCACTCTGAGTCGTACTCCGCTGCACTTTCTGTTCCTCCATGCCGCGGCAAGGTTTTGGAACCCGGTAACACATGTCTTTAGCTTTGGCGGGCAAGAGGTATGTCCTACCTTCGAAGATTTCCAAGCTTTGATGGAATCTGAGCACAACGAAGAAATCTTGCCCCAACTTCGCTTCGGCCACGCCCAAGCTTTAGGGCGAATGTGTGGGCTCACGATGTACGACGCTCGATCTTTGATTGGTGACGAAATGCTGGATATTCCGAGTTTGATTTGCCGATTTTCTGATGCCGGGGACCGTGGTGACCATCATTGGCAAGGTTTTTGGCGACATGCCCTCTGTTTGTGCATGCTATCCCATTTCTTGCTTGCCTCAGGCTCCGGAGGATCTAGCGTCCGGTTGATCGAGGTTGCCCAAAGCTTGAAGGAAGGCAAACGCTGCATTGCCATGACGTTGGCCGAGACGTTGATGGGCTTGGACGCTTTCCATCGCCGGGAGACGACTAGATTTGCGGGGATTCCACTATTGCTGCAGGTAATGTTTTCCACCCAATCTCACATATGTATTGCTCACATCACTCGGCTTTCGGGCTCGGTTTTTCTCACAAAACGCTTTTCTCACTTTTCTCTCATCATACATCTCTCTATTCTTTATTCTCTCATTTTTCATCCCTTCCCAGGTGTGGTTGATGGACAAGTTGCAGGTTGTGGACTCTTGCCCGGCATACTCAGCTTGCGGTTATTTCTTCCGACAACGTCTGGTCGATGTCCTGGATGAGGGATGGTGGTTTGACTGGATGTGCCATTTGTCTGCAGACCGCATTGCTTGGCGCTGTCCTTGGCTCAACTTACCGGCAATGAGTTACAGCATGTCCCAGCAGACTGGGATTCAATTGATTGGCTTGACACACTGCGTGTTCTACTTTCCTTTCCGGTTCCAACGCCAGTTCGGCCATGATCAGACTTGCCCGCCAGAGGGGATAGAGTACCCTGTTGCGTTCCCTATCCGAGGCGCACAGCTTGCTCGGTATGCCACGGCATGGAGGACGAGAGAACTCCTGGCCCCCGCTCCCACTTTCAGTTGCACTTTGTGTGATGAGTGCATAGATTGGCTCAATGAAGAGGCACAGATTGGGCCCACTTTGGCGTCAGAGGCTTCGACCAGCTCTGGGAGGGGGCGCAGGAACACCTGACTTAGCTATGCCCCGGATTTATTGCTTTATTAGTACTTTTAAGTTTTCTTTATGATTGTAACCAAAAGCAACTTCAATTTGTATGCAAGAGCAGGAGAACTCTGTTATTCAAATCAATGAAATTGAAGGTTGTGGGTACTGAAAATTTTCCGCTTTGGTCCAAAAATGGTCTAAGTTGTAAAAAGACTAATTTTGAACAAACTCAACTTTTATTAAAACTTTTCAAAACCATTTTCGATATGGATCAGAACTGGACATGCCTGAAATCTGTCACTGAGATGCACAACCCCGGATCCCAGCAACTGGAAAGTTGCCCCTAGTCTGAATAGTACCGCAGCACTGCACAGCAACGGAAAGTTGCCCCTAGTCTAAAAAGCACTGCACCGGAGATCATAACCGAACTCTTGAATGCTGAATAGACAAAGATGACCAAGATGGTCAAATGGACAAAGTTGATCGGGGAAAAGTTTATGGCTGAACTTCAGGATGAAGTTGCCTACGTATCCCAAAGATGGGAATCAAGCCTTACGTAGTTCAGGCTCGGGTTCACTCGAGTATTTTCACTCTCCTTTTACGCTCTAACTTTTGCCAAGGCCGCCCTTTGCGGGTTTTCAACCTTGCGAGCTCAGTTTTTATCATTTCAAATTTTTTGTGCTCTAACTTTTGCCTAGGTCGCCCTTTCGGGTTTTCGGCCTAGCGAGCCTCTCAGGGGTAATATTTCTTCAACTTGTCCATGTTGATCGGTTGGGAGAACTCTAGGCCATCTAGGTCCATCAGAACCACAGCTCCACCTGACCAGATAGACTTAATGATGTAGGGACCAGTCCAATTGGGTCTGAACTTGCCCCTTGGGTCATGGATGGGAGCTCGGTTGTCCTTGAGCACCAAATCTCCTTCCTTTAGATTCCTGGACTTAACTTTCTTGTTAAAAGCCCTGGCAATTCTGCGCTGATAACCTTGAACATGGTACAGTACTTTCAGTCTGCGCTCGTCAAAGAGCATGAGTTCTTCAAATCTGCTCTGCTGCCAATCTGCTTAAACTATCTGACACTCAGCCAGTACTCTCAAAGATGGAACTTCAATCTCGATAGGTAGAACGACCTCCATCCCATAAACTAATGAATACGGAGTCATCCCAGTGGAAGTTCTAATTGAAGTCCGGTAACCCCACAGAGCAAACGGCAGCTTATCTAGCCAATCCCGGTAGGTTTCCACCATCTTCTGCAGTATGTATTTGATATTCTTGTTGGCGGCCTCAACCGCTCCATTGTTCTGCGGCCAATATGTGGATAACTTATGAAAAGCCACATTGTATTTTTCCAACAAGTCAATCACTTCCTTCTTGAAGTGGGAACCATTATCTGAAATGACCTCATTTGGGACCCCATAACGACAGATGATGTTGTTTTTGATAAACTTCGCAACATGTGAAGCCTTCAACACCGCATAGGATTGGGCCTCAACCCACTTTGTGAAATAATCTATCGCGACCAGGATGAACTCATGTCCATTAGACCCCTTTGGCATGACAGCCCCGATCACATCAATTCCCCAAACCGAAAATGGCCATGGCGAAGTCATATTGTACAGCTTCGACGGCGGGATGTTCATGCGATTTGCATGGATCTGACATTTGTGGCATCGCCAAACAAAGCCAATACAATCCTCCTCCATGGTGGACCAGTAATAACCTTGTCTGAGGATCTTCCGCGCTAGCATTACCCCGTTCATATGCGCACCTTATTCCCCTCCACGGATGGCCTCCATCAGGCATTTTGATTCTTCAGCTTCAACGCACAGCTTATGCATTCCTAGGTGACCTCTCTTATACAATTTACCTCCGCAGATGATGAATTGAACGGCCATTCTTCTGATTGCCCTTTTATCCTTGGCATTTACCCCTGGTGGATATGCTTCATTCTCCAAGAAATTCCAAATATCATAATACCAGGGGTTCTCATCTTGAACCTCATCTATAGTAGCAATCGACTCGTAAGCCGGCACAAATTTTTGGTCGATAATGACTGGACGCATCCGACTCCAAGGGATGTCTATCATGGAAGATAGAGTTGCTAGTGAATCTGCGAACCTGTTGTTCTCTCTTAATAGATGAGTAAAGTTTAGCTTCTCAAACCGAGGAATTAACAAGTCCAAGGTCTGGTGATACATAATCATCTTTTCTTCTTTGACTTTCCAATCTCCTTTCGCTTGAGATACAACAAGGTTCGAGTCCCCAATGACGTCCAACCGTTTTGCCCCTAGTTCGAAGGCTGCTTCTAGTCCGGCAATACATGCCTCATATTCTGCTTCGTTGTTCGAGACTTTGAACCGGAGTTTGAAGGCTAGAGGGATATGGGAATTGTCGGGTGCTATCAGCAGCACCCCTATTCCGTACCCATACTGGTTTGACGCTCCGTCAAAGTACATCGTCGATATGCAAAATGGTCTCATCTGGAAATAAGTACTCAACTGCTTCACCCCCTTCCACCGAATGATCAACTAAGAATTCTGCTACTGCTCTTCCCTTGACTGACTTGCGCGTCACATATTTCAGATCAAATTCGGAAAGCAACAGCAACCAACGAGCTAGCCTACCCGTAAGTGCCGGTTTCTCGAAAAGATATTTGATGGGATCCAGTCGTGAAACCAACATTACGGAGTGAGCTAACAGGTAGTGTCGCAGCTTCCTGGTAGCCCATACCAAGGCTAAGCAAGCCTTTTCCAATGGTGTGTAGCGAGTTTCATATTCTAGCATCTTCTTGCTTAGATAGTAGATGGCTCTCTCCACCTTGTCCTCTGATTCTTGCGCGAGCATGCAGCCCATTGTAGTCTCAGTTACCAAAATGTACAATATCAACGGTTTCCCCGGTTCAGGCGGTGACAACACGGGTGGGTTCTGTAAGTATTCCTTGATCTGTTCAAAAGCAGCTTGGCATCGGCCGTCCCATTGGAATTTCTTTCCTTTCTTCAGGAGGCCAAAAAGTGGTTCACAAGTCAAGGTTAATTTTGAGATAAACCGTCTTATGAATTGCACTTTACCCAGAAAGCCTCGCACCTCCTTTTCAGTCCTTGGTGGTGGCATTTCTAAGATGGCCTTAATTTTGGAAGGGTCGACTTCGATACCTCTCTGTGTAATCAGAAACCCTAGGATTTTTCCCCGCTGTAACACCAAACGTACACTTCTGAGGATTCAGCCGCAACCGAAATTCTCTGATACTTTGAAAGAACTTTTGCAAGGCGGTGTAGTGGGCCTCTCTTTCTTTGGACATGACAATCATGTCGTCCACGTACAACTCAACCTCTTTGTGGATCATGCCATGCAATATCGTGGTCGCGGCCCGTTGATATGTAGCTTCCGCATTCTTTAACCCAAACGGCATCACTCTATAGTAGTATGTCCCCCACGGGGTGGTGAAAGCAGTCTTCTCCCAGTCTTCAGGTGCCATCACTATCTGATTGTAGCCTGAGAAGCCATCCATGAACGAAAGCAAAGCATGCCCCGCTGTGAAGTCCACTAACTCATCAATATGCGGCAAGGGAAAGTCGTCCTTCGGACTAGCTCTGTTCAAATCCCTGAAATCCACGCATACTCAGATCCTGCCATCCTTCTTCGGTACTGGAACAATGTTGGCCAACCAAGTTGGGTATTCGGATACCAGCAGGAACCCTGCATCAATTTGCTTGGTGACCTCTTCCTTAATCTTGAGGGCCCAGTCCGGGCGGATCCTTTTGAGTTTCTGCTTGATGGGTCGGGCCTCGGGGTCAAGAGGGATCCGATGCTGTACAATCTCAGGATCGATCCTAGGCATGTCTTCGTAGGACCACGCGAAAACATCTTTGAAATCTTTTAATAAAGCGACTAAGCGCTCGCGTTCCTCCGAAGACAACGTGGACCCGATCTGGACCAGCCGCGGGTCCTCCTCAGTACCAATATTCATGGTAGTGATTTCATCAACTAAAGGTTTAACAAATCTTTCTTGCTCTTGATCAATTAATCGTTGCAAAACCGGAGGAATTTCTTCCTCGTCGTTTTTGTCGAAATTTCGAAAGTCCTGATTCAAGCAATAAATCAAAGGCACAGAAAAGTACTCAGAAACCACATCCACATCATTCTCATTAAGCACATCCAAACCGTCCGATTCCTCTGTTACAACAGACTCAAAAGAGAAAGAAAAAGACGACCTAGACATGACTGTGGCATCCGGGTTATCACCCCCAGGAATACCGGACTCAGACTCAGTCGAGCTAGAACCTGATTCCGACTCAACAGATTCGGAGGAATCAGATTCTGGCTCACTACCTGACCCAGTGCTGCTTGACAAAAATCCCTCTTCATACTGCCAAATGATAGAGGGTGCGATAGATGCATCGAAAATGTTTGCTGGTAGGCCCGTAGCCGTTTCATTCCCAATCACGCATACCGAGAAGTTATCCCCCAAGCACTTCTGTTCGATTGGAGGATCTGAAAGTAGACATGCCAGTGCTACCCCCATTTCACTTTCGGCGTCCTCGGACTCTACTTTCTTATTCTGTTCAACCTCAACTGTTGGGTCTGTCTGCTCTTCGGCAACATCATCCCCGGATAACTGCAGGTCGAAGAAGATTTCAAAACCTGGCACGCGCTTCCTCTCCGCATTCAACCACGGCTCTGGGAAGCCACAAAATGGAAAGTCCTCTCCCTCCCGGACGAAGCGTCCGTTTAGGGTACCCTGAATGGGTCTATGCATTAGTTCAAAAGGCTTCCCCGTCTGCTTCGCTCTGGCTCTCCCAGCCATCTCCTTCCCTTTCCTTATCCAATCCTCTTTGGTGGGCAGATAACCCAAGCCAAAGGTGTGTGGGTTATGTGGCACGTCGGCCAACACTGCAACGCCCTTCCGGCCGCTCTTTCCCAATCCCATCCCGGGGATGTGTTGAAGCTTGTTCATGAGGTATACTGATTGAGCACTGACATACAACCCCTCATTAACAGTCATGATGTTCTACACGACCCAAGCCTCAGCCAGGGTAAAGCCGGATAAGAACACATCCTCCATACCGTGCTCAATTTCCAAAACCGGCGTGGATACTTCTGGCGGTGGGTGGATCAACGAATTTCCAAAAACAATGGCTACTCCCTTCCCATGGGGGTATTTCACCATCTGATGCAAGGTGGACGAAGCTGCCTTCACCTGATGCAGCCACGGCCGCCCCAAAAGTAGATTGAAGGTCGCAAGAATTTCCAAGACGTGAAAGTCAATTTCATGCTGTCCCGGGCCAACCTGGGTCTGAATCTTCACCGTCCCCATTACCTCTCTGCTCATGTTGTCATATGCCCGAATCACCTGGGCCGTCGGCACAAAGTCTGCGGTCTTTAAACCGATTGCATAGGCAGTCCTTGCCGAACACACATTGATGACGGACTCTGTGTCGACGAGTACCACGGGTATCCATTTGTTTCTACACTCCACAGAGATGTAGAGTGGCTTGTTATGGTTCGCACCCTTAGGTGGCAATTCTTTGTCGGAGAAAGTCAACATCGGGGTAGCCCCTTCTAGAAAAACTAAGCCCACCAGCTGTTCGGGCATGGTGTCTATTGAGAGCTTGGCCTTGTCCATGGCCGATAAGACAGCTTGTCGATGCACTCGCGATGCCATGAGCAGTCCCCAGATGGAGATGTCTACCTATATCTTTTTCAACTACTTCAGTATAGCATTTTCTTTGAGTTGCTTCTCTTTCTGTTTCTCCGCCTCCTTATCTTTCCCAGACGCCTCCGGCTGATCTAGATGTGGGGGCTTGAAATACCGCCCGCTTCTAGTCATATGATCGACTTCGCCAATGTACCAGGTATCGTCTGGTTGATTGTTCCCCCAATCCTCGTCTGTGTGGGCAAGACATAGATCATCGTCCTCCCACCACATTCCACCGGCAACCGACAGGCACCTGTCCGGCTCCGCTTCTACTGTCCTTGTACTCACAGTATTTTTAATCCCCTCATGGGTTTTAGCTTTTCTAATTCTCTCAGAATCCTCAAACCTTTCCCGTTCCAACTGCGTCAGTACAGCTGTCTGTTCAATAATTCTCGCATTCTCAATGCCCAAGTCCTGAGCGAAATTCTTAGCACCGGCGCTCCCCGGCGATGTATTCTGATTTCCGGCCCTTCCGGCCACAACTGATGTCCTCGCCCCTGACGGGCCCCGTTCCAACTGAGCTCCGTCGACAACATCCGGTAGGTCATCAAGCCACCCAGTGACCTCTGCTGACTCCTCAAAATCCGACCAGTTGACCACCATGCCCTCTAGGTCTTGCTCATTGAGAAATTTGAGGTTAGCAAAGTCCCCTTCGACAGCTGCCAGGTCATCTATCCTCTAACCTGATTCATCCCCCTGTATCATACAAAGCTCTGCCCCTGTCGGCAATTCAAAGTTCGGCCCAACCTGGCCCACTGATAGAATGTAGTCACTCGGACTGTATACCTTCTCAGAAAAACTCCCAGATTCCTCAGATTCTGACTCATAACGCAATCGGAAGCATTGGTCGGTGTCATGACCGTGCTGTTGGTGAAATGCGCAATATTTGGCGGGGTTGTAGGTAGGGGGAAGTTTTTCCGGTAATGGCCGCAGCTCTAGGGGCTTCAAGAGCCCTTTTCTGATTAAAACCCCCAGAGCTTTGGACAGGGGCATATATAGTAGAGCGAAGGCTCTTTGGTTTTTGGGCGAGTATTTGGCTATTTGTGCATTACTTCCGGACGCGCCGGAGAATGGCGTAGCTGCCATGGTTCTTGGAGGGGGAATGGTGGTGACCATACTCACTTCCGAGGCTCTTGTAGTTGCAGCGCCGCTCGGGCCTGCATTGGTGTTGCGGTTAAAGGTTCTCCTGGGTTGCTCTCTGTCATTATCGATCAAGCCTTGCTTCAAGGCATCCTCAATCTGTACTCCCATCTCATGCAGATCTGAAAAGGTAGGGAAGGGGAGCACGATCATTTTTTGCATCAGCTTAGGCTGGAGATTGCGCACAATCATCCGAATTTGATCTTTATCAGTGGGCCTTAGGGTCATCATTGAGGCCTTGGCCCTCCATCTAGTTACGAACTCCGAAAAGCTCTCTTTAGGCTCCTGCCTTGTCGTCTCAAGATCACGGGTTGTAATCTCGATTTGCGTGTTATATGAGTACTGTGCAATGAACGCCTCGACAATCTCATCCCAGTTCCTCTTAACATCATCTTCCAATTTTGCATACCAGATGGCCGCCACACCCGACAGGGTCCGGCCGAACAGAGACAGCTTCTGTAGTCTGGTGAGGCCCATCGGCCTTAAGATATCTGAAAACAACCTCAGGTGTACCATGGGGTCCCCGGACCCATCAAATCGGTCAATATACGGCATCTTGAATCGGTCCGGCAACGTCACAGTTGCGTCAGTATACCCGTCCTCAATGTCAGGGATGGTCTTGACTCCTTGGGATTTCTTAAACATCTTTTCCAGTTTGCTCAGCTTTAATGCGGTGGGGTCCACTTCGGACTCGAAGGGAGAATCCGGTACATTGATAGGCGTGGGCGCCTTGGATAGTTGTGGTAGAATCGGGGGCGGAGCCGGCCCCGTTGGAACGTCCATATCCTCTTGGATATTCTGGACATTTGGTGTCTCCTCGGGTATCGGAACCCTTGGTGGGGAAGGAGCTTGATGTGAAGCAGATGCCCCGGCTTGCTGTTGTAGCCTTATGATTAACTCTGCTTGTTCAGTCATAACCGTGGCCTGTTGCTTGGCGAACTCCGCCTGTCGGACAGCGTCTTGCTGCATAGTTTTCATGCTTTCTTGAAGCTGGCGCACTATCTCCTCCAAACTTGCCATACTGCTCTGATCTAGCTGTATTGCCGGTATATGTTCCCTCTCTGTGGGAGAAACAGGACTCTGATTCCTACTATACCTAGGCGGGGTGGACGAAGCCCTCTGAACTGTCTGTTGAACTGATATCCTCTGCCTAACTGCCCTCCGTCTGGTAACCGGGGATAGAGAATAATACACTGGTTGTCCGTCTACCAAATCCTCAGATCGATGGAGTCGACGACCTCTTGTCCAGAGTGCTTGGGGAATATCTGCTTGGTCTGAAGCAATTGTGCTAAACTACCTAGTAAAAAGATAAATAAAGCAATCATAAGGAAATAAACAACCAGAAAAACGGACAGCATAACAGCATAAATAAACACACAACACGCAGTTGGGCATAATAACACACAGTCGATAGGCTGAATACATCGTTCTCAAACACTGATTGTTGCCCCAAATCACTGGCCCCGAAAACTGTGTCTGATACCCGCGGATAACTGATTCTCAAACACTGAACTGGTGCCCGCAGGCCTGATACCCAAACTTGTGAGCTGATACATGCATTCCTATAGAGGCCAACTCTAAAAGCACATAACAGATAAGTGAGAGCCAAAACACCCCTATGTTGGGGTAGGGTTTCCCTGTTCTATTTTGTCAGGAGCTAGGGTTTCACTACACACGCAGCGGTTTCAAACAACCTATAATCGGGTAAGCAACCTGTCCTAGCTTGGAATGGTCACTATGGATTCCGAATATGCACTAGGTCGAAAGGTCAAAATGGGTGCCCCGGTAAAACCGGGGTTTGTGTTCCCATACTGGCAAAGCCCGTAACCGATAAGCCTTATGGCACGCAGCCTCTAGCAAACCGCTCAGGAATAGTAGATGGCAAACACGGTGTCCTAGGCGCACCAATGCACATGCAATGCAAAGAAACACATAAGTGTAGACAAAACAAGATATCATGAGTTCGAGTCAAGTTCTCTATCTCCCCAGCAGAGTCGCCAGAAACTATAGACGTCCCCGAACATCCCGGGAGGGAATCCCGTTTCGTTCATTGGGCTCACTACAGTTCAGGACTCAATGTCACAGTCCTGTATCTAATCTCGCAGAGTGCAATGCAAGACCGATGAATCATCAAAGAGTCCAAATCCGACAAATCGTTTTTGAAAACAGATTTTTTGAAAGAAGTGCCAAACATGGACTGCTTTGCCAGATACAGAGTCGCCACCTAAATATTTTATTTTGGGGGAATTTAGGAAACCCTGACTCGTTTGCCTAAGGCCACGTCTCCGTCATCACCAAAGTTGCCTCGGCTTGGGAACTTGGGTACAATTGGGGAAAGTCAGCTATGAGCACCCCCGCTCGCCCGATCAAAGATCGGCCTCTACTAAACATGATATCTTGTTTTTGAAAACACATGCTTTTTTATTCCGATTATTAGCCTAGAATTACTATGTTATGCGCACAGCAAACAAGAATAGACTAGACCGTCTAATTTGGAACAAAGCATTGCATATCCATTTATTTGGAAAATGATTTGAGATTTGCTACTCGCAAGTAGGCTAAAACACGGATTTCAACGAATTGTTCCAATTCAAGCAATCCAACCTTCACCCACAGGCATTCAAGCAGTTATATCACATAAGCAAGTAGCCTCATTGTAAGCATGCTGTCATGGTAACACTCACACGCATGCAAGGATGCTAAAGCGAAAAAAAACTTACAGAGTACTCCAAGCCAAAACAAAAGCTGTATTAGAAGTCCATGCATGGTCCTAATTATACAAAAATGCCTAATGCAACACATGCAGGAATGCAACTGTAATAAGCTCGGCTATCCTAGAATGACATGTGAAATGCTACAGCTAATCATGTATTCATCTTGGAATTGAAACGCAAATGCAGTTAGTGTGATGTGCCGAGCCCGGTGCATGCAATACAGATGGATGGATGCACGCATGCAAAGCATAAGGTGTGCTAATTGAAACATGCCCTAAACTAACCATCGAAAGCGGATAAATAAAAGGGAAGAAAGACGTGGGGTTGGAAGACATGCATCATACACACGCACGCTTATTACAATTGCGCCCTCGCTCGGAGTTCGCTCGGAGGGTCCGAATAAATAATACAAATTTAACTAATTAACTAGCTGACTAACTAATTAATTAGTTACAAAACTTCTAATTAATCAACAAATTAATTACAAAAGGAAGGTGGCCGCAGCCCCGCCTCGGAATGCGTGGATGATGTATGCTCGATCCGCCTTGCCCGAAAACCCGGTACCATGCCACTGTTGCCTCTGTTTACACTGCCTTGCTCCTCTGAAAATTATGAAAGTTTCCAGAACTACTTTGAACTTCCTCCTGAGTGTTTTGGAATTCCACCGGCCAGAACAAGAGGCCACCGGCCATGGGAATGGGATTCTCGGCCAAAGATTGTGTCATTGGCTGGGAACTAATGGCCGGTCAGCACTAAAGATGGTCGGTCGGCCATTCATTCCTGCAGAATCCTGCAGTTGACAGCAGCAGAGGGCAAAGCAGTGTATGGCATGGAATTTTCAAACAAATATGTGCATGTCCACTCTCCCTATCATGTTATGGACTCAAGGGAGGGTTTCTCTCCACCCTCGGGCCATCGATTGCGCATTTCGATGCATGATGGCCTAAAAGGCCAAGTTTGCCATTCAATGTAAAATGAATAAATAAAAGAGATGAATGCCCCGTGCCCTATCATGTTGAGGTCAAGGGCATTGGCGACCGAGGAGTGAGACGTATTTCGTCACTTTGAGTGCGAACACGCCTCATCTCTCATGCTTGGTTTGACACCCCAAACCAAACAAAATGCTATGCATGGGTGCAATGTGGCTCAAGTTTGTAAGATGGCTCGAGTACGCAAACATGCCAAATGCAATGCAAACTAAGCATGTAAACATGCAATGTGCCAAGCATGTAAAATGCAATGTGATGCAACCTATCATACAATGCAAACATTCAATGCAAACATGATATAATGCAAGCGTGCAACTAATGTAATGCAACATGCAAACATGCAAAGTATGCAAAGATGGACTTATACTGAAATGAGAGGTCCTCAGCCCATCCCAAAACAGTGGCCTAAGATGGAGCATGCACACAACAAGGTTCATCATCTAAGCATGAAAGGGGACAACTCTAGGCATACTTGAAGGCGATATACATGGACGTTAAACACTCATGTTAGACTCTGAAAATCATGCGAAGAATGATGCCAAAACATGCTAGGGAATGGGTGCGACATAGAAGGCATTCAAAGCCACAAAAGAGAGCATTGCTCAACACCTATCCCAAGCAAACATGGTATGGACCATGTAACCAAAAACAGAGTTACAATGCACCAAAATAAGTCCCAAAACCCACTGTTATGGCGGCTCAAATGACTCAAACACATAGGTATGCACAAAAGCCCAAACATGGAGCATGAGACCACACCTCTTCAAGGCAAAAAAAAAGGGGAAAAAATGCAAGTATGTAAGCACAAAACATGGACTGAAATGGTATGGGAAATGATTCCAAATCACTAAAACAACCCAACTCAAGCATGCTCATGACTCACACACTCAAGGCTCACAAGCCAAAATGTAAAGAGGCTATACCAAACATGGCAAATGTGATCAAATCAGTGCCTAACAGACCTCAAGCATGATGAAATATGACCAAGAACTTCACAAAGTTAGGCAAGAACATGCAAGCATGATGGTCTTAAAGGCAAGATGCATTTCTAGGCAAAAATGAGGAATGCAAAGCAAGTATACTATGCATGCAAGGGGCCATTAATCCGACCAAAAACAGAGATATAATATGACCAAATAACACCCAAAATCCTTTGAAATGAAGCCAAAAGCAACTAAGCATACATGCTACCCTTATGAGCCAAAAATGCAAACAAAAGAGAGACAAAGGGAGAGGGGTGTCCCTCCCCTATGAAAGACTTCAAGATCCCTTCTTCACCACTGAAAATCCACTGGATTTCAGTGGTGAGAAGGTAAATACACAAAAGTCCCCAAAGCTTAACAAAGAGAGCACAAAAAGGGCCAAACAAGGCCTAAGAGGGGGAGGTCGACCCCCAACACCAAAATGACCTTAATGAAAGATCTTAAGCATGTAAATACAAGACTTTTTTCAGTTATACACAAAGCTTAAATCAGTGTTCAAGATAGGTCAAAGACTAGTGCAAGATTGGGAAAAATAAAGCAAAAATGTTACCCTTGAAGAACACTTCAAGAATAGCAAGTGCAGCCACCTTCTTCTGATCAAAACCAGCTCAAAACTTGAAGAACAAACCCTCAACACCTTCAAAGTCGAAATATGGTGTAATACTATGTGTTCTAGTGCAAAACTAAGAACAAACTACACTTTTAGGCCCTCAAACACACACAAATCAAGAGAGAGAGGGAGATATAGAGAGAGAGGGTGATATATATCAAAGATATATGTAATTAGGTCTGGTTTTTGCTGAACCTCCTCAAAGGAGAGAGAGGGTCTCCTTATATAGACAAGGCAAAGTGTTAAGCTTCCAAGAGAAGCTAATCTAAAGGGATCAAGGCTTCCTGAGGAAGCTGAGACAGGGTTCAAGCTTCTTGAGGAAGCTAAGACAAAGGTCCAAGCTTCCTCAAGAAGCTAGACCAAAAGGGTGCAAAAGGTACAAGTTCCTCCATACAGCTGTATAAAGGACAAGTCCGTGCACTCCAGCTGGCACAGCTGGCATGCACTATGCTTGAAAGAGGCAAAAAGGTGGTATCGGCCAGAAAAGGAGTCCATCGGCCAAATAAATGGTTGGCCGACCACACAAAGAGCCAACTGGCCATCACCAATGGCTGGTGGAAAAAAAAAAAGGCCGGTGGCCCTAAGCCATGGCCGGTGGGTTTAAGGGATGGCTGACAAGCCACCTCCTTCCCTCAGGAGCACAAAACACAAGCCCTTGGTGCAAAACCAAGCACAGAACAGGCAAGTTAAGAGATCCTGAGGCAAGGCGCGTAGCCGAGACCTCCGAGAACTCAAAACGAACACAAACATAGATGATCACCAAGTGTTCAAACGGTGACGTCCAAGTCTTGAGGACGGTCAAAAATGGGGTGCCTACAGGTGGCAATAGAATTAAACAACAAAAAGCTACCTCTCACTGCAAAAGTTGCTGGCAACTGATCTGGTGTGACAACAACATACACAGACCCTGAAGGCCTCTGCTCTACTTGTTCACTCCTTAGAGCATAGGCCTAATACGTGGATTGAGCCGAAGTTGCTCCCTAATTGGCCCACAAGGCTTGTGCTGGCTATGTTGGCTAATGCCTTTGTGTCAGCCTCGAAATAGAGGCACCAAATGTGCCACCAAACTCCGGGCAAAACCTCATCAAGTGCACCAGCTACCCACAATAATAACAGGTAGGCGGCTGACCTCTCCCCTGACTCTGGCTCTGAGGACGAGCCGAAGACAATGCAGAATATTGCCCTCTTTCCATCTACAGGCAAACTGAAGATTTGTGGCCCAGCTGACCACATTTGAAGCAAGTGAACCCTTCCTGGTTACCTTTCCCTGAATCCAAACTTGGTACTGGAAAGATGGATCTAGACTGTGTAGCCTGAGACTATTGTGGGTTGGAATCCATTTGCTATTTGTTGTCCCTAGTGTCCCTCTGAACATCTTGGGATCTCTGCTTAGAGCCCCTCATCTGCTCCTTCTTCGCTTGGATCACAGTCTTTAAGTGGGCCGCTGACTCCACAAGACAGCTGTAATCCCAAATCATTGACCCCGACCACCTTAAAAAGGAGCCCGATCCTCAACTTCTCCTCGAACTTGATGCAACGACATTCCCCATTGCCATAAGTTCAGGTGCAAACCTCGATAAACTAGTAAAAGCCACCTCAAACTCAGCTACCGGTATGCTAAGCTGCTTAAGCTTCAGGAACTGGTCTCTAAACTTCTCCCTTGATGTGGGTGGCAAAAACTTATCCTGGAAGGCATTGACAAAAGCCTCCCAAGTCATTGCAATATACCTTCGTGCATACTTCCACCACTGACTCGTGTCCCCCTTCAGTTGGAAAGACGCCAAGGTCACTATCAAACCATTTTCCTCAATGCCAAGCATCTCGAATGTCTTTACCATTTGCTCAAGCCACTCACCGGCTTTCAGTGGCTCCTTCGAATCCCCCAAAAACTTGTCCGGATTCAACTAGAAGAACTCCTTCTTCAGAAAAGATGGCCATGTTTCTATAACATGGGCATGGACTTGATTCCCAGCCCTAAGAATGTCCATGGACTCTCGCAAATGCTCTGGCCATTTCGCGGGCCAAGGCGCCCATAGCTTGCTAACGTGCTGGCTCAGCCACGTTGGCTTGACCAACTCCCTCTTGCTGGGCCAGAATTTCATCCGGTATCAACACCTCCTACTGCCTAGGCCTACCACGCCTATGTCCATGTCCACATCCACGTCCATGTCCACGTCCACGTCCAGACATCCTAATAACAATAACACGATAGATTGGCACATTTGCCAAAGTTAATTAATTCACATCCTAATACGGTAGACAACAAGTAATTCACTCCACATAAGTATTGAATCACATAATCACAAACAAATTTCCTTTCTAGATAATTAATTGTTCTGCAATATTACCAGAGTTCCAATTAGAACAAGCAGTGATCAAGTGATTTTCTAATAGGACTTCTAGAAACTGGTAGATCCAATTAATATCTTAGAAACCAAATCCCATACTCATCTAGTCATAGAAAGATGTTATCACATAGCATAACAAGTCTACCTCTAATACTATCTAGCGAGACAAACCCATTGTAGTAAAAATCACGTCCCACGATTCCAAAGTATTTAAACCCGATAGCTCTGATACCAAGTTGTAACGCCCCAAAATAATAATAACAACAATCCATCTCATGCTATTCAATAATAACATCACATTTGAAATAATAACCTTTTGTTCATATTCATTTATGGTACAAAAATGACATATGCGAGTATACATTCACAAATCATAAATCCTAAATCTATAGCATATGCCACATATAAGTAAATGGAAGTAAAAGGTTATACAGATAAATTAATGCTCTATTGGTTACATCTTTCCAAGATAATGCTTGGTTACAACAAAAGTGAGTTCTACTCAATACAGTTAAAGCCCCAAGCTTGTTCAAAATAATTACAACAAGAAATAAAAAATGAGCTTTCAGCTCTACAGTCCTCCCAAGTTAAGTCCTTGGTGGAGGTATATCATCAACACTTGAAAGTTGTTTTCCAAATAGGGTGAGCTAAATCCCAGTAGAGATACTTTAACACAATGTATGGAACTTAGCAAATTTATATGGTGAATGCACATGCATGCCATTTGTCGAACATTATATTTTTCTGTCTCAAAACAATGCAACTCATTTATCAATATATTTCAATTCATGAAAATACACTTTTGTATCAGAAAATAGGGCAGTGAAAACAAAACACTCGGAATCTTAGGTACGTATCTGCCAGTAGGCTATACAAGAACTACCCAAGCCATTTTACCGGTACTAATTGGAAGGATCGGCACCTAATCACGTGCGTTTCTGGACTTTTATCAAGGGCACACAGGACAACAATAAAAACCACAACCACACACCCTAACTAGATTCACAAAGGTATGTACCCATTTTTCTTGAAAACAATACATTTTCAATGTTCAAGTATGAAACAATACTTGATGCACAATGTATGAGAAAATAGTTTCAATTCAACCTAATCCTCATGCCATTTCTACAACAATCAAGATTATCCTCCATCGATAGCCCAAAATAGATATTTCTACTCAACAAATAATTTTTCGATAACAGATAAATCTTATAAATTTCAAAATGGGAGCGATAATACATATCCAACTCCACTCTCATCATCAACAGATACATTTTTCCATATCTTTCAAAATCCAATATCCTTCTTTTTCCTTTTATAAGACAAACATCAATAATTTTCAAACAAAACTTCCTTTATTTCTAAAAATCACTTTTAAAGAAAGATCCTCCTATATTTCAACACAATCCATCAATATATACACATCCCTAATCCTCTCAATCATTTATTTGAAAAATCCCTCTTTTACTTTTCAACACGAAACCCTAGGTATAATCCAAAACCTCCAAATCACCAAATACTTTCAAAGAGTAAATAACTAAGCTAAGAAACATACGAGAGGTTAAAGAAATCTCTACCTTAAGAGTAGAAGAGGAAGAGAGCAAGAGTGAAACTTTGGCAGAGCCGAAAATGAGATTCTCTCCGATTAAATTGAAACTGACGATGAGCTCTACCTTTTTCTCCAAAGAGCAATAATGGAGAAATCAATGGATGATGGAGTATTTAAGGTTTTAAGCAAGAACTAGAGAGAGAAAGTGAAGAAACTAGGATTTTGGAATCTTTTAGAGAGAGAAGAATGAAAAAGTGATTCAAAAATCTCTTTTCCCCAAACTGATATACGCATAGACTGCTTGAGCGATCAAAAAACTGCTCAAGCGTAAGACACAATAAGTGACAACACTTGAGTGACCAAGAACACCGCTCGAGCGCACAATGACCCCCTCCTAGAAGTTTTGCAGACCTGCAGAAGATCGCTCGAGCGCAGGAAAGACCGCTCGAGCGAAGATCACCCTACCCCTAGAAGTTTTGCGGAGTTGCAAAATTACTAGGAGATCTCAAAGACTGCTCGAGCAACCAAAATACCACTCAAGCGAACAAAAAGAAAATTGGACATCTACTCTTTGAAAAACTAACTCTCAACTTGTTTCAAACACAACCAATAACAACTCAACTACTAACAAGACAATAAAGGATAAGAACAATAGTTAAAAGTACATAATCCCAGATCTAAGAATATTAAATGGGTCAGGTTTAAATCGAAACCGTTATACTCATCTACTTCTTTGGCTTACTCTGTCAATCACCTAATTCATAATCTACAACAGGTCAAAAGATGTCTGGGTAAGTAAATTGTGATGTTGCAGCTGTTTCTTGGGGAAGGCAAGGGACTATAGCTTTGTTGTTTGATTGTTTGGGTGGATTTGTCCCTTTCCCTTGTTTACTTGATTGGTTGGTGTCTTACCAATTAGGTGGTATGCTAGCAAATGATTGAGTGAGTTTTTCATTGCTAATATAGTTGGGATGATTTTGCTCTCTCTCATGCTAGTGCATGTGCTTTGCTTTGTTTATGTTTGTTGTAATGTACGTTGTATTTTGCTTTCCATCAATAAATTTTTTTTTTCTGATAAAAAAAAAATTAATTAATTAAACACGAATGACCATGATCTAAACAATCACACATGAAGAAGCAACGAATCCACATCAAAGAAAAAGATCAACCAACAGCAAAGCAATGCAACGCAAAAAAAATTACTTGGTTCAGTCCAAAGCACAAGGCATTGTCTGAATCACTACAATTCCAGTAAATAAAAAAAATTACAAGAGTTTCTTACAATCAATCTCACAAACTCTCTATAGACCTTAAATTAATGTGTATCTCTTAATCACATTAAGTTAGGAGTAATTGAATTACAATAGAATACATATACTATTAAAGAAAATTCTAGAGATCCAGACTTACTCACTCATAATTTTCTAAGTGAATGGTTGATGGGAATTAAATGTATGGAGCATGAGATTCATATGTACAATAAATTTGAATTATAAAATCAAAGTTCTGGATAATTTCTTAATTGAAAAGGATTCGTAATATTACTCATGCTATTAAACCTGAGTACAATCTAAAACAATAAGGAATGGGATTTTAATATCCAAAATAGGAAAAAATATTGGCTTCTGCTCGTACAAAGCCAATTATGTCAGTGATTTGTATGAGCAAATATTGACTTCGATGGTCGCTTAAGCAAACTCCATCCTTCACGATGTGAAGCTCATATTATTATTTGTAAAAAAAAATATTAATTCAGTGTCAGTTTTAAAAAAATTATAAATTAATAATAATTAATGATAAATTTTATAACGTTAATAATTGTCCATCATGCATTATGTCATGAACAGAAAAAGGCACATTTTGCTCTCTCTCTCTCTCTCCCCAATTGGTGGTGGATTGGATTCACTCATCATTTCCATATAATCAAAAGAATCTCCCTCCACCTTCACAACCACATGCACACACTCTCTCTTCCTTGTACTTCCTTTCCCTCCCAAGCTCAGTCTTGCTTTCAAGGTCCAAACCAAATCATTCACATTTGAAAATCTGTCTCCATGAACCCCTTCATGCATATCTCTGCATGCAACACTCTCTCTCCAAAAAGAAAGAAGCATTACAAATCCTAAAGAGCTTCATCTTTAATTATAGAACCCTACCATCACAAGGAAAGAAAGAAGAGGGTCGAAGGACATGAGAGGAGCACTAATTGTGTCTTTGTATACTTGAAATTATAACAAATGGATTAGCAAGGCCACATGCTGATAAATTTTGAGTTGATCTTTTGTTAAAATGATATACTTATCTTTGTTAGGATTCAAACCACACATTCAATTCCTAAACCTAATGAATTTTGGAAATTATGAATTATAGAAAATAATAAAGACAAGATACACAAATATACGAGATTTAGCAACGTGCCTACGTTGTCGGGAGTCACACCAATTTAGTATATTGTGTATACAATTACAGGCATTGTTTCTCCTTGTCTCTCACGCAAACACTGTTACATTATATAGGGTAAAGCCTATAGGCCGAAATTAACAAAACATGCCTAAAAAAAAAGTTGGTGCAATCTAAGTCGCCTAGATTGCAACCCACCTCCGATGCGTCGTGGAGGGTCCATTACCACCCCCAAGCTTGAGTTTTTTTTTGCTGAAAGTCGTCTGCATACCGAACAATCTTTTCATATAATCCAGTAATACAAAAACATGAAAAAAAAGAAAAGAAAAAAGAAATGAAGTATAGTAATCCTCTATTATGATTTGTGAAATAACTTCACATTAATTCAAATTTAGCATTTAATGGAGATTGTGCTTAGAAAAAAACTTGTAAAATATTATTCATGTGATAAAAAATTAACTTAATAAATGAGATATTATGTATTGAATATAATATCTGAATTTAAATCTGGTTACAGTGCGATGTAACTTTTCTTCCATTTATCTACCTCATTTTGATTGTAAAAAGAAAATAAATAAATAAACTGTAGGTAATGATTACAACAAAACAAAAAAATACCACTATTGAACTATGACCCTCATATACAGGTACCAAACATTGTCTATGACCCCACAAAAAAAAAAAATTATAAAATCACTTACAAAAACATGTGAAAAACAAACAGCATCTTTAGAGATATGGTGGTGATGAATATTTGTTGAGCACACAGGACATATTAAATTAAGTATAATTCAAAAGTTGGAAGAAGATAGGAAAATAATTTCACATTTTTCAAAGAAAGCTTTTATTTTTTAGGGCCCCTTTGCTCATCATTCATGGAATATTTCAAGCCTGCACAGACCCATTTCCCACTTTTTTGTCTGAAAGCAGGTGTTGACTATATACCCCCTTAAGGAAAAATGCAAAACAAAGCAATTTGTAGTTCTGTTCTTTTTTCATTTTGAGAACTCTGTTTAAATTGTGAATTTAAGTAAATATTTAAAAAGAAAAAAATAAATGAATTATAAGTTAAAATTTTCCTGCAATTGTCTTTCTATTTTCAAATTTATATCTAAATTTATAATTTAAACATAATTTTAATAAATAATTAAAAAAAAAAACCCATTGGATGAGAAATAATGTGAGAAAAGGTGACTTATTTTACTCATTCATGAATATGATACTTTGATTCAACCAAAGCAGAAAGAAAAAGAGAATCGAATATGCAAACAAATTAACGTATATATATACAACAACCATAGTTTTTCTTGGAAATGAATGCTGCTATTTCACTTTCTTTATCCTCTTTATTCTTTGCGTCATAGCATCTTCAAAAAATAAATAAATAAATAAATAAATAATCGCATTAAATTTCAATGAAATTTTGTTTAAAAGCTTGAACTATAGTGTGAAACACTCTAATCTCGGTCTCCCTCTTTTTATTTTATTTTTTTTATCAAATATTTTTTAAAAAAATCAAACTTATCTAATAAAAAAGTTTTAATCATTTTTTGATAAAATAATAATAATAATCTCCACATCGTTGCTTTTTAAAAGTTTTATTAAATTTGAGTAAAAAATAACAGTTGAAAATTTGGTGAAATTTTTTTATTACTTAAAAATTGGAGATGATTTTTTTTTTTTTTTTTTTTTTTTTTTTAAGAATTCTTGATAAATGTCAAACGGTGATAGTAATTCTAAATTTATGGAGCACAAGTGAAAATTAAAACATTTCTTATAACTTACACTCGCTTTCACCTCTATCAATTTGCAATTGTTTTATTCATTATTCTTTTGTTAAAAATTCATTTCTTTTTCTTTCTTCTATGATCATGTTTGTTTCCTTAAATTAGATTATATTAAACTATTAGTTCTAAAATTTTTAATTTATGCATCTTATCCCATATTTAGAATGTTTATATGAAGGGAATTATTTTAATTTTATCTGGTTTCTTCGGAATCACCAGAAATTAATTACTTTATGTAATGATCATGGTTTAAGGAGATTTTAATCTTTTAATCCCTAATCTAAATTTCATTAATCTTCCATTTTATATCTTAGTGTTTCATGAAAATAACTCCCCATGTCTAAATGTAGAATTCCAAATTATGCAAGATAAATAGTTTGAGGAACAACAATTCTAAAAGTTATTACTAAGAAGTAAAAAAATTCAAAATATTTATAATCTCAATACACTTTTGATAAATAGTTTGAGGGTCTTGTTAATGACAATTCTAAATGTCATTATGAAGAAGTACAAAATTTCAAAATATTTATAATCTTAATACACGTTTTATAAATTTTAATTTTTTTTATACATTTTAGTACATTTCAATACACATTTTACATATTTTTTTTAAAAAATTGTTTTTAAAATTTTCCATAGTCAAATCATAACATATATTCAATTTATTGGTTTGGACCATCATAATAATAATAATAAAAGTTTTAAAATAAAAAAGTAAAAAAGAGCAAAGCTTTGAATGAAGTCCATGATCAAAGGACTGCATGTTACATAGGGGGCCACACACATGATAAATTGATGGTGCAGAACCTCCCTTTGACGTTTCAGAAATAACAATGACCTCCCCTCTAGTTCAGTGACACATGATCCATAGCCAGTTGTATAATTTCTATTAGTAATGTGTTCAACTCATCCTTTCAATTTTTGAAAATACCACTTTATCCTTAGAAGTTATGTAACTATTTAGTTTCACTAACCTCTCTTAAGGTTTAATTTATTTATTTATTTATTTATTTTTATTTTTTTTTGAAGTTTCTAAAGTAATACTAACTTCCCTCTAATTTGAAAAATTAAAGATTGTCCCTATGAAAGTGTTCTCTTAATTGAGAGCTTTTATTTATACCACAATTTCATCTCATTACATTTTGTTTGTTTGTTTGTTTGTTTATTTTTTTTTTATTACAAATTTAATTTATTTTTCACATAATATTACCACTAAGAACTCAAAGCCTTTAAGTTTAAAATCCTAATTTCTTAACCCACCTACCCCTTCCTTCCACCAGCAGAGGCGAAGGGATGTAAAAGTGTAAGGTATGTATGTAGATATCTAGGATGTATTGCTGTGCAACATATAACCGCGGCAAAACCTCATATATAGGTATTTATTTATTTAACAATACTAGGTGACCCGAATTTTTATAGTTTGAATGGCTCGAATATCTCAAAACGACGTCATTTTAAATGACGTCATTTTGAGACATTCAAGCCATTCAGACCATACATATTCGGACCACCAAATATTTTTCTTGTTTATTTTTGTCCATGGTGTAAGGCTGTGCATAAAGTCTTTGGCCCCGTATAACATTATCTATCCCACAATATTAGTGTTGGAAATGGTTATAAATTCTGGGTCAAACCAGAATTTTTTCCTATATTTGGTCTATTTTTTAGGTGGGTCCCGTGCATCGTTTTACACGGGTCAAAGTGGTAACGCGTTCTATGCCGCGTTGTGATTCACATGGTATATTTGGTTGCTCAAAACCATTACCGAGTGAATGGGAAATTGAAGCCAAAGTGTGCTCCATGGAAATGGAGTTTTGGTGGAAAATCCTTAAAGGTATTGAATAAGGCTTGTCCCACATTGATTTGGTGGGAAGTTTTGAATAGGTTTATAAGGCATGGGTTTGGTACTTGGGGTGTGCCCCAAGGGGTACCCAAGTGTTTTAGAGGGAGAGGTTATGGGCTAGACCCATTGGACCCAAAAAATCACCACACGCGCGCGCGCCGCCACCGCCGTCCGTCCTGTCGGGCGGGCTGGGCTGGGCTTGGGCGCTGGTGTGTGGTTGGGTTGGGCTTGTTCGGCTCAATACTAATCTTTTTGGGCCAAAAACATTTGAAAAGAATTCAAATTAAATTGGTTTGGATTTAATGTTCATCCAAACAAGGCCCTTCCCGTTTTCAAATAGAATTAAACTAGTTTGGATTTATTGTTCATTCAAACAGGGCCCTTCCCGTTTTTGAACCCAACCGATTTAAATCTGTTTGAATTTCAAACCAAACAGTGCCTAACCTGTTTGTATCTGTTTAATTCAAATTGAACAGGTACAGTACCTGTTCAATTCAAAACCAGGAGTCACCTTTACATCTATAAATAGGACAGCCCTCATTTGGATCTTGTAACTCTAATTTTTCGTCCTTCATAATTCTGCAAACATCCTCTTCATTTTGCTGCATTATTTTCTTGTCAGAGAGAGTATAAACACTTAGTGTGTTCGTTAGGCAAACAATTTGTAATGCTGCTATTGTTTGTAGTAGATCATTTTATCCTGGGAGATAGACATCCAAATTCTGAAAACACCGTGGAGAGGACGAATCTGTCTTAAGGACACAGTGTCAAACACTGGACTTGATCAGATTATAATTCGAAGAAATTAAATCAAGTAAGTTATTTAATTAATTTTTGTGTTATTGTTATTTATTTAAATCAGATTTTAATTTTGTTTTTGTAACAAAATAAAATCTGTTTTTATTTATTTATTTATTATTTTGAGTTTGATTTTTGTAATCAAACATATTCTCTTCTTTTCTTTATTTCTTTAAATTCTAATTGTTGTTTTGTACACAATAGAATTAAATCTTTTAAATACAGTGAAAATTGCCCAACAATCACAATTGGCTCGAAACTCAATTGGACAAACCAAACCTGATTAGGGGCTCGAAAAAAGGGGGCACTAATGCCCCGAAATTCTCAAAAAAGGAAAAACAAAAAAACAGTTAAGGCAAAAAAAAAAAAACAATTACCCAAATTAGAAATTAGGGGCATTAGTGCCCATTTTTTTAGTGCTACAAATCATTTTTCTTGGACAAACACATCACTAAGATGTTGTTTGAGAATAGGCTGTTTAAATTTAAAAAAAAAAAATTTTGTTAAAATATAAGGTAAAAAAATTAATATGTGGAATGACTTTTTAATTTTTTACGAAAAGATGTGCAAAAAATAAAGAGAAAAGATAATTTTTGACTTTTTTGTACACAACCAAGTGTCTCTTGTTCATAAATAAATCAGCACGTGGGCACACCACCTGCTTGTTTGTCTTCTAGTAACAATAAAATATAATATGTACAGTATTTTATGTTTATAGATTAGGTTGAAATCCAGACTTGAAATCCACAAGGTGCCTATACAAAGGCCTTGAGCGAGAGCAAAAGGGGACACAGATTACTTAGAGTATACTTGAAACTAAGAAAGAAGTCTAGTTTCTCAAGCATTTTTATAGCAAACAATACTCTAGCAATCTAACAGTCTATAGACGTCCCTTGTAAATATTGTTCAATAAAAAAAAAAAGTTTTTCATTTTTCAAAAAAAAAAAAGTTTTTCATTTTTCAAAAAAAAAAAAGTGTGTTACTACTATATGTCAAGTTGTTGATCTTAGGTCTCCTGCATAACTAAATAAACAATTTCTAAAGTTACGGTTTGAGATAGGAAACGAAATAGATCTGTGCTGAGCCTGATCTAAGAAGGAAAGGTAAATGTTAGCCACCTCTGTAAACTGGAAGCTTGCCAACACTAGAGCCCTACGCCGACTACGTTTAGGTAACAATCAAAATATTTAGATACTGTTCTAATTTTGGAAGCATAGTGGGCCTAAGATCAAAATATGTTAAAATTATAAATAAGTTTTTCTTTTTTATGAGTTTATATCACCATTTCCATATCCAAGATCTATTACTAGATCGTAATCAAGTACTAATACTAATTGCAAACTGTCACCAACGTAGTAAGTTTTTACAAAATCTACTAAATACTGGTGCTACTAAAAATATAGAATTTACAAGAAAAAAAATTGATAAAATATCTCAAGAAATCGTATATTATTAACAACAACTAGAGTTAGGATTATAAAAAATTAAAAAAAAATTAATTAATTTTTTTTAATATTGATATTAAATTCCTGCCACATCATCAAGTCACATTATTTGGGTTAAGTTGAGCCACTAAAAATTGGAACTACCTAGCATCACTATATTAGTTATGTGAAGGAAAGTGAAAAACATGACCATGTATTTAACTATAGAACTACTTTTAGAATTTTATTTTTAAAATTTGACTACTTCAAAAGTATGAAGTTGAGAAAGTACTTTTTAAATTGGACCACGTTAAATTTTAGTGTTGTACATTAATAATGTTACATTAATTATATTTATGTATCGTATTTTAATTATCACCTTATGTATAATTGCATTAATAATAGACTTGTAGTGAAACCTACAAAATTATAAAAATGATGTTTGTGGTTCCGACATGGTACTTGAAAGACCCAATCCTCAAGCAATTACTAGTCAATGCCATTAAATTTGATTGGCTTTTGTTTAGGGGGTGTTTGGTTTGCCCTGGTCTGTTTTTATTTATTTTGTTTTATTTTTGCTTCACTGTTGGTCATTGATTCTATATTTGATTGGCTTTGTTTCATGTTTCAACTTAATTGAGATATAACTTTCAAGCTATGATATTTTTATCTTAGCCTTTTATGTTTTTTTTTTTTTGGATATAATTTGTTTGTACATTTTATAATGTTATTTTATATCAATGAATCTTTATTTTTCCGATAAAAAAAATTTAAGTAGCTTTTTAATAATCTTATTTGTATAATTCAAAACTTATTGGAACTGACAAATGCCAGGGAGTTACAATTTTAACTCACAAATGTATTCGAAATAATGTGATAATATAGTTAAATGTGTAACAAATTAAAAATTAATATCTATTGTGCTGCACTATTATAGTTCAAATTAAGAGACTCAAATATTTTTTATTGTAATCCAACTCAACTAATTTTTCATACAGTGAGATGTGCTTTATTTTTTTCCAGTTGCCCCCCACTATTTCAATCCAAGTTCTGCCCCTATGGCAACCCTATATGATCGGAGTCTAAATATTAAATATTTGACCTGTTAATATACATTTTATTAATTTATTTATTTATATTATTTAAAAAAAAATTAATTTTATATATTTGTACATATTTTAATATGTATACATAAATTGTTATAAATTATATATTTTAAATATTTTATATATTAAATTATATTTATTATAAAATGTGGAAAGAAAGAGAAAGAGAGAGGAGCAACGAAAGTCAAGAAATGAAAGAAAGGAAAGAAAAAGAAAGAAAGATGAACAGTAAAAGAAAGAGAGGCAGCCATGCCTCCCGCACCCCTCTCCCTCAATTTATATGTATAATAAAATATTTTATTATTATATTATTTATTTTCTATATTTGTTTTATTTGCAAGTTATCCACTATCTACTACTATTATAAAATTGTGAAAAATTGACATATTTTCTACTTTTTGTGTATTCGAAAAACACTCTCTCAAATTTATTAAATTAAATATAAACAAAACCATAAATAATATAGGCATCTTTCAAAATTCAAACACCTTCAAATATCAAACACCTTAAAATAACCAAACACCTTGAATGTTTTGGACTCATGACTCATATCCAATGATACTATCACTTTGTCAATATTTTATTTTCCTTTAGTCTATTTAGAGGCTCATGAGTTTTGGGTGTTGAACCGTACTATATTTGTTATTTTATAAGGTATGCATCTATTTTGTTCCATATATATGTTATTTTAGGAAAATGTCTCGTACCTCAAATTTTATGGCTCAAAAGTGGCTCAAATGGCCAAAACGACGTCGTTTTGGCCATTTTTATGTTGTTCTGTACTCAAAACGACGTCGTTTTGGCCATTTGAGCCACTTTTGAGCCACAAAATTTGAGCTACGTAGCATTGCCGTTTATTTTATAAGGTATGCATCTCTTTTGTTTCATGTTTGTCTGATGATGTTGATCCTAGGTTTTAAATTTACCAGCAACTCCGCAAAATATTTCGATGTATTGGATTTTGTGTGTTCTCTATGTATGAAGACCATCAAGGTATCCAATTATACTATCACTTTGTCAATATTTTTTTTTTCTTTAGTGTATCTAAAGACTCATGGACTTTGGGTGTTGAACCATACTATACATATATATATATTTTTTTTTTTGATCAGCAAAGATAAATATTTATTGACGGTAAATTGAACCATACTATATTTGTTATCACCTAAAGTTTAGTTAGTTGACAATAGTGTGATCTTTGAAGTAGTTGAATAAAAAATTGTTGCCAACGAGTTCTTTAATGAAATTTTTGGAACATTGTAACATCAAAATAGTGGTGCACCTTCATTGCGTTCGTACTTTAATTTTAAAGACATATTCATTTCTAATATTCTTATGATTTTTCCTGAGAGTGTAAAAACTATTCTTCTTTGATAAATTATCTCTTTCTTATCTATCACTTGATAATATATTAGTTGATTAACTCTTATCTGATTGTAACAAGATTTTTGTTTGTAATAATTTTAGCTTTTAATGTTAAATACACTTAAAGTTCTCATTATTACTACTCTTTGTTAAATTTTGTAATTTAAGTAAACAAAAAAAAAAAAAAAATTCTAGCTATTCTCCTTTGCAACAATAAAATAATCAAAATTGATCGTTGAAAAATATTTTTCATATCATTAAAAATCGTTAATAGACTTAATAATTTATTTACAAAGAATTTAATTATTAATATTGCATACAAACAATCACAGACATCTTTCGAAATTCAAACACTTTCAAACATCAAACACCTTAAAATAACCAAACACCTTGAAACATCACAATCTACTATCAAATACCTTGAATGTTTTGGACTCATTACTCATATCCAATTATAATATCACTTTGTCAATATTTTTTGTTTCTTTTGTCTTTTTGATTTTGAATTTTGAACTTTTGATGGGTGGGTTTCGTAGCAAGGTCAAATCAACTTCACAGAATCCAGAATGCCATTGGACTTATCACTTATAATCAATTATACTATTGTAACGGCCCCAAAACGCGTGTCACAATTATCTTTACTTAATTATGTGATTATATGAATTAATTTGAGAATATCTGTTTGAATTGGGAAAATATCTATTGAGGCTACAACTTCAGGATTGAAATTGACAGCTTTAAGGGGTTCAGAAATCGAAATTGAGCACATGGATATATTAATGGGAATTTTTAGAGCCCTTTGGGAAGTTTGATTGAAAATTGATTTTCGTTTTATTCGCTAAGTCATGTTTGGCTTCACTTATACACTAATATATATATATATATATAAGAGTTGAGTCCATCCTTATCAATTAAGGGCTCAAGATATTTGGAGAGGGAGAGAGAGTTCTATACAAAGAGTGAAACAAGAGGAAGAAGAAGATCAAATGGCGAATTAAGCCAAATCTTCACCAAATCTAGCATCTAAGGTGCGAAACCCTCCATAATCTCTTGAAGCTAAGTGGAATTAAAGAATTGAGTAATGTAAATGTTGGTTAGAACTCACATGAGTTTAAAGAGAGGAATTGTAATTATCCATGGCATGAGTTCATGAATTTTTGTTCATACATGTGAAATCTTGCATGGTTCTTTACTTGAGGAGGAAACTCCATGAATTTTGAGCATGAAACTCAAGCTTTGCATGATTTGGGCCTTTATACTTTGAATTCAAGTTTTAATCATTTTCATGGTCGCATTATTGAGTTTGATTTGAAGCCATGATCTTTATTTGAAGTTAGAAATGTTTAAATCATATGTTTTAAAGTGTTTCGAACCTTATTTTGTATACAAAAGAGTTGAGATTGCAAAAAAGGGTGAAGGTCCATTGTTTGCCAAATTTTCGGACTGGTTTTACACCCAGACCGCTCGAGCGGCCTGGGCCACCGTACGAGCAGCCGGGCCTCTTTTGCACAAAGTTGCACACTGCTTCACTACTGCTCGTGCGGCCAAGGCCACCGCACGTGCAGTCCAACGGGGCAGATTTTCCAATTTGGTTTTATTTCTGTTTTCTGACTTTTGGGCTTTACATGTCAATTTGATTTTCACATGTCATTTACATCCATTAGCATCTCATGAGCATGACAGAAATTAAAAGAAAAATAGAAATAACTGAACGAACAAATGATAGATAATTGAATAAGGTTAAGAACCAACTACATGACTCGGATGTGCATTGAGAAATTGTGTTATGAATGTTTGTACTTGTAGGTCAAGTTCGAAAACCGAACAACCGGATTTGGAAGCCCACTGTGAGTAACATTTCTGTAAAGATATGTTAATATAAATTATGTTTTAACTGTTATCGATAAGTTATAGTTTCTCAAAATGCTATCTTGATTATGTGAACGAATGTCCTATTTGCAAATCTATTATGACATCCACAGATAGTCCCAAGTCATGGGGATGACGTGTAAATGCGGGTCTATGACATATATGCGATACGAGATCTCGTTAGCCACTTCATTGTGGTGATATGTGTTTAATCGGTATCCGGAACCAATTACTCTAGTCGGAAGACGATATGTGATATGTTCTGTGAGATGTACCAATATGTTATGTTCTGATATGAGACTGATATGTATGATTGTGTCATGATTTGTTTTATGGATATGTTGTATTTGGAATTCGTTCACTAACCCCTATACGTTAATGTTATTCACTGGGTTTTAGCTCACTGTTTTTATATATCTATGTATAAGTGAGCGTTTCGGAGGACAAGTCTATGAGGGGTCTTTAACCAAGCTACCATTTTGAAGCCTACCGAGTCGTTTGTGTGCCTCCGAGTTGGGGCTGGGCCTGGAAGGCTGTTGTTAATCTTTTGATCATGTTGTATACTTTTGACATGTGTGTATATTTTGTATATAATATTATGTTATACGTTATGTATTGCAAGTGGGTAAATTAACGTTTGCATGTAAATATTTGTCCACATAGATACACAGCTCATTGGACTATTGGTGTTCTTGTCTTTTGCTTCCACAAGCCCTGCTTATTTTTTATTGTATAGGAAGGCCTTTGGTAATCTTGGATTACTGGCCAGTTACGATACTAAACTTTTAGGGGTGAGTTTGGGTCGTGACAACTATTCATCAAAATAAAAAATAAAAAATTTCTAACTGCTTTCCTATGCAATAATAAAATTATCAAAATTGTTCATTGAAAAATATTTCTCACATCATTAAAAATCGTTAATTGACTTAATAATTTTCTTACAAAAAAAATAATTATTAATATTAAATTAAAATATTAAGATGTATCATAGAATCATATAGAATATTATGGAAAGAAATTAATTCTAATTTTCTTCGCATTATTTTTACATTTTCCCTCTATTTTTTTAAATTTTTATCCAAATTTATAATGTAAACCCAAAATATTTAAATATCACCTAATGTGAAAGAGTTGTGTCAATATTAAATTTAATTTTTTTTTTCCCAGATTATCGGTTACAATAGGGAAAGTAAATACTCCTCCACCAACAAAAAGAGTTGGACAATATCAATGGTATGAACTTGCATGTCAATTTCGATAAACAAATAAAAAAAAATGTTTATGGTTTGTTACATAAAGCGACCCCGGTCTTTTCTCTTTAGATTATTGTATCCGAACTTAGGTTCCGTGGATCCTGTCATTATATATTGGTTGTTGTTGTTCTTTAATCTCTTTGTATTTGAGTTATAGGTTGTGTTGGACGGGTCTGTTACAGGTCGGTTGAGTTTAGATGTCAAAACTAGTTGCCCAGATTTTGACCTGTCCGCTCGAGCGAGGAGTTTGACGCTCGAGCGGGGATCCTTTTGTTGCTTGTCCGCTCGAGCGGGGGTTTTGGCGCTCGAGCGGGATTATCACCCATCCAGTATTTCCTGTGCAGTGTTGGACGCTCGAGCGGAAGTGTGTGAGTGCCGCTCGAGCGGGGAGTTAGACGCTCGAGCGGGGACCTAGTTCTGCAAAAGTACTGGGAGTGCGTATTCGACGCTCGAGCGGGAGTTTGGACGCTCGAGCGGGGGTTTCCACGCTCGAGCGGGGAGTCGACTACATCAGTCCGAGATTTTACTTTTTGGATCACTTTTTGACCTACTTTTTCTCTCTTAACTTTTAAAAACCGCCCCTTGAGAGTTTCTCTCTCTACTCTTACCTTCTCTCTAAGATTTGATCTATTCCCAGTGGTCTTCTACCCTAGTTCCTTTGGAAGAAAGGTAGAGCTTCGCGAGGGCTTTCTTTTAATCTGAAAAAGAGAGGATTTGGAGCACTTTGGATTTTGGGTCATCATCTCCATCTTCTCCATTCGGGTTATTTTCTTCAAGGTAGGGATTTCCTACTCCATCTTATAGGTTTTGTTCTAAGTTTTGGTATTTTGATATGTTGGGAGTATTTTGGAAATTTTGGGAAAAACCCTAGTTATTTTAATAAATTAATTTGTATGATTAATTTAAGGTGAATTGAGGAATTTATTGGTTTAATGGTGTAGTTGGATAGTTTAAATCACTCGCCTATTGAATTGTTGATATATTTATTTTCAGTCTAGAAATAACTATTTTGGGCTATCGGTAGAGAATAGTCGTGACTGTTGTAGACATTGCATGTGGATTAGGGATAACTGAAACTAATCACATTGGTTAAGTCATTAATTTTGACTATTGAATTAATACAGAAAATATGTGTATTGATTGAGCATTGCATTTGCATATTGTGTGGGAGGAGATACGGGATGTACTCCACGGTTTAGGGGAAGATAGGGGATGGACCTCTAAACCGGATTTTGTTTGGGAGGAGATAGGGGATGGACTCCATTAGCATCACTATTACGTGTGCTTATTGATATTGAAGTGTTTTTACATGTTATTGATACAGCACTAAAATGTGTATCAAAAGGGGAAGTATGAAATGTTTTGATATGAGCCTGAGTCTCATTTGTTTGGTCGATTTTGGAAGTAATGTGAATATGATTTATATATAGTTCACTGTTGTAAGTTTGGCCAGGTTCTGAGCCATATTGATAATAATGGAAAGTGAAACGTGTCATAGACATTAGTGTCATGAGACTGTATAATGATATAATTGATTATCTTGGTTAACCATCTATTGAATGCTATTGCTTTATTCAATGCTTATATTTGGTTTAGTACATTTCTACTGGGCTGTGGCTCACCCTATATGGGAACATCATTTTCAGGTCCAGGTGATAAGCTATCTCCAAGGACTTAGCTTGGAAGGATTTGGATTTTGAAGACTATCTTTAGTTATTTGTTTTTATTTGATAGTACATGTAAACATTCATGCCTAGGGCTTTATTTGTATTTGAGTTAGAACTCATATTTTTGTGTCCAAGTGTTGGCTTGGAAAGATGTAAGCCGTAGGGCATTTAATTTGATGTTACATGTAATGTTTTTATTTAGTAATACTCTGATGAATGAGATAATGAATTGTTTTCTTTTAATATTGCATGTCAATGATATATATATAATGGGTATATTTCGAGGGCGTTACAACTTGGTATCAGAGCGTACCGGGTTTGAATACTTTGGGTACGTGGGAAGTGAGTAGTATCACAATGGGTTCGTCTCGTTTGATAGAGACTTTAGTGAAATGTTATATGCTTATATGATAACATGTTTATGTGATTATGTGGGTATAGAACGTAGTTTCTAGGATGTTAATTGGACCCATGAGTTTCTAGTAGTCTTGTTGGAAAGGCACCTGATCAATGCTGCTTCCAACCGGAACTATAGTAACGCTTCGGGACTATTATCATTCAGGAATGAAATTCGTAGGTGCTTATGTGATTATGTGCTTACGTGGAATGAATTATTGTTGTCCAATGCATTAGGACGCGAGTGTTTAGCTTCGGCACATTTATTAATGTGCTAACGTCTTTGTTTCCTTTATTAGGATGTCAGGACGAGGACGAGGACGCGGTAGGCGTGGTAGGCCGGGTAGGCAGGAGGTGCCTGTGCCAGAGGAGATTCCGGCAGTACAGGAGAGAGTTGGCCAGGCCAATGTGGCCGAGCCAGTAGGCCAGCAGGCTATGGGCGCTTTAGCCCGAGAGATAGCAGGGGCTTTCAGGGAGTCAGTAGGCATTCTCAGAGCTGAGAATCAGGCTCAGGTAGTTGTTGCGGATGCTGGACCTGCCTTTCTGAAGAGGGAGTTCTTCCGGTCTAATCCAGATGAATTTGTAGGTGATCCTAAAGAGCCGCTTAAGGCAGATGAATGGCTCGAACAGACAACGAAGACGTTTGAGATGCTTGGCATCGAGGACGAGGGGTTGAAAGTGACCTTGGCATCTTTCCAGCTGAAGGGGGATGCGGGTCAGTGGTGGAAGTTCTCTAAGGTTCGCATAGGAGGTACATGGGAAGCTTTCGTGAATGCTTTCCAGGAGCGGTTCTTATCACCAGCAGTCAGGGAGAAGCTAAGAGACCAGTTTTGTCAGCTTAAGCAGTCGAGTTCTTCAGTGGCCGAGTTTGAGGTTGCATTTACCAGCTTGTCTAAGTTTGCACCTGAGTTGGTGGCGTCTGAGGAACGCCGTTGTATCGAGTTTGAGAAGAAGTTGAGGCGTGGCCTCAAGCTGAGGGTTGGAGGAACTATGATTCGGGAGCATGGGCGTATGGTTGATGCTGCAGCCCATATGGAGATCATGATGCAAGAGGAGGAGGAAGGGCAGAAAGGCTCCAAAAGGAGTCAGGATGGCCAGAGTGATGGTAGGAGACAGAAGGGTTTTAACCCTCAGCAGTCTCAGAGTAGCTTTTCTAGATCGACTTTTCCTGTGCCGAGTGCTAGTTCGGGGAAAGGCAGCCAGGGAGACATTACCTGTTTCAAGTGTGGCCAGCTGGGCCACAAGTCTCCAGTTTGTCCTCAGCGGGGAGGAGTACAGAGAGCAGCATCATCTTCGGCTCGATCTCAGAGCCAGAGTCAGGGTAGAGGCCAGCCGCTCTCTTGTTTTCAGTGCGGTCAGGCAGGGCACATGAAGAGGTATTGCCTGCAGTTGGGTGGCACACCTGGTGCATCTGGTTTGAGGCAGACTCAAGGTCAGCAGCCAGCTCAGTTAGGTCAGTCCTCGAGGGCTAATCAGGGGGCTTTATCGTCCCAGTCTGTGCAGCAGTCTTACCCTCCTAGGGGTGAGCAGGTTGATCAGAGGTCATCTGGGCGCGTGTATGCTGTTACTGCGCAGGATCTTGTACCGGCTCCATCTGTTGTGAGAGGTACTTTCTTGTTTTGCAACTCGGTTGCTAATGTTTTGATTGATACCGGTACATCTCATTCCTTTGTGTCTGCTGCATTTGCATCTGTTTTGGAGTTGGAGTTAGCACAGTTAGCAACTCCTATTTGTGTAGTGTCACCTCTTGGGGGTGAATTGATCTTGAAACAAGGTGTTAGGGGTTGCGATATAGAGGTTGCCGATCATAGGCTTCCGTTTCCTTTTGTAGTTATGCCCATGAAGGGCTTTGATGTTATTTTGGGTATGGACTGGTTATCGTCATACCGGGCAGTTATTGATTGCTACCGCCAGAGGGTCACTTGTTGTACCATGAGCGGGGAGTGTTTTCATTTTCTGGGGGACCGGGTTGGTAGTGTTTTGCCACCGGGGTATGATCCGCGAGGGCGGAGTGAGCTTAGAGGTCTACTTGCTAGCTTTGAGAGTGGTGAGTGTGATGAGACCCAGACTGTGTTGCCAAGGGTGGTTTGTGAGTACTCAGACGTCTTTCCCGAGGATCTTGTTAGTTTGCCACCGCATCGAGAGATTGAGTTCTCTATTGATCTAGTGCCCGGCACGGCGCCGATTTCTATGGCACCTTATCGTTTTGCCCCAGCCGAGTTAGTTGAGTTAAAGATTCAGCTCCAGGAGTTGCTAGATAAGGGCTACATTCGTACTAGTGTTTCGCCGTGGGGAGCACCGGCCCTCTTTGTTAAGAAGAAAGGTGGTGCTTTGAGACTTTGTATAGATTACCGGAAATTGAATCGGGCTACGGTTAAGAATAAGTACCCTATGCCTCGTATAGATGATCTGTTCGATCAGTTGAAGGGTTCCCGTTGTTTCTCTAAGATAGATTTGAGATCGGGTTACCACCAGTTGAGAGTCAGGGAGGAGGATATTCCGAAGACGGCATTCCGTACACGGTATGGCCACTATGAGTTTCTGGTGATGCCATTTGGGCTCACCAATGCACCTGCAGTCTTTATGGACTTGATGAACCGGATATTCCGGGAATTCTTGGATCGTTTTGTAGTAGTCTTTGTAGACGATATTCTTATTTATTCACCTTCGGAGGAGGAGCACGAGGAGCACTTGAGAGTGGTGCTTGAGTTGCTTAGAGCACATAAGCTTTACGCCAAGTTTGGGAAGTGTGAGTTCTGGCTAGAGGAAGTCAAGTTCTTAGGCCATGTGGTTTCCAGGGAAGGGGTGTCGGTTGATACATCCAAAACTGAGGCAGAGCAAGATTGGGCACAGCCTAAGAATGTGTTTGAGATCCGCAGCTTTCTAGGATTAGCTGGGTATTACCGCCGGTTTGTGAAGGATTTCTCCAGGTTAGCTTCACCGTTGACTAGATTGACTCGGAAGGGAGTCAAATTTGTATGGAGTGAGACTTGTGAAAAGTCGTTCCAGGAGTTGAAAGTTAGACTGACCACCGCTCCAGTCTTGATTATTCCGGAGAGAGGGTTGGGGTATGCAGTCTATTGTGACGCCTCACGAGAGGGTCTGGGTTGTGTGTTGATGCAAGAGGGGAAAGTGGTTGCCTATGGCTCGCGTCAGTTGAAAATTCACGAGCAGAATTACCCTACGCGTGATCTAGAGTTAGCAGCTGTGATATTTGCCTTGAAGATTTGGAGGCATTATCTTTACGGTGAGAGGTTTGAGGTATTCTCGGATCATAAGAGTCTGAAATATCTGTTTACACAGAAAGACTTGAACTTGAGGTAGAGAAGGTGGATGGAGTTCATAGAGGATTATGACTTCGAGTTGCATTATCATCCGGGAAAGGCCAATGTGGTGGCCGATGCCCTTAGCAGGAAACCTGTTGGTGACATAGCTAGTATAGCCATCCGAGAGTGGGAGATGTTGAGTGCACTTGGAGAGTTCGATTTGCTTCTGGGCGAATCCGTTGAGGCTGCAGCCTTGTTTTCTGTTGTTGCGCAGCCTACGCTTGTGACTCAAGTATTAGAGGCTCAGAGGGGTGACCTTGAGGTGGAATCCCTCCGGGAGAAGATTTCCAATGGGAAGGTTAAGAAGGGTTTGACGGTGTATCCCGACCTGAGTGTGAGATACCGAGACCGTCTGTTTGTGCCGGAGTCTTGCCGAGAGGAAGTACTTCGAGAGTTTCATCATTCACGCCTTGCGGTGCATCCGGGAGGCACTAAGATGTATCGGGATTTGGGTCGCCAGTTTTGGTGGCGGGGTATGAAGAGGGATGTGGCAGCTTTCGTGTCCAAGTGCCTGACTTGTCAGCAAGTGAAGGCCGAGCATCAGAGGCCAGCGGGTTTGTTACAACCCTTGCCTATTGCCGAGTGGAAGGGGAGCATGTCACTATGGACTTCATTGTAGGTCTTCCGAGGACTCAGCGGGGTAATGATGCTATTTGGGTGGTTGTAGACCGGTTAACTAAGTCGGCGCACTTCATTCCTATGCGCGTGAGAGATTCGGTAGATCATCTTGCCGGCTTGTACATTCGGGACATAGTGAGATTGCACGGGGTCCCAGTGACGATCGTCTCAGATAGAGATCCTCGTTTTACTGCTAGGTTGTGGCAAAGTTTGCAGAGTGCCTTGGGCACTAAGTTGACCTTTAGCACGGCTTATCATCCTCAGACTGACGGGCAGTCCGAGCGTACCATTCAGATCCTCGAGGATATGCTTCGGGGTTGTGTTCTTGATTTTAGCGGGTCGTGGGAGAGGCACTTGCCATTAGTGGAGTTTGCCTACAACAACAGTTTCCAGTCTAGTATCGGTATGGCACCATTTGAGGCCTTGTATGGCCGACCGTGTAGATCTCCTGTTTGTTGGGCCGAGGTGGGTGATGCACCTCTGTTGGGTCCGGAGTTGGTGAGGGAAACAACGGAGAAAGTTGAGCTTATCCGTAAAAGGCTCGTTACAGCCCAGAGTCGTCAAAAATCTTATGCCGACCGTAGGAGGAGACCTTTGGTGTTTGAGGTGGGTGATCATGTCTTTCTGAAGATATCACCTAGGCGGGGATTGATGAGGTTTGGGAAGAGTGGGAAGTTGTCCCCTCGGTTCATTGGTCCTTTTGAGATCCTTGAGAGGATTGGCGAGGCTGCTTATCGTTTAGCTTTACCACCGCAGTTGTCCGGAGTACATGACGTGTTTCATGTGAGTATGCTTCGGAAGTATGAGCCGGATCCATCACATGTGTTGGATTGGACCGATTTAGTAGTTGACGAGGATGTCTCGTATGAGGAGAGACCGGTTCGGGTCTTAGATAGGCGGGACCAAGTTTTGCGAGGCAAAACCATCCCTTTGGTAAAAGTTCTGTGGAAGCATCATGGAGTGGAAGAAGCCACTTGGGAACGTGAGTTGGAAGTCCGCGAGAAATATCCGGACATGTTTATCGATTTGTAATCTTGTAATTAGATTTTGTAATATTGTTGAACTTTAGAGCTTTATATATGTCTTAAACTGTAAAACATTGAGAATGTTTTGGTTAATGGAAATATTTCGGAACTTGCCTTATAATGGAAGTTTAGTATAACATTGAATATGTTGAAATTAAAAGGAAAAAATGCATAATATTGATGCAGGTTGAAATATATATTGTTTTAAATATATTGTGAGATGCCTCTTGATAAGAGATGAAATGGCCGGTGTTGGGTCAAGTTGTTTATTATTGAGTTATCATATTGTTGGAATTTGAGGAAAACCTGTTTTCGAAACCTTATGCTTAATTTCGGGGACAAAATTCTTTTAAGGAGGGGAGGTTATAGCGACCCTGGTCTTTTCTCTTTAGATTATTGTATCCGGACTTAGGTTCCGTGGATCCTGTCATTATATATTGGTTGTTGTTGTTCTTTAATCTCTTTGTATTTGAGTTATAGGTTGTGTTGGACGGGTCTGTTACAGGTCGGTTGAGTTTAGATGTCAAAACTAGTTGCCCAGATTTTGACCTGTCCGCTCAAGCGGGGAGTTTGATGCTCGAGCGGGGATCCTTTTGTTGCTTGTCCGCTCGAGCGGGGGTTTTGGCGCTCGAGCGGGATTATCACCCATCCAGTATTTCCTGTGCAGTGTTAGACGCTCGAGCGTGGGATTGGACGCTCGAGCGGAAGTGTGTGAGTGCCGCTCGAGCGGGGAGTTAGACGCTCGAGCGGGGACCTAGTTCTGCAAAAGTACTGGGAGTGCGTATTCGACGCTCGAGCGGGAGTTTGGACGCTCGAGCGGGAGTTTGGACGCTCGAGCGGGAGTCTGTGAGTGACGCTCGAGCAGGGGTTTCCACGCTCGAGCGGGGAGTCGACTACATCAGTCCGAGATTTCACTTTTTGGATCACTTTTTGACCTACTTTTTCTCTCTTAACTTTTAAAAACCGCCCCTTGAGAGTTTCTCTCTCTACTCTTACCTTCTCTCTAAGATTTGATATATTCCCAGTGGTCTTCTACCCTAGTTCCTTTGGAAGAAAGGTAGAGCTTCGCGAGGGCTTTCTTTTAATCTGAAAAAGAGAGGATTTGGAGCACTTTGGATTTTGGGTCATCATCTCCATCTTCTCCATTCGGGTTATTTTCTTCGAGGTAGGGATTTCCTACTCCATCTTATAGGTTTTGTTCTAAGTTTTGGTATTTTGATATGTTGGGGGTATTTTGGAAATTTTGAGAAAAACCCTAGTTATTTTAATAAATTAATTTGTATGATTAATTTAAGGTGAATTGAGGAATTTATTGGTTTAATGGTGTAGTTGGATAGTTTAAATCACTCGCCTATTGAATTGTTGATATATTTATTTTCAGTCTAGAAATAACTGTTTTGGGCTATCGGTGGAGGATAGTCGTGACTGTTGTAGACATTGCATGTGGATTAGGGATAACTGAAACTAATCACATTGGTTAAGTTATTAATTTTGACTATTGAATTAATACAGAAAATACGTGTATTGATTGAGCATTGCATTTGCATATTGTGTGGGAGGAGATAGGGGATGTACTCCACGGTTTAGGGGAAGATAGGGGATGGACCTCTAAACCGGATTTTGTTTGGGAGGAGATAGGGGATGGACTCCATTAGCATCACTATTACGTGTGCTTATTGATATTGAAGTGTTTTTACATGTTATTGATACAGCACTAAAATGTGTATCAATAGGGGAAGTATGAAGTGTTTTGATATGAGCCTGAGTCTCATTTGTTTGGTCGATTTTGGAAGTAATGTGAATATGATTTATATATAGTTCACTGTTGTAAGTTTGGCCAGGTTCTGAGCCATATTGATAATAATGGAAAGTGAAACGTGTCATAGACATTAGTGTCATGAGACTGTATAATGATATAATTGATTATCTTGGTTAACCATCTATTGAATGCTATTGCTTTATTCAATGCTTATATTTGGTTTAGTACATTTCTACTGGGCTGTGGCTCACCCTATATGGGAACATCATTTTCAGGTCCAGGTGATAAGCTACCTCCAAGGACTTAGCTTGGAAGGATTTGGATTTTGAAGACTATCTTTAGTTATTTGTTTTTATTTGATAGTACATGTAAACATTCAAGCCTAGGGCTTTATTTGTATTTGAGTTAGAACTCATATTTTTGTGTCCAAGTGTTGGCTTGGAAAGATGTAAGCCGTAGGGCATTTAATTTGATGTTACATGTAATGTTTTTATTTAGTAATACTCTGATGAATGAGATAATGAATTGTTTTCTTTTAATATTGCATGTCAATGATATATATATAATGGGTATATTTCGAGGGCGTTACAGTTACAGCTACTAATCAAAGGATTTATCACAGATGTAATTTCTGAACGTCGTGCTCGACAAAACAATGAATATGCCAGATTTAAACCTGAACAATGAAAACAATATATTGAAAATATTTCAAATAATAGGAAAAGAAAACGTAAAGGTCCAAACACATTTGACAACACAACTTACTCTTTGGAAGGTCATGACGAGACAATTCCAACGAATGGTAAACACACAAAATTAATAATTATTTTTGACATCTTTTACTATATAGACTTGATTCTAATGCCTGTAATTTGTTTAATATATATGAAAACCAAGTGATGCATCATCGCAATTTGTTTGCTCTCTGACACATGAATTGCATGAATTACATAAAATGACACCTTGTACCTTTTGTAAAGCTAAAATGTTTGAATATAAACCTCCGAGCTTTTGTTGCTATAAAGGAGAAGTAGTGCTTGCAAGCCCCGAAGTTCCAGAATGTCTAAGAACCTTGTTCACTTCTCAAACTATAGAGGCTGTTGAATTTCATAGACATATTTGAGCATATAATAGCATTTTTGCATTCACATCAGTTGGCATGAAATTAGACAAGGAATTGACAAATTCTAGACGAAGTGTTTATACATTTCGTGCACAAGGTCAAATATACCATGATTTGCCATCTTTGATTCCATCTGGTAAGGATCTTTGTTATTTCCAATTGTACTTCTATGATACAGAAAATGAACTTCAGAATAGATTGAGCAAACTAAATGATGCAACACTTTGTAAGGTTGTTGTTGGTAAACTAATTGAGATACTTTCAGAAAATCCTTATGCTTAGTTTTTGCATACACTAGAACATGTTTGTGATAACCCTGGTCCGTGTTATGCTAATTAATCTTGATTATGATTGTGATTATGTATTTGATATGATTTTGAGTGTCATTTATATGAATATATGTGGTTTTGAATTTCTATCTGTTCACCGTAGGAAAATATGTTTGATTATTTGCTTTAGAATTTAAATTGAAGGCCCTATTGTGATTAGCATAATTTTTAGAGCCTACGGTGAAATTTAATTGCAAATTTATTCGGATCAAAATAATTAGATTCAGAACGATTAATTAAGTGCTATTAATTAGCTATAATCAAATGTGATTAAGAGAGCCTATAAATAGGCCAATATACACTTATCTTTCTCATTTTTTGTTGAACTCAAAATTGAAGTCACACTCTAGAGAAAGAGGGAGAGGCCGGCTCTAGAGAGAGAAGAAGGAGAATTGTGTATTTGGCTCAAAGTTTGTGAGATTGGAAGGCTAGGCTTAAGGTTTAACTACCATTTGTGAGAATTGAAGCTCCTAGATGAGTAATTAAGCAAAGATTTATGAGCTTAAGTTTGTAGTTTTGTGAATTCAAGGTTTGATGGTGATCAAGACCATAAATTGAAATGAAATTGAAGGATTTAAAGCTTATATGTACATGCATGCATAGAATTGCTATGAATTTGCATATTGAGCATGAACTATGTAGAACAAATAGAATTGAGCACCAAATCTTGCATGCATGTACGATTGTTATGAGTTTCATGATTATGAGTGTCAATTGTAATATTTGGAATAGAATTGGAGTCAGAATTTACATGCATGTTGGTTAATGGAGATATGGAGCTTATGTGAGGTTTGATATGTATGAATTTGACTATACAATAGAAATGTTGATTTATTTGAGAATTGGGCCATGATTTTGAATAATTGGCCTCATATGGCTTATATCCTTGCGCTATATATTGTGTTTCCACGTTTTTGGACCAAAAATATGAATGTTGGACCTTTGAACATCAAGTTTGCACTTGAAGAACAATTTTGGAAAACCCAGAATTTGGCATGTCCACTCGAGCGGGGAAAGTGCCGCTTGAGCGTGAAATGCGAGCTCCCAGAAGTTTTGCAGACATTGATGTCCGCTCGAGCGGAGATATTCATGCTTGAGCGGAGAGCCATATAGTGTGACCTTTAGCTCGAGCGCCCGAATCCACGCTCGAGCGTAATATGAGGCAACCAGTACTTTTGCAGACCATGGGGGTCCGCTCGAGCGACGGAACCCGCGTTCGAGCAGGGATCCCTGTTTCAACTATTTTGAAAAGTGGTTTTATAATTTGTTATCCGTTCTCTTTTATTTCTAAGCACTCTTAGGCATGCATTGAGCATTGTGAATGAGTTAAAATGATAAGAAAGGAGCCTAAGAGGAATGTATGAATTAAGAACGGATTGAATCGTTTGTGACCCATATGTGTTATGTAATGTGTATGGTCAAGCTCAAGGGCAAATCCACCGGCAGAACACTGTGAGTAATATCTTAGTAAAGATATTTTCAAGTATGTTACTTTCCGAATGCTACTTCTATATAAGCTTCATGGATTTGTTGATTTGAAATATGAATGAGTATTCTGTATGCCTAATTTTGTATGAGGCCGTTTGATACATTTGATATATCTGAATTGGACCTAAGGCCATTTGCCGTTTGCCGTTTGCTGTTGATATGTTTGATATAACTGAATTGGGCCTAAGGCCGTTGGACATGAATGATTGGGCCAAAGGCCGTTGGACATGAATGATTGGGCCAAAGGCCGTCGGATATGAACGACTAGGCCAAAAGTCGTTAGACATGAATGCAAAGATGGGCCAAAGGCCGTTTGAATATGTCATTGGATATGTTTGAATACCGTGATGGGCCAAAGGCCGTTTGAATGAAAGGGATCATGATCATGAATATGAAATACGCATGGATATAAATATAAAGAGAATGGGCCCGAGGCCGTTTGATACGCCTGATATATTCGAATTGGGCTCGAGGCCGTTTGATATGTTTGAAGACCAAAGGTCGTTTTGAATAAAGAGTTGGCTAGACCAAAGGTCGTTTCATATAGATGGACCCGAGGTCGTATTGTTTTGTATAAGAATTGGGCCTGAGGTTGTTTTGCATATGGATATGATGTGTTGGACCCAAGGTCGTTTTGCTTTGTTGAGATTTGTAAATCTGGTGTGAATGAGAATAGTGGTTTAAATGTGTACATTATAAGTATGACTCATTTATGAACGAACCTCATTCATTAACCTCTTGATTTTGATATTATTCACTGGGCGTTAGCTCACTCTTATCTATATGTATGTAGGTGAGCAAAGGGACGTTCAACCCCAACCTTAGTGGAATTTAAGAGAGGAACCCGAGTTTTGTGAAGTCAGCCCAGGTGCCTCACGCAAGAGGCTTTGTTTATGATCTTTTGTATTTCTTTTGCTATTTCCATTGGTCATGATAGACCATTTATGTGTATAAGTTTTTGGCATAGCTGACTATGCGTTTGAATGATCCTAGGTATACAAGATGTTAACTACTTGTATGTGGTGTGAGTTATTACTAAGTATATGTGAAATGTTTTGACAAGCCATGTAAGCATAGTTCATTGGACAAAATTTTTAAGTTTGCTTCCGTTTTGGCCCCTTCACTCTGTTGCTATACACTTGTTTTGGTTTGAGGCCGTAGGTAATCTCATGATTACTGGCCGATTATGACCTTAATCTATAGGGACGGGTTTGGGTCATGACAATGTTCCATTAGATACTTTTCAAATCCATATAAGTACAGATATGAAGTTGAATCAAAGGGTTTACAACTCACCATCAGTTGATCAGGTAGCGGCAATTTGGATTGAAGGAAATAACCCAAATGTACCTCATGAACGTGATATTATAGTTCACTCAAATTCGGGGCATAAGTATAGAATGTGACACTATTATAGTTGTTACGATCCATTGTAATACCCATTATTATTTCCTAGAGGAGAGGTTGGATGACATCAAAATATCCTTAAAAGCAATAGAGCTAGAGTAGATAATGGTGTCATTAACATGCAACAAAATTCAAATATGCATTCATTTACATCAACTGAAGACATTTTTAGACAAGAACAAGAAGGTAGTTACTCTTTTCTAATGAAATCTTTTTTTATTTTTATTATTTTATAGTTTATCATTTTTTGTTTTTCATTTTTTTGGATTTTTATATACTAAAAATGTTAAAACAATGCAATTTCCATCTATTTCAACTGTATGTATGTTTTATTATTTATAAGTATAATATAATTTTCTGTTCATTATTATTTTTATTCTAAATTTTAAAATTAATAAAATTATTTTAGCCGTTAAACTAGTATTATAGAAATTTCATTCATTTTTAAATATTTATAAGTATAACATAATAAAAAAATGTTCATGGTTTTTTTTTTTTTTTTTTTTCTAAACTGTTACTAAATCTCTTTGTTTTGATGTTTTGATTTTACAAACTGTTAGTAAATCTAACAAATTAGGATTAGTCTTAATTTCTTTTGTCTTACATATTATTTTGTCCTCAATTCTGTAAAAGCCAACTCCAACAAAAATAATAATAATAATATAATAATAATAATAATAATAATAATAATAATAATATCACAATCAAACATATGCAGGTAAATTTAAACACTTAAAATTAAAAAAAATATTATAATGACATTATTATTATTGCCTTATAATGAAAATATATAAATCACTAATTATATATATTTAAAATTTTATGAAAAATCTAGAAAACTCCTAGATATTGATTTGTGATTATGTATCAATTTTAAGTAGTAAACAACAATCACAATCAAACAATCAAGACAAATCGACACAACGATTTTACGTGGAAAAATCACAATTGGACACCTCCAATTGTGATAAAAAACCATGGGTAAAAGCCACAAAACAATCCACTAAAAAGACATAAGGGAATTACATAGGTATAATCTCAATTACCTAGCGAATCCATACTGAATTGAACCAACCCCTATGTGCCTCTTCTAACCCCGTCTTCACCTCGGAATTGTCTTGACGATGAGCCACTGCAGAATCCACCAAAGCTTCAGGCTCGAATTCTTCGGAATCCACCGAAGAACAACTCTCTCTTTTATGTAGAACAAACAAATAATTCTTTAATGTATACTCTTTAAACCATGAGTTGAATACTCAATCAAAACATCAAAGAAAAACAGCAAAATATCCTCAGATATAAACCTTACTATCCAAGAAGAAGATCTGGAGGATTAATCCTAGTTTTGGACTAAAACAAATACTTATAGAAATTTGGGACTGCGAAGCTCGCTCGAGTGAAGCTTCTCTCGCTCAAGCGAGGAACCAAAAACGCGTGTTTTCCATAAGTGGCTTCGCTCGAGCCACGCACCCTTTGCTCGAGCGTACATTCATCTCTTTCAGGTTTTTACACAGACGCAGCCTTCGCTCGAGCGAGCAAGGGCGGACATGCAACTTCAAAAACAATTTTGCATTTCGCTTCGGGGGCGATGCCCCTCGACCTCGCCGTCGCGTTGCCCCGGACCCACCAAGGGGCGCTGCCCCCTGGACCCCCGCGAGCTGACCAGGCAGCTCGATCCCCGTCATAATCAGCGAAGTGCCAATCTTGAAAGTATTAACATCACAAACTTCTCTGCAAGGCACAATTCGGGTTGGATTCGCATCTAAACACTCATAGCCTCACTGAAATAAAAAATGCGAAAACAAATACAACTTAAAGGAGTTTTGTCAAACGGGGTTGCCAAGAATAAAAACCTAAAAATCTCCCCCTTTGGCAATGCCGTGACAAAACACACCTAACAAATGAAATCCTAATTACCCCAACCCATTACAGTCAATAAAAACAAACTTCTTTCACAAGGTCATGATCTGCAAAACAGTTATTAGTGCCACAATCTCCAAAACAACTATTAGTGCCACAAGAGTATATGAAAAAGCAATTAACATATGACAAGATTATCTTGAAGCATGAGATGGAAAACATGAATAGATGCGACTTGGAGATATTAATAACATGTAGCATGAAAATATGAAAATTAAGACACATGCACCTGACAACATTTCTTCCCCTTTTTGTCACGAATTGACGAAGGAAGCTCAAACAACTAAAGTAAAAGCATAAAACACACAAGCAATGACATGATAACAATTAACCAAACTCCCCCTCACTAAAAGCAACCACAAACACTGAAAAACAGTGAATAAGAAGAAAACGACAAAAATAATATGGTGGAACAAGCAAGGAATTTCAAATTTGGACCTTGAAACACACAAGATTATCAAAAAAGCACAATTACTTGAAAACACAATGTGCACAGCCTCTAGAAGATTCCTCATAAAAGAAAGTGATGCATTATGTGAAAAGCATAGATCCCATGATAAAAGTGTGTGTGTGACTCTTGGAGTTCGACAAACACAAGATTCAAATCCTAGTAGTGATATGAAAGCTGGACCTCTGACAAGAGAATCTAAGCACAACTAAGGAAAGTCAAACCACTAGGAATCAAGGGGTATTTGTTGAGTAATAGCGGAGGCTCCCCCCCAATCAATGAATCCTTTATTTGTTCCTTTTTTTTTCATATCTTTTTCTTTTCTTTCTTTTGCACATCTTTTTTTTTTTCTTTTTCTTTTTCTTTCTTTCTTCTGCACATTTTTTCTTTCTTTTGCACACTCATTGGCGGCTGACACGCTCAAGAGTATGGAAACCGAACTAGAGAAGCATGGAGATAATAAGGCTGGCCTGGTTGGTGACTCTGAGGTAGCCTTTTCCTCATGCCTGGACTACAAAGAACAGAGGGGAAAGCCATGGAGATGCAAAAAGATAGAAGATGGTTAAGAAACTCAACATCACCCATGATATGCTAGTATATGTCAATTCCTCTATAAAAGCAAAAGATACAATGCCAGAAGTCCATAGAGAAAAATGATCACTAAGGCAGAAGACTCCAAAATTTGCTAATCCAAGAGTGTGTACAGAATAAGACATACTAATCAAAAACACACACTCCAAAATGAGTAATGACCACAGAAAGCACACATATATTAACATGTAATGGTTATTCTCATCAATTCCAAAATGCACCAAGGACATCTCAAAAAAATTCAAGCTTGCAAAACCATACTAAGAAAATCTTTTTGGTTTTTTTTTTTCATTTTTTTTTTCTAAACAAAGTAAGATAGAAAACGAACATGCACACATTAAATGACAAAAAAAAAAAAACACAAAGAAACCCCAAAACAAAAACACTACTTAACACAAGTCAAGTTTTCTCACCCAAACTGCTTTAGTATGAACAAAGTTGTGAGAATTGCGGTTCTTGAGTGGTGTCTTGACGTTGTGGTTCCCTTCCCTTTCAATGGGAACCCGTCTCGACGTGGTTTCCAACTTTCTATTCCTAGAGCTAGGCAAATGCAAACTCGCTCCATGTTTGGTCTCAAGCACATCAAAATAATGAGGTCTAATATGACCCTTAACCTCATTACCACCAATGAAGTGTCTCTTATCCCACGAGATGTTGGAATTTCTTCCAACTCTATGAGACACTCTCCCATGCAACTCAAAACAATAAAGGCGAATATGACCATACTTACCACAACAATGACAAATAAAAACAGGGTGTACAGGATGTACCTTTTTTTCTTTGGCCTTACTAATTCTAGGAAGATTGAGAAGTCCATCCTCATGTTGAATTTTTTGTTCTCCCTCTCCTTGAGTTCTTGTATCATGAGATGTGGAAGCACTCTGTTTTTTCTCTTTCTTACCACCAAAGCCAATGCCACTCTTGTCAGAACAAATTTGTTGAGACCCAATGATATTGTCCAAAGTCTTTGATCCTCTGTTCCAAAAACCAATGGTAGCCATAGCACACTTGAGTTCTTCCTCTTTCTTGATCATTAGTTCTTCCAAAGCAACTTGAGACATCTCGAGAGTTTTAATCTTTTCTTCATATATTGCATAGATTTGCTGTAGCTCATTCCTCTCTGTCTCACAAGTCAAGAGTTTTGCACAAAGAGCTTGTCGATCATTAGCTATCTTGATGGCATCAATCCTAGCCTCAGAAATCTCCTCCTTTAGTTTGACATTCTCACTTTCACATGCTTTGAGTTTCATAGTGAGTTTGTTATTCAATGTGGATAAGTTAAGAGATTCCTTATACAACTTTTCATAAGCTTGCTCAAGCTCTTCATCATCACTCTCCGAGGATTCATCATCAGTGGCATTCTCAACCGACCTCTTCGGATACTCTGTTCGTCCTTCAGTTTCGGAAGCCGCCATGAAAACAAGGAATTATTTATGTCCCTCTTCACCTTGATCTTCATTGTCACTTTCATCTTCATCAGATTCTGATTCATCATAGCAAGTGATAGCGAGGGCTTTCTTCTTCCTTAAATGAATGGGGCATTCTGAAGCAAAGTGGCCAAATCCTTAGCATTCATAGCATTGGACTCTTTCAGAGCTCCCTTGTATCTTTCCTTTCTCCTTTTTAGCTATAGAATTAATTTTGAGTTTATCTTTGCCTTTAGATTTATGAGTATGAGTAGATTCCAAAAGATTAGGATTCTTTTTCAAAAAAGATTTTTTAAATTGTTTAACAAAAGCAGCCGTAATCTTGGAATCTATCTCACAATCCTCATCAGAATTATCTCCAACTCTATGAGTACTACTAAAAGCAATAGCATCATTTTGTTTCTTTTTGAAATTCCTATGTGCCTCATAAGTTTGGAGATTTCCAACCAAGTGATCCAGCTTGAGGTTGTCAACATATTGAGCCTCGTCAATAGCCGTAACTTTTGGTTGGAACCGATCGGGCAAGGATCTCAAAATTCTTCCCACAACTTTGGATTTTGGTATTTTTTCACCTAAATTGAAGCTGGAATTAACAATGTCACTCAACTTTGCATAAAATTCATCAAAGGTCTCACCATCTTTCATTGAAAGGTTTTCGAAACTAGACGTGAGCCTTTGAAGTTTTGAGCGTTTAACAGAAGGAGTGCCCTCGTAAATAGTTTGTAAGATATCCCAAGCCTCTTTTGCGACTTCACAATTGCAAATACGACTAAACTTTTCAGGTGTGACAGCGCAAAAAAGAGAATTGATAGCTTTACTATTCCAGCTACTATTTTGGTAATCAATTGTGTCCCACTTATCAATTGGTTTGGGGAAAGTTACTCCATCAACGGTAATCGTCGGTTCAGTCCACCCATACATGACAAATTGCCAAACTTTTTCATCAATAGATTTTAAAAACGATCTCATCCGAGCTTTCCAAAACAAATAATTGGATCCGTCAAGTAGGGGTGGTCGAACCATAGAATTTCCCTCACGAATTGAATCCATTATCACAAATCAAACAAGATCTTGCTCAAAAGTCTTAAAAAACAAAAGAGTGACCCGCTCTGATACCAATTGAAAAATCTAGAAATCCCCTAGATATTGATTTGTGATTATGTATCAATTTTAAGCAGTAAACAACAATCCCAATCAAACAATCAAGACAAATTGACACAACGATTTTATGTGAAAAAATCACAATTGGACACCTCCAATTGTGATAAAAAACCATGGGCAAAAGCCACAAAACAATCCACTAAAAAGACATAAAGGAATTACACAGGTATACTTTCAATTACCTAGCGAATCCACGCTGAATTGAACCAACCCTTATGTGCCTCTTCCAACCCCGTCTTCACCTCGGAATTGTCTTGACGATGAGCCACTCCAGAATCCACCAAAGCTTCAGGCTCGACTTCTTCGGAATCCACCGAAGAATAACTCTCTCTTTTGTGTAGAACAAACAAATAATCCTTTGATGTATACTCTTTAAACCATTAGTTGAATACTCAATCAAAACATCAAAGAAAAACAGCAAAATAGCCCCAAATATAAACCTTACTATCCAAGAAGAAGATCTGGAGGACTAATCCTAGTTTTGGACTAAAACAAAGACTTATAGAAATCTGGGACTGCGAAGCTCGCTCGAGCGAAGCTTCTCTCGCTCGAGTGAGGAACCAAAAACGCGTGTTTTCCATAAGTGGCTTCGCTCGAGCCACGCATCCTTTGCTCGAGCGTACATTCATCTCTTTCAGGTTTTTACACAGACCCAGCCTTCGCTCGAGCGAGAACTCCTTCGCTCGAGCGAGCAAGGGCGGACATGCAACTTCAAAAGCAATTTTGCATTTTGCTTCGGGGGCACTGCCCCTCGACCCCGCCGTCGTGCTGCCTCGGACCCGCCAAGGGGCGCTGCCCCCTCGACCCCCACGAGTTGACCGGGCAGCTCGATCCCCATCATAATCAGTGAAGTGGCAATCTTGAAAGTATTAACATCACAAACTTCTCTGCAAGGCACAATTCGGGTTGGATTCGCATCTAAACACTCATAGCCTCACTGAAATAAAAAATGCGAAAACACATACAACTTAAAGGAGTTTTGTCAAACTAGGTTGCCAAGAATAAAATCCTAACATTTTACATTGTTTAATTTAATATATATATATACTCACAATTTTCATTTCAAACAGGTGTAATATCTATATCCACAATTTCAACAACTATAATTCAAATAAACTCGATAACACCTGAAGCTAATAATATTAGAGAATCATATATTAAAAAATATATTGTTTCTATTTCCATATTTACACATTTCATACAATAAGGAAATTAACAAATATTATGTGCAGTACAATTGAAAGCAACTCAAGTACAACGTTATGGGCAACAAGTAAGTAAAGTCTCGAATGAGTGAAAATAGAAGATTTGATAGAACGTTCATCACTTGATTTTCAGGTATGTAATTTATCAACCTAATAATAATTGTAATAATTCCAAATATTATGATTTCTCTTTTACTTCATCAAATTAATATTAATATTAATACACCATGACTATAAATACCCAAATAGAGTACACATTGTTCCTTCAAAGCGACAATCATTCTTATAGACAATCAAGACCAACCTTAGTATATTGCTTGCAAAGTATGCAATAAGAAAGTTTATCAAACTGAACAAGGAGCAGAATGCAGTAAATGCAACAACTCGAATTCAGAGTATCATCTAAGGTATGTGATAGTTCTACATAATAACACAAATTAATCTTTTGCATTTATTAAATAACAAAATTACAACCTCATAATTTATTTACATTTGTCACATCAAATATCAGTTATTTGATGAAGCTTACAGTGGGAGATGGAGAAAGACAACTACATGTCACATTATTTGAAGCGGCTGAGAAAATTATTGGATGTCCAGCAACTGAATTCATGGCATCCAAAGACAAGGCAAGTTTACCAAATGCATAAACAGTGTCACATTAGTAACATACATACATATCAAAAAAAAAAAAAAAATTTAATTTAAAACTATACTATTGTTATTGTTGTTGCAGGAAGGTAAGAATAACAAATTCTATAACGTGCTAAAACTTGCTTCTGGACATACATACATATTTATCACAAGGCTACACAAGATGAATGATAAGGATCGCATATATCCGAAGATTGTAGCAAAAGAAGTACAAAATGACGAAGATCAATATGAAATGAAAAATACAAATACAACAAATTTTCAAAAATCCTCAGAGAGGATCAAACTAGAAAATGAATGAATTTTGTAAAATATTTTTATCTTTCAATTTCCTTTACTTAATTTATTTCAAAAACAACCTCATGAATTATATATTTAATAGTAATAAGTCCAACCATATGATATGGACTGCAATTATTTTATGTGATTGTTTCAACCTACTTTCTAAATTTTAATACTTAAACAGAAATATAAATGCCTCCCATACACAGGAATTCATACATTATTTTCTTGATGAATTGACAAAAAAAAATCTACATATGATGGACATGGAGTCCGATTACACTCCTAATCCGACTTATTAAATTTCAACCAAATAATATCCATATTTTCAAACATAAACATTAAACATTAACAAAAATTACAAAATGGTTCAAAAAGTGAAACTAATATAAAACCTACAAACCAAAAAACAAACATAAACATAACTATAAGAAAAATGTCACGTGCAAAGCACGTGCACATGCACTAGTTTCTATAAAAGAAAAAGAAAGCAGAAGAAAAAAAAGAGAAGAGGGGAGAGGAGAAAGCACAGGGCTTCGGCTCAAAGGAAGAGAAAGAGAGGAAAAGAAAGAAAAGGAAAGTTGGAGAATGTAATTTGTATTTATTAGAGTGTGGTAGTTATATAGGTGTTATGAACTAATATTCTTATCTTAGGGTGGAGATGAAATTCTGACCAAGTAATTAGGGTTGAGTTTGAAAATCCTAAGTGATTCGTGATTAGATCAAGATTAAAATATTCCAAATCCCAATAATCCAAAACACACAATCTAAATCAACAAGCACTTACGAAAGTGATGTAGTTGTTTGTTTTTCGGAATAAACAATAAATCGACACAAACGATTTTTATGTGGAAAAAACCACAATTGAAGAACCTTCAATTGTAATCAAAAACCACGGGCGAAACGCCACTAATCAATCCACTACTGAATGAAGAAAGATTACAAAGATAATACACAAATTACCCAACTCAGTCATTTTGCCTTCGAATCTTCTGTAACTCTTTCACCATGCCTTCGTCTCGGAATTGATCCACCTGAAGTTGAATCCACAATCTTCAATTGTCGAATTAACGACTACGTACAGAATCAAACGCCTTTTGAAACTATACGTTTGAATCTTTGGAATCCACCGAAGATAACTCTCTCTCTTGAATTTAAAGTATCAAACTCCTTGATGTATGAATCTTAGATCATGTGTAAAGAACTCTCTCAAAACATCAAGGAAAACTCTCAAAAATCTCCAAAAGAAAACCTCAAACAAAACCTTAGAAAACCTTAAACAAGATCTAGGAGAAGTAATCCTAAAAACATCCTAAACAGATATAAATAGGCAACTGAGTCTGCGATCTCCGCTCGAGCGCCCAACATCCCGCTCGAGCGGTTTCAGCAAAAAATGCGAGTGACAAAGCAGTGGTCCGCTTGAGCGCTTGAGAGCCCGCTCGAGCGCGGAATCACACACTCCAGTACCTTTACAGTCCTGACAAAATACTGAGAGACCACAAACTCCGCTCGAGCGCCAATGACCCCGCTCGAGCGGGAAAGACAAAAATACAGGAAAAAAATACAACTTTAACAACTCAAAGTTTTGTACCCGGATTTGACAATAAAGGGACCTAACAATCTCCCCCTTTGTCAATTCCCGGACAAAACCTTTCTAAACAATTTTCCTTAAACACACGCACTAGACAAGGTTAAAAACAAAGAAAAAAAACTCTAAACTTAAAACAATCTTGTCATGAACAATCCACCCATCCCACTTCATCCAACATGCACCTGTGTAAAAATAACCAACACACCAAAACAAAACAAAACTGTGGAATAGCATAAGAAGTGATAAAAAAAATACAATGACCAAATATCCAAAATACCAATGTTATCCAAAAGACCAATGTATCATGTTATCCAAAAGATCCAAATATTATCCAAATATCGAAATGACAAAAGATGTACCAATATCCAATCATGCCAAGCAAAATATCCAAATATCAAAATGACAAAAGATGTACCAATATCCAATGTACCAAAAACCAATGTCATGTACCAATATACAAATGTACCAATACCAATACCAAAAACCCTCCCCCTTTTTGGCTGGGAAGCAGCAAGAAAAGATCATGCATCAAGAGGAGGCGGTGGCTGCTGAATCTAAAGTAGGGAAATGATGTGTGCTAGCTGAGTGGTAGTCTGGAAGGCAGTCTGCTCCAAGTGACCAAGACGACCATCAAACGCATTGAAGCGTGCATCTAGAAAGTCTAATCGTTGGGTCATAGCCTCCTCGAAATGCTGAAGCTGATCATGAAGAGCTCAAGGTGGAACAACAGCCTCCTCACCATCTGCAGCAGCAGCATCAAACTCGGCCTCCTCAGCTAGTCCAGCGGCTACACCTGCAGAAGTACCTGCTCGAGAGGACTCCCTCTTAACATGAGCCCGACTTTGAGACACGGTCTTTTTAGTGAAAGGTCTGGAGGGGAAGGCAAACTCATCATCCTCAAATACCGGGATCTCAAGAGAAGATAAAAGCCGGTTGATCAGACAACCATAAGGAAGGCCTAATTGTTTATTCCCAAAAACACCTATCATCTTTTTAATAATCAAGGTGGCGAGATCTATGGACATGTGACGGGAGAGACAAAACAAAACAAAACAAAGCCTTGGTCTTGATTAATTTCGGAGGAGTGGGTGGTCACAAGAATGTTGGCACAAACAATAAGATTAAGCAATCTAAACTCCGGAAGGAGTTCAAACTGTTTAATCAATGCACCGGGAGGCCAAGGATGGGAAGCACCGCATAACACCTCAGTCACATGAGTAAAATCACAAGTAGGACGACCTGGAACTGGGAAAGGATAGTGCACAGGAAAGCCTCTCTCAATCTGAAGAAGCTGGTGAATGAGATCAGGGGTGACAGAAATGGATTTTGACCGAACCCAAGTAGTGAATGAAGGCTCAATGTCACTAATTTGCTCCATATTACAGTAAAATTCTCGAACCCAGTCGAGATTTTGATGCCCAGAAAAAGATAACACCAAATCACCACCAAGAGGGTCAAATAATGGACGGATGGGTATGGACTCGAAAGTATTAGGCTGGACATTACGTTCTAAGTGAACAGTCCGAGCCTCAAAAGATTTATGAAACAATTTGGCCTGTTTGGCTGTCTGAAACCTCTCAGTATTAAAGGTAGGACGAGACACTGTGGCCTTTCGGCGCTTAGGGGCAGACATGATGAGGGAAGACACAACTACACCCCAAAAAAGAGTAAGACAGACAAGAAACACCCAACCAAACCCCCAAATCCAAACCAAACCCCACAGAAAGAATACCATTAGTCCATTAAACAGTTCATCAATAAGCAATAGAAGAAATCTATTAATGAAAACAGGTCACAAAGGCAACAGGATATGAACATAAAAACATCAATGTATGGAACAATATAGAGAAAACAAAGGACAATATCACAATGGCAATATATGGATATGGAAATGAAATCCCCAATTTTAAAAAAACATTCCAAACACACAATGGCAATAGATGTATAAAAAAAGGAAATCCCAAATGTGCAATGCTAAACATCAATCATGAGACCAAAGAGCTTGTAAAACAGAACCCATACCCCCCAAATCCACACTATTGGATACCCAAGTGAGCACTTCAAACTCAAACCCAACAACAATCATGAAGACATGAGACCACACAACAAAAAAACAATCATAAACCCTAGGTCTAAGACACAACAATGAAATGTACCATGAGAAAGATAGTACTACTCAGTGAAAGTGTGTGAGAGAAAGGGAAAAAAAATGAAACCCAAAACACCCAAAACCCCGAAATACAACCTCCAAAAGTGCCGAAATTACAAAAAAAAAAACAGAGAAGAAGAGAGGAAACAACTTACCAAAGGTGAAATCAGCAAGGAAGAGGAAAAATGAAGGAGGAATCGAGCCCAAAAGTTGCACAAGCCAAACCCTAGGTTGGAGAATGTGAAAAGAGGGGAAAAAAATGACCTGAAGAGTCGAAGGAGGGAATTTTATACAAACTTGGTCCGCTCGAGCGTAAGTATGAGTGCTCGAGCGCGAGACAAGGCAAACTGAATCCGCTCGAGCGCGAATAAGGAAGCTCGAGCGCAAAAATACCGCTCCCAGAACTATAAAACCAAGAACAAAGTGCTGCAGGTCCAAAAAATACGCTCGAGCATAAAACAATCCGCTCGAGCGGAAAAGTTTTTTTTTTTTTTTAAATAAAAACAAGATACTCAATATCTAAAAGAGAGACCTGGAACAAGAGTAGATGATCACATTTGGCCAAAAAGAATACTAAGATGAAATAATCTGCAATTCATGAATTCTGTAAACTTGCAAAGAAAAAAAACAATGACACTGGAAATCATGAGCAAAGCAGATAAAATATAATCAGTGATCATAAGCTACATGTGAATGAACAACTCAAAATCCAACATGAGAGCTCACAAAATAAAGTGTGTGTGTGCAATCCATGAGAGTCCACTGAGCTAGAGTTAATCCTAGTAGTGATCAGATGGCTGGACCTCCGGCAAGAGTAACTAAACATCACAGAGAAAAGTCAAACCACTAGGAATCACGGGGTATTTGTTGAGTAAATGCGGAGGCTCCCCCTCAATCAATGAGTCCTTTTTTTTTTAAATTTATTTGCTTTTTCTTTTTCTTTCTTGTGGGCACTCACTGGTGGCATTCACGCTCAAGAGTATGGAAACCAAACCAGAGAAGAATGAAATCATAAAGGATGGCCTGGTTGGTGCCTCTGAGGTAGCTTTTTCCTAATGCCCGAACTTCAAGGTACTGAGAGAGAAACCATGGAAGTGAAAACAGATGGTAGATGGTTAAGAGACTCAACATCACCAATGATATACTAGTATCGGTCAATTCCACTGAAAAAGTACAAGAAACACTGTTAGTGGTCCATAGAGAACTTTGATCACTTGTGCGGAAACCCCTGCAGCAGTTTATCTCAAGGATGTGTACAGAATGAGATCATGAGGTTAATGAGCATGGGCATTCAAAATGAGCTATGAACAATGAACAATGAGATCTTGTAAGCAGCATGAGTAGTGTACATAAAAAGTTGGATGCAAAAAAAAAAAGATATCAATGATAATGAGATTATGGCATCCAAGCACAAATAAGGCAAAACACTTACACCTACTCAAGGAACAAGTAACACTCTAGTGATCGAGCATGACACCCAAGGTCTTTCTAAGGAACTCAAACCGAAGAAGATCAAGGGGTTTTGTAAAAATATCAGCTTTTTGATGCTCAGTGGGTATATGTTCAAGAACAACAAGGCCCTCTTCCACTAACTCTCGAATAAAATGACGACAAATATCAATATGTTTGGTGCGAGAGTGTTGGACAGGATTTTTTGAAATGTTTATGGCACTTGTGTTATCACAAAAAAGAGTGAGAGTATTTTGTTCTATCCCATAATCATGAAGCATTTGCTTCATCCACAACATTTAAGCACAACAACTCTCTGCAGCAATGTACTCAGCCTCAGCAGTCGAAAGAGAGATGGCATTTTGCTTTTTACTATGCCAGGAAACCAGATTATTCCTAAGGTAAAAACACCTCCCGGATGTACTTTTCTTATCATCAGCACACCCTGCCCAGTCGGCATCAGAAAAACCAGTAATTTCAGCTGTAGTATCAGTGGAAAACCAAACCCCATACCCCAAGGTCCCATTAACATATTTGATGATGCGTTTGACCGCAAGAAGGTGAGACTCTTTAGGACTGGCTTGGTAACAGGCACAAACACCGACACTAAACGAAATATCAAGACGACTGGCTGTCAGATACAAAAGACTCCCTATCATACTCCTATAAAGGGTAGGATCAACATCAATACCAGAGGAATCTTTGGAGAGGTTAAGACTGGTGCTCATGGGAGTACGTGCATGTTTGGCAGACTCAAGACCAAACTTGGACACAAGATTTTTGGCATACTTAGATTGAGAAACAAACATTCCCGAAGGAGACTGTTTAATTTGAAGACCTAAGAAATATGACAACTTCCCCATCATGCTCATCTCAAACTCATGTGTCATGCAATCCGAAAAATATTTCACAAGATGTTCAGCAGTAGATCCAAACACAATATCATCAACATATATCTGGGCAACAAGAATATGAGACTTAGTGTGTTTCACAAATAAGGTCTTATCCACACTACCCCTTTGAAAATCATTATCAAGAAGAAAGGTAGTAAGTCTATCATACAAAGCCCGAGGAGCTTGTTTCAACCCATACAAATCTAACTTGTAGACATGATTAGGACATTTAGGGTCCTCAAACCCTTTTGGTTGCTCAACATATGCCTCTTCTTTCAAGTACCCATTCAGAAAGGCACTTTTCACATCCATTTGAAACAATTTAAAGCCAAGAAAACAAGCAACACCAAGAAAAATACGAATAGATTCGAGACGTGCAACTGGGCAAACGTCTCATCATAGTCAACACCCTCTACTTGTGTGTAGCCTTGAGCAACCAACTAGCTTTATTCCTAACAACAGTACCATTCTCATCAGATTTATTTTTAAAGATCCACTTGGTACCTATCACATTCATGTCTCTAGGTCTGGGAACTAGAGTCCAAACTTTGTTACGTTCAAATTGACCTAATTCTTCATGCATAGCATTGACCCAACTATCATCTAGCAAGGCCTCTTTAAAATTCTTAGGTTCAATTAATGAAACATAACACATATGGGATACCTCATCCCGAATCTGTCTTCGGGTTTTCATTCGATCCGAAACACTTCCAATCACCTGTTGGGCTAGATGATTCAGTTTCACCCTTGCTGATGGTTTAAGTTCAGGACTTGTGGTGACAGAAGCAACCGAAGTGATGTCCCTTTGAGCACTCTTTGGACTTGAACCAACCTGTGAGGATGGTGCTGTAACAATTTCTTGTGATTGGACTGCAGCTTCTCCTTGATTTTGTGGTTTAGTATCCAAGATTGGAGCCTCACCATTGTTATCCTCATTTGTTGCTGGAGTAGGTGCACCTGTGACATCTATAACCACATTGATAGATTCCATTAAAGATGAAGTTCGCAGGTTATAGACCCGAAAGGCCCTACTGTTGGTTGAATACCCTAGAAAAATACCTTCATCACTTCGGGAGTCAAATTTGCCCAAGGGCTCTCTATCTTTGAAGATGTAACACTTACTACCAAAAGTTTTGAAGTATTTTACATTAGGTTTCAATCCCTTCCACAATTCATATGGAGTTTGTAAAGTGCCGGGCCTTAAATACACGCGATTTATGACATAAACCGCAGTATTTAGGGCTTCAGCCCAAAACTTTGGAGGAAGTTGCTTACTAAGGAGCATGACCCTAGCCATTTCTTGAACAACTCTGTTCTTCCTCTCAACCACTCCATTTTGTTATGGAGTAATAGGTGCAGAAAATTCATGCTTAATTCTATGCATATTACAAAAATCCGAAAACAAACTATTTTCAAATTCACGACCATGATCAGTTCGGATTCTTATGATACGCCCAATGGAAACACCTTGTTCATTTTGGATTTTAAGGACTAAAGCCTGGAAAGCATCAAACGTATCAAATTTTTCCCTTAAAAAATTTACCTAAGAAAACCGAGTAAAATCATCAACAGTTAGAAAAATGTATCTTTTACCTCCAATGCTTTCAGTGCGAGTAGGACCCATTAAATCCATGTGAACCAATTCAAGAGGACGTTTGGTTGTAAAGCTGTTCACCTTTTTATGAGGGGCACGGGTTTGCTTTCCAAGTTGACATGGTCCAACACATGGCTCAAATTCTTACCCAGTTTAGGTACTCCTCTCACAAGCTCTTTGTTGGCTATCTTAGTTAGGTCTTTGAAATTCATGTGACCTAATCTTTGATGCCACAAATCAATGTTACTTATGATGGCAGAGTGACAAGTGAGATCATCAGTAGTAACAATCCCATAGCAATTATCAGATGTGCGAACCCCATGTAAGACAGTATTTCCCTTTTTATCCAAAATTTCACATTTATTTTTTGAAAACAATACTTCATGATGGGAATCACACATTTGACTAATGCTTAAAAGATTTGCTTTATGACCATCAACAAGTAGAGCATTATCTAGTTTGGGAAGACCAGCAACACTTATAGAGCCCTTACCAATGACTCTAGAAGTGCCGCCATCTCCAAAGGTAACAATTCCTCCTTCATATTTTTCAAGAGAGGTGAAGTAGGATTTGTTACCGGACATGTGACGAGAGAAGCCACTATCAAGATACCACATGTGTGAGTCACGTGCTTTTAAGGCAGTGTGAACAACTAAACAAGTCAAATCATCTTTCCTTACCCAAATCCTTTTGGTCTTGGTCAATGTCTTGGCGTTGTGAACACCCTCATGAAACTTGGTATTCCGCCTAGACATGTAAGGTTGTCTCCTAACCCAAAATGTATTCGAATTTCTACTCTTTTGAGACACCTTACCAAACAGTTCATAGCAATAGGGACGAATGTGGCCATACCTACCACAATGATGACAAATAAAAACAGGTTTTACCTCCTTTTTGTTGATCTTACCCACTTTCGGTAGATGAAGAGGGGAATCATCCTGGTCTACCTTCAACTTTCCTTTTGCTTGAGTCTTCAGGTTATGTGAGGTAGAGGCCTATCCCTTGTGAGCTGTTGCACCATAGCCTAGCCCATTTTTGTCACAACCCATTTGTTGAGACCCGAGGATGTCTTCTAGAGATTTGGAACCTTTGTTCCACATGGAGATTGTTGCTCTAGCAATACGAAGTTCTTCATCTTTCTGACAGACTATCTTTTCCAATTTAGCTTGTGACATCTCAAGACTTTCAAGCTTTTCTTCATATGTGGAATACACCTTCAGAAGTTCATTCCTTTCAGTTTCACAAGATAGTAGTTTTCCACATAAGTCTTGCTTGTCACTCGAGATCTTGATGATATTCTGCTTTGCTGCTACAAGTTCTCCTTTCAACCTGACATTCTCACTCTCACATGTTTTGAGCTTGAGAGAGAGTTTGTCGTTGATTTTGGACAAATTCAGAGATTCCTCGTACAACTTTTCATAAGCTTGTTGTAGTTCTTCGCTATTTACCTCATCATTGTCTTCAGATGTTTCATCATCCTCTTTTTGCTATTCATTCTGCTTGACTTCATCCAATCTAGCAACTAAGACAGGGAAGTTGCTGGATGATGGGGAAGATGAATCTCCTCTTTCATGGAATTGGCTCAGAATTTCCCATGCATCTTTAGCCTTTGTGCAATGAGTAACTCGTTGCTGTTCTTCATAGGAAATTGCTCCACGAATAGTAATCAGGGCTCTCTGGTTGCCCGGATTGTCTGCACTTTCTGTATCTTCTTCAATGGCTTGCCAACCTTCTGGTTCAAAAGCTCTCATTCTGATTTTCCAATACAGGTAGTTAGTCCCATCAAAGGTGGGAGCATGATGCAAGTTCTGACCATGAGCTAAATCCGATGGCTTTGGAAGAGGTTGAGCGAAAGAGGACCAAAAAGCCATGAAAGCACTATCCCCGTCTTCACTGGATTCAGGTTCTTCGGGTTCTTGTTCCGACCCGCTTTCATCATCCCAAGTCACAGTGTAAACTTTTTTCCGATTCTTTTTTGAAGGGCATTCAAGGGCAATATGACCAAACCTTTGACATTCAAAGCACTTTACCCCTTGCCCCTTTACAATCTTCTTTTCAGTTTTTTGAGCAAATTTTGGTGGAAAAGTTTTGGGTTTTTCATTCTCTTGTCTTTTGAAATAGGGTCTCTGAAATTAGGCTTCTTTTTCTTCAAATTTTTTTTAAATTGTTTTGTAAGCATAGCTGTCATCTCAAACTTTAAATCAAATTCAGTCTCCGGAGTTTTTGCAGTCTCATGAGCACTAGTGAAAGCCACACTTTCTTTTTGTTTTTTCTTTGAAATCTGGTGGGCTTCATAAATTTGCAAGTTTCCAACCAATTGATCAAGCTTGAGGGTATCAACATTCTGAGCCTCCTCAATGGCTGTCACTTTTGATTGGAACCTCTCGGGTAAAGACCTCAAAATTTTTCCAACCACTTTAGCTTCTGGGATTTTTTCACCGAGTGTGAAATAGGAATTAACGATATCACTGAGTTTTGCATAGAAATCATCAAACGTCTCATCATCCCACATAAAAAGGATTTCAAAGGCGGATGTGAGACGTTGAAGTTTTGACCTTTTGACAGAGGTAGTACCTTCGTGAATCGTTTCAAGAATATCCCAAGCCTCTTTTGCTACCTCACACGTGCAGATACGACGAAATTCTTCAGGTGTGACGGAGCAAAACAGGGAATTGAGAGCCTTACTGTTCCAACTCGAGTTTTGGTAATCAGTTGTGTCCCATTTATCAAGGGGTTTAGGAATATCTACACCATCAATGGTGACAATAGGTTCACTCCACCCATAGATCACGCAGTGCCAAGCTTTCTCATCGATGGATTTTAAAAATGCTCTCATACGAGCTTTCCAATAAGAATAGTTTGTACCATCGAGTAAAGGAGGTCTATGAGTCGAGTTACCTTCACGAATAGAATCCATAATACTAGTCACACAAAAATCACACTCCTATAGTTTTGATAAAACAAAGAGTGACCTGCTCTGATACTAATTGAAAATCCTAAGTGATTCGTGATTAGATCAAGATTAAAATATTCCAAATCCCAATAATCCAAAACACACAATCTAAATCAACAAGCACTTACGAAAGTGATGTAGATTGTTTGTTTTTCGGAACAAACAATAAATCGACACAAACGATTTTTACGTGGAAAAAACCACAATTGAAGAACCTTCAATTGTAATCAAAAACCACGGGCGAAACGCCACTAATCAATCCACTACTGAATGAAGAAAGATTACAAAGATAATACACAAATTACCCAACTCAGTCAATTTGCCTTCGAATCTTCTGTAACTCTTTGACCACGCTTTCGTCTCGGAATTGATCCACCTAAAGTTGAATCCACAATCTTCAATTGTCGAATTAACGACTACGTACAGAATCAAACGCTTTTGAAACTATATGTTTGAATCTTCGAAATCCACCGAAGATAACTCTCTCTCTTGAATTTAAAGTATCAAACTCCTTGATGTATGAATCTTAGATCATGAGTAAAGAACTCTCTCAAAATATCAAGGAAAACTCTCAAAAATCTCCAGAAGAAAACCTCAAACAAAACCTTAGAAAACCTTAAACAAGATCTAGGAGAAGTAATCCTAAAAACAACCTAAACAGATATAAATAGGCAACTGAGTCCTCGATCTCCGCTCGAGTGCCCAACATCCTGCTCGAGCGGCTTCAGCAAAAAATGCGAGTGACAAAGCAGTGGTCCGCTTGAGCGCTTGAGAGCCCGCTCGAGCGTGGAATCACACACTCCAGTACTTTTACAGTCCTGACAAAATATTGAGAGACCACAAACTCTGCTCGAGCGCCAATGACCCCGCTCGAGCAAGAAAGACAAAAATACAGGAAAAAAATACAACTTTAACAACTCAAAGTTTTGTACCCGGATTTCGCAATAAAGGGACCTAACAGAGTTGTATTTGATATTTTTAGTTTTGATTTGATTTGGATAAATTGTATAACTTTTAGATCTTTTTGAGCAATAAATTTTTTATTCAAATCATGTTGTACAATTGTTTTCACTGCTGTGTATTAACATTGTTAGACAAGTCATACCTAGTAAGACAGATCGTGTATCAACCATAGTTTAGTATAGTTTAGCAGTGACAATCCGTACTAAGCAAAGATGATTCGTAACTTTTTGGTTTTAATATACAAATTCTCTTGGCGATGTATTTCTGATCAATTTACATCATTTTATCCAAATTAATAATTTTCTAAAGACTAATACAATAACCCCTGATTATAAGGTTAGTGGTAGATTTAAAATCTTGAGATATTTCTTATTTTATTTTACTTATTTTATTGTTTTATTATCTTAATTAGTTTTAATTTTAATATTTTCAAAATCTATTTTTTTAATTACTTTAATTTAATATTTTTTGTATCAACACAACTCGATTAGTCACTGAAGATCGATACATAATCTTAACCACTATACTTCATAATAATAGTTATTACATGTATTTAAATATAATATTTTAATATACAAACAATAGCACCACTATACCTCTCTTCTGACCCTCTCCCTACCTCATTCTATCACCAAACCTTTTATCTCACCCAACTTCACTCACTTGTCACGTACTTTTAGCCCATTCCCAGCCATCAACCTACACCTCTTTCACTCATTTTCATTTCCTAGATCTTTTTTCTTAGGGGCACTTACCAATAAGTCTCATACACAAAATTTAAAATCTATTTAGTTTAAAAACAAAATATTTACACCAATTAGTCTTATATATTTTTAATTGTTGCCAAAAAATTCCTTTTGTTTTTATAAATTTAAAAACGTTGTTACATTCCACTATCGTCGAACTTCCGTCAAACAGTCACTAAAAACTCGTCGGAATGTTTATCTTCGGCAAGTCATCAGAGTATCATCAAAAGTTCACTGAAGTATTCTGAACGTCAGTGTAAGTCGTCGGAATGTCCAAAATGTTCGATGGACGTCAAAAACATTATCCGAGACTCACTTGAATGTCCAGAATATTTCCGTGAAAAAAAAAAAAAAGAATAAATGGAGAAATTATAGTGGAAAAAAATAGCAAAATATGTTAAATATTGATAAATGGGGAGAAAAAAAAAAACAACAACAACAACAACAATAATGGGAAAAAACATATATTATTTTTCAATTTTTGTAGAGTTTAATTAAATAATCTCTAATATTGATCAAACTGAAAAGCAAGTTTTGAGACTGTAAAATATTACAGTGTCAAAGTATGATTTTATTAGCCATTTATCCTTATTAATCAAATTGGAAAAGATGTTGTGAAACTGTAAAATTTTACAATTCTAAAGAATGTTACGAAACTATAAAATTTTGCAGTTTTAAAATATGATTTATTTCAGTACCAAAAAATTGAAATTGTAAAATTTTACAGTTTTCACCGTCTGTAACTAAAACTTGAAAACAACTTATTCAAAATTTGAAAGTTTTCTTCACTAAAATAAGAAAATAGAAGTGTGTAGTAGAGAAAAGGTAGAAAAATTAATAGATCAAATGAGAGAAACAGATATAGAGAGAAGAATGAACTTTGAAAACTATTTTTGGTTTAGATTTAGTTAGATCTTATGTAAATCTACTAAGATCTGATGTAGATTTGAGTAGATCTACTCATCTTATTTACCGAACACTCATCTCCTTCCCCATTGATGAGAGTGAACTAAGGAGTCAATGGTCGTTGGTTGTCGATGAACCCCAATCAATGGTGGTCGTCGGTCACCAATGACTATATATTAGAAAGAGAAAGAGAAGAAATAAGGCGTTGTTGCCGGTCACCGAAAATTAGAAAAAGAAGTAGAGGAAGTACAAAGAAAAACGAAGAAGAAAAATGAGTAGTGATGAGAGTATCCAAAAGGTTGTGAGACTAAATAGATTTCTCCTCTCTTCAATAAGACTTGCAGATAATTTGCCCTTTTTCGTTCTTTGCATATCTTTCTCCCATCAGCTTTTCTTTCTAATGCATGCTGCCTAATTTCTCACAACTCTTCTTCTACTTGTGCAAGACTCGCAACCCTTCATCTTCCCAAACAACCCCACCTCTCCCTCTCTTAGCTTGTAACCTCTGCCACCTCCTCCCACCACTTGCAAAATCATGTTTTCCTTTCCTCCTATCATTGTCGGATCACTGTCGGAACCTTAGCACTTAAAATCCTAGATTTTGAGGAAGAAAATTATAGAAGAAAAACAAAAAGAAAAAATAGAGATAAAATAAATACTTAAATTTTTTTATTTGGTGTAATAAGAATGTGGATGTAAGATGATAAAATAGCAGTGTAAATATACATTTCAGTCATAATACAATGTAAATATCCTCTCATAATGCAATTAATGGAGAATATCAAATGAGTCATTCTAGATTACATGTTTGCAAGTTATGATATTGGTGGCGTTGATTATCACAAATATCATCGTAATAAGCCTCCGTTTGGGAAGTGGGCTAGTTTTTTGGCTTTTTAGTTTTTTTGGCTATTTTGACATGGGTTAAAAAACTTGGTTTGGGAAGGACTTTTTGACTTTTTGACTTTTTTAATTTTTTTTGTAAGAGAAGAGTGTAATAATTATGGGTTGGATGTGATGTTTTGTTTATTATGACTAAAATAGCCTATTTTATCTTTTGTGACTAAAATAACCCGAAACTAACTTGCCAAACGGACCCTTAAATCATAACTGCCACAATAAGTCATAAGTAAATTGTAACTAACACAATAATAAATTATAACAAAAAAAAAAAAAACTACAAAACGTGATAACTGGAGTGTTATACAATTTTTCATATAAAATTACGTTGTTAACCTTTCATAATAAATATGATTTTTTTATTATCGATTTTTTTTCTTCTTATACCAATCTACGGGAAAGAGTGATGATAGATAGGTGAGAATATTGAGAAATTCCATTACAACTTTTGTGAGAATATGCACCCGAGTTACGACTTCTGTGAGAATATGCACCCTTTTTGTGATATTTGATTATGATATATTAGAGTATTAGTTTTAATTTATTATGATATTAATTATGATATTATTTTAATTATGAGTCAAGACCTCTTTGATTATATTTTATTTGGTGCTGATTAAATATATATATATATTTATTTTATTTTAGAGTTATGATTCCTATATAATTGAGTTATGATATTTGTAATAATCAACTTCACAAATATTATAACTTGTATATAGAGGATATGTACCATAGCATTATCCGAAAATATTAATATGATTTGAATTAATATGTAAGGGTAATGTAATGATTTTATTTTTCACATTAAAAGACAAAAATTAATGTAGGATAATATAGGGTTAGTGTTATTTGCAACACGTAAAGAAAAATTTGTATTATAATTAAATTTCAAAGAGTGTCAGTGTAATTTATCTAAAGAATAACATAACTAAAGGTCAAAAAGTAAAAGGGCATACTTTAAAGGAAAAAGATTTCTACCCCCAGCTGGGGGTGACACCCAGTAAGGTGTCAGCTGGGGGTTGGTCCGAAAAAACAATTTTTCCTTTTTTTTTTTTTTATTTTCGACCAGTGGGGGCGCGCCACGTCACTGGGGGCGCCACCCCCACTGGGTGTATGAAGCAAGACTCTACTTTAAAAAGCTTAATTGCATAGGAATAATATACGGAGCTAAATTTTAAGGAGATGAGATCCAGAAATCACCTTTAGGTGATATTACATAGCATGACCACCCAATCATGATCGATACAAACTTCTGATACTAGGTACAATGCACTCAAGTTTGAAATGTTCATTTTACCATCTATATATGTTGTTGTCCGAGTGGTTGGCTTTTGATAGAATGAAACTTAAGATCTCAATATTTATATCTCAAAATCTTATCAAGTTGCTATACTCCTTTGAGTTTAAAGGGCATAATTTGTTAACATTGTCCAACAGAAAGTCCGATAAAAAAAGGCATTTGTTATTTCAAAAACATCAATGGAGATCTCTGTAATATCAATAAACTCTAAGGGAGGTGAAGGTAATTTACCTAAATAACAATTACATGGGTTGAGTAATGGGTTGTGAGACTTTTGTGGTGACAGTGGTTTTGTAATACTATTGTGTCTGAATCGAAAATATGAAGCTAGCTAAGATGTAGGAGTAGAGGAAGAGTATTTGATAACAAAGTCAAAAGGAGAAACCTTTATTAGTTTTATTAAAGAGTTTTGCAGGGTAGCTGTGGGCTAGTTATTGTGGGGCTGTCGGTGTGAAACTGGGGATAGCTTAGTGTGACTCTTGAGGTTGATACCGAGCAAATTTTGATAATTGTATTTTTTATATTGTATGATTTGTGAAAGCAGATTATTTATGAAAAAAATAAATCCAATTGAATACATGGTTCCGTTTGGCAAGAGTTTTTTTTGGCTATTTTAGTTATAAAATATAAAATAGATTATTTGAATCACAACAAATAAAACATCACATTAAATTCATAATCATTACACTATTCTCTTACAAAAAAAATTAAAAAAGTCAAAAAGTCATTCACAAACCAAACTTTTTAGCTCAGGCTAAAATAGTCAAAAAGTCAGCCCACTTCCCAAACGGAGGCGTAATCACATAATATCATTATATTTGTTTTTTTTTTAAAAGAGTAAATTATATTAACATTTTCTATAGTTTGAGATTTGTATCACTTTAATTTTTGACTTTTTAATTGTAACACATTTGATTCTGAATTTTGAATTTTATTTCAAATAAGGATAATTAAAGATACCATTGCTTAATTTCAAGACAAAATCGTCAATTTGATAAAATATAAACTAAGTTGATAAAATAAATATAAAAAAAATATTTTTAAATTTTTAAAAATTATTTCTATTCACTAAAGATAAAATTATGTAAAATTGATAAAAATTAATAAAAACTACATGATTAATTTTTAAAATTAATTGTACATGATCATCATTTAAACACATAATAAAAATTAATTTGATAAAATAAATACATAAATAAATGTCTAAAAGATTTATCAATTTTATATAATTTTATCTTTAGTGGATATAAAGAATTTTTAAAAAATCATAAATATTTTTTTGACATTTATTTTTGTCAAATTAATTTATATTTTGTCAAATTGATGATTTTATCCTTAAAAAATCTAATTGTATCTTCAATTGTCCTTATTTGAAACTTTCAAAATTTAAGGTCAAATGTGCAATAATTAAAAACTCATGGACCAAAGTGATACAAACCCTAAACTGTAGGGACCATTAGTGTTACAATTAAACACAATTAAAAACTCAGGAATCAAAATACATTGGTAAACATAATTTTAGTAATAAACTATTTATTTTTACTCAATTATTATATGATTATAAATATCTAATTAATTTGATTTTAATATTTTACTTAATAAATTTTAAAATATAAATAATTTAAATTATCAAAATAAATCCCATACCATCATTCACGAGAGATCATAGAAGCTTGCTGCGCGGCACAACAGTATCCTCGTGTCCCTGTGAATGTAGAGATATAAGGTTGAATGTTTATTATATGATTATAAATATCTTTTTTTTTTTTTTTTTTTTTTTTTTTTTTTTTTTTTTTAAGACTCATATAAAATTACGTTATGATATTTATAAAAATTAAATTTAGGTAAATTACACTAACACTTTCTAAAGTTTAGATTTAATATTTATCATCCCTAATATTTGGGAATTATACTAACTCATATGTCATTACAATTATTTAGACGGAATGAAAATATTGAATTTATATCCTATTTTTTCTTATTTTTCTTTACTTCTTCTGTTTTTTGTTCTTTTCTTTTTGCTTTATTTTTTCAATGTAATTTCTTTTATTTTTTTACTAAAAATTATTGCTTTTTATATAATTAGAAAATTTATAAAATGTGACTATTAATCATAAGAATAAAAATATAATTTTTAAAACATTAAAAAATAAAATATAATTAGACAAAATCTTAAAAAATATCAATAATGTTATAATAACATATAATACATATATTTTAAAATAATTTCATATAAAGTATGGAGTAATTATTTTAGGATTGATTTGCAATTTTGCGTACTATATATAAAGTGACTGCATGGGCAGATGTCCTCCCTCCGGATTGTCAAATCTATCCAAGCCCTCTCTCTGTCTGCCTCCTGCTGCTGCTGCTGCTGCTGCTACCTGTCACTGTAAAAATTAAAGCGAAAGCTCGTAACTTTTGGTATTATCTCTGATCTTCCCTCTCCCCTTCCCACTGGCTATTTCTACCCCCACTAGATTTTTTCAGATATTTCAATCGAGAGATACACTGGAATCTATATACAGATGATGTAATGAAATGAATTTTTTATTCGAATAAATTACGCTTCAAATCCTATGGCCCATAGGCTATGGGTAGCGTTTGATTATTTGGATTAAAGGCTGGATTGACAACTATTTATTTATTTATTTATTACAAGTTATTACATTAATTTTTATTTTATTTTATTTTTTTTATTTTACATATATATATTTTTTAAATTTAAAAAATTAACTTTTAATATACTTTCTAAAACAATCCACTGAGACTTTTTTAACCGAACAGCAAATATGACGGGACCAAATATATATATGGAAAATGATTTGTCTTCTAAAAATGCCTTTCTAATCTCCTAATGTCCAAAACGATATCGTTTTGAACATTTTTTTTTTTTTTGCCTTATTTGCAATTTTCGGAGATTAGGGGGACCCCAAATTCGGGGATCTAGCACGGCTCTATATATATACCTATGTAAAAAGCCCGCATCATATAACATCCAACCATCCCTGTATCCCCTAGACAAAGAATCCTGATATGATCTTATTATCATTTTTGAAAATCTTAAAAATTCTGAGATAATAATTTACAATTAGGATTCAATTGTAGTAATAAATAAGAATTCTCAAATATATCTAATTCAATTAAACGAGAATTGAATTATATCTACAAAATAAACATCAACAAATCAATACAATGATATAACGTAAAACAAAATCATAATTTGAGCATCTTTAATTGTAACAAAACATCACGGGGCAAAATTATAAAATAATTCACTAAGAAGATAAAAGAATTACACACGAGAACCCTCAATTACCTACCGAATCAACGCCTAAATTGAACTGAACCTGATGTTCCCCTTCCACCATTGTAATATCGCCGGGGGTGTGACGACCTTGACCTCTATAATATTATTTTACATTATTTAAATAAGCTTGATTGCATGATTCTGTATTTAATTGTGTGATTATATGCTAAATTTTGTGATTATCTATCGATGCATGGAATATTTGTTCACTTACCAACTTATAATCAGAAATTGAAAGTCCAAACGGCTTCAGAAACTAAAATTGACTAGCCCAATAGGCTAATTAGAATATTTAAAATTGTATGACAACTTTAATTAAAATTTGATTCGAATCAAAATAATTAGAATTAATTTAAAACAAGGAGGGATTAATTAGTCCTAAGCTAGCTTAATTAGCCTAAGCTAACCACACCTTATATAAGCCTAACTCATGTCTTGACTTCATATTTTACAACACTTGACTGAGATTTTAGAGAAAAAGAGAGGGAGAGAAGTCAACTTAGAGAGAGAAGAAAGAGAATTGTAGGAGATTGGAAGGAGTTTTGGAGAATTAAGCTAAGATACACTTGAATTCACACACTAGGTATAAAATTCTCCCTTAATCTCTGTAGATAAAACATGTAGAAGTTGAATTCATCTAGTTTTTGAGTTTATTTGCATGAAATTGTACAATAGAGGCGTAAATCATCTTGAATTGGAAGAATTGAGTTGAAATATGTATATGCATGTATGATCCTTCATTTTTAAGCTAAGATTTCTTGAATTTCATACATGGATGAGGTCTAGAAGACAAGACCTTGAAGGTCTTTCATGGTTTTATACATTTCAAGCCATTTTGTTGTGTTTTGAAAAGAAGAGCATTCAAATTATGACATGCGTGGTTTATAACTATAAGCTTGAGTTCAAATTTGAGAATTGGATCATGATTTTGGCCAATTGGTTTCAAATTAACTATGTTTTCATGTTACACAATGTTTTTCCACGTTTTTGTACCAAACTTGCAAGTTTTGAACTTTTGAATGCATGTTTTGAGCTTCAAACACAATTCTAGAAATTCCAAAATTCGATCAGTTCGCTCGAGTGAAGAAAGTGTCGCTTGAACGTAAAAATCAAGCTTAAAAATCAAGCTCCCAGAAGTTTTACAGAGAATTACACGGTGGCTCAAGCGGCAAAACTTGCGCTCGAGCGAACCTTGTTTTGCACTACTCATGGCTCGAGCGACAGAAAGTTGGCTTGAGCCTAAAAATCAAGCAACAAGTACTTTTGCAGAGTTTTACAGACCGCTCGAGCGACCAAAGTTGCGTTCGAGCGAAGACTCTATTTTCAGCAAATTTTGACTAACTCTTTTAAGTGCATACTTGCATCCTTATATCATTTCAAATACTCTTAGGTACCAATTGCACTCATATAATCATGGAATGAGTTAGAAACACATAAGAAGATGTGGGAGCCGAATAAATAGAAGAATCGGAAGGTGTGTACCCCAGAAATCAGATATTATTCGGCTCCATATTGTGTGACTAGGATGTCGAATACGTTAGGAAGTCTGAATAGCCGAAGATCAGTAGCTCCGAATAAATAAAAGGGGAATGAGATAAAAGTAGGCTCAGGCCCCGAGGCCCAGAAAGCAAGTATAAATACAAGAACCACAGATTTAGAAAGGTATGTAAGAATCACTTCACTTAACTTAGTAAACAAGCTATCCTGAGTGTCTGCACTGACTTGTCCGTCGGAGTACTAATTCTGGCACCCCCGACCGGAGTGTTTGTATCTTTTCAGGTGACTAGCTGAGGATCACTAGCGTCTCCCAGGATCTGAAGAGTATTTCCAAACCACTTCTCCACAATTGGCGCCGTCTGTGGAAATACTCAAATACATCCATGGCAGGCGTGATTGAAGATCCTCCGATAGCCACTGACGAGACCATACAGAGAGATGACCTCACTCCAGCAAACTCGCTTGGACCAAAAACCATCATAGCAAGACTTGCCTTGGACCTCTGCTCATCTTCAAACCCAACGCAAAAGACAATACAAGCGACCATGGCACAAGCTAGGCAAACCAAACAGAGGTTGGACAACATCATCGCTAAGAACGAACACCTTCGTCGCGATCTGGCGTCGGAAATAGCAAAATCCAAACAAACAGTGCGCCAGGCTTTTGAGCGACCCCCGAGGGCAGATGATCGACGATCTCGAGCCTGACAGCAAGAAACTGACGGCCGCTATGCCTCAACAGATCATCTTGAGAAGTTAGCAAAGGACGAACGTCTCCAACAATGCGTCCGGAGGAGTGCGATCAAAACACCTGCCCTTCCGAAGGACGCATTTCCGCTTGACACCGTCCACATGATATACAGCCTGCCAGCAGCCCTGGCCGTGCATGCGATCCAATCACATCCAGACCCCCAACAGCAACTCACGCCAGCAAAGTGGCTCCGAGAAACGCCAAGTATCACCTTTGACGACTCTGATTTGATCGGCGTAACACTCCCTCACATCGATCCATTGGTTGTTGAGCTACGCGTAAACCGGTTCACCGTCGAACATGTTCTTATCGACCAGGGCAGTACTTCGAAGGTTATGTATTATAAAATCTTCATCAAACTCGGATTCAATGAGTCAAACCTGACTCCGACTCCTTATCCACTATTCGGCTTCAATGCCAATCCAGAGTACCCATTAGGAAAGATCAGCTTACCCGTTCGAGCAGGTTCCAGAACGGTGGATGTGGAATTCTTGGTCGTCAGGCTACCATCGCCGTACAATCTCATCATGGGGCGATCGTGGTTGCATACCTTGCAGGCCGTCCCAAGCACCGATCATCAACTGCTACGTTTCCCAACAGAACACGGCATTGAGCAAATCCGCAGCTCTCAGAATTCGGCACAAGCATGTTATCTCCTTGCCGCCAGAACGCCAAAGGAACTGCAAGTAAACTCCATTGAGGTGCCGAATCGGGAGATCCTTGATGACGTTGGGCGGCATCCAAATGAGAACGCCACGGAAGGTTTAGACCGAGTTGACATCGATGGAAGCCCAGAAAAGTTCTTCATGATCGGCGCTCTCTGAATCAGGCCGATAGGCAGCAGCTGATCTCTTTCTTGCTCAACAACCTCGATGTCTTTGCGTGGATTGCGTACGAAATGCCGGGAATAGACCCATCAGTTTCACAACACCATCTGAATGTCAATCCCAAATGTAAGCCGATCATTCAGAAAGGCCGGCGGTCAGCCGCGAAGCACACTGCCGCCGTTGTTGAGGAGGTAGACAGACTGTTTGACGCCGGGGCAATTAGAGAAGTCACTTACCCTACGTGGCTCTCCAATACAGTGGTGGTGAAGAAGAAAAATGGGACTTGGCGAGTGTGCGTCGATTTTACGGATCTGAACAAAGCTTGCCCCAAAGACTGTTTTCCTCTACCCAGAATCGACCAGCTTGTCGATGCGACGGCACGCCATCAACGCATGAGCTTCTTCGATGCTTACAGAGGCTACCATCAAATCGCCATGCATCCAGATGACCAGGACAAAACCGTATTCCTTACCCCAAGAGGAACCTACTGCTACAAAGTTATGCCTTTTGGGCTGAAGAATGCAGGAGCAACCTACCAAAGACTAGTCACCGCCATGTTCAAAGAGCAACTCGGCCACACTATGGAAGTATACATTGACGATATGGTGGTCAAGTCCAAAGAAAAACAGAATCATATAGCCGATCTAGAAAAGACATTCAGCATCTTACGCAAATACAGAATGAAACTGAACGCTTCCAAGTGTGCGTTCGGAATCGGCTCTGGCAAATTCCTCGGTTACATCGTCAATCACCGAGGAATCGAAGCCAACCCGAGGCAAGTCACAGCAATCTTGGAACTCGGCTCCCTCCGTTCAGTAAAAGAAGTCCAAAAGTTGATGGGGATGGCCGCTGTACTCAACAGGTTCATCAGTCGGTCTACAGATCGTTGCCAACAATTCTTTCAGACACTACGGCAGGGTAAGGCTTTTGAATGGTCCGCCGAATGCAAAACAGCTTTCAACGGACTCAAGACCTACCTCTGCTCAGTACCTCTCTTGACAACACCCGCCGCTGGTGACCCGCTCATTCTATATCTGGCAGTTTTCGATAGGGCCGTCAGCACCATACTGTTAAAAGAGGAGGAGGTGGAGCAACGACTAGTGTATTATGTGAGCAAGGCAATGGTTGACGCCGAAACACGCTACCTTCTGCTGGAAAAACTCATCTTAGCCCTAGTCATGGCGGCAAGAAAACTGATGCATTACTTCCAGGGACATAGCATTGGGGTGCTAACAGATTATCCCCTCCGATCAGTACTACGAAGTGCAGAAGCATCAGGACGTGTTTCAAAATGGGCTCTTGAACTCGGCCAATATGACATTCAGTTTTTACCTAAAACCACAATCAAGGGGCAGGTGTTGACCGACTTTGTTGCCGAATTCACCGGCGAGCTTGCCAACCTCAAACCTGACGAAGTTCGACCAAACGCTGATGTTCGACCAAAGCCGAACTGGAGAATTTATGTCGGGGATATTTGGCAATTATACTATGATGGATCGTCTAACCAAAGGGGCAGCAGCGCCGGAGTTGTAATTATGTCTCCAGAGGCGCAGTAATTGAGCAGGCCGTCAAGCTTGGCTTCGAAACATCAAATAACGAAGCCGAATACGAAGCCCTTCTAGCCGGTCTGCAGAATGCGCACCTTCTTGGCGCTCGGCGTCTGCTTGTGTTTTGTGATTCAAAATTGGTAATCAGTCAGCTAAAGGGGGAGTGCGCGGCAAGAAACGACCGTATGGCGGCCTACATGAAAACGGCCAATTCCTTGCTGGCAAAATTTGACCATCACGAACTGAACCAAATAACATGCGACCAGAACACACACGCGGATGCCTTGGCATACCTAGCCTCCGCCATCAATTCTGAGATCAAACGGACCATCGAAGTAGGTTTCATCCCGGAGCCGAGTATTGGCCCTTCGGAGGAAATCCATGTCAACGTTATAGAATCCGCACCAAGCTGGATGGATCCCATTGCTGCATTCCTCTCTTTTGAACAACTCCCAGAGGACAAAAAAGAAGCACACAAGCTGTGAAATAAAGCCCTGCGATACTATCTGGATCCGCAAGGAGGGCTTTTATAAAAAGTCCCTCTCTGGTCCATATTTGGAATGCGTGCACCCTGACAAAGTGGAGGAGCTTCTGACAGAGATACATGAGGGCAGTTGTGGTGCCCATTCTGGCGGACGCTCCCTAGCCTATCGAGCTATAACACAGGGATATTATTGGCCGACAATGAGAGCTGACGCGGAGAGTTATGTAAAAAAATGCGAACAGTGCCAAAAGTTCTCCCCATTAACCCATCTGCCTGCCGAAGGTTGAACTCTATCACCAGCCCCTGGCCGTTTGCTCAGTGGGGACTTGATATTGTAGGACCATTGCCGAGGGCCCCAGGGAACAAGCGATTCTTAATCGTCGCGACAGATTACTTCACAAAATGGGTCGAAGCGGAGGCTTTAACACATATACGAGATGCCGACATTAAACGCTTTGTATGGAGAAACATCATAACACGATTCGGCATTCCGAGAGCTCTCATCTCAGACAATGGCACCCAGTTCGATTGTGGCGTATATCGAGAGTTATGCAGTAAATATGGCATTCGGCCTTACTTCTCTACACCGGCCTACCCCCAAAGCAATGGTCAAGTCGAAGCCTCTAACAAATCCATCTTGGATGGCATCAAAAAGAGGCTGGAAAAAGCTAAAGGCAAATGGGTTGAAGAATTGCCGAGTATATTGTGGGCTCATCGTACTACGCCGAGGAGATCCACTGGAGAAACGTCGTTTGCTCTATGCTTTGGAACCCAGGCAATCTTACCCTTGGAAATCGGCCTCCCAACTCTGAAATCGCAAGTTTTTGATATGGGCCGAAACGACATGATGCTTGCCCTGGATCTGATTCTAATCAAAGAACGAAGAGACCGCGCCCTGGCATCCATGGCACGGTATCAGCAGCAGCTCGCCAAGTCGTATAATTAGCAAGTTCAGTTGCGCCGATACACGCCAGGAGAGTCGGTCCTAAAGAAGGTATTTCCAGCGGACTGGAGACCGGCCGATGGAAAATTGGGTCCAAACTGGGGCGGCCCCTATTAGATAGAATCCATCGCAGGAACAGGGGCATACCGGCTCTCAGACATGTTAGGAAGAAGCCTGCCACGACCTTGGAATTCAACACATTTACGTAAATTCTATCATTGACCTGACTTGTGGGTCTCCGGATTCGGAGCCCCCCTTTTGGTGCATGACACCTTAGAGCCGATTAAGACTCCGGATTCGGAGCGCCCTTCATGGATATCACGATTGGCCAAAATAAAGTCTCCGGATTCGGAGCCCCTCTTTTGGTGCATGACACCTTACGGCCGATTAAGACTCCAGATTCGGAGTGCCTTCGTGGACATCACGATTGGCCAAAATAAAGTCTCCGGATTCGGAGCCCCTTTTGGTGCATGACCCCTTAGGGCCGATTAAGACTTCGAATTCGGAGTGCCCTTCGTAGATATCACGATTGGCCAAAATAAAGTCTCCAGATTCAGAGCCCCCCTTTTGGTGCATGACACCTTAGGGCCAATTAAGACTCCAGATTCGGAGCGCCATTTGTGGATATCACGATTGGCCAAAATAAAGTCTCCAGATTCGGAGCCCCCCTTTTAGTGCATGACACCTTAGGGCCGATTACGACTCCGGATTCGGAGCACCCTTCATGGATATCACAATTGGTCAAAATAAAGTCTCCGGATTCGGAGCCCCTTTTGGTGCATGACACCTTAGGGCCGATTAAGACTCCGGATTCAGAGCGCCCTTCATGGATATCACGATTGGCCAAAATAAAGTCTCCGGATTCGGAGCCCCTTTTGGTGCATGGCACCTTAGGGCCGATTAAGACTCCGGATTCGGAGCGCCCTTCATGGACATCACGATTGGCCAAAATAAAGTCTCCGGATTCGGAGCCCCTTTTGGTGCATGACACCTTAGGGCCGATTAAGACTCCGGATTCGGAGCGCCCTTCGTGGATATCACGATTGGCCAAAATAAAGTCTCCGAATTCGGAGCCCCTTTTGGTGCATGACACCTTAGGGCCGATTAAGACTTCGGATTCGGAGCGCCCTTCATGGATATCACGATTGGCCAAAATAAAGTCTTCGGATTCGGAGCCCCCCTTTTGGTGCATGACACCTTAGGGCCAATTAAGACTCCGGATTCGGAGCGCCCTTCGTGGATATCACGATTGGCCAAAATAAAGTCTCTGGATTCGGAGCCCCCCCCCTTTTGGTACATGACACCTTAGGGCCGATTAAGCCTCTTAAGGCTGATTAAGACTCCGAATTCGGAGCGCCCTTCATGGATATCACGATTGGCCAAAATAGTCTCCGGATTCGGAGCCTTTGTGAGAGATGCATTCGGACCACTTCACTGGCCGAATAAATATTCACTGAGAATTGTTCTTAATTCGAGCTGGTCAATGCATGTTTAAACATTTGCACCATGCAACACAAAACTTGCCAGTAAGTTGAAATAATATGTTTAATTAACCACATAACATTTCAAGACCAAATACGAACGTTGAAAATAAAAGAAATTCTATTTGTTCGGCGCGAAGTCTGTTCTCGTGTTCCAAAGTCTATTTATTCGGCACCCTCATCGTCGCTCTTCTCAATTTCGAAATCGTAATAGGGTAAGTAGTGACGATGATACAGGGGCGAAGTCGAATCAATGCCCACGGCTTCGAGAGCTTTCTCGGTTTGAAGGGCCTTGATCCAGCCGTGCTTGAATCCATGATTTTCACATCAGCAAGGTCTCGTTTGGTCTTCTCTATCCCGACCTTCAGGCCGTCCTGAAACCCCTTTTCATAACCCGAGGTCCGTTGGGTCACTCTCTCCTCAACGACCAATTTAGATTGACCGGCCGCCACCGACGCGCTCGTTTGAACATTCTTCAGCTCCCGAAGCTCACGCTCAGCCTTTTTCGCGCGAATCTCCAGACTGCGATTCCTTTTGTCCTTTTTCTCACTCTCACGTAGCGCTTCCCGCAGACGCATGCCAACTTCGTAAGCAGTATATAGTCCTTTCACGGCCCCATGTATGCCGTCTCGAAATACTTCGAAATCTTGACATTCACCATCGATTGTTGGACTTCCGGCAAGAAGATTTGTCGAGCGAACTCGACTGCCACACCTGGGTCTTTAATGATGGAATCCGCCTCCGTCATTGGTCTATTCCTCACAAAAATCGCAAAATTCAACGGTCGTGGTGTCGCATCAGGCTCGATTCTCGGTCTCGGGCGCGGGGAATTTCCCCGTTGTTGCCTGTCCTTTCGGGGCAATCTGCTTCGACGACTAAGGGGCTGCTATGTTTCCCGATCCTTTGACGTTCTTCTTCCCGTACGCATAGGCTCACTACTGCAACTCATTATGGCGTCTAATTCAGCCAATCTTCGTCCCTCCCAAGTTGCCTGAATGGAAATAAGTAGGGCCTCTGGCGTGCACCCGCCCCATTTATCCTTCAATGTATGCAGCTCTCCTGAGGCAACGTCAGTAATCTCAAACGTCAAAAGTCGGATGACAATTGTCCAGCCCACGAGTTAGGTCCATTCGGCTTCTCAAGCTCGCGCCCTGGCTAAGGTAAGGGCGGATTTACTAATCTGGTCGGCCATGCTTTCAAGCGCAAGCGCCGATTAATCTGTGCCTCAGCCAGCCCACGAGTTAGGCCCATTCGGCTTCGCAAGCTCGTGCCCTGGCTAAGGCAAGGGCGGATTTACTAATCTGGTCGGCCATGTTTTCAAGTGCAAGCGCCGATCAATCTGTGCCTCAGCCAGCCCACGAGTTAGGCCCATTCGGCTTTGCAAGCTCGCGCCCTGGCTAAGGCAAAGGCAGATTTACTAATCTGATCAGCCATGTTTTCAAGCACAAGCCCACGAGTTAGGCCCATTCGGCTCCGCAAGCTCGCGCCCTGGCTAAGGCATGGGCGGATTTACGAATCTGGTCAGCCATGTTTTCAAGCGCAAGCGCCGATCAATCTGTGCCTCAGCCAGCCCACGAGTTAGGCCCATTCGGCTTTGCAAGCTCGCGCCCTGGCTAAGGCAAGGGCAGATTTACTAATCTGGTCGGCCATGTTTTCAAGCGCAAGCGCCGATCAATCTGTGCCTCAGCCAGCCCACGAGTTAGGCCCATTCGGCTTCGCAAGCTCGCGCCCTGGCTAAGGCAAGGGCAGATTTACTCATCTGGTCGGCCAAATACCTAAGCTAAGCAGCCGATCTAACCATAACCGAAAGCAATATCATTCATCAACAACATTTTCCTTACCAAGTTGAGCACAACTCATGAAATTTTATATAAGCAAATTACTAAACAAAAAAGCTACAAGCCCGCATGAAAATGCCTAGCAAAAAACTATGACTGTAGCAACACATGAAAAATACCAAATTAAAAACTGTAAAATACATTCGACATCCTAAAAACTATGTCAGTCACCCAGATCAGTCATCGGAATCAGACTCCAATGGCTCAACATCCACTTGCTCATATGGTATTGGCATAATCAATGAAACTTTAGCAGCTGCAAGGGCTTTGTGCCAGCCATGTTTGAATCCCCGATTTTCAAACTTGGGGACTTGGTCCAAATACTCGGCGAGTCCAGCATTTTTCCCGGCCTCGAATACTTTGGAAGCCTCCGAGTCGGCTGTTTCCTTCGCCGCCTTCATTTCAGCTAACTCAGCCTCCAGTTTGGAGACTGCCTTCTGGGCCAATTTGAGCACATCTTCGCTCGCGTCCGCCTCCTTTTCGGCATCCGATCTCAATTCATCCGCGCTACGAGCCCTCTCCACCTCGACCTCGGCCCTTGAGGCTTCCTTGTTCGCCCTCAAAGCTTCGACCTCGGCCCTTTTCCTCTGGCCCTCAACTTTCTTTCGTAAACGACCAATCTATTTGACGGCGTTGCGATGGCGACGGCGACGGCCTATATCGGCTATCCTTCCGACGGTCTGCAAAGCAAGAATTTAAAACCATAACTTCAACAGTATTTGGATTAAGTGAAGCAAAGCCCGAATATGTACCAAAAGTGCCGATTGGGCGGCTAGTGCTGTCGCATTTAGATCTGGTTCCACTCGAAAAGCCTCCCTGTCAGACGGCAACGACACGGACGTAGCCAAGCTGAATGCGACTTCTGGATCTTTAAGCGCCGAAGCATCAGAAGAAACCGGCATGTTTTTTATCATCAGCTGAATGACAAAAGGAACGATCACATTCGATCCTCTAATCGAGGACGTTTGCCGCCTTGTTCTTCTGAGCCGGCCTCAAACTCGGCAGGGCGTTTCTCTGCCTCTTCCTCAACTTCTTGGCCGGCCTGCACGATCAAAGTAGATTCGGCATCCCGATTTTTTGCCGTCTCCACCTCAATAACGTGCAAGGACTCTGATTCACTAACAGGTAGGGAGAGTTGAGATTCGGTGGCGAGTGGTACTTCAGACGGAAGGGCCTCCGCTCTTCACGCGCGGCCAACCTTTCCGCATTCGCCTTCCTAGCAAGTTTTGTCAGGCTTAACCCAACCATGTCTTCGGGGCTTGCGGCGGGAAGATCCTCTAAGCCGTGAAAAATGCCGTCAAGTGAAAGATCCCCTCGGCCTGAAGTGGATGGAGGATCGGCCGAATTCAATACCTCGTCAGACTCGGTTTCGGACTGATCTGATTCGGTAACATTAGCTACATCCCGCTCCGAATCAGACCCTTCAAAACCAACCTGCCTCAAGTTTTTGAAGTCAGACAAAATAAGAGCGATAAGAGAATCTTCACCTCCGGAACCGAGATATTTTCCGCCGCCGAGAAGGTCGTATATGTCGGCTCGTAATGAAGCAGAACGTGGGCCGCCCTCCCTTGTTTCTGAAGACTTCGACGGCCGAAATACTTGAGCGCGACTTTGATATCCGAAAGAACAGCGTCGTCAGTTGAAGACAGGACTTTCTTCAAATCGTTCCCTGCACAAGCCAAGTCGTAACATTTCAAAGAAGAGACTTTACAACAAAAATGAACAAATAATAAAAGCGAGAAGGCAATCGGCCAACTGGCTCGCCCTTCTGTCTAGGAATAGGGTTGACGTGATCCTCCCCTTCGCCAAATTCCCAATTACCCTGGACAACGACCATGACATCATCAACTCGTTTCCTAGAACTGGAAAGCATAGTAATTAGCTGATGGTCGATATCCTTGTCCCTAAGGAAGAAACGCCCGTGCCGACCAGAAGACTTAGCCAAGGCATAGCAATGCCGGATGGCTGGAATGCCAAGGTTAATTCTAAGGCGAAGGTTGAGTGCTATAACCCCCATTATAATTCTAAAAAAATTCACATTGGGTTGGGAAGGGATTAAACCCCAATGGCGAAGCACAGCCCTAAGAAACGGGTGAAGGGGAAAACGGACTCCACCCTCTGTGATTGACAAAAGAGGAAAGACAATCGTGGTTTTGTCTCCCTCTCCATATCAAGAGTGCCGTCTGCCACAAACGACAGACGGACATCATCAGGAATGGAGAAATGGCATTTAAAGCCAGCAATTCGATCTGACGAGAGAAGGTCCTTTAAATGTTTCGCCATACCCTACAGTTTATAGGAATATGCCAAGGACGGAATAAACCAGAAAGAGTCTTCGAAGCAAGGAATGAGAGAACTTACAAAGGACGAAAAGGATATTGGAGAAGAGAGTCGCAGGGACGATTCAAAAGGCAATCCAGTGACGAGCGTCATAAAATACATACTCAAAAAGGACGTCAAAATTTTAAATCGCAATAAATAGACACGTACGAGGGGGCGGGAAGTCGACACGACAACCGAAAGGGGTGCGCTTAGATATCCGCATGAGGATGAGGCCAACCGCTGAATTTTGGCTCTGACTTTTCAAGATTCGGAACCAAGCACTCCAGCCAACTGTCGTTGGTAAAGTGCTTGGGGGGCAATTGTGGGAGCCGAATAAATAGAAGAGTCGGAAGGTGCGTACCCCAGAAATCAGATATTATTCGGCTCCATATTGCGTGACTAGGATGCCGAATACGTTAGGAAGGCCGAATAGCCGGAGATCAGTAGCTCTGAATAAATAAAAGGGGAATGGGATAAAAGTAGGCTCAGGCCCCAAGGCCCAGAAAGCAAGTATAAATACAAGAACCACAGATTTAGAAAGGTATGTAAGAATCACTTCACTTAACTTAGTAAACAAGCTATCCTGAGTGTCTGAACTGACTTATCCGTCGGATTGCTAATTCCGGCACCCCCGACCGGAGTGTTTGTATCTTTTCAGGTGACTAGCTGAGGATCACTAGCATCTCCTAGGATCTGAAGAGTATTTCCAAACCGCTTCTCCACAGAAGAGTTGAACTAAAGTGAAATGGTCATTGAATGGTGCTTCAATTGTGTATTTGCTATGTGTTTTATTTAGGTAAACGTCCGAGGCCTAGCATCGATAGAACCCACTGTGAGTAGTAACTTGATAAGGATATGTTCAAGTTATCTTTATTTTTGAAATTGTTATTGTTCTCGAAATCGTTATATAATTGATGGAATGGTTTATTGAAACGTTATTTTCTTATGAATGAATGAAGTTTCCTTTTGAAATTGTATTCGTGGCATCCAATAGTGAGGCCCTCGCCTATGGGAAACAATATCAAGGCCCTTTATTTAATAGGCCCTCGCTTGGGGGATGTAATATCGTGGCCCATTCGCCCTTGCCTGGGGGAAACAATACCAAGGCCTATTGTTTAATTGGCCCCTGTCTAGGAGAAACAATACCATGGCCCATTGGCCCTCGCTTGGTGGAAACAATACCGTGGCCCATTGGATTAATTGAAACACAGAGATCTCTAATGTTAGACCCACGTGGCCATATTGAATATGGAATATTGATTGACCCTTGTGGTCCCATTGTCATTGATGCATTGTTACTCTATTGGATGCGCCACGTAAATGGATTGAAATGGCTATTGATATCAAGACTAGAATAGAATTGGGAATTGATATTGGAATTGTTATCGAACTTCATTCATATAACATCTTTATTCTGTTATTACTCACTGGGCCCTAGCTCACTATTTATATATATATGCAGGTGAGCAAACGGAACATCAAGGTTAAAAGAGAAAGCCTCGGAGTCTACCCCATTGTCAGCCTTTTTGAAGAGCTTCCAAGATGGAGCAATCTTGGGCTTGAGCAGAGCCAAGCAAAGTCAAAACGCTTTTTCATTTTTGAGATTTCGTTTTCGTTTTAGTACTTTTATACGGGGTTTTTGTTTAATCAAGACTTGTGGAGAATTGATGTATGAGTTAGATGTTTTAAAGTTTGGTTATGTATGCACTTCAAGAATGGTTGCACAACTTTAATATAAGGTCTCTTCATTTAAGCACAACTTAATGGATTATTTTCAAGACTTATATTGCTTCCGCTAAGCCTCGTAATTTATACTCAAATTGATTTTGTTAATAGAGGCCATAGGTAATCTAAGATTACTGGCCGGTCATGACGCTAAACCTATAGGGGTGGGTTTGGGTTGTGACAAAGTGGTATCTGAGCACGAGTTTTATCTCACTCACTTGTCCATTGAGCTGTAGAGAGTCTAGAAAAGACTTCAGGATTGCATTCATGTGCATTTGAACATTAGAGTGATATACTTTTGTGATTATATGTATGAAATTATGTGTGTAAATATGTTATGTTTATCATAATACAAAGTTTCATATAGAAAATGGTGGGAACAAAAGGTGATAAGCTAGAGGAGGCAACCTCCTCAAGATTGGATAGAATGGAATGAATGATGCAAGATATGGCTGAAGCTATAAGACAACAGCAGCAACAGTGGCAACAACAAGAACAACAACAACAACCACCACCCCTACCTCCAATGCTTGTGCCACCTCCAGTACCGGGGTGTCAGACTAGTGATTGTACTATTACATTGACTAAGGAATTCAAGAAGATTAAGCCGCCCTTATTTTATAGAGGCATAGATCCGATCCAAGCTGAAGCCTAGGTTTTGGGCATAAAGAAATTGTTTGAAGTGTTTCCTGCATAGAGGCTTAAAAAGTATTGTTAGCTACACTCACACTAGAAGATGAAGCCAGAAGATAGTGGATGCTAGTTCGGGAAGAGAATAGAGACATCACTTGGGTTCATTTCCTATAAATTTTCTACGAAAAGTACTTCCCACAATGTGTTAGAGATCGAAAGGTGTCTGAATTTGAACAACTAAAATAGGAAAACAAGTCAGTTGCGAATATGAGGCCCAATTTATAGAGTTGGCTTGTTTTGCGCCACACATGGTTGATACAGACTAAAAGAAAGCCAAAAAAATTTGAAGGAGGCTTACGTGACTCGATTTTGGAAATAATTAATGTGCTTTAATTGCCAAAATATGTAGATGTGCTAGATAGAGCATTGATGTCAGAGAAAAACATGGCTAACCGCAATCAGAAATTCGAATGGAAGGGTAAAAGACAAAACTTCAACAAGGAAGCATCATCCACAACAAGCAAGAAATCCAAGTCTGGGGCTTCTAGTAATTCGGGATCAACCCAAAGTGGCAACTCAATACTTACTTGCGTTGTTTGTGGAAAGAAGCACCGGGGTGTTTGTTATCGCACCACAGGGGCCTGTTATCAGTGTGGAAAGTTGGACATATGGCAAAAGATTGTACACAATCACATCAAGGTGGTAACTGAGGTACTATAAGCTCAATTGAATCAGTTCCCACAGCAAACCAGCTGCAACACCATCCACAATAAGAAATGATATGAGACAAGGAAGGGTTTTTGCTCTCATACTAGGGAATACTAAAAATACAAAGGTCGTAGTGTCAGGTACAATTCCCATTTGTGGTCAACCTATTTATGTCTTAATGGATTCAGGGTCTACACATGCATTTGTTTCTATAGTATTTGCTGAAACTTTGAATAGACCTATGGAAACATTAAGATATATATTATGTGTTGCATCACCTACAGGGGGATCCATGTTATGTTCATTTTGTATGCTGCATGTGAATTTTTTCTCAGGAATGCTATTTTGTATGCAGATTTAATGCCTTTAGACACAAGACATTTTGATGTTGTTTTGGGTATGGATTGGCTATCTAAATACCAAGCAACCATTGATTGTGTTTTAAAAGAGTGATATTCCGACCACTTGGACATGATGAATTTTATTTCAAGGGAAAAGGGGTAGTTCCACCACCATACCTTATATCTGCTATGAAAGCCCGAAAACTGATTAGCAATGGTTGTCAAGGGTACTTATGTAGTGTTGTAATTGAACAAACCATGGAAATTACCCTAGACGATATACCAGTGGTAAGGGACTTTCCTGATGTGTTTCAGAATGAATTACATGGACAACTCATTGATAGAGAAATTGAACTCACAATTGATGTAATACCGGGTACGCAACCAATATCTAAACTCCCTGCTGTGTGTCTACTACTGAAATGAAAGAATTGAAAATTTAGTTGCAGGAATTGCTTGATAAGGGGTTTATTCACCTGAGTACTTCGCCGTGGGGTGCACCAATTTTTTTTTGTAAAGAAGAAAGATGGGACCCTCAGATTGTGTATTGATTACGGAGAACTCAACAAGGTAACAGTGAAGAATAAATACCCGTTGCCACGTATTGATGATTTGTTTGACCAGTTACAGGGGGCTCGGGTATTTTCAAAAATTGACTTGAGATCAGGATATCATCAGTTGAAAGTGAGGGCTGAAGATATTGAAAAGACTGCCTTCCGAACTAGGTATGGACACTATAAGTTTTTAGTCATGCCTTTTGGAGTCACTAATGCACCACAACATTTATGGATTTGATGAATAGAGTCTTCAAACCTTTCTTAGATGATTTTGTTGTTGTATTCATTGATGACATTTTGATTTATTCGAAAAGTAAAGATGAACATGAACGACATTTGAGAATGACTCTTTAGACACTTAGAGAAAAACAACTATACGGGAAATTTACGAAGTGTGAGTTTTAGCCTGATGAAATTATATTTTGGGGGCATGTTTTTAACAGAGATGGTATTTCAGTTGATCCTCAGAAAATCAAAGCAACTATTGATTGGCCTGCTTCGACTAATGTGACAGAAGTTCGTAGTTTTATGGGACTGGTAGGTTATTATTGGAGGTTTGTTAAAGACTTCTAAAAAATTGCAGTGCCATTGACCCAATTGACTCAAAAGGGGGAACCATTTGAGTGGACAGACCAAAGAGAATATGCATTTAAAGAATTAAAGACAAGATGACCACAACTCCAATCCTTACTATACCCTCAGGTACGGAAGGATTTGTGATTTATAGTGATGCATCTTATAAGGGTTTGGGTTGTGTCTTAATGTAGAATGGCAGGGTGATTGCTTATGTCTCTTGACAATTGAGACCACATCAGAAAAACTGTCTAACACATGACCTAGAACTTGTTACAGTTGTATTTGCATTGAAAATATGGCGTCATTACCTATATGGAGCTAAATGTGAAGTGCATACCGATCATAAAAGCCTAAAGTACTTTTTCACATAAAAGAATTGAATATGCGACAGAGACGATGGCTCGAATTGATCAAAGACTATGATTTACAAATTTACTATCATCCGAGCAAGGCCAATACTGTGGCAGATGCACTTAGTAGAAAGAATGTGGGAGGTTTGGCTTGTATGCTTACAAATCAAAGAGAACTCCTGCAAGAATTTGAAAAGCTTAAAATAGAAGTAGTGCCTTTTGAACAAAATAGCTTGATAGCTGTAATGTTCGCATAACCAGCAATTATTGAAGAGATCAAACAAAAGCAAATATGATGAGTTTTTGAAAAATATTTGTGATGAGTTTGAAACTAAGCCAAAACTGGAGTTCATAATTGAAGATTCCGTGTTGAAATTTCTAGGGAGATTATGTGTTATTAATGATGCAGATTTGAAAAGGAAAATTTTGGAGGAGGCTCACAAGTCAGTGTTTGCTATGCATCCCGGAAATACCAAGATGTACTAAGATTTGAAGTTAGTGTATTGGTGGCCCAACATGAAAAGAGAGATTGCTGACTTCAACTCCAAATGTCTCCAATGCTAACAAGTAAAAGCAAAACATCAGAAACCGGCAGGTTTACTTCAATCCCTCCCTATTCCAGAATGGAAATGGGAGCATATAACCATGACTTCATCATTGGATTACCTCGATCAGCTAGAGGTATGAATGCTATTTGGGTTATAGTAGATAGATTGACAAAATCTACCAATTTTCTTACTGTGAAAACTTCTTTTAATGCATATAGACTTGCTACTATCTACATTGACGAGATTATTTGATTACATGGGGTCCCAGTGTCTATTGTATCAGATAGAGATCCTAAATTTGTTTCTAGATTATGGCATAGTCTACAGAATGCAATGGGGACAGAGTTGAGGTTTAGTACATTGTTTCATCCATAAACTGACGGGAAAACTGAGAGGACTATTCAGACTTTAGAAGACATGCTTTGTATGTGTGTTTTGGATTTTTAGGGAAGCTGGGAAACATATTTGCCATTGGCTGAGTTTGCTTATAACAATAGCTTCCACGCTAGTATCGGCATGGCACCATATAAGGCATTATATGGTAGGAAGTGTAGGTTGCCAGTTTGTTGAACAAATGTTGGTAATAGGGCTATCTATGGAACAAAACTTGTGCAAGAAACAACTGAGAAGATAAAAATCATTCAACAAAAGCTCAAAACTGCACAGAGCTGACAGAAAAGCTATACCGATCAACGAAGAAGGGACTTAGAGTATGAAGCGGGGGATCACATATTTATCAAAGTAACACTGATGAACGGGCAGAGAAGGTTTGGCAAAAGGGAAAATTGACTCCTCGCTACATCGGGCCATTTCAGATTCTTGAGAGATTGGGTTCTGTTGCCTACCGTATTGCTTTGCCATTGGGAATGGAACAAATGCACAATGTATTTCACATATCCATGCTTCGTGGGTACCTTAGAGATCCATTCCATGTGATTGATCACCATCGGATTACTTTAGATGAGAATATGATTTATGAAGAATGGCCCATACAAATCATTGACCGGCAAGTGAAACAATTGAGGAACAAAACTATTCCTATGGTGAAAGTCGAGCGGAAGTAACATTACGGGAAAAAGCCACTTGGAAAAAAGAGGATGAGATACGGCAACGATACCCGTATTTGTTTCTGTTTGAAGGTAACTTAAGTTTGGAGGACCAAACTTTCTAAAGGGGAGCTATTATGGCAACCCCGACCTCTGTAATATTATATTACATTATTTTAATAAGCTTAATTGCATGATTGTGTGTTTAATTGTGGGACTATATATTTAATTTTGTGATTATCTGTCAATACATGGAATATCTGCTCACTTACCGACTTACAATCAGAAATTGAAAGCCCAAATGGCTTCAAAAACCAAAATTGACTAGCCCAATAGGCTAATTAGAATATTTAGAATTTTATGACAACTTTAATTGAAATTTGATTCGGATCAAAATAATTAGAATTAATTTAAAACTAGGTGGGATTAATTAGTCCTAAGCTAGCTTAATTAGCCTAAGCTAATCACACCTTATATAAGCCTAACTCATATCTTGACTTCATATTGTACAACACTTGGCTGAGATTTTAGAGAGAGAGAGGGAGAGAACTCAACTTAGAGAGAGAACAAGGAGAATAGTAGGAGATTGGAAGGAGATTTGGAGAATTAAGCTAAGATACACTTGAATTTACACACTAGGTATGAAATTCTCCTTTAATATTTGTAGATAAAACATGTAAAAGTTGAATTCATCTAGTTTTTGAGTTTCTTTGCATGAAATTGTACAATAGAGGCATGAATCATCTTGAATTGGAAGAATTGAGTTGAAATATGTACATTCACGCATGATCCTTCATTTTTAAGCTAAGATTTCTTGAATTTCATACATGCATGAGGTCTAGAAGACAAGACCATGAAGGTTTATCATGGTTTTATACATTTCAAGCCATTTTGTTATGTTTCGAAAAGAAGAGCATTCAAATTAATACATGCATGGTTTATAACTTTAAGCTTGAGTTCAAATTTGAGAAATGGATCACGATTTTAGCCAATTGGTTTCAAATTAACTATTTTTTCATGTTACACAATGTTTTTCCATGTTTTTGTACCAAAGTTGCAAGTTGTGAACCATTGAATGCAAGTTTTGAGCTTCAAACACAATTTTGGAAATTCCAAAATTCGACTAGTTCGCTCGAGTGAAGAAAGTGTCACTTGAGCGTAAAAATCAAGCTCCCAAAAGTTTTACAAAGAATTGCATGGTGGCTCGAGCGGCAAAACTTACGATCGAGCGAACCCTGTTTTGCAGTACTCATGGCTCGAGCGACAAAAAGTTGGCTCAAGCCTAAAAATCAAGCAATCAGTACTTTTACAGAGTTTTGCAGACCGCTCGAGCGACTAAAATTGCGCTCAAGCAAAGACCCTGTTTTCAGCAAATTTTGACTAACTCTTTTAAGTGCATACTTGCATCCTCATATCATTTATAATACTCTTAGGCACCAATTGAACTCATATAATCATGGAATGAGTTAGAAACACATAAGAAGAGTTGAACTAAAGTGAAATGGTTTTTGAATGGTGCTTTGATTGTGTATTTGCTATGTGTGGCTTGACTTTCCGTTCTCTTTTCAGAAGATGAATAGCCCTACAATTCAAACTCTCGTGGTTCTGAATCTGATTTCACAAGTGTAATGTGAAATAGATAATACCAAAAAGTCCAAATCTGAAAAATCTTTTGAAAAATTGATGTTTGAATCAAATGTCAAAAATGGACTGCTTTGCCAGATTTCAGAGTCGCCACCTAAATATTTTTGAGAAATTTAGAAAACCCAAGACTCGTGCCAAAGGCCATTAGTCCATCATCACCAAAATGTCTCGGCTCGGGAACTTAGGTACGAGAGGGGAAGGTCATGAATTGAGCACCCCACTCGCCCGATCAAAGATCGGCCTCTACTAATCATGATGTGATTTTTATTTACAGTATATGCTCTTGTTCCGATTTAGCTATTTTTTACTATGTGACGCACGTGCAAATATAGACTAATTTGCAATAATTGGAACATTTGATTTCATGTTTTGTTTGAAATTGTTTTGTGAATATGATGCTTGAAAAAGTGGGCTCAAAACGGACATTTAATCAAATTATCCCAATTCAAGCAACTAGCCTTCATCCACAAGCATTCAAACAGTTATATCATTTAAGCAATTAGCCTCATGGAAGTATGCTTAGACATGGTAACACAAACATTCGATGCAAGATGCTAAAACACAAAATTACTCACCTAGTACTCCGAGCCAAAACAAAGCAAAATTATTTTAAAAAAATATGCATGTTCCTAATTAAATGCAATATGACTAACGCAACGCACACATTATATAATTTTATAGGCTCAGTTATGAGCATGACATATGATTCTATTCAAGACATGCAATAAAGCATGTATTCAAGTAATGAATTTGAACATTAATATTGGGTTAGCATGATGAGCCGAGCCTTTGATGCATGTAAGACAATGGATGCAAAGCATAATAATGCTAATTTAAACAAAATGATGTTCTATTCTAACCATCGTAAGCAAGTAAGTAAAAGGGAGAAAGATGTGGGGTTGGAAGACATACAACTTATTACATAATTGCCCTCGTGCAAGAGGGTGCAAATCAAAGTTTGAAAGTCCAAATTAAACTAATTATTACAAAACTGAATGAATAAATTAAAGAATTAACTAGCTAACTATGCTATTATAACAAGGATAATAGTGATAAGTAGACTAACTATTTAAGCTAACTAGCTATAACAATTACAAATAAACAATAATAATTGCAACACTCATAATTAATAAGACTAATTATAACAACAATAATAAATAAATAAATTAATTAATTACAACAATGATCATGATGTAAGCAAGGATGCGCAAGGGATGCATGCACATACACAATGTCCAAGAACAGCTCTGTCTACCCAAGCTTGCTCTATTTCACCTTCAGCCACTACCCTCTGTTTTCTGCAAATATACACTACTGACCAAACATTGATGACCGGTCGGCCCTCAATGAAGCCCGGCCGGGCCTAAAGAAGGCTGGTTGTGCCTCAATTTCATGCAAAATTTTGTTTTGTGCTCTGAAGTGAAAACAGTGCAGACAGAGTGTTCTGAACTCTGTTTGTCCTTCCCGCACTTCTCTGTCATGGGAAAGTCTCGAGAGAAGGTTGGAATCGTTTCCAAAACCATCAATGAGCAAGTTGATTGCTTGATGCTTTCGGGTACAATTTAGACAAAAATCAATAAATGAAATGAACAACAACTACCCCTCCCTCCTATCATAGAGTGAACTCAAAGAGGAAGGTAGAGACGCTTCAAGATTCATCAAAACATCATGAATTGATGTAAGATAACCCTGGACACAATGGATTTGACATAACATCCGACCGAACCCCAAGCAATATAACTCATTTTCTTTATATGGGTTGATTCATTTTGATCCAAATTCATTAGTCTTTGCCATCCTTTAATCCATTAAGTCCAAGGTGATTGTTATGTCCACTAAAGATTACGTCCATTAAGTGAGAAATATGTCAAACGGGAGGTGATTCTCAACATGAAAAAGAGACTACACCGTTGACAATGAACCTCCATAGAGATTAAGCCATTAAGCATAAATCGCTAGTTCACATTTTGAATAACCGTCAACCGATTGAGACAACTCTCAAATGAAAGAGATGAATAGCAAATTTATTATTAAAATGAGGTTCTTAAACATGGAAATGAGTTAAAGAAAAGCTAAGAACAATATACAACAAGCTATGTAGGCAAGCTTATGAGACAACAACCAAGCTAATCAAAGCATGAACTATTTAAACAACTTAGAACAGCCCTAAAATAGCCCTCAAGAGATGAAAAACAGTGGCTTAGAATGCATGAAAAGGGCCTAAAAAGCTAATCAATAAAGAGAGAAAACAAGACTAGTAAGTAAGAACAAGGAGGGGTAGCTAACCCCTCCACTTTTGAAACCTCAAAGCATGATTTTTAGCCCTTCTTTATCTCTGAAAATCAGTTTAGCGAGAAAAGAAAAAGAGTGTAAAAGTAAGGGTTTAAGCTATAGGTAAAGGTATAGAAAAAGTGTAAATTCTCTATCCTTTTGGTAGCTCTTCAAACCCAAACTTAAACACTTGAAATAGAATCAAAACAACATAAAGCTCTAAGAACTAGATAGCAAATGAAAGAACAAGAAGTAAAAGAAAGGATGATAAGCTTATACATGTCAAAGAAGTGAGCTTTTGCTTGTGAATCAAACTAAGTCTCAACACACTCTCAAGTTTGAATTATGGTGTTCAAGGCTCAACCAAGGTTCCTAGGCTAAGGTGTGAAAGTGAATATGGTGTATGGATCTATGTTCAAGGTGAAAGGTTTGCTCAAAGTGTTGTTTGCACAAGAAGAGGGAGAAAAGGGAGCTCTTAAGGTGGTATAGTGGCTTTGTAGAAATTCTTCAACCCTTAAAACAGTGATATATGGTCGTTTTTATAGAATTTGAGCAAGAGGAGTCATAAATATCTTCAAAAATGGACAGCTGGCGGCCTCCCGCCCAGAACAGTGTTTCTCGCTGCTAAGGCACGACCAGCCTTCAATAGCCACGGCCGACCCTCACTGAGGCACGGCCGGGCCTCAATGTGTTCTCCTATTTTTTTGTTTCAGCCTCAGCATAGGGTGGCACAATGTGTAAAAATGGATTTCTTGGGTATAATTAGTGGGAATATGGAAGGTTTGGGATTGTTTAGAAGCTTAAACATGGCCCCTTCGTTGAGACCTCGAACTACACACAGCACTATTTTCATCATCAAGTGTACTGGACAAAGCGCTCGACCCATGGGGGCAGTAAAAAATGAGGTGTCCACACTATGTGTTTTGTTTAGGTGGACGTCCGAGGCCTAGCGTCAATAGTACCCACTGTGAGTATTAACTTTATAAGGATATGTTCAAGCTATCTTTATTTTTGAAATTGTTATTGTTCTCGAAATCGATATATAATTGATGGAATGATTTATTGAAACGTTATTTTCTTATGAGTGAATGAAGTTCTCTTTTGAAATTGTATTCGTGGCATCCAATAGTGAGGCCCTCGCCTAGGAGAAACAATACCAAGGCCCATTGTTTAATGGTCCCTCGCCTAAGGGAAATAATACCATGGCCCATTAGCCCTTGCCTTGGTAAAACAATACCATGACCCCTTGGCCCTTTCCCGAGGGAAACAATACCGTGGCCCATTGGATTAATTGAACCACAGAGATCTCTGATGTTAGACACACGTGGTCACATTGAATATGGAATATTGATCGACCCTTGTGGTCCCATTGTCATTGATGCATTGTTACTCTATTGGGTGCGCCACGTAAATAGATTAAAATGGCTATTGATATCAAGACTGGAATAGAATTGAAAATTGATATTGGAATTGTTATCGAACTTCATTCATATAACCTTATTATTCTGTTATTATTCACTAGGCCCTAGCTCACTATTTATATGTATATGTAGGTGACCAAATGGAACATCAAAGTTAGAAGAGAAAGCCTCGGAGTCTACCCATTGTTACCCTTTTTGTAGAGCTTCCGAGATGGAGCAAGCTTGGACTCGAGTAGAGCCAGGCAAAATCAAAACCCCTTTTTGTTTTTGAGATTTCATTTTTCGTTTTTGTTTTAGTACTTGTATATGGGGTTTTTGTTTAATAATGACTTGTGGAGAATTGATGTATGGATTAGATGTTTTAAACTTTGGTTATATATGCACTTAAAGAATGGTTGCACAACTTTAATATGAGGTTTTTTCATTTAAGCACAGCTCAATGGATTATTTTCAAGACTTATATTGCTTTTGCTAAGCCCCGTAGTTTATACTCAAATTGATTTTGTTAATAGAGGGGTTGGTTTGAGTCGTGACACGGGGGGTACCCGCGCGTTTTAAGCAGTTCGGATTCTCAATTTCTTTGATCTAGTCTCACGAGTATAATGTGAAACATAGATGAGAGTCCAAGTCTAGTAACTTATATAGAAAACCCATTTTATTGCAAAATATTTGCTAGAAATAGACTGCGCCTGTAGACACCCCATTTTTTATGACCCTTATGACTTGGACGTCATCACGTGCACACCCGATGATGAGTCTATATGCTCGTCAAGTGCTCAAAGTTCTTAGCAGAATGCCACAACTTTGAGCCTTTCAAAACTCTTGTTACCTCATTCTTGGACCAAACCCTATGATCTTCAAGCCTGGAGCTTCTGGTGGCCTGTCGGCCACCTTTTTGGGCTACCGGCCATCACTTTTTGGATGCCAACTACCAGTTTCTTTTGCACATATTTTGTGGCAGCTATGCTAGCTGTTTGCACAGATGCATGTATCTACCCCCACGTGTAGGGTTGGATGTTCTTGAGAGAGATTCATGTTTTCTATATATAGAGGGCCTTCCTCTCATGTTTTAATATTGGAAAAATTTTGGAGCAAAATTTTTCTTCTCTGTCTACAATTCTCTCTCTCTCTCTAGCAAATTCCTACACTTTTGCTTACCAATCTTCAACCTTTGCCTATACACTCTTGACCAAACCTCTTCATCTTGAGCAGAGGTATTCTTGAGCCTTGTTGGAGCTCTAAAGGGTGTGTTTGCTTGGTTTTGTTGCTTGGAATTGGTTTTCCTCTTCAATGGTATAAGGCTTTGCCTATTTGCTTGCTTTGTATATTCTTTTTCTTTCAATTTTCCAACTGTTTTTTGGGCTGTAAAACTCTGTATTTTTGGGTTGAAACTTGGGTTCTAAGGCCATTAAAGGTTGAGGGGTGGTTTACCCTTCTTTGCACCTTGTTTTGGAGCCTTTGCCCTTGTGTTTTCCATCCTTTTACTATCTGCTTTTGAGCTTTTAAACACTGATTTTCAAAGCTTTTTCAGTGACCAAAATCATGTTTTAAAGTCCAAATTTAGAGGGGTTAGCCTCCACTCCTTATGTCTTGCTTACCAGCCTAGCTTGTGCCATGCTTTAGCTTATTAATCTAGCTTTTGTTAGCTTCATTCTAGTATGTTTTAGGACTATTTTTAGGCTATTTTAGCACTATTTTTGGTTGTTGGTTGCATTTGAGCTTTGTTTTGCATGCTTATAGTGTAATAGTTCTTGTGAATTTGGTGTTCTAGGCCTTAGACACCATCTTCTTTGAGTTGATTGCATTTATTTATGGCTTTCCATACTTGTAATCACACTTAATCATCTCTACAAGCTCCCTTCTTTCTTGGCTTTTGTTTTGCTTTGAAAATGGTTCAAACAACTTGTTTGTTTAAAGCATGAGATTGAGATGTCATGCTTAATGGTTTAATCTCTTTGGGGTTCATTACCAATGGTATGATGTCTCTTTCATGCCTAAAACAACACTTGGTTTGAGCCCACTTTCCATTAGAGGACTTAAATTAACCATTGGATTCAATGAATTAAAGAATGGTTGGTAATCTAAAATGATGTAATAAAATTGAGGCTAAAAAAGGTGTAGGATAATAATTTGTTTGTGTTCAATCGGACGTTAAGTAAACATATGGAAGCTTGAGGCATTTCATACTCATTAGTGATGAAATGGTTTAAGTTTCCAAGGTCACTACTTCCCTTGATCAATTCATGAAAGAAAGGAGGTTAGAGTCTTATTTTGTTGCATTTATTGAAATTGCACACTTTGGTTCATATGCCATCATGCAATGAAATTGCTTGAGTTGATGGTTTATGAACCAAGCTTGTTACTCCTTTGATTTGTTCATGAAAAGGAGGGGTGAGTTGTGCAAACAAACCCTTGAGAATACCTTGTGCATGCTCTGTTTGTTCTTTGTTGCAATAGGGTGAACTGGGTAGCAGTGGTTGGCAGGCCATTTTCTATGGCCGGTAGGCCACCTTTGATGGCCGGCCGGTTATCACTAGTGGTTGGCAGGCCCTCATCACTGGCCAGCAGGCCAGTGATGCAAAATTCAACAGTGTGTTTTTGAGGCAAAGCAGAGTTATTCTGGAAGTGGGCAACAATGTATGTGTTCTCTGTGCAATAGAGGCTCTCCGGAAGAAAAACAGTGGCCTTTTTGGGGTGGAAACTGAGCATGCGCATGAACATCTCTCGCTTCCTGAGGCGGAGTAGTTAGCTTAGTACTTAATTTCTTAGCTTACTCATTTCTTTTAATTGTACTTGTGTTGTAATTATTTAATTAGTTAAAGTAGTTAGCTAGTTGTGATGTTGTAATCATTAATTAACTAGAATAGTTAATTAATTCATATGTTGTTGTAATAATTAGTTAAGTAACTTAGCTAGTTTATTCATTTTGTTTTGTAATAGTTAATTAATTAGCTTAGCTTTAGTTAGTTAGCTAGTTAGTTTATTCGGACTCTCCTTCGTGAGAGCGCAATGTAATAATGTGTATGTCTTCCAACCCCACGTCTTTCTCCATTTTATTTACTAGCTTATGATGGTTAGTTTAGGAACATCACGTTTCGTTTAGCATACTTCATGTTTGCCTCCATTTGTATTGTATGCATCAAGGCTCGGTTCATCATTCTAACTGCATTGTTATTGCTTATACTTCTTTGAATATGTGCTTAGACAGCACGTTGTTTCATTTATTCATATGCCATGTTAAGTAACCGAGCCTATTTAGTTGTATATCACGTGTGTTGCATCATATCGCAAAGTTACGATCATGCATTTTTCTAACTCTTGTTTATTTTGGCTTGGAGTACTAGGTGAGCCTTTTACTCGCTTTAGCATAATTGCATGCATATGATTCTTGCCATCTCTAGCATGCTTACCATGATGCTAAGTGCTTAATTGATAAATTGCTGGAATGCCTGTGGATGAAGGCTTGTTGCTTGAATTGGAATAATTTGAGTAGTGTTTATATGCGATCACTTTTTCAAGTGGTACATATTCGAAACAATTTTCAAAACAAAACATGACTCGAAATGTTCCAATTCTTGCAAATTAGTCTATACTTGTGTGTGTGCGCATCACATAGTAATGCTAGCCTAATAAACCGAAACAAGAGCATATAATGCAAATAAGATTCACATCATGATTAGTAGAAGCCGATCTTTGATTGGGCAAGCGGGGGTGCTCAATTCATTCATGACCTTCCCCTCTCGTACCTAAGTTCCCGAGCCGAGACAATCTTTGTGACACCCCTGTTCTGTATTATGCTAATCGGTCCCTAATACGTATATGATTATATGTTTTGATATGGTTTTGTGTGCCATTTTGTGATTATGTATATGATTTGAGAATTTTACCTGTTCACCGTAGGAATATCTGTTTGAATAATTTGCTTTGGAAATTTAATTGAGGGCCTTATCGGCCACTGAACCCAAAATTGATTACGCCTTTGTGATCAACATAATTTCTAGAGCCTACGGTGAAGTTTGATTGAAAAATTGATTCAGGCCAGATTAAGTTGACTAATTTAGTGAATTAGTGCCCAATTGTTTATTATTATATTGAATTAGTGGGTTATGTTGTAAAGGGGCACTACACCCTCAATTCTCCTTCCTTATTACATTTTGGCTGAGTTTGAGCTCTAAAACTTAGAGAGAGCCGACTGTTAGAGAGAGAGAGGAGAGGATTGTGCATTTGTGGTTCAAGACTTGGACCTTTTGGAGATTAAGCTCAAGAAGCTCAAGAATTGCCATAAATTGTGAAGATTAAACTCCTTGGTGAGTAATTCATGCATTTTTAGTCACTACCTTGTGAATTTAAGTTTAATAGATGGCCAAGAGCATGAATTAGTTTGCATGTGAGGGAATTGAGTTGTATATGTTGGATTTCAAGTTAATAGAAGCATGCATGTGAAGAATTGTTATAGATTTCCATGATTGAGCTTAATTTGTGTAATCTATGTTGAAGTTTGAAGGAAATCCATGTGTGTGACCATTTCCTCACCAAATAAGTTGTGAATAATGTGTATTTCTTACATGCAAGAGTAGATCATGAAAGAATAAGCTTTGCATGATAGAATTTGATATGTTGGTGATGAATTGGGATTAATTTGAAACATGCATGTAAATGATATAAGAGATTGAGCTTCCTAATGTCGTGATCTTGCATTGGTATCATATTAATATGTGTATATTTGAGATTTGAGCCATTGCATGCACATTTGGATGGTTGGAATTCGAATTGGAGCTCAAGAACTCAATCTTGAAAACCCAGATTTTTTATGTCCGCTCGAGCGGGGAAAGGGCCGCTCGAGCGGGAAAATCGAGCTCCCAGCATTTTCTTTGCAGGCATGGAACCCGCTCGAGCGGGGAGCTATGTAGGCAGGAGGTCCGCTCGAGCGGCCGACTTCACGCTCGAGCGTGAATTTGAGGTAACCAGAACTTTTGCAGCCTTAAGGGGTCCGCTCGAGCGGGGACCCTGTTTCCTGAAATTTTGTTTATGTGTTCTGCGTTCTGTTTTCCGTTCCCTTTCACTCCTAAACACTCTTAGGCATACATTGAGCATTGTAATTGAATTAAAGAGATAGGAATGAAGCCTAAAGAGGAAAATGTGAATTTTGAACGGATTGAATTGTTAGTGACCCTTTGTGTTCATGGCATGTGTAGGGTCGAGTTCCAGGACAATTCCGCAAGCCGATTACTGTGAGTAATATCTTAACAAGATATTTGAAGTATACCGTTGTCCAATTGTTTACTTATATGTAAGTTTTGTATGTTCATAAATTCGAATGGCGGACAACAATTGATACGAATGATTGGGCCAAAGGCCGATTGATGTGATTGATTGGGCCAAAGGCCGATTGATATGATTGATTGGGCCAAAGACCGATTGATATGAATGATTGGGCCAAAGGCCAATTGATATAATTAATTGGGCCAAAGGCCGATTGACATGAATGACTGGGCCGAAGGCCGATGGATACGAACGATAGATATAGATGATTGGGCCGAAGGCCGATGGATATAAATGATTGGGCCAAAGGCCGTTTGCTATAACTGTCTCTATGATTGCTTATGTACCTTTCTTAATTGATATATTCACTGGGCATTCGCTCATGCTCATTCATGTACATGTAGGTGAGCCAAGGGATGTCCAAAACCAGCCCCGGTGAATTGTGAGGACCAATCAGAGTTTTGAAGAGTCAGCCCAAAAGCCTCACGCATGAGACTGTCTTCGCCCTTTTGTCCTTTGTTTATAGTTTAGTTTTGTTGGTGAAGACATCGGACCACTTTTGTATATAAGTTTTGGGTTTGACCGACTTAAACCTGTATGATCCTATATGTGTAGTGCTTGTATTAGTACATGATCTAGTGTGAGTTATTAACATATAAATGTTTGGAATGTTATGGTGTGCATTTAAGCACGGCTCTATGGACAAAGGTTTGATTTGCTTCCGTTTGGCCCCCATTAACTCTGTTAAAAATACGTTTGGATCCGTTTGAGGCCGTAGGTAATCTCATGATTACTGGCCGGTTACGTCCTTAACCCACGGGGGCGGGTCAGGGTCGTGACAATCTTGGTGATGACGGACACATGGCCTTTGGCACGAGTCATGGGCTTCCTAAATTTCTCAAAATATTTAGGTGGCGACTTTGTATTTGGCAAAGCAGTCCATTTTTGACAATTTGATTCAAAATCTATTTTCCAAAAGATTTGCCGGATTTGGACTCTTTGGTGTTTATCTATTTTACATTGCACTTGTGGGATCAAATTCAGAATCGCGAGAGTCTGATACTGTAGGGCTTATTTTGACTCCTGAAAGGGGGTGCAAAAAAGTCGACCTACAGCGCCATTAGATCTCAGAGTCACCATCTAATATTTTGGGAAATTAGGAAACCATGACTCATGCAAAGGCCACTATTCATCATAACCAAGGATGTTTGGCTCGAAACCTTAGGTATGAGAGGAGAAGGTCATTAATTGAGCACCCTTGCTTACCTGATCAAAGATCGGCCTCTACTAAACCATGATATGACTTTTATTAACTTTTTTTGTTTATATTCTAATTATTTAATAAATCTTAAAAATTACTATGTGAAGCATACAAGTATAAACTATGTCATTTATTTTGGAGCAATTTGATTTCATTTATTTTGAAAGGGTTTTTAAGATGTATAACTTAAAGAAATTGAGTTGAGAAACATGAAAATCAATATCATTCCAAATTAAGCGATACAATCTCCATCCACCGACATTCATATAGTTATATCAAGTAAACATATAGCCTCATGGGAAGATGCAAAACATAGTAAGAAAAATGAACACAAGCGGGATGCTAAAGCATAAAAAACTTACGTATTTACTGACGTCCCACAAACAGCTACAAAACAAAGTTAACAAAATATGCATGATCCTATATACAAGATCCTAATGCGATTCACTCACAAAATACAACTAAAGATCCGGTTTCTAATAAATGACATGTGAATCATCTCAAAACATGGGGTGGTGTGCAAAATCACATAGGAATTGATTAAATCCACAAATGCACATTTAATAGAATCCTAAGAAATACAACATTGATGTAAAGCATAGATATGATGACAAAACTAAATATACTACCTATGTACATATAATGAAAGAACAGGATAGAAGGAAGCAGGATGAGGAAATTATTACAACACTTTGAATTATTATATAGCCGAATAAAGAGAGAGAGAGAAAAATATTACAACATAAGGAAATCTCACAAATCTCTCAAAATAAAACAAAAATAGTAGCTTCAGGTGCCTTTGAAATTGTCGAAATTGTCCTGCTCAATATCAGAAGACTACACCATTCTGTCTCAAAAGGAGTTGGCCAGCCGGCCAAAAAGATAGCCAATCGACCAAAAAGACAGTCGGCCAACCAATTAATTAGCCGACCAGCCAATAAATTGGCCGATCGGCCAATTAGGCTTTGTAGAAAACCTGTTTTGTTGTAGGAACAAAGAAAGAGCAAGCAATAAATATATAGGTGTCTTCACTAACCACTCCTTGTTAATTTACAGGAGACTTACAATATGAAATTAAAGCAAGAAACTCAATGTAATATGTAATTAAAGCAAGAAGATTAATAAAAAAAGGAAAATGAAAGAGATTGAAATTTCACCTTTCAAAGGAAGGATGAAATTCTTGATTTCCAAACTCTCTATTTGCCCCCCTCAAGTGTATGAAACATGTTCCCAATCCTTAATTTGAAAATCTGGAATTCTTGCTAGAAATGGTGCTCACTGAGTTGTTTAATAGTTTGTGTGGGGGAATTGATTAACTCTCTGATTCTCACTTTCAATCAACAATCACTTTTTCTTTTATCAAATCTTAGCAATCTGATTATAATGATTTATTTTTGCTAATTTTCAAAATGAAAGGCAAGACAACAATGTGTTGGTGATGTAAAATAGTGTATGGAAGTTTCACAATTTTGGCCAAGGATTCTCTCTGCTAGGAAGGTTCTCTCTCAATGATCAAGGCTGTCTCTACCAAAAAAAAAAAAAAGCTCCAGCTCCTACTTCAACAATGTGATCTTTTTGTATAGGAAATGGTGGAGGCCTCAATGGAAAGGGAAGTGGGAGACAAGGTAGAAAACCAAATAGAAGACAATGGCTAATGGAGAATAAAGAGAGATCATCGGCTAAGTGTATATGCTATTTCGAGCATAGGTGGCTCAGAACATTGGATAGTGGGGTGACCCACATGTATTAAACAAGAATTCTGCCGAAAATAACTAATTTCTTGGTTGGCCAAAAAGTTGGTTAGCCGGCCAAAATGTTGGCCATGGCTTGACTATTTTGCATGAAACAGGATTTTTTGGCAGACTTATCATTATTTCCTTCTATTTCCACACTGTCCTTTGCTTAATTTCGTCAAAAAATGTTTTATTTTGAAGTTTAAAAATGAGTCCCGGAACACTACGAAAATACTCGGAACGGGGCGCAGAAAGAAAGTTTCAAAAATGAGGTCTTGAACGAGACTTAAACACTTGGCCAAAATAGGTTTAGGGTCAGAAGAAAGCTCGAATTCCATCTTTCTCATTGAGGATTTTGTGGGAAACACATTCTTATTTTCATCATCGGGTAATTAAAAGAAAGCACCCAAGTCTTAGGGCCGGTCAAAATGGAGTGTCTATAGTTGCCCCTCTTTGACAAAACTCGGAGTGACGTGATTGAATGTTAAAGCCCGAAGACGACCCTTTTGACAAGGCCGTAAGATTTGAGGAAACAAACAAGATGCAAATGTAATTGGTTAAACTCGAAGGTTGCCTACATATCCCTTTGCAAGGAATCAAACCAGCATAGTTCAGGGGTGGAATGCAAATGATATGCTTGAAATGTAATTGAAAGTTTGACTTACATGCTTCGCAAAGTCGATTCTTGTTTGAGTATTCATGATTATGCAACGTAATGCAATGATGATACATATAGCAAGATGATAGCATAAATAAGCTTCAAGTTTAAACAAAACGTGTCCAACCATGTCTCACATAGAAAAGAACAAACAAATGTCAACTCTCCAAGATGGTGTAACCTACAGGCATACCTAACCGTATTTCATACGAAAAGGGGGAAGGTTTTAATCGGGTAAACTTGAAATCATAACGTGTTTCACGCCAAAGAATGAAAAGTGGTGTAATCGATAGGTGTTCCTAACCATATTTCATATAGAGAGGGGAAGGTTTTAACCGAGCAAATTGGAAATCTCAACGCGCTTCGCGTGAGAGGATGAAAGATGGTATAACTAACAGTCATACCTAACCGTATTTCATATGGAAATGGGGAAGGTTTTAACCAAGTAAACTGGAAGTCTCAATGTGTTTCATGCGAGAGGATGAAAGATGGTGTAACCAACAGTCGCACCTAATCGTACTTAATAGGGAGAAAGGGAAGGTTTTAACCGAGTAAACTTTGAAATCCTAACACGTTTCACACGAAATGAGGAAAGAGGGCATAACCAACAGATGTACCTAACTGCATTTCATATGTAGATAGGGAATGTTTTAACCAAGTAAACTTTGAAATCCTAACGTGTTTGACACAAAAGGATGAAAGATTGTGTAACCAATAGACGTACCTAACCATATTTCATATGGAGAGAGGGAATGTTTTAACCGAGTAAACTTAAGATCTCAACACGTTTCACGTGAGAGGATGAAAGATGGTGTAACTAATAGACATACCTAACCGTATTTCGTACGGAGAGGAGGAAGGTTTTAACCGAGAACACTTGAAGTCCTAACACGTTTCACGTGAAAGGATGAAATGTGGTGTAACCAACAGGCTTACCTAACCGTAGTTCATAAGGAGGGGGGGAAGGTTTTAACCGGGTAAATATCAATGTTCCAAATGATGCCTGTGAGTTTCTAAGAGTAAAGACAATTTAGGCGTGCCATTTGATCATCTTCAAATGATAATGACAACACTCAACTTCATCATATAGATGCAATTGTACAAAACAAGAGTGACCCAGCCAATTTTTGAACGTCTCGTACAAAAACAGAGCAATCCAGCTAAATTATGAGCTAACCAGCCAAAAAATGATCCACCCAGCCAAAAACTTGGACACCCGGCCAACAAAATTTTCACCCGACTAAAAACTTAGCTAACTCGCTAACAAATGTATAGGCCGGCCAATTTCGTCAATTACAAGGCAGAAGCTGGTTTTGACGACCCAATTGCTTTAAAACACCTCTAGGACTCATTTCTAACACACACCCAAGTCCAAGAACTTCTCTCTCACTACCGAAACCTTTTCTCTCTCTCTCTCTCTATATATATATATTCTTCCTATTTTGGTTTGCCCACAAGCCTTTTCCAATCTTCTTTCAAATTTTGATTCAGTTTTCAACATCTCTCATCGATTGGAATCTATTAAGGTATGTCTTAGAGCTTTCTTGTTTGATTTCGCATGATTTCAATATTCATTCCTTGCTTTGGGCTTGATTTTTGTGTGATTATTGCAACTCTATGTGATCCCTCATCATTTTCATTGATTTTGGGTTTTTCTTCCATTATTCTTCATGGTTTTGGCCCTAAATCTTCACAATGTGGACAGATTTTGAGGATTTCTGAATTTCTGATCAACTGCCTATGGATTTGAACAATTCCCTAGTAGTTTTTTATGAGTTGCTTCGAATTGTTTGAATTTTGGATGATTATCTGCTGTTTACACCATGACTCATGTTGCCGTTTTGATTGAACAATCACATTGTCCATTGTTTTACAGTTGATTATACAATATTCTTGCCAACCACGTGTGATTTCCTTGAATGGAACTTTGAATCATGTTTGGTTGTCCCTAAATTTAGACAGTTTTTGTCTATTTGGTTCAAATAGGCCATTATCCATGACTTGGCACAGACTCTCTTTAGCCATAACCTTGAAATTCATATTGCCTACATTTGATTTCACATTACTAGGCCTTAGTTTCATGCTTTCCCTTGATGTTCTTCCCAATTCATTGCAAATTGGCCTTGATTTAGCCCTATTGGATTGAATTCTCTAATTTCTCAATGATTGCTTGCAACTTGAATTGAGTTTCTCATTCTTTTCCTTTGATTCCACAGATTACTATGGCTAGCGATGATGCTCCACATGATGTTGTGCCACCTGTTATCGTTGTAGAGTGACATACCCTTACTGATACCTAGAGATGATATTCTTGCCCCTACCGTGGACGTTGAGGGTCACAACGAGGACATCATGGCTGAGGATATTGATGTAGCGCCAGAGCCAGTTTCCTTAAGGTTGAGGCCATTCGACCCTGCCACCTACAGACCATGTACGCATACGATGGTCTTGGAGGGATGCTGCGATTCACCAAGTTCTCCCGATGGGTTGCAGAGGATGTACTGTTTCGGGAGCGCTCGAGGCACCTTTTCCATGATTCCTCCATGATATTCATTCTCTCTTATCCCCTTTTTTGTGCACATCATGCTTTGAACTCATTGATAGCTCCATTCTGGTTTATGCTAACAATTTTCCTATTACAAGTCACCAGCCGACTGATGAGAGGATACATCAGTGTTCATGGCCCTTGCCAATGGTATAGAGATCTTCCCACCAAGGTTTGTGCCTTGGTGGATAGAGCCAGCTTCGGTCCATTGTGCTTAGGCATATCATCACTGTAGGCAGACTGATCGATTTACAATGCCCTGGTGGAGAGGTGGTGGGACACCACCAAATCCTTTTACTTCTCGTCCACCGAGGAGATGACGATGACCCCTTATGACTTCTCTATGATCACTGGTCTCTCAATGGGGGGCGATCTGATCTCTTTTGACCTTTACCTAAGCTAGGGACATGCCACTCAAACCTACCTTCTTGGGGCTCTCTTACCCCTCACTCACCATGGGATGATTCACTACAATGGGCTTTGGCAGCACTTCCACAGGTTAGAGCCAGTGACACCAAAGGAGATTGCCCAGTATGCTCACGGATTTCTTCTTTATGTCCTGGGTACTACCCTATTTACGAACATGGAGAATACCGTAGAACTCTATCTGTTGAGTGGCATGGTGGAGTTTGAGCGGGTGAGGGAGTATGACTGGGGTGGAGCTAGCCTCGCCATCCTTTATAAGTACACGAGCTCCGTGTCCCACCGAAAGACAAAGCTACTTGGGGGCTACTGGAGAGCATGTGAGGTACATTCTGAACATTCTTTCAATTCAGTTGTATTTCATTAACGTTTTATTTCACTTTTTACCTGCTAACTTTCTAACATACTTTCTCATACAGTTATGGCTTCACACTTACTTTCCATCCATCGCCTCCATTTCGAGGCTCGAGATAGCCCTGGCAGTGCCTTGCTCCCTATACTTCGATGGGAAGCTTAGCCCCGCAGCAGACATATCTATAGCTTTGCTGCTTGTCGTCGCTTCTTCGACACTGTGACCGCCGATATGGTAATCTTTCATAGAGCTCTCTATTTCTGGTTTATTGTCTTTTGAATCAGGCAACTGATTTATATATTTTTTGTTTACAGATCAAGTGGCATCCTTAGGCGGCCATGCCCACCGCGACGAGGATGAGATATGCTGCTTTTTCGTAGATTTCCCAGATGAGAGTGCTACTGGAAGGCCCATTCGGTAGGGTCTGGTATTTGGGGAAGAGATTCACCCGCTAGACTTTAGGCCATGCCGATCCTAGCATTCTATCTCCTCTTCCTTTACTTATGAGGACTGCTAAAAACATCACTGACGGGGCCATTGTCGATGATTTGATACTGTGGCAACATGTTGATATCATTTATGCCCCTAGGGATTATACTGCATTCCTGTGATCCCACATCATGCCTCATTTGACTGAGGGCGTGGCTTACGCCATTGGAGTCGCTGATGCCCCTATTGCTAGTGATGATGCTCTTGCTGGTGCTGCCCCAACTGCTAGAGGTCCCGCCTCTCCTGATGGTGATACTGCTCTTCCTCTCGAACAACCAGCGCTTCCCACAGTGATTACATTTCAGTGCCTGAATGGCATTCTTGATGAGCTTCCGTTTGAGCCTCTCGAACGACGATCACTTGTCCTCGCTCCAGAGACCCAACCGGTATATTCTTTTCCTTACTACTTTCCTATATATTTCTCTTTATTTCAATTCAGCACTGATTTCCCTTTTTTCAACAGTACCTAGAGATGGGTTACACAAATCAGTGCCTGGAGCTCATTGACACATTGATGCTCATGGTATAGAGAAGGAGGCAGCTCTAATCTCTGCTGGAGTTGAGGTAACATTCTCTTTACCTGCTTCGTCTCATATGCAGCACTTTTTGTTTCACTTGTTTTTGACACATTGCTTATTTTATGCCATCCATTTATGATATTATGATCTCTGCCCTTTTCAGATAGCACCCCCTCAATCCATAAGGAGGAGAGGAGGGCGAGCTCCAGCGTGAGGGAGATGAGGTCGGGATGAGCGGGGTCGTGGCAGAGATGGCTGAGGCAAAGAGAAGAGAGCATCTCTTGAGGTTCCTGAGCCAGAGGCAAAGACATCTAGGGAGCATTCTGTGGAGGATACTAGAGAGAGCAGTGAGGAGAGCGGTAGTGGCAAAGACGCTGGTGCCGATTCTGAGAGTTCCGAAGATAATAAGACTGTTAGTGACGTGGAGACTGCCCCACTACGAAAAAGAATGAAGAGGCATTCACACTGATTTCATTTTTGTATTTTTCCTTATGATGTATTTCCCCCCCCCCCTCTTTTCTTTTTCTTCTTCTTCTTCTTTTGATGTAAAAGGGTGACCTTGAGACTCCTATATATATGGCCTCTGTATTTCATTTTTGCCTATGGAATCGAGCACGAATGTATTAGCTTCAGATTTTTATTTTCTTGAAATTTTCTTATTTTGAAATGTTGTAATCAGAAAGTTGGACTTTCAATTTTGAATGAAAGAAGTTTTATTCTAGACATCATGATGCGAATGGCATAGCACTTGTGTAGTGAAACATTTTGTTTGTGAACTTGAAACCAAAAGTGATTGATTTCTAATAAGTTCTGGATTGGTCGTTAAGCTTTCAACTGCCAAAAATTCAAAATATAACTCGATAAAAGACAAACAAAGCATAAACAACTTAAACATGTCACGTTACACTTGTTGCAAAAGAAATGACTTAAAACAATACCAAAATGAACAAACCGTTGAGCCATCCCCTCTTGCGGTAGCTTTCATTTATGGACAATTCGCCGGCCGGCTAATTAATGTGCTGGCTATCCAATTTGTCTGAGAGCTTGCCAAAATGGTGAAGAAGGAGCAAAAAAGAAGTTGCCGACCGACTAAAAAGTTGGCTGGCTGGAAGGGAAATTGGTCGGGCAGCATAAAAAGGTTAGCCGACATGTTGAAAAGTTGGCTCGCCGGCTGAAATAGTGTAACTTAGTGGAAGATAGTTATAGTGACAGTTGTTTTGCACTACCCAACTCACTACTTTCTATACATAAGGATCTCAGACTGCTATTATACCACAGAAGTGACAAGCTAAATATATTGCTCTTGAAAATAGAGAATTCCCTCATTAGGCTAAAGGCTTGGGTGGCCACCCTAGATGGCACAGATACAGTGAATTTTGTTCGATTTGGCCTAACTCCTTTCTTCTCCTTGAGTCGTGTCCTACTTCAACTTTTGTTCCTCTATGTAGTTGCTCATTGTTGGAATCCAAGTACTCATGAATTCCGCTTTGGGACACAAGAGCTATGTCTAACTATTGAAGAGTTTTGGGCACTAATGGAGTTTTTCTTAAGACAAGGAAATTATGCCCCGATCAAATCTTGGCTATGCATAGACCCTTTCTCAAATGTACAATATAGTGTTAAATAAAGCTCAGTCTTTAACTCATGATGGCAAATTGGATGTTTCTGCCCTGATTTGCTGACTTTCAGAAGTTAGCGATAGAAATGATCCTCTTTGGAGTGGGAAACGACATCATGCTCTCTGCTTGTAGCACATTTCTTGCTCATTCCTGGTGGCCTTGAAGCTAGCATCAAATTGGTGGACATAACTCAATATTTGGGAGGGTCAGAGCTGTATTGGCTTAGCACTAGCCGAGACTTTGATGAGCTTGGATACATTCCATTAACAAGAGACCTTCCACTTTGCCGGAAGTCCACTACTTATGCAAGTACTGTTTTCTACCCTTTTCTCATTTTCTAATAATACTCACATCACTCTGGCCCTCAACTCATTTTTCACACTCTTATAGCCCTTTGTTCACTTTTCCCTCAACATACTTCTCTCTTTTCTTTAATCTCTCTTTCTTTTAATCCCTCCCCAGATATGGTTAATGGAAAAGCTGAAAGTAGTGGCTCCTTATGCCCAATATTCAGCCAGAGATTACTCTTCTCGCTCCTAATTGGTGAACTTTTCTTTAGAGGCGGACTGGTTCAGCTTGATGCATCATATGTTTGCAGCTGACATTGCTTTGCGATGCCCCTGGCTTAACTTGCCCTAGATGACTTACAGTATGTTCTGTCACCCTGGTGTGTGGCCAATCGGCTTGACACACTGCATCTTTTACTTCCCATTCAGGTTGAGACGACAATTTGGACATGATCAAACTTGTCATATTGGTGAAGTTAAGTACCTTGCTTCATTTCCATTTCAGGCCATACATCTCTCTCGATATACACATTCTTGGAGAATGAGAGAACTCTTGGCTACTGGTGGTAGCTTCACTCATACCCTATCCGATACATATCTGCTCTGGCTTGAGGAAGAGGCATATACTGGTGTTGTCCCGATAACAAAGGCCTCCGAAAGTGCAAGGAAGAAACAAGAGACCTATGGGAGTGCAACACATAAATGACAGAAGAGCTAACTCGACTATGCCTCTAGTTCATTGTTTTGACTCTTTTCAGTTTTCTTAAAAAAAATGTTGTAATCAAAATGGGAGACAGATTAGCATGCTTATTCCATCCTCTATTTTGAAACTATGTAATAAAAGTTGTGAGTACTGAAATTTCCCTTTATATGGTCCAATGAAATAAAATCTCACAATATTGTCCACATAGTTGTCAAAATAATGAATACTACTCAATTGAAATAAAATGAAGAGTGAAGATAAGATTGAAGTAATAAAAGATATGGCACTTTATTGTCCAAGATCGAAATAAATTTTGTAAGTTGTAGCTTATATCTTTTGCATCAAATTTTGAAACTTTAAAGTAATGATCAAAGAACTATCCGTTCGCAATGATAAAGACTATACACGAAAATAATACCAAACAAAAACTATTTTTAAAAATAAAAAAGTAAAATAAACAGCAAGACACTAATGTTTCCGATTCATCGATAACTTTAACTATGCAACAGTGAAGTTATATTCATTTGTAATAATTGCATCGAAATTAGCAATAGGCAAGTTCACATCCACCAAAAAATAAATAAAAATAAAAAAATTAGAACTTGATTTTAAGTTTGTCAATTGTTTATTATATATTTTTGATGATATACATCAACAAAAGTCACAGATTGATCTCAAGGAAATGGAAGAATTTCTAGCACAGAAAAATATTTTTACTCATTGTAAATTTTCCACATCATCATTGGCAACTAAACTAATGTGATTAGAACATTAATTAAGAACTCAAGTCAATTTTAACCTTCTCAAACACAAACACTCATAGATACAGAGAAGCAGAGACGCTCAAGACAAGAGAAGAACAAGGTAATGAAAGAGAATATTAACTAAATCAAACAAAATGAAACTTTCCAAGAAAAATCCAATCTTTCAACTCTTAAAGAAAATTGATTAAATATGAAAAGTAAATAATATGTGGGTTACAATCAATAAAAAAACACTACACAAAAAGTGCTAAACTGGTGTATATGTATATAATAAAAAATTATACTATATGTATCAAACTTTACTTACTTGAATAATTGAATCCAACCTAGTACCCAAACATTAAGAATCAAATGAATCACGTAAGGCCATGTGTTGGGGTTCAGAATTCAAGTTCAATTCTTCTGAGGAGTGTTGTAAGGCTTGTAAGGTCATGTGTATTGGGAATCATAGGCCTTGTTTGTGTGATTCTTGGGTGTTTTGTGGGAATCAGGAGGCTTGTGGGAAGCAATTCGGTGAGGTGAGTTACAATTTGACGCTAGCTTTCACAGATTTTTTAATGATTTGATTGAATTGAATCATTTGGTGTGTTATTGTGGTTATTCTATTTGAATTGGTTTTTTATTCTGAATTGTTTTGTGGTTTTTTATTCTGTTTGATTGAATTTGATCAGATTTTTTTATTCTAAACTAGCCATTGTGCATTTTATCAAACACCTAGCAGACCCATAATCAAAATCATGAGACTTCACTGTGTGTAGAATCACCAACAATTCATTCACTCCAATGATTATATTGGGTAGAATATGAATATCATAATCACAATACAGAACATGTTAATCATTATATTTTCTATATTTTTTCACCAAATTAAAATCATTCAAGTTGTTCATGGAACCCTTTAAAGTAGAGAAGTTTTGGAGATGGAGATGTTAGAAGTAACGAATGGAATGACTTTAATCTCATCTTAACAATGAATTCCATTTACGCAAACACGTTTGAAGATAGGGTTAGGGTAGAGAATGAGAAACCGAGAGACCTGAAGAGAGAGAAAGAGGGGTAGAGAAAGAGAAACAGAGACAACAAACTGACCTGGAACTCACGGTGGTGCTATAGCTTAATGTCAGTGCAGGATGAACTCAAGGTGTGGAGGATGAACCGTGGATGAACCGTCATCACGATGGAGGATAAACTCACAGTGCTTCTCTGTTACAACTTTGTGAAAGAACTATAGATAGATTAGGGCACAAAGTTCTACTCAAGGAGTTGAAAAGTTTTTTTGGGACTGAAATTTTGATATTATTTCATTAGGCGCTAAATTAGAATTTTTTTTGTTGCTTTAATTTTAGGTGAATGTAAATATAGAGAACAATATGAAAACAAATAAAAATAAATCATAATTCATAAATTTTGTGGTTATGTGAAAGTATTCCCACCAAAAAATAAATCTGTGTATTTTATGAATTTTTTTAATCGCCAAATTTGCAATTTGTTGTAATGACAGAGAGATATGAGAGGAATACTGACAAACACACACACAAAAAAAGGAAAAAATTAGTACTCTATTTTTTTTCATTACCGCTTAATTTGTCAAAATTTTCCCTTCAAAATTAGTGACAAAACAATTTCCTCACTAAAGGGTCTCAAAATATTAAAAATTATTAGTGACGAAAATATATTTCTCACCAAATAATCTTAAAATATTTAAAATCAAGTTTTTCAAAAAAAAAAAAAGTAAAATTATTGGTGACGAAAATATATTCCTCACTAATAATTTTACAATTGGTGACAACTTTTTTTCTCACCAAAAGTCTCAAAATTTTGGCGCTACCAAAAAAAATTAGTGGGAAAACCTTCAATAACGAAACTTAATTTTTCCTTACCTAAAAAAAAGTATTTATTGACTAAAATAAATTTCGTCACCTATTATTTTTATTTTTATTTTTTTATTATATGTGAAAAAATTTTATAATTGATCACGAATTATTCTTATTTAATGACGAAATTTATTTTCTTTACTACTTTTCGTCACTATAGGCTACTTTTGTTGTAGTGGCAAAGCATTGTTTGAAATGATTTCATTCGACACTCCATACCTGCAAATGATTTTATTTCTGATGAACTTGGCCACATGCGCTGCTTTCAATACTGAATACGACTACGCTTCTACCCGCTTGGTGAAATAATTCATAACAACCAAAATGAATTCATGCATATTTGAACCCTTTGGTGCAATTGCTCCAATGACATTTATGCCCCAAACTGAGAAAGGGCAAGGCGAAGTCATGTTATAGAATTTTGATGGTGGGATATTCATGCGATTGGCGTGGATTTGAGATTTGTGGCATCTCCTAACAAAGTTGATATAATCACTCTCCATGGTTAACCAGTAGTATCCTTGTCCAAGGATTTTTTTGGCCAGTATTATAATATTCATATGAACTCCACACTCTCCTCCATAGATGGCTTCCATAATATGCTTTGCCTCTTTTCCTCTACACACAGCTTATGCATTTCTAGATATCTCCTTTTGTACGACTTAGCTCTATAGATGATGAACTGAGCTACCATTCACCATATCCCCCTTTTGTCCTTGGCATTTGCCCCTTGTGGTATGTGCTACTTTCCAATAAGTGTCAAATATCAAAATACCAAGGGTTTTCATCTTGAACCTTTTTTGTTGCAGTTACCATTTCATATGCAGGTGTATATCTTTGTTCTATCAAGATTGGGTGCATCTTACAACTGGTATATCTATCATGAAGGCCAGGGTTGCCAACGCATCAGCAAATTGATTGTTCTCTCTCACTAGGTGTGTAAATGTCAGTCTTTCGAACCTCAGGATTAACATGTCCAAGGTCTGATGATAGACTTTCATCTTCTTCTCTTCAACCTTTCAGTCTTCCTTAGCTTGAGAGACAACCAAGTTTGAATCTCCGATCACATGCAGCCTTACTACCCTTAGTTTTAGGGCTGCTTCCAATCTAGAAATGCATGCCTCATACTCTGTTTGATTATTAGATGCCCTGAATCGGAGTTTGAAAGCTAAAGGGATATGGGAATCATTTGGAGCTATGAGTAACACACCTATCCCATAGCCGAATTGAGTGGATGCTCTATCAAAGTATAACTTCCAGGTGTCTTCTTCTATCCACATGACTTCCTCACATGGGAATGAATAATCCATATCGTCTTCTCCTTCAATTGGGTGATCAGTTAAAAATTATGCTACATCCGTTCCTTGAACAGATTTGCAAGCAACATACTTGAGGTCGAATTCAGAAAGCAAAAGCAACCAACAAGCTAGCCTACCGGTAAGCGCTAGTTTCTCAAAGAGATATTTGATGGGGTCTAATCTTGAAACCAGAATTACTGAGTGAGCTAATAAATAGTGGCTCAACTTCCTGGTAGCCCAAACCAAAGCTAAGCAAGCCTTTTACAAGGGAGTGTACTGGGTCTCATATTTAAGCATCTTTTACTTTAGTAGTAGATAGCTTTCTCCACTTTCTCATATGACTCTTGCACAAGCATACATCCCATGGTTAATTCAGTCACTGATAAATATAAAATCAGCAATTTTCCTAGCTCAGGTGGCGGTAACACGGGCAGATTCAAATATTGCTTAACTTGCTCGAAGGTGAACTGACACCGATCATCCCATATGGAACTTATTTCCTTTCTTCAATAAACCAAATAGTGGTTCACAGGTCAAGGTTAAAATAACAACCCTGATCTGTGATTAGCCCATGATCCATGATTAAGATTGTTTAATACGTAATTAAGATGAAATTCTACGTTAATTGCAAGTGTATATGTTATTTTCATCTACATCTGTCTGTTGTAAAAAGATCTGTCTATGTTTTTGTTTCATTATACGAATTGAAGGCCTTATCGGCATCCGATCACGAAATTGACTCGGTATAGATGTTATTTAGAATTTTATGGCAGGTTTAATTCAAATTTGATTCAGAACGAATTAATTGGGATTAAATAGTACCAATGGATTAGCCTTAACTCAACTTAATTAACTAATGGTAATTGAGCCTATATAAGGCTAATTTGATGCCTGACTATTTCGCTACACCCTCATTTCATCATCTTTGAGACTAAAACCGAGAGAGACAGAGACAGAGAAGAAGAAATTGAGATCAAGCAAAGGAAGTGCAGAGAATTGGAGGTTTCAACTTGGAAACTCAAATAATTAACAACTTAGACTACAATTGAACACCTAAGGTAAGAATTCAAGCCTTTAAGTTTGTAATTGAGTTGGTTAATGCATGAATTCAAGAGTGTTAAGTTAGGAAATGCAAGAATCAAGCTAAGAGTTGGGAAGCAAGATCATAACACACATGTATACATAATTCATCAAATTTTGAGCTTTGACTTTAATAATTCTTACATGCAAGAGCTAATTTTTGTTCTATTCTGGGAGCTCACGATGATTTTACACTTAAACACTTCATCTATTCATGTTTTGGAAGCTTTGTATCCAAGTCATTACATGCATGTTATGTTTTGGAAGTTTTAAGTTTTGTTTTGTACGATTGGCAAAACTTTTGGGCTTGATTTTACAAAATGGTTTGTAATTCATCATATACTATGAGTTTCTCGATGTTTTACCAAGTTTTGGCCCAAAAGGTTGTGTTTTGAAGCTTTGAAATTGAGTTTGAACTTGAATCAGCAATCTGGAAGTTCTAGAATTTGCACCCTCCGCTCGAGCGGTGGAGTCTACGCTCGAGCAGAGAATGCGAGCTCCCAGTACTTTTGTAGAGTTTGGGGGTTGGTTCGAGCAGCAAAACCTGCGCTCGAGTGACCACCTTTATATCTGTACCTCCGCTCGAGTGATGAAGTCCAAGCTCGAGCGTAAAATTCATGCTTCTAGAAGTTTTACAAAATTTTGCTGACCACTCAAGCGATTGAAGTTGCGCTCGAGCGGACACCCTTTGTAGTTAATTCTTGGCTCAATCGACCGTTGAGCATCTGTTAAGCGGAAAAACCAAGCAACCAGTACTTTTGCAGACCTTGCAGACCGCTCGAGCGACCGAAGTTGCGCTCAAGCAGACTGCCTTGCTTTTGAAAATTTGACTAAGTGTTTCAACTTACATTTTGGCATCCTCATTGCATCTTAGGCATTCCTACGCCTTAATTAAGACATAATAATGAGGATAAGGAATGAAAGCACACCAAGATAGAAAAGGAATGAGTTATGTGTTTTTTGGGTGTGAGTTCAATGTGCCTTTGTTATGTCTTTATGTAAGTCACGCGCCATAGGCTATCTGATCTGTCTGCTCTGTCTATTTTGCTATCAGAGCTATCTGTGAGTAACAACTCTATAAAGCTATGTTTGATTATAAGTGTTTTCAAAATATTAAGATATAAGGCTATTTTACGAATAGTGAATGAGTGTCCAATTTTCTAAAATGTATTTGTGGCATCCTTAGTTCACATGGCCCTCGCCAGGGGAAACAATACCATGGCTTATGATCATACGGCCCTCACCCAGGGGAAATAATATCATGGTTTGTACATGGCCCTTGCTTGGGGGAAATAATATCATGGCTACTTGTGCACAAGATATAGACCGTTAGGGTCATCATTAGGGGCTATGTATATGGGTCCCAAGACGAAGATAATATGATAGCTAATGGATGTACCACATATAACCACTTATGACTTTTGGTTACGTATATGAATCTGAATCTGTTTCTGATATGAACTCTGATACTTGAAACTGTTTGGACATCATTTATAAATCCTTTACTCTGTTGTTATTCACTAGGTTCCGCCTTATCTTATTATTATGTATGTAGGTGACCAGACGCGTGACCAGGCTTAGAGTTGATGGCCTGGAGTTCCTTTTTTGCAGCCAGCCACAGTGCCTCCTGAGGAGGTTCCCTTTTTTGCAGTGGTCAAGCTTTTGTGAATCATGTTAAAGATCTTTTTGTATTTCTTTTGTTAAGTTTGAACAAGCCGTTTGTTTGTCTGTATGTATGAATGGTGATGTGGGTATGACGTCTTAATTATGTACTTTAAGTTTAAATTTTTTAGTTCCATGTATGTCTATACAGCTCTATGGACATTATATGTTTGTATTTGCTTCTGCTAGCCCCTGTATTTTATTCATTTGTTCAGAGGCCTTTAGTAATCCCAGGATTACTGGCCGGTTACGGTGCTAAACCTATAGGGGTGGGTTTGGGTCGTGACAGTTAATTTAAAAATAAACCTCTTTATGAATTGTACTTTTCCCAAAAAGCCCCGCACCTCCTTTTCAGTCATTGGTAGCGACATTTCTAAGATGACCTTAATTTTGGATAGATCAAATTCAATTACCTACTGTGTAATCAGAAATCCTAACATCTTGCCTACAGTTACCCCAAAGGTGCATTTCTGTGGATTCAACCTCAACTTATATTCCCTGATTCTCTCAAAGAATTTCTTTAACATGATATAATGTCCCTCTCGGTCTTTGGACTTGACAATCATGTCGTCTAGATACAGCTCAACTTCTTTGTGCATTCTTCAAGCCAAATGGCATGACCTTGTAGCAATATGTCTCCCATGGTGCAATTTTATGTCTATCCTCTTGAGCCATGAGGATTTGATTATACCTCGAAAACGCATCCATGAATGACAGTAAGGCATGCCCTGCTGTGAAGTCCACCAGCTCATCAACATTCGGTAATGGAAAGTTATCTTTCGGACTAGCCTTGTTCAAATCCCAAAAGTCCACACAATCCCTAATTATGTCATCTTTCTTTGGTACTGGTACAATGTTGGTTACCCAAGTAGGATATTCTGATACAAGCAAGAATCTGGCGTTGATCTGTTTAGTGACCTCTTCTTTGATTTTCAATGCCCAATTCGGATGAATTCTACAAAGGTTCTGTTTGACGGGTTGGGCCTTAGGGTTTAGAGGGATCCTATGTTATACAATCTCAGGATTGATTCCAGCCATATCTTCATAGGACCACGCAAAAACATCTTTGAATTCTTTTAATAAAGCAACTAATTGCTCACACTCCTCCGAAGATAAGGTTGAACCAATCTGGACTAAGCGAGGATCTTTCTCAGTACCCACATTTACTGAAATAATCTCATCTACTAATGGTTTAGCATGCCTCTCTTCTTCCCATTCAATTAGATTTTTCAAAGCCCAAGGAATTTCTTCCTTTTCATTTTCATCAAAATTTTGAAAATTCTAGTCAATGTTTTGAACTATAGGCACAGAGAACTAAGCAAAAACCACACCATCTTCATTCAAAGCCTCGTGCTCAATAGTTACAACAGACTTAAAAGAAAAAGAAAAAGAAGAATCGGACGGGATAGAGGTGTTTGGGTCATTACCCCTACAATTACCACACTTTAGCATCCCGGACAGACCAGACTCCACTAACTTAATGACTAATCTAGAACTTAAAAGACTTATTTCAAAACACTAGTTTACATGTGATCCATCCACTACATCCACGATGAAGCTTGAACAATCCATAAGTGGTCCTTTCCCAATCACAAAAATGGTCATATCCCCCAAGCTCATTGGTTTGACACTAGTATTCGACTCTTTCAGCAAACCAGCCAATGTTAGACCCATGATTTCCTCTACGCTTCTGTCATCATTGTCTTGACCGATGTTGATGCTAGGATCTGTCTGCTCCAAATCATTATCAAAAAGCTGATGATTGAAGAAGATTTCAAATCTGGGATATCTCTTCTTGTCTCCTCGATCAATCCATGGCTCGGGAAATCCACAAAAAGGAAAATCCTCTCCCTCATGGACAAAGTGCCCGTTCAAAGTTCCACAAATTGGCTTATGGATTAACTCAAATTGTCTCCTGATTCTCTTTGCCTTGATCCTTTCCTTGATCACTTCACCCTTCCTTTTCCAATCGTCTGCTGTAGGAGCATACCCCAATCCAAATGCATATGGGTCATGGGATACTTCATTTGTTGTAGCGATGCCTTTTCTGCCCTTTTTTTCCTAATCCCATCCTAGGAATATGACTCAATTTAGTCATGAGGTAGATTGACTGGGCGCTAAAGTACGTTCTTCCGCCCTCGGCCATGATCATTTAAACCAGTTGGGCTTCTACCAATGTAAATCTTGAAAGGAAGATGTCTTTTTCTCCGTGCTATATTTCTAACAATGGCGTTGCGACTTCTGAAGGAGGATAAATGAATGAATGTCTTAAAACAGTGGCATTTCCTCCTTCATATGGGTACTTTACCAATTGATGCATGGTGGATGACACAACTTTCATCTAATGGAGCCAGGGCCTTCCCAATATCAAGTTGAATGTTGTAGGGACATCCATGACCTGAAATTCAGTTTCATGCTTAGGTGGACCCACTGTTATTTGCACTTTGACTGCCCCTATAACCTCCCGACTAGTATCATTATAAGCTCGGATCAACTAAATAGTGGGTGTGAAATCTGCCAACTTTAGCCCTATCGCATAAGCAGTGTGCTTAGGGCAGACATTGATGGCTGATCCGATGTCAATCAGAACAATTGGGATCCATTTTTTTCTGGATTCTAGTGACACATATAGATGTTTATTGTGTTTTGATCCTTCTAGTGGTAGTTCTTTGTTGACAAAGGTTATTGCTGGGACAGTTCCTCTTGAGGTGATTAGTGACACAAATTATTCAGGAGTTATATCAATTGATAGCTTAGCTTTGCTCAAAGCTGACAACATCGCCTGTCAGTGTACTCGAGAAGCCATGAGGAGCCCCTAGATGGAGATGTTTGCCTGGATCTTTTTCAGCTATTTTAGAACCAAGTCTTCTTCTGCCTCTTTCTCTTTTCCTTTCTCTTTCTCAGCTTCTTTGTCTTTGTCCGAGGACTCTCCTTGGTCTAGGTATGGAGGCTAAACGTAGTGCCCACTTCTAGTCAGATGATCAATTACTTTCGAGTACCAAGTTTCATAAGGCACATTGCTTACTCATTCATTGTCAGTGTGGGCGAGCTGCAGGTCGTTGCCATCCCACCATTCGCCCTCTTTGACCAAAAGGCAATTGTCAAGCTCTATATGAATCATTCCCACATTATACTTTGGTTGACTTTCTGGTTTTTCTTCTTTCTCACTAGAACCCTTTCCTTTGGCCTCAGATTTTCCAATGTTGATTTTAGGTTAATCTCTTTTTCTCTCAGTTTCCCCATTAGAAACTTTGTCATTGCTTGACCAACCATGACCAGTATTAGAATTTCTCGAATCCCACTATCCCAGCTGCACATTCCCAAGGTCTAATTCTTCAAAGAAATAGAGATTGGCCACGCCCTCCTCCAGGTCAGCCAAGTCATCTAACCCATGTTCAGGTACATTTTCTCTAACAACATTGATAGAAAATGAGTCAAGCAGAACAACCTCAGGCTTCAGTTGACTAATAGGTAAAATATACTTGCCTCAAATCATATCCTTCCCCTGATAGTTTCCCAGCCTCAAACACAGGCACTTTGGCTATTTTCTTTTTGGTTTTTACCACTACCACCATAGGGTCCTCAGGTTTTGGTTGGGTTGGAGATGCATCCACCATGCATAGATCACTGCTTTCAAGAATGTATACCTTGGGTTTTGGTAGATGAAAGGGTGTGATGTAGATGTTGGGGTTAAAGGTGGGCGATAGTGTATGGATGAGGTTGAGATGAAGAGGTGGTGGGATTTTGTCGTGGGGTGGCAATGAATTGGTAGTGACATTGGGTTTTGGCGGCTGTGGAGGAGCTATAATCTTATTGTCAATGAGATCTTGAATCTCATAGAAGAGATGAAAAAAGCGGTCAGTGTCATGTCCAGATTGTTAGTGGAAGGCACGATATTTGGCTGGGAGAGGATCAAAAAGAGGTCGAGGGTCCAAAGGTTTGAAATACCTTCTTTCTGTTAAGATCTTCATGGCTTTGGCAAGGGACATGTGGAGAGGGTTAAAGATTCTGGCTATGGTTCGGGTTAAGTTGGTTGTTTGTGGATCATCATTGGCAAAGGGGTTGATTATTTTGGCGGTGGAGATAATGACTGAGTTTACCTCAGAAGGTCTCACAGTTGTGCTATTACTAGTAGTAGCATTGGAACTGAGACCAAAAGGTTTCCATATAGGCTCTTTATCATCCACAATGATTCTCTGTTTGATGGTGTCCTTTATCTGGACCTCCATTTCATACAGCTCTTTGAAAGTGAAAAGTAGAAGGACTATCATTTTCTGCAACATTTTGCCATGCAGATTTCATACTACTATGCAGATTTGATCTTTCTCGAGTGGCCTGTTAGTTATCATTGCCACTTTCGCCCTCCATTTGGTGATGAAAGCCACAAAATTGCCTCCAAATCCCAGGCCGTTACTTCAATCTAGGTGTTGTAAGAATATTAGGTGATGAAAGCCTTAGCTAACTCCTCTCAACTCTGCTTTAATGAGTCTTCTAATTTAGCATACCAGATGGCCACTATACCAGATATAGTTCTCCCAAACAAGGAATGTTTTTGACGTCGAGTTAGGCCCATGGGTTTTAGGACATCTGAGAATAGGCGAATATGGACTATAGGGTCACCAGCTCCATCAAACCTATCAATGTGTGGCATTTTAAATCATTTCGATAATTTTACAGCTGTGTCTATATACCCATTTTCTATATCCATAATGCAGTTCATCTCTTGCGACCTTTTGAACATTTTCTCTAACTTGGTCAATTTCAGCATAGTTGGGTCAAACTCATTTGTTTCTAGTGTAAAAAGTCCTCCCATTGGTTGTGGAAGGGGAAACTGTCCTCCCGATGATTGCGTAGGAACCCTTAGGTCTTCTGGAAAGTTTGGATTATGAAGGTCCTCAATTGGCGAATGTAGGATTGGATAAGTCACCGGAGATGGTTAAATAGCGGATGCCCCATATGGGCATCGCAATTCAGCAAGAGCATCACCATGGGTGGCCATTGTATTGGCCATAGCATCCAAACTTCGTTGAAGGGCCAACAACATGTTCACCATATTTTTTGAAACCTGAGCCGTCATTGATGCTAATGAATTGAGTGGGGATGATCTAGCTGGTGAAGAATAGGTACTCTGAACAGTTGATGAAGCTTTTGCTTTTCTTCGTGTAACCGATGGCAAAAAAACTAACACTAGCCATCCTTGAACCAAATTTGTAGTCTTGCAGAGTCTACCAGCGTGAATCCACAAAACTTGAGGGATATCAGGCAGTTCTCAAGCTATCGTGCTTGACTACCTAGCAAAAATAAAATGGGACCCCTGATGAGAATTTCAACAACACTCTGGCTCAACTAATCAAAATAACTGAATTCATCCCCACAAATAGAAATGCCTGAAACATTCATCTAAAATTGAGAACCCCTATATAGATCTCATAGCTTTGAAATGATCTAGGTTTTCACCATTCAAACAAGAAGCATCATACATCCTAAAATGGGGTAGCATCATGTCCTAATTTTAAAAGTTGCAAGAGCTTACTATATGCACTAGGTCAGTCTTGGTCAAAAGGGTACCTTAACAAGACACTGATATACCTACTCAATTTGGCGGATCAAGCGATACGTGGTAATCCAGATCCAAGGCTTGTGCTCCCACCGTGAAAGAGCCCATGTTCGTCTATCCACCTGAAGCCGAACAACCGTTCAAGATAACAGGTGACGAGCACGGGACTAAAGCGCACTAATGCATGAAATGCAATGAAGATATAATTAAAGATAAAATTCATATCATGTAGTTCAAGTCAAGGCTTCTTAATGTCCATAGCAGAGTCGCCAGAAACTGTAACATCGCCTGAGGGGTACCCACTCGCTTTAAGTGGTTTAGACCCTCGAATTCTTTGATCTAGTTTCACGAGTACAATGTAAAACATAGATGAGAGTCCAAGTTCGAAAACTTATATAAAAAAACCCATTTTATTGCAAAACTTTTGCCATAAATGGACTGCGTCATCAGATCTTAGAGTCGCCAGCTAATATTTTGGAAAATTAGGAAATTTGTGACTCGTGCAAAGGCCACTGTTCGTCATAACCAAGGATGCTTGACTCAGAGTCTTAGGTTTGAGAGGGGAAGGTCATTAATTCAGCACCCCCGCTTACCTGATCAAGATCGGCCTTTACTAAACCATGATATGAATTTTATGAACTTTATATGTTCATATTCCGATTATTTAATAAATCCTAAAAATTACTATGTAAAGCATACAAGTATAGACTATGTCATTTATTTTGGAACAATTTGGTTTCATTTATTTTGAAAGGGTTTCGAAAATGTATAACTCAAAGAAATTGAGTTTACAATCATGAAAATCAATATCATTCTAAATTAAGCGACACAACCTCCATACACCGGCATTCATACAGTTATATCACGTAAGCACATAGCCTCATGGTAGGATGCAAAACATAGTAAGAAAAACGAACACAAGCGGATGCTAAAACATAAAAAAAAACTTACGTATTTACCGACGTCCCACGAAGAGCTACAAAACAAAGTTAGCAAAATATGCATGATCCTATATGCAAGATCCTAATGTGGTTTACTCATGAAATGCAACTAAAGATCCAGCTTCTAATATATGACATATGAATCATCTCAAAACATGAGGTAGTGTGTAAAATCACATAGGAATTGATTAAATCTACAAATGCACATTTAACCGAATCCTAAGGCATCAAACATGAATGCAAAGCATAGATATGATGACAAAACTAAATATACTACATATATACAAATAAGGAAAGCGAGTAAAAGAACGGGCTATAAGGAAGTGAGATGAGGAAATTATTACGACACTTTGAATTATTACATATCCGAATAAAGAGAGAGAGAGAGAGAGAGAGAGAGAGAGAGAGAAATATTACAACATAAGGAAATCTCACAAATCTCAGAAATAAAACAAAAACAATAGCTTCACGTGCCTTGGAAACCGTTGAAAATGTCCTGCTCATCATTAGAAGATTGCATTGTTTTGTCTGAGAAGGAGTTGGCCGGCTAAAAAGACAGTTAGTCGGCCAATTAAGCCTGGCAAAAAACCTATTTTGTTGCAAGAACAAAGAAAGAACAAGTAGGGAATATATAGGTGGCTCAACTAACCACTCCTAGTTAGTTTATAGGGAACTTACAATATGAAATTAAAGCAACAAACTCAATGTAATATGAAATTAAAGCAAGAAGATTAATGAAAAAAGGAAAATGAAAGAGATTGAAATTTCACCTTTCAAATGAAGGATGAAATTCTTGATTTCCAAACTCTCTATTTGTGGCCTCAAGTGTATGACAAGTGCTCCTAATCCTCAATTCAAAAATCCAGAATTCTTGCTAGAAATGGTGTTCACTAGGTTGTTTAACAGTCTGTGTGGGGGGAATTGATTAACTCTCTGATTCTCACTTCTAATCAACAATCACTCTTTATTTTGTCAAAGGTTAACAATATGATTATAATGATGTATTTTTGCTAATTTTCAGAATGAAAGGCAAGGCAACAGTGTGTTGGTGATGTAAAATAGTGTATGGAAGTTTCACAATTTTGGCCAAGGATTCTCTCTGCTAGGAAGGTTCTCTCTCAAAGATCAAGGCTCTCTTTACCAAAAAAAAAAACTCCAGCCCCTACTCCAAACATCTGATCTCTTTGTATAGGAAATGGTGGAGGCCTTAGTGGAAAAAGAAGTTGGAGACAAGGTGGAAGACCAAGTGGAAGACAATGGCCAATGGAGAATAAAGAGAGATCATTGGCTCTTGCTTTTGCTATCCCTTTTGTGAAGGTGTAAGATTCCAATATAATGGAGGTAGACTGTATAGGCCATTTCGAGCATGGGTGGCTTAGAACATGGGATAGTGGGGTGGCCCATATGCATTAAACAAGAATTTTGCCGAAAATGCCCTCTTGCTGGACAAATTAGCCAGCCAACCAATTTCTTGGTTGGCCGACCATTTCCTTGGCTGGTCGACTAATTAATTGGCTGGCCGGCCAATTTCTTAGTTGGTTAACTAACTAATTTGGCTAGTCGGCCAATTTCTCGACTAGGTGTTGGGCAGCCAAAATGTTGGCCATGGCCTGACTATTTTGCACGAAATAAGTTTTTTCTTCAGAATTATCATTATTTCCTCCTATTTTCACACTGTCTTTTGCTCAATTTCCTTGGAAAATGTTTCATTTTAAAGTTTAAAAATGAGTCCCAGAACACTACGGAAATACTCAGAACGAGGTGCGGAAGAAAGTTTTGCAAATGGGGTCTTGAACGAGACTTAAACACTTGGCCAAAACAGGTTTTGGATAGGAAGAAAGCTCAAATTCCATCTTTCTCATTGAGGATTTTGTGGGAAACACATTCTTATTTTCATCATCAGGTAATCAAAAGAAAGCGCCCAAGTCTTAGGATCGGTCAAAATGGGGTGTCTACAACCATCGTTTTCACCTCGGAATCGCTTTGCCCAATATTGAATCCACAACGCCAATGTCGAATCCACGATCATGAGCCACTCTAGAATCTACCAAAGTTTCAAGCTCAAGTTCCCCAAAATCCACTGATGAACATCTCTCAATGAATTTGAATTAAGCAAAAGAAACCCCTTAATGATTGTAAATATGAAACTCGTTGATCCATCAATCACCCTTAATTCATCAAGAAAATAATATATAAACACTCTCCAATATAGAACACCACTTATCTCCTTAGAGAGAATTCTAGAAGGGTTAAACCCTAAAATGAGCAAACACGGCACTTTATAATAACTAGAGATGCGAAGACAACTCGAATAATGACGCCCAGGCAGTAAGACTAGCAAGGCGATGCTAACACATGTCACTTCGCTCGAGTCCAAGACTTACTGCTTGAGCGGTAAAACACAACTCTCAGTATCTCTGAAATCAGACTGAGATAATGGATGATCCAAATTAATGTTCGAGTGCACACGTGACCACTCGAGTGGTCCAAGAAGTTTGACGGGCTCAATCATTCCACTGCTCTAGTACACATTTCCTTCAACACAAACTCCTCCATTCAAGCACAAATTAGGTTAGAATTTCATTTACATTTAAAAGGAGTTTTGTCAAATGGGATTGCCAATTATCGAACCTAACAATTTGCGTAATTTGTTTTTTAAAGAAATTATTTTCTAACTTGATTCTTAACCTATCAAATTCTTTACATTTTTATTTGAATTTTGTTATAATTTTCTTTATGACGGAAATAGAATAAATTATATGAATTTTATTAATAGCACTCCATTTTTATTTGTTTTTTTTTAGCCTCTACATCTTCATATATATTTTTGTTTTTTACAATTATATCCTATTATAAGATTTTAAGTTTGCTCTTTATCTCTTATTATCCTTGATCGCCACCTTCACCCATCACCAACTCTAATGATCTCCTCTATCTCCTCCTGACTACCACTAGCTTCAGCTACCACCTGTCCCACTTTTGGCTGCCCTTACCTAATTTAGTGTTTTATCACATTGGTTTGGCTCTAGCTCTTCAAATCATTAACCCAATAGGATGGAATTGATTCCTGGTTTAGATCTTGACTAAACCAAACCAAACCTATATATAAATATATGGATTTGGTTTTTCTTATGTTGGGAATCCAACTTGAGAGAGCATTTAAGCTTAGTGGGCCCATTATAAGCCTATTCTCGGTGATCGAAATAATTCACTTTTTAAAACTTATTGAGAAGAATATTCATATAAAAAATCAAGGTGATTGGACTTGGGTAGTTATATGTTTGAATCACATTTATCTTCAAAAAAAATAGACGTTTATTCTTCAATGTAACGCCCCAACTTTCTACCCCAAATGATAATACAACAATCATGGCTCTTTCAAGGAAAAATCGAATATAAATCTCCAAACTTACATTACAAGATACAATAGTTCTTCATGCAACAATACATTAATCCAACAACAAGTAAATAAGCAAATAAATATCCCTAAGGGTTTACAAGTTTCCAAGGCTTGAGCCTGGTTACACAAAATGGTTATTCAAACCCACGCACATGCAGCCCTTGGCTTACACACAGAGTCACAGCAAAATGAGAATCTCGTACTCTCAACACACATTTCCTCGTCTTTAGTTAGGCGGCATCACCACATCTTTTCCTGCACAAAAATCTCGTAGGGTGAGCATAAAGCCCAGTAGAAATCCTTAACAAAGTATATACATTTTATATAAGTCTCAAGAGATGAAATGCACATGCCATGCTATGCTCTTTTTGAAGATAAATCACATTTTCATCTTTTGAAAACCATCATGCTCAATGATGTCATGCAATTTCAATTGTTCAAGACTTAACAATTTATTTCAAGGGCAGTAAATACGACTCTGGTAATCCCTAGGTCGGTGTCTGCAAATAGACTATACAAGTACTGGAAAATTGTCATTTTTACCGGTATTAACTGAAGGCTCGACACCTATCCACGTGGGTTTTCGGTCTTTCACCCCGGACTCTCAGGCCAACTTATTCAATATCATCTACACCACCTATCAAGATTTACCAACGTATTTACCCCAAAACCATTTCATGAAAACTTGTTTCTCAACATTCTTTTCTCAATGCAAGTTTTCAAATCAACTTTCAAAGTTTAATGTAATCAAATGAATTGTTATGCCAATAACACAAGACGAATATAAATACTTTTATTCCAATTCATCATTCAAGGAATAACACAATCCCCTCTTCTCAAGTATCCTCAACAATTAGTCATTTCAAGACTATTTCAACGTTTTGAACAATAATTTCCAAAATGAACAACAAATCTCATATTCCCTAAAATTCATCATTTATATAAATATAAATATGAAATTTTCCAAACATCCATTTATTTTGACACACAAAATAAATATAACAATATCATTCATGGATTTTCAGTCTCTTTTAAAAAAATCCCCAAATTCTAAGTTTTCTCACCAAAACTATACAACTCAAATTCTTTGAAAGAAAACTTTCCAAAATCATCTTTTCTTCAATCAACGAAAATCAAAACTCATAAAATCATTTTAAAAGAACAAGAGACAAAACCACTTTCAAAATCACTCAACTTCTTGAATCAACAATCAATTTTCAAAGCTATCGAAAGATGATTTCAAAAATCATATAGATCTTGCAAAAAAATATATATATAACTCTAAGAAAATCCCTACCTCAAGTTTTGAAGAAGAAATGAGATGAAACCCCCAAAATCAACGGTGTTGAAACTCGATCTTCACCATACACAACAAATCCCTCGAGATGATAACCCACCTTGATGAAGAAGCAATGGCAAAACTCAAATGGATCTTGAGAAATCAAGGTTTTCGATCTAGTTTGTGTAGAGAAATGTAGAGATAAAGGAGAGGAAATGTTTTTAGAGATATATATACAAAAGTGATCTGATATATCAGATTCACGAACTGATATAACATGGTCCGCTCGAGCGTGGAAAGCCCTACTCGAGCGTCAAATACACTTACCCAGTACTTTTGCAGACAGGTCAAACTTCTGGAACCAAACATTCTCTGCTCGAGCGCATAAACGGCCGCTCAAGCGGGCAAGCAGCTCGATCCCCGACATACTCAGCGAAGTGGCAAAACTGGGATCACTACAACCTTCCCCCCTTAAAGAATTTCGTTCCCGAAATTTCAAATCAAAACTACCCAAACAAAAGGGTTTCTAGCGATCAAAATCACGCTATTTCATTTTCAAATCACAATACTAACTCTCAACCAAATTTCACCATTTCCACCATGGTTATCTCATTAACAACAACCTCCCAAATACGCATGAACATGAAATTTCCCAAAAAGTAATGGCAACTTTCAACAACCTTATGCTTAAAACAACAACGCACATAACAACATGTGGTTAACAACTTTAAATACATTTCCCTCAACACTAGGGAATATTATAAAGAAAAGCAACTTAAGCATTTTCAAACAAATCCGGATATTTGGAGCGGACTTCCGCCTCCCATTCCCACGTCGCTTCTTCAACCCCATGGTGTTTCCACAACACCTTTACCAACAGTATAGTTTTGCCCCGTAGCACTTGCTCCCGGGTATCTAATATTTGAACCAGTCGTTCTTCGTAAGCGGCATCCTCATCTACCTCCAAGTTAACCCAATCAAGCACATGAGAAGGGTTGGGTTCATACTTCCTAAGCATAGCTACATGAAATACGTTGTGAATTCTCAAAAGTTGTGGCGGTAAAACTAACCGGTATGCCACTTCCCCAATTCGCTCTAAGATCTCAAAAGGCTCAATGAATCTTGGAGATGATTTACCACTCTTACCCAATCTCATCAAACCCCGCCTTGGTGAGATTTTTAGAAATACATGGTCACCAACTTCAAAAGATGAAGGTCGTCTCCTCTTATCGACATAACTCTTTTGTCAGCTTTGGGCCGTAGCTAACCTCTTCCGAATGAGAACAACTTTCTCGGTTGTCTCTCTAACAATCTCCGAACCCAGTAATGGTGCATCACCCACTTTGGCCCGACAAACCGGTGATCTACAAGGTCGGCTATATAAGGCCTCAAATGGTGCCATCCCAATACTAGCTTGGTAACTATTGTTGTAAGCAAACTCAATCAATGGTAAGTGTCTTTCCCAAGGCCCCTTAAAATCAAGGACACAAGCTCTAAGCATGTCATCCAAAATCTGAATGGTACGTTCCAACTATCCATCAGTTTGAGGATGATAAGCGGTGCTAAGAGTCAACTTAGTTCCCAACGCTTTTTGAAGGCTTTGCCATAACCGGGCAGTAAAACGAGGATCCCTATCCGACACAATAGTCACAGGGACTCCACAAAGTCGAACTATCTCTCTAATGTACAACTCTGCCAAGCGTTCAACTGAGTCGCTGGTGCACATCGAAATGAAATGGGTAGACTTAGTCAACCTATCAACAATCACCCAAATGGCATCATTGCCTCGTTGTGTTCTAGGAAGCCCAACTACAAAATCCATGGTAACACGCTCCCATTTCCACTCAGCTATCGGTAAGGGTTGTAACAAACCCACTGGTCTTTGGTGTTCAGCCTTCACTTGTTGACAAGTAAGGCACTTCGATACAAATAAAGCGACATCCCGTTTCATACCCCTCCACCAAAACTGACGACTAAGATCATGATACATTTTAGTGCCTCCCGGGTGTACCGCAATGCGTGAGTGATGGAACTCCCGAAGTACTTCCTCTCTACATGATTCTGGTACAAACAAACGGTCTAGGTAACGTACACTCAGATCCGAGTGAACGTTCAAACCTTTCTCTTCCTTCCCATTGGAAATCTTAACACGGATTGATTCCATATCACGGTCTCCTCGTTGTACCACTATGACCTTACTAACCAAGGTAGGTTGAGCATTCAAAGTAAACAAGGTAGCACTCTCTCCGGACTCACCCAAGTGTAAATGAAACTTGCCAATAACATCTAGCATATCCCAATCCCGTATGGCCACACTTGCCAAACTACTCACAGATTTTCGACTCAAAGCATCGGCCACCACATTGGCCTTCCCCGGATGATAGTGTAACTCAAAGTCATAATCCTCCATAAATTCCATCCACCTCAGTTGTCGTAAATTCAAGTCTTTTTGAGAAAACAAATACTTTAGACTCTTATGATCGGAGAAAACCTCAAACTTCTCACCATACAAGTAATGCCTCCAAATTTTCAAAGCAAAAATCACCGCTGCTAATTCTAGATCATGGGTGGGGTAATTTTTCTCATGAGTTTTCAATTGTCGTGAACCGTAGGCTATAACTTTTCCCTCTTGCATCAAGACACAACCAAGTCCATCCCCGGAAGCATCACAATAGATAGTGTAATTCAAACCCCTTTCCAGAATTATCAAAACCGGTGTGGTAGTCAATCTAGTCTTAAGCTCTTGGAATGACTTTTCACACGCCTCACTCCACACAAATTTTATACCCTTTCTAGTCAACCTAGTCAAAGGTGCAGCTAGTCTAGAGAATTCCCTTACAAAACGTCGATAATACCCCGCTAATCCCAAGAAACTCTAGATTTCAAAAACATTCTTGGGTTGTTCCCAATCCTGTACGGCATCTATCTTTGAGGAGTCCACAATCACTCCCTCTCTAGACATTACGTGCCCCAAAAACTTCACCTTTGTTAACCAAAACTTATATTTTTCAAATTTGGCATACAATTGGTGCTCACTAAGTAAACCTAGCACTACCCATAAGTGAGTCTCGTGTTCCTCTTCAGAGGTTGAATAAATCAAGATGTCATCCACAAAGACGACCACGAAATGGTCCAAGTAGTCCCGAAAAATTATGTTCATCAAATCCATAAAGGAAGCCGGTGCATTGGTCAACCAAAAGGCATTACAAGGAATTCATAGGGGCCATAACGAGTACGAAAGGCCGTCTTCTGAATGTCCTTCTCCCGGACTCTCAACTGATGGTACCCTGACCTCAAATCTATTTTTGAGAAGTAAAGAGACTCTCTAAGTTGGTCAAACAAATCATCTATTTTGGGTAAAAGATACTTGTTCTTAACTGTAACTCTATTCAACTTGCGGTAATCAATACACAACCGCAATGACCCATCCTTCTTCTTGGCAAAGAGAGCCGGCGCTCCCCAAGGCGATGTACTAGGGCGAATGAAGCCCTTGTCTAAAAGTTCTTGGAGTTGAATCTTCAACTCATGTAATTCGGCGGGTGCAAATCTATACGATGACATGGAAATCGGTGCCGTGCCAGACACTAATTCAATAGAGAACTCGATCTCTCGGTGAGGTGGTAAACTAGTAAGATCTTCTGGAAAGACATCCGGGTATTCACAAACTACCCTTGGTAAATTAACACGAGCCCTGTCACTCTCACTATCCAAGAGAGTTGCAAGAGGGCCACTAAGCTTGCTCCTACTACGAGGGTTAACAACTGGCGACAAGGCTCTATCAACTCAATTCCCCAGAAAATAGAAACGATCACCACCCGAAGTGCACACTGTAACTCTCTGATGGTAACAATCAATCACAGCTTGATAAGAACACAACCAGTCCATGCCTAAAATGACATCAAAACTAAACATATCTAGCAACACAAAAGCAAACGGAAGTCAATGCCCGGCAACTTCTATTTCACAATCACGACAACCCCGGTCTAAATCAACTGTACCCCCAACAGGTGACTCTACTCTGAGTGGAGGCACTAACCGTGCTACCTCTAACCCCAATGCAGAAGCAAATGCAATAGATATAAATGAATGAGATGCACCCGTGTCTATCAATACATTAGCCAAAGAATTACACACAACAAAAATACCTCTCACAACTGAGGATTCTAGCAACTACTTTGGCACGGTAACAGCATACACACGCCCCTGTGGCCCGTAATTAACTTGCTCCCCTCTCAGAGCATAGGCCTGTTGTATTGACTGAGCTAAAGCGGCTTCCTGATTAACTAGCGAAGCTTAAACTGATTGAGCCTATTGGTGGCTCTAAGTTTGCCTCAACCTAAATGCGCCAAATGTGCCTCCCAACTGTGGGCAAGTTCTCTTCATATGCCCTGGCTGACCACACTGATAACAATTAAACCCTTGACCTTTATTCTGAGACTAAGAATGACTTTGAGATCGGTTAGGTGGTGGTAATATTAACTGTCGTCCTCCCTTCTGTGGGTATGAGAAGGCTTTGTGACCCGGTTGGCCACACTTGAAACATGAGAAGCTACTCGATGCACTTTTTCCCAGACCCGCACTAGGCAAAGGAAAAGTGGATCTAGATTGCTGTGGTTAGGGCTGGGATTGAGTGTTCCTGCTCTTCTTGTTCTGCCTATAGTCTCCTTGAGACTCTAGGCCCCTAGACCTCGAACTCCGAAGCCTCTCCTCCTCGGCTTGTATGGAAATTTCTATGTGTGTCGCCGTCTCCACAAGACGGTCATATTCCTGAATCATATTTCCGACAAGCTTGAACATAATTTTTGTTTTCAATTTCTTTTCAAATTCGATGCAACGATGCTCTTCCGTTGCCACCAACTCTGGTGCAAATCTAGACAAACTAGAGAAGACCGCCTCAAACTCTACCACGGGCATGTCGAGTTGTTTGAGGTCTTTAAACTCTTGCCTCAATCTCTCCTTAGCAGTGGGACGTATGTACTTAACTTGGAAAGCAACCACAAAGGCTTCCCATGTTGGCACCACTCTACCCTTAGCATATTTCCATCATTAACCCGGTCTCCATTAAGGTAGTAACTCAGTCATGACCCGAACCCGTCCCCGTGGGTTAAGGACATAACCGGCCAATAATCATGAGATTACCTACGGCCTCAAACCAAACCAAACGTATTTTAACAGAGTTCATGGGGGCCAAACGGAAGCAATTTGAAACTTTGTCCATAGAGCTGTGCTTATATGCACACCATTACATACATATGTTAATAACTCACATCCGAAAATGCAATAACATAAAAATTCTGTACAAACAGGATCACTCAATCTAAGTCAGCCAAAACAAAACTATATACAGACACATTCAAAGACTTCGCCAACCTGACAAAATATAAATACATAACGAAAAGTCGAAGACGTGTCTCGTGCGTGAGACGCAAGGGCTGACTCCTCAAAACCTTAGTTGTTCCGAACTGACTTCACTGAGGCTGGGTCTGGACCTCTCTTGGCTCACCTACAAACACATGAATGAGCGTGAGCGAAAGCCCAGTGAATAATATTAGATAAAGAAGATACACAAACAATATGTAAAACAACATGCTTCAAACGGCCTTGGCCCCCTTCATATTTCCATTTATTATATACATACACAATTTAAGTCAAGTGACTATGGTTCCAAACATACTGGCCCTTGGCCTACTTATCTTCCATTCGTGTCAGATTATCATTCATTTTAGACTTATCATTCTTATCAAACTGGCCTCTGGCCCATTCATACTTTCGTATCAAACTGGCCTTTAGGCCTTTCAAACTTTCATTCGTGTCAAAACGGCCTCTGGCCCATTCATTCATGTCAATCGGCCTTCGGCCCAATCATTTATCAATCGACCTTCGGCCCAATCATTTATCAATCGGCCTGTGGCCCAATCATTCATGTCAATCGGCCTTCGACCCAATCATTTATATCAATCGGCCTTCGGCCCAATCATTTATCAATCGGCCTTCGGCCCAATCATTTATCAATCGGCCTTTGGCCCAATCATTCACGTCAATTGGCCTTCGGCCCAATCATTTATATCAATCGGTTGTTCCATAATTCAAACTAGCAAACTTATAAGGAAATAAGCAATTGGACAATTGACAAGCTTCAAAATATCGATACTACTCATAGTGATCGGCTTGTGGATTTGCCCTGGAGCTTGACCCTACACATTCCATGAATACAAAAGGGTCACAAATAATTCAATCCGTTCTTTAATTCACATATTCCTCTCTAGGCTTCATTCTTATCTTTTTAACTCAATTACAATGCTCAATGTATGCCTAAGAGTGTTCACAAGTGAAAGGGAACGGAAAACAGAACACATAATGCATTTTCAAAATTCTAGAAAATAGGGTCCCCGCTCGAGCGTACCCAAGAGGCCTGCAAAAGTACTGGTTATATCAAATTCACGCTCGAGCGTGAACTATGCTGCTCGAGCGGAATACCTGTCTACATAGCTCCCCGCTCGAGCGTCAACTTCCCCGCTTGAGCGGGCACCATGTCTGCAAAATATGCTGGGAGCATGAATTCCCCGCTCGAGCGGACACCATAAATTTTGGGTTTTCCAGAATGGTTCCCTGAGTTCATTTTCGACATTCAATCAATTTTTCTTGCATGCTATGACACAAATCTCACATATACACATGCTAACATGATACTAATGCAAGATTACAACATTAGGAAACCCAATTTCACAAATTAACCATATGCATGCCCCAAAATTAACTCCAACTCATGCATTCAAGGTTCCCATTTTAAATAAACAACATGCATGCCCAATTTGACTTCCATTTCCACTTCTAATGATGCAACTAGTGCTCCTTCCCATGAAACTCAACAAAAACATGCTTGCATGTGGGATTACACTTCTAATCTTTCAAAATTTACAATTCACATGCTAGATTTTGTGATTCCATAGGTGTTCTTTACATGCATGCACATATCAAGCCTCAATTCAACAAAACCAATTCAATTTCATCATTCTCAATTACATTCATGTTCTTGATCATCAATCAACTCTAAATTTACAAGATTACTCACCAAGGAGCTTTAATCTCCACAATCTATGGTTGATTCTTTAGTGTGCCTTCAAGATCACCAAGCTTAAATGATCAAACTTCAATTTTTGAGCTCCTTCTCTCACTATGGCCGGCCCTCTCCATCTCACAATTGCAAACTCAGATTTTTGAAGTCAAAGGAAACAAATGAGGGTGTGTATGGCCCTGATATGGCTCCACTAAGCCATTATTTTAATGTTAAACAATTGGGCACTTAATTCATTAATTTTATCGATTTAATCTAATCCGAATCAATTTCCAATTAAATTTCACCGTAGGCTCTAAAAATTACGCTAATCACAATGGCGCAATCAATTTCGGGTTTTGTGGCCGATAAGGCCTTCAATTTAATTTCCAAAGCAGATAATCAAACAGATATTCCTACGGTGAACAGATAGGAATTCAAAACCACATATTTTCACATAATGGCTCACAAAATCATATCAAAACACATAATCACATTCGTATTAAGGACCAATTAGCATACTACAGACAGGGGTATCACAGTCTTCCCCCCTTTAGGAAGTTTGGTCCTCCAAACTTAATTTTCCTTTAGTCGAACACGACTTGGAACACTTTTCATTCGATGGTTCCAATCCTTTTCGATAGCCATTCACTTAGTCTCAAAATCAAGCAACATTCTGCTCTCAAAGTCAGAGACCCGCCTTTCCTCCATACAAGGCTTGTATGGTGCCAAACTGAAACTAGAGTGTGAGCTGTTATTGTAAGCAAAGTCTGTCAACGATGGATAGATTTTTCCAATTCCTCAAAAATCTAAAGCATACATTTGGAGCATTTCTCCCAGAATCTAAAAAGTTCTTTCTGATTATACATCAATTTGCGGATGGAAAGTAGCGCTGAATCACAATTCAGTTCCCATTGCCTCTTGAAGGCTTGTCAGAATTCAAACACATTTCCGGATTTCTGTCTAAACAATAGACACTGGGACCCCATACAAACAAGCAACCTTATTGATGTAAACAGTGGCTAGTCTACAAGCATCATACGAAAATTTTACATACAATAACCCAAACGGGACTTATACCTTGGGTGCTCAAGGTAGCCCCACAATGAAGTTCGTAGTCACATATCCATATTCTCCTTTCGAAACAGAGAGAGGCTGAAGTAGTTCCGCCACTATCCGATACTCGACTTTGATCTGTCGGCACCAAAAAATATTTAGACACAACTCACCAACATATTTATTTCAGGTGTCAGCTAACTTTACTGTAGGAGTTCGGTCTATTCCCTTGTCACAAAAGTTCGTTTCATTCTCCAATACCTCCGCAATCCACAGTCCGATTCGGTATTTAGTTCAGTGACTCCTCACAGTTATTCAAGGTCAATCAAAAGTCTTCAGGAATTTAAAGTGGATCCGGATACTGATTCCTGAGTCAACAAAGATAATATCGAAGCAATCAATTTCTAACACAATACACGTGTTCTCAATTCCTTCAACAGTTTACGGTTTACAATTCAGTCCAATATTCAATCCCCTGTTCCATCGAGTCTTTCCACATTATCAGATAGTCGTCAAAAGCATAAGGCAATTCATACATTAATCCCCATAATGCCAAAGATCATATCAAAATAGTCAATCACATGTTAAACACAGTTTACACATCTTCAGAGCCCCAATTACAGAATATAACGGCACTGAGCAGTTAGTTACACAAGCCGTACTGAGTTCACACACTTTCGGATAATCAGGGTTTTTTAAAGCTTCTTGGATGTTAAAACATCTACATAATACCAAAGGATAACATTCCGGACAAAACAAAGGAATAATCGTCTCGGAATCAAAGCACACCCGTTCATGACCGTCGGTGGCCGACCCGAGATCGATTAGACAAACCCACCCGTACAAGACCGTCGGTGGCAAAAGAGGTATCTCAACAAAAGTGCTGCATAAGCTTAGCGTCCCCTAGCACGAAAGGACGTCCCAAGGATGTCATCAAAACAAACAGAATACCACTCACTATAACCTGATTTCCCGAAATCCGATAACACTGAAGCAAACACATGAAACAAATTCTGATTAACGGAGGATAAATATTCAGTACGGTTTACAATCAAGTCAATCTGTTGTCATCGGTTTCCATAGCGTCAAACAAGCAAGAATATGACAACACACCACCCAATCGCAGGATTTGTACAATTCTATTCCTTTATAACACATATGTCTCAATAGTTGAAGGTCGGTTCTCAATGGTGTTCATGGTTAGATCAATCTGTTGATAGCCCACAAAAGGTCTTTCAAATAAGTCAAGCATTCCGAACGGATTCAAGTTTTGGGTCTATCAGTTTTTTTGCCGAGAATAATCTGGCTATTATTCATGAACAATTCTTAATCCCCTTTAACAAAATCAAATTAGATAGGGGGTCTTATCGATCAATCCAAGCAAGGGTCTTGTTAGATTAAACCAAACAAAGGTCCTATCGAATTATATCCAATAAGGGCTCTATCAAGCCAAATTGAACAAAGGTTCTATCGGACCGAATCAGATAAAAGTTTTCTCAAATGGGGTACATTCGGTTCTGTAAGGCTCACTTCGTTTGTTTAGGCACATGGTTGATAGTTTCACAACTGTCCTAAGTTTATCAGTTCTCAAAGTCTAATCAGAGTCATTCATTACAACTGTTCATATCAAAGTATTTCCAGTCATATACAATATGGCATTGACCACATAAATTCGGGAGTAGTTGCATAAGCATGCAGTTATTCAGATCAGGAGGTATGTACCATAATCAATACGACAATTCCCAAACAAGTCTTATATACAGGCACACGGTGCATAGTAACATATTAAACAAAGTTCCTCGATTGTACATAAGATAGGGTCTATTACTCAAAGGTTCCAAATTAGTCACAAAGTGTAGGTTTATGAGTCGAGCCCAGTATAGTCACATAATCCAGTCAATTTTCTACCAATTCAAATGCATGGTCTCACCATTATAGAGTCATAATTCTAGTGGCTTAGTCATTAAAGACAATAATATAACAAATCACCCTGAGCATAGGTTCAGATGTACATGTGCATGTGCAGAGTTAAGCAATATCCCAATACGTATTTCACAAATTTCCCAAATGGAGCATATATGTTCAATAAACACAGTCTCAATCTTGTGGGTCTGACCAATCCAAATATCCAGGCAGCAAATATGAAAGAGTATGCCGATCCGAATCAAATAATATCCCAATAAAAGATGTACACATGTACTAATTCAGAATCAATCAACACATAAGCAATCGTTTATAACAGTACAGATACCTGGGATAATGGTCGCAGTATTTTGAGCGCTTTCTGAGATGAGTGTGATTACTCTATCTTGATTAGCAATCCCTGCCATTTGTATGAATCTAGCTGAGGCAGAAGATTTATTCACATTTTGTTCAGTCCGGGGACAGTTCCTCACCATACGGTCCATTTCACCACACCTATAACAAACCCCAGAAATCCGATAATAAACTCCTCAATGTTCCTTACACTGGTGATGGCAAAGGTTCTCGCCATAGCGGCAACCGACGTTGTCGTCTTAAGATTTCTGCCATTTCTTGCACTATTCTTCCTAGTCTATCAAACCGGACTGTGGAAGAGTCTGCCAACTCGTATGCCCTTACTTTATCCACACTCCACACAAACTCTTATTAAACCTTGCCAATTACTGGGATGCTCAATACAAAACAAACACAGATACCCATGGGTACATTCGCACATTGTTATATTCTCATTTAATGTATCGTCAAGACACAATTAATCGCATGCATGATAGATGATTGCATACTGAACACTTACTAAATAATTATAAACCCAAATCATATTCATATAAACACCCATTTGCAGAATCGAATGAACATAGACAATTTTTCATGTATGTGCATTATAACAAAACAAACTTGCTGCACACATTAGCATAACAATTTATATCTCAAATTCAAATCATGTGTGGTACTTCCTTTAGCGTAACATATCATGTTGGTCAAGCATATCAAGTTCCATAATGGAACCTCCGATACTAGGTAACATATCACATACATAGGCCATGGTATTGTTTCCCCCGGGCGAGGGCTTGTACTACGGTATTATTTCCCCCGGGCTAGGGCCTCATGACCATAAGCCACAGTATTATATCCCCTGGGCGAGGGCCTCTGCTAAGGATACCACAATTACGTTCAAAGAGAATTTTGGGCAATCATTCATTCATATCATCAGAAGATGTTTAAAGCTAAACATAACCTTATAGAGTTATTACTCACCATCTGATTAAACTTGCATTATACTTTATAAAAAAAGATTCACAAGTATGCATATACCAGGAAGCATACATATTCAATTGGTTTACGACGCAAGCAATTCACGAATTTATAGCACATAACTGTTCATATCGAAACGCTTGAGCATATTCTTGATGCCTTCAGATTCATATTTATCACATGAATGCATCCTAGATCTTTTCTAGACGATTGCTCTTTTGGACAAGTTTGTGAGTTATTAACTCGTGCTTTGATACCACTCTGTCATGACCCGAACCCGCCCCCGTGGGTTAAGGACATAACCGGCCAGTAATCATGAGATTACCTACAGCCTCAAACCAAACCAAACGTATTTTAACAGAGTTCATGGGGGCCAAACGGAAGCAATTTGAAACTTTGTCCATAGAGCCGTGCTTATATGCACACCATTACATACATATGTTAATAACTCACATCCGAAAATGCAATAACATAAAAATTCTGTACAAACAGGATCACTCAATCTAAGTCAGCCAAAACAAAACTATATACAGACACATTCAAAGACTTCGCCAACCTGACAAAATATAAATACATAACGAAAAGTCGAAGACGTGTCTCGTGCGTGAGACGTAAGAGCTGACTCCTCAAAACCTTAGTTGTTCCGAACTGACTTCACTGAGGCTGGGTCTGGACCTCTCTTGGCTCACCTACAAACACATGAATAAGCGTGAGCGAAAGCCCAGTGAATAATATCAGATAAAGAAGATACACAAACAATATGTAAAACAACATGCTTCAAACGGCCTTGGCCCCCTTCATATTTCCATTTATTATATACATACACAATTTAAGTCAAGTGACTATGGTTCCAAACATACTGGCCCTTGGCCCACTTATCTTCCATTCGTGTTAGACTATCATTCATTTTAGACTTATCATTCTTACTCAAACTGCTCTGGCCCATTCATACTTTCGTATCAAACTGGCCTTTAGGCCTTTCAAACTTTCATTCGTGTCAAAACGGCCTCTGGCCCATTCATTCATGTCAATCGGCCTTCGGCCCAATCATTTATCAATCGGCCTTCGGCCCAATCATTTATCAATCGGCCTTTGGCCCAATCATTCATGTCAATCGGCCTTCGGCCCAATCATTTATATCAATCGGCCTTCGACCCAATCATTTATCAATCGGCCTTCGGCCCAATCATTTATCAATCGGCCTTTGGCCCAATCATTTATCAATCGGCCTTCGGCCCAATCATTCATGTCAATCGGCCTTCGGCCCAATCATTTATATCAATCGGTTGTTCCATAATTCAAACTAGCAAACTTGTAAGGAAATAAGCAATTGGACAATTGACAAGCTTCAAAATATCGATGCTACTCACAGTGATCGGCTTGTGGATTTGCCCTGGAGCTTGACCCTACACATTCCATGAATACAAAAGGGTCACAAATAATTCAATCCGTTCTTTAATTCACATATTCCTCTCTAGGCTTCATTCTTATCTTTTTAACTCAATTACAATGCTCAATGTATGCCTAAGAGTGTTCACAAGTGAAAGGGAACGGAAAACAGAACACAGAATGCATTTTCAAAATTCTAGAAAATAGGGTCCCCGCTCGAGCGTGGACTTCCCCGCTCGAGCGTACCCAAGAGGCCTGCAAAAGTACTGGTTATATCAAATTCACGCTCGAGCGTGAACTATGCCGCTCGAGCGGAATGCCTGTCTACATAGCTCCCCGCTCGAGCGTCAACTTCCCTGCTCGAGCGGGCACCATGTCTGCAAAATATGCTGGGAGCATGAATTCCCTGCTCGAGCGGTGGTTCCCCCGCTCGAGCGGACACCATAAATTCTAGATTTTTCAGAATGGTTCCCTGAGTTCATTTTCGACATTCAATCAATTTTTCTTGCATGCTATGACACAAATCTCACATATATACATGCTAACATGATACTAATGCAAGATTACAACATTAGGAAACCCAATTTCACAAATTAACCATATGCATGCCCCAAAATTAACTCCAACTCATGAATTCAAGGTTCCCATTTTAAATAAACAACATGCATGCCCAATTTGACTTCCATTTCCACTTCTAATGATGCAACTAGTGCTCCTTCCCATTAAACTCAACAAAAACATGCTTGCATGTGGGATTACACTTCTAATCTTTCAAAATTTACAATTCACATGCTAGATTTTGTGATTCCATAGGTGTTCTTTACATGCATGCACATATCAAGCCTCAATTCAACAAAACCAATTCAATTTCATCATTCTCAATTACATTCATGTTCTTGATCATCAATCAACTCTAAATTTACAAGATTACTCACCAAGGGGCTTTAATCTCCACAATCTATGGTTGATTCTTTAGTGTGCCTTCAAGATCACCAAGCTTAAATGATCAAACTTCAATTTTTGAGCTCCTTCTCTCACTATGGCCGGCCCTCTCCATCTCACAATTGCAAACTCAGATTTTTGAAGTCAAAGGAAATAAATGAGGGTGTGTATGGCCCTGATATGGCTCCACTAAGCCATTATTTTAATGTTAAACAATTGGGCACTTAATTCATTAATTTTTATCGATTTAATCTAATCCGAATCAATTTCCAATTAAATTTCACCGTAGGCTCTAAAAATTACGCTAATCACAATGGCGTAATCAATTTCGGGTTTTGTGGCCGATAAGGCCTTCAATTTAATTTCCAAAGCAGATAATCAAACAGATATTCCTACGGTGAACAGATAGGAATTCAAAACCACATATTTTCACATAATGGCTCACAAAATCATATCAAAACACATAATCACATTCGTATTAAGGACCAATTAGGATACTACAGAACAGGGGTATCACAAACTCGCTAGAGTCACTCTTAGTTCACTATCTTCGATGTGAAGCATCTCAAATCTCTTCACAGTTTGCTCGAGCCACTCATCGGCTTTCTTAGGCTCGGGGCCACCATGGAACTCATCCTGTTTGGCCCGCAAGAACTCTCTAGTAAGGAAACTCGCCCTTGACTCCATGGTGTTCTCTCGGGCTTGATTCTCCACCCTCAACAAGTTCATAGATTTTCTTGAAGCCCCTGCCATTTCTCGTGCTAGGGCCCCCATTGCGGTTTGACCCGCTTGTCCCGGGATTCCCACATGTCCCACTTGTTTGGCCACATTAGCTTGGTCGGACTCTTCCTATTGCACCAGAACCTCATGGACTGGTACCTCATGCACACCTCGGCGAGCCTTGCACGCCTCCCGCCTCTACCACCACAGGTGTGACCTCTTCTTGGACATCCAATAAATGACAATAGAATTAATTTAGCACACTAACCCACACGTGCCCACAACTTACCTTACACGTTTGATCACAATAATTCTATATATTCCTCTACCATATAAAGATTAAATTTCAACCCACATAAGCACTTAGTCATGTAAACACATACGGATTATACTCTTATGATGGGATTCATCCCACGAAAAACCAAGAATTCTTAGTAGAATGAGTATTGATCAAGTACCCTTCTAATAAGACCTCAAGGAATTTAACAAGTGCAAACAACATCCCAAAAGTCCAATCCCATACCCATTTAGTCACATAAGCATGTTATCACATAGTCACAAAATGCATAACACTTCCTAAGCAAGCTAAATGAACCCATTGTGGTTAAACAACCACTTCCCACAAGCCCCAAGTATTCAAACCTAGTAGCTCTGATACCAAGTTGTAACGCCCCAAATTTCTAGCCAAAATGATAATACAACAATCATAGCTCTTTTAAGGAAAAATCAAATATAAATCTCCAAACTTACATTACATGAAACAATAGTTCTTCATGCAACAATATATTAATCCAACAACAAGTAAATAAACAAATAAATACCCCCAAGGGTTTACAAGTTTTCAAGGCTTGAGCCTGGTTATACAAAATGGTTATTCAAACCCACACACATACAGCCCTTGGCTTACACACAAAGTCACAGCAAAATAAGAGTCTCGTACTCTCAACACACATTTCCTCGCCTTTAGTTAGGCGGCATCACCACATCTTTTTCTGCACAAAATCCCGTAGGGTGAGCATAAAGCCCAGTAGGAAATCCTTAACAAAGTTTATACATTTTATATAAGTCTCAAGAGATGAAATGCACATGCCATGCTATGCCCTTTTTGAAGATAAACCACATTTTCATCTTTTGAAAACCATCATGCTCAATGATGTCATGCAATTTCAATTGTGTCATGCAATTTCAATTGTTCAAAACTTAACAATTTATTTCAAGGGCGATAAATACGACTCTGGTAATTCCTAGGTCGGTGTCTGCAAATAGACTATACAAGTACTGCCAAATTGTCATTTTTACCGGTATTAACCGGAAGGCTCGACACCTATCCGTGTGGGTTTTTGGTCTTTCCCCTCAGGCTCTCAGGCCAACTTATTCAATATCATCTACACCACCTATCAAGACTTACCAACGTATTTACCCCAAAACCATTTCATGAAAACTTGTTTCTCAACATTCTTTTCTTAATGTAAGTTTTCAAATCAACTTTCAAAGTTTAATGTAATCAAATGAATTGTTATGCCAATAACACAAGATGAATATAAATACTTTTATTCCAATTCATCATCCAAGGAATAACATAATCCCCTCTTCTCAAGTATCCTCAACAATTAGTCATTTCAAGACTATTTCAACGTTTTGAACAATAATTTCCAAAACGAACAACAATTCTCATATTCCCTGAAATTCATCATTTATATAAATATAAATAAGAAATTTTCCAAACATCCATTTATTTTGACACACAAAATAAATATAACAATATCATTCATGGATTTTCAGTCTCTTTTAAAAAAATCCCCAAATTCTAAGTTTTCTCACCAAAACTATACAACTCAAATCCTTTGAAAGAAAACTTTCCAAAATCATCTTTTCTTCAATCAACAAAGATCAAAACCCATAAGATCATTTTAAAAGAACAAGAGACCAACCCATTTTAAAATCGCTCAACTTCTTGAATCAACAATCAATTTTCAAAGCTATCGAAAGATGATTTCGAAAATCATATAGATCTTGCAAATATATATATATATATAACTCTAAGAAAATCCCTATCTCAAGTTTTGAAGAAAAAATGAGATGAAACCCCCAAAATCAACGGTTTAGAAACTCGATCTTCACCGCACACAACGAAGCCCTCGAGATGATAACCCACCTTGATGAAGAAGCAATGGCAAAACTCAAATGGATCTTGAGAAAGCAAGGTTTTTGATCTAGTTTGTGTAGAGAAATGTAGAGAGAAGGGAGAGGAAATGTTTTTAGAGAGAGAGATATACAAAAGTGATCTGAAATATCAGATTCACAAACTGATATAACATGGTCCGCTCGAGCATAGAAAGCCCCGCTCGAGCATCAAATACACTTTCCCAGTACTTTTGCAGACAGGTCAAACTTCTGGAACCAAACATTCTCTTCTCAAGTGCATAAACGGCCGCTCGAGCGGGCAAGCAACTTCTAATGCATTTTGTATTTTTGCTTCGGGGGTGCTGCCCCTCAACCCTGCCAGGGCGCTGCCCTAGGAGCCGCCAAGGGGCGCTGCCCCCTAGACCCCCGCGAGCTGACCGGGTAGCTCGATCCCCGATATACTCAGCGAAGTGGACAAACTGGGATTGCTACATTCAAATTACATTTACTGTCCTTTTTTAAAAATAAAAAAAATTGTGATTCAGACACATAATTATTGAACCCCAATCATCTTGATTTTTTACATGAATATTTTTCTTAACGAGTACTAAAAAAGTGAACGATTTGGATAATCAAGTTAGGCTCACAATAGGCTCACTGAGCCCAAATACTCTCTCAAGTTTAATCCCCAACATGAGAGAAGCCAAACCTTATATATATATATAATATTCTATTTATATTAACATGTCTTCACCTAATTAGTCTATTACAATAGATTTGATTTCATAAATCAAAAGTACATATCTTTCCCATTGAACTTCCCAAAAATATTATAATTTCCCGTTATGGTTGGATCTTTTCATAATACAATCAATTACATAAATAGTTCATAGAGATAGAGAGATACAAACAAACGTGCCTCAAGGGCATACAACTTTCAAGACTAGGGTCTTGATTACACAAAAATAGAACACATTCCCAAACAAATAAGCTTAATAGCTATCACAATTAAGCAATCAAAAAGAGCCTCTATGCTTTATCCAAATTTCCACTTCTTGTCAACAGGATGAAATTACATCTTCTTGTCCTGAAAATGTTTAATTTGATAGATATAAGCAAAATTACCCAGTAGAAATACATTTAATAAGGTATATAAACATTTGATAAAAATATGATCACGCCGATGCAATGTCATGCTCAAAATTCATATTTGAAGAATGATGCATCAATACACTTTTAATTTAAAATGAAACAATATCAATTTCAGGGTGGTAATGCGCACTATAGTCCCAAGGTAAGTATCAAATACATACATGTAGATTTTATATAACAAAATAGTCTCACATTTACCGACTCAATACGAAAGGGCAATTGGACATCTAAAATGATCATTTTCCTACATTTATTGGCATCAACCACGGAAAAACAATCAGCCACCTAGAAAACATTTTTCTGACATTCGTCTGACATCAAGCCTGAGATAGGGACTAGGGCACCTTGACTCCCCACGTGGGTACCAACACAATATTCAACACATTTCCAAATATTCCAACATCCATGATAATAAAACAATATGAGTTCAAACCATGAAATGCAATGCGATGCATGAGGTCCCAAATATAATTATTTTCCTAGTCCCTTTTTAATGTTATAAGAAATAAACATTATAATTGTAGACACCCCATTTTGATCGGCCTTAAGACTTGGGCACTCTCTTTTGATCACCCGATGATGAAAATAAGAAAGTGTTTCCCACAAAATCCTCAATAAGAAATATGAAATTTGAGCTCTACTTCCAACCGCAAGCTTGTTTTGGCCAAGTGTTCAAGACCCATTCAAAACTCTCTTTTGAAACTTTCTTTCGGCATTTTGTTCTGAATATTTTCGTAGTGTTCTGAGGCTCACTTTTAAACTTCAAAATGAAACATTTTCTCAGGAAATTAAGCAAAGAATAGTGCGAAAATAGGAGGAAATGATGATAATTCTATCAAAAAATCTTGTTTCATGCAAACTAGTCAGGCCACAACCAATATTTTTGGCCGACTAGCCACAGAATTGGCCGACCGACTAATTTTGTTTTGAAACAGGGTATTTTTAGCAGAATTCTTATTTAAAGCATGTGGACCACCCCACTACCCCACTATTCTATGTTCTAAACCATCCATGCTCGAAATGTAGATACACTCTGTCTCTATCATCAATATAGCTGGCCTCTTTACAAAAAGAGTAGGAAAAGCAAGAGCCCATCATCTTTCTTTATCCCCCATTATGGTTTGTCCTTTATTATTGTCCCCCACCTTCTTCTCCACTAAGCCCTCCACCATTGCCTATGAAAATAAGATCAGATTGTTGAAGTAGAAGTTGGCTGAGTTTTTCTGGAGAGAGCTTTGAGCATTGAGAGAAAGCTTCCTTAGCAAAGAGAATTCTTGACCAAAATTGTGAAACTTTCATACGTTGTTTTACATCACCAACACACTGTTGCCATACCTTTCATTCTGAAAAATCAGTAAAAACACATCATTGTAATCAGATTGTTAAGCCTTGACAAAAGAAAGAGTGATTGTTGATTGAAAGTAAGAATTAGAGAGTGAATCAATTCCCCCCACACAAATTGTTAAACGATCCAGTGAACACCACTTCTAGCAAGAATTCTGGATTTTCGAATTGAGGGTTGGGAACACATTTCATACACTTGAAGGTGATGAATAGAGAGTTTGAAAATCAAGAAGTTCATCCTTCCATTGACGAGAGAAATTTCAATCTCTTTCATTTTCTTGTGTTTTTCTTTCTTATATTAATCTTCTTGCTTTAATTTCATATTACATTGAGTTTCTTGCTTTAATTTCATATTGTAAGTCTCCTGTAAACTAACTAGGAGTGGTTAGTTGAGCCACCTATATATTTCTTGCTCACTTTTTCTCTATTTCTAGCTCTCTTTTTGACCGGCTGGCCAACTCCTTCTAGGACAGAATAGTGCAGTCTTCTGAGGTTGAGCAGAATAGTTTCGATGGTTTCCAAGGCACCTGAAGTTACTATTTTTGTTTTATTTTGTGAGATTTGTGAGGCTTCCTTGTGTTGTAATATTATTCGTCTTTCCCCCCTTTATTCGGATATGTAATATTCAAAGTGATGTAATAATTTCCGACTCCTGCTTCTTTCTATCCCGTTCTTTTGTTTGTTTTCCGTATCTATACATATCTGGTATATCAGGCTTCTCATCATATCCATGCTTTGCATCGATGTTTTATGCCTTAAGATCTGGCTAAATTTGCGTTTGTGAGTTTAATTGATTATTATGTGATTTTGTACGCTACCTTATGCTTTGAGATGATTCACGTGTCATATCTTAGAAACCGAATCTTTAGTTGCATTTCATGAGTGAATTGCATTAGGATTTTGTATATAAGATCATGCAAATTTCACTAACTTTGCTTTGTAGCTGTTCGCAAGACGTTGGTAGATATGTAAGTTTTTATACTTTAGCATCCCGCTTGTGTGTGTTCTCTTACTATGTTTAAGCATCCTACCATGTGGCTACTTGCTTATTTGATATATCTGTTTGAATGCTGGTAGATGGAGGTTGTGTCACTTAATTTGGAATGATGTTGATTTTTATATTTGTAAACTCAACTTCTTTAAGTTGTTCATCCTCAAAACTCCTTCAAAACAGATGAAATCAAATTATTTCAAAATAAATGACACAGTCTATACTTGTTTGCTTCATATAGTAATTTTTAGAATTTATTAAATAATCGGAATATAAACATATAAAGTTAATAAAATTCATATAATGACTTAGTAGAGGCCGATATTTTGATCGGGTGAGCGGGGGTACTCAATTAATGACCTTCCCCTCTCATACCTAAGGTTTTGAGCCAAGCATCCTTGGTTACGACGAATAATGGCTTTGGCACGAGTCACGGGTTTTCTAATTTCTCAAAATATTAGGTAGTGACTCTGAGATCTAACGACACAATCCATTTATGGCAAAGGTTTTTGTAATAAAATGGATTTTCTATAAAAGTTGCCAAATCTGGACTCTAATCTACATTTCACATTGCCCTCATGAGACTCGATTGAAGATATCGATGGTCCGAACTGTTAACGTGCGCGGGGTACTCCCTGAGGTGTTGTTATAGTTTTTGGTGACTCTATTAGGGATATTAAGAAACCTTGACTAGAACTCCATGATATGACTTTTATTTTCAACTATATGTTCATTGCATTTCATTCATTGGTGCGCTTAAGTCCCGTTGTTGTTACCTATTATCCTGGACGGCTACTCGGTTCTAGCGGACAACAGACATGGGCTCTATCATGATGGGAGCACAAGCCTTGGATCAGGACCACCACATACCACTTGATCTGCCGGATTGGGTAGGTATATCAGTGTTTTGTTGAGGTACCCTTTCGACCAAGACTGGCCTAATGCATATAGCAAGCTCTAGAAACTTCCAAAACTAGGATAGGATGCCACTCCATTCTAGGATGTATGATGCTACTTGTTCAAATAATGAAACTCTAGATCATTTCACTGTTAGGACATGATAACCTTACCCTCCATATGGGTGTTTGTTCTCTTTCTTGTCATGTGCAATGTATGGGATTTATACAGGGATTCTCAAATTCTGATCAATAGTTCAGGCATATCATTTTGAGGGGTTAAGTTCAGTGTTTCAGCATGTTATATAATGATTAGTTGAGCTAGAATGCTGCCAAAATTTTGATTGGGAGTTCCATTTTTGTTTTGCAAGGTAGTTGTAGCACTATAGCTTCAGAATGGTCCAATATCCCCCAAGTTATGTGGATTCGAGTTGGTAGACTCTGTAAAACTACAGATTTGGTTCAAGGACAACCATCTTTGGTTTCTTTACCATCAGTTACACGAAGAAGAAGAGCAGAAACCTCATCAACAGTCCAAGGTACCCCCTCTTCACTAACTCGATCATCCCCACCTAACTCACCAGAATTACTGATGACCCAAGTTCCAAAGAATATAATAGACATGCTTTGGCTTTTCAATGAAACATGGATACCATTGCCAATATGGTTGCCACTCACGGTGATGCTGGCATTTACTACTCAGCCACCTCCGGTGACTCATCCAGTTCCAAATCCACCTCCACCAGACAAGGAACTTCCTAAACTCAACTTGCAAAAAGATGATCTTAGTATCTCTGCACAGCCAATGGAAAAACCTTCTGCCCTCGACATCCCTAAATTTGACCCGACTATGCTGAAGATAACCAAACTAGAAATTTTTTTTAAAAAGTCACAAGGGATTAATGTTATTCCAGACATCGAAGACAGATATGCGGAAACAGTTGTAAAATTACCCGAATGATTTAAAATGCCACATGTACACAGATTCGATGGATCTGGTGATCCTATGGTGCATATTCACCTATTTTATGATGTCTTAAAGCCTATGGGTTTGACTCATCCTCAAAAGTTATCTCTATGCAGGCGAACTCTGTAAGAAGTGGCTGCTATCTGGTATGCCAAACTAGAGGACTTGGTAAAACAAGTTTGGGAGGAATTAGCTAAGGCTTTCATCACACAATATTCTTATAACACCCAAATTGAAATAACCACCTAGGATTTGAAGGCAACTCGCCAAGATCCCAATGAGAGTTTTGTGACTTTCATCACTAAATGGAGAGCAAAAGCGGCCATGATGACAAATAGGCCTCTGGAGAAAGATCAAGTCCATGTGGTTGTTAGAAATCTACATGGAAGGTTACTGCAGAAAATGATAGTTCTCTCACTCTTCAACTTTAAGGACCTCCATGAAATTGGGATTCAAATCGAGGATGCCATCAGACAAGGGATTATTGTGGAAGGTAATGAGCCTATGAGGAAAAATGTTGTTCATAATTCCAATGCTACTACTACCAATAATAGCAAAGCTGCAAAACTCTCAGAAGTAAACACTATCACTACTTCTATCAAAAACCCTTTTTCTGACAATAGCCTAAAACCAACCCACTTCAACTCAGCTCCAAGCCCGAAGTTTCCATCCTTTTTAAATGGATCTCTCTCAAGCCTTGAAAATTCTGCTAGAGAAAGGGCACCTAGAGCTCTTAGACCCTCAACCTCTCCCAAGTCCTTTTCCACCAAGACACGACCCCACAAAATATTATTCTTACCATTAACAACACGGTCATGATACAAGCCATTACATCAGCTTCCGTCATAAGATTCAGGATCTTATTGACAATGAGATCATAACTTCACCAAAAAGACCCCATGCCACCACTAATTCATCGTCAACTCGTGACCATGCCCCACCACCTTCTAATCTCAACCTAATCCATGCACTGTCATGTACCTACAACCCCAGTATATACACCACTCCAACCCATTTGCCTAAGCTTGAGGTGTTCATTCCAGAGGTCATTGACTTGTGCATGATGGATGCACCTGAACCTCAAAAGAGGCTAGCCTAGTTAATCCATCTAGATTAATCCAATTCAGATACACCAAGGGCACCAATGGCTGAAGCCATTACTTCTAAGATGTTGAACATGATTAAGGATCTTCAGAGAATTGTGGCAAATTTAACCTTTGAGATGTTAGCTCCATTATCAACTGCATCACATGCTAGAAATCTCACATCAAAAAGCTCTCTAATCTTGAGGTGAGCTAAAATTAGAAAGGGCCAACCCAAAGCCATCTCAAGTCTGGGTGATAACATGTCAACAACAAATGGGCCTTGCCCCGATATAGCCACCCAATCCCTTGGCAAAGCTGAAGCAAGTAGCAAGAATGAGGTAAAGGCAAGTATTGATCCTTATACACATCTTCGATGGGCTATTGAGACTTTGAAGATCAAAGGACTGAACGGACAACGAGTCCTTGCAGTTGTTGAAATGACAGTGGATCAAATTTTTATCGCACAAGTTGGGGGCACTTGGAATCAGAGATTAAGCCATGAAAAAAGATGCCCTACTAGAAACAACCCTCCCAGCTCCAATCCTAAACTTGTTATCCTAGCCTAGTCAACACTCGTAAACCCCTCTGTCAATGCTTCCAAGACTGATAGCCACACCTTTAATCCCCTCTATATGCTTCCGTCCAAAGCACTTCAAATCCTCATCGAAAAAGGCCATCTCAAACCCATTAACCCTTGACCTCTGCCTGACCCCTTCCGGCCAAGCATGACTTTGCTAACTATTGTGCCTTTCACTAGCAACATGGCCATGATACTGACCGTTGTTTTTGCCTTCGTCATGAAATTCAAGATTTAATTGACAACAAGGTCATCACCCCACTAGGTCCTACAAAGTCTATAAGTGTTGGATCAATGAACTTGGGGCATAATGCAACAATTTTTGTGATCGAGAATGGATCACCTGCTGATTGCACAAATTTTATTCCAGACATGGTAGATGGCATGCACTGATATTAGCAATTTGAGAATGCTTTCATTTTACTTTTTGAATTGGGTATCAAGTTAGAACCTAATTTCGCCAAGTTTGTGGAGGTGGAATCAAGATCGAGTTAGAGTCTAGTGATTTCAGGGGTGATAACCTGAACATCACTGTCCTATCTTTGTTTGTCTTTTCTTTCCTTTTGAGTCTATTTCAATCATTGAGTTAGAAGTTCTGAATGAGAAGTGCAGTAATTTTTGCCTATTCCTCTATGTCTTTAAATCATTGCATTGACCACAATTTTTAAAAAAAGTTCCAACAATTTGATAAAAAAAAATGAAGGGAAAGGAATTCCTCAGGATTTGAAAAAATTAATCGATTGTGAGAAGGAGTGGTGTGCTAAGCCCTTAATAGATGAGATCATTTTTGTTAATGTGGGTATTGAAAAGGATCCTGGCTCAGTCCAGATTAGTTTATAGTGTTTTAAGTGGAGCACGAGCGACTAGTCGCTTATAAAAGATTTCAAAACATGTTTTTGCGTGGTCCTATGAAGATACCATAGGATCACTCATGACCTTGGGCCCTGACCTCTCCAGCTCTCAAACCTTGATTCAAAATGTTCAATGATCAACCAAAGTATGAGGCTTACATAGCCAGATTAGAAGTAACCCTTGAACTAGAGGCAATAAGGACAGATGTGATCGAACAATGCTTGGATAGCCAAATTGGAAGCAACCCTAGAACTAGGGGCAAGACGACGGATATGATCGAAGATTTAAACCATGTCATTTCTCAAGCCAGTGAAGACCAGAAAGAAAATCAAATCCCAGAATCTTAGAGAGTAAGATTTAGGGATGAAACAATCAAGTTCCTATCCACGATCCTAGGGGCAAATTCAACCCCAATTGGATAGGTCCTTACATCATCAAGTCTATCTGGTTAGAAGAAAAAAAAGTCATTCTCATGGATTTAGATGGCCTAGAGACCTTACAATCAATCAACATGGACAAGCTACAAAGTACTATCCTTAACAGGCTTATTGGGCTGAAAACTTGGAATGGCGACCTAGGCAAAAGTTAGAGTTGAAAAATAAAAAAAAATAGAAAATGAAAAACAAAGGAAAAAATGAGAAAGGAAAAAGAAAATTGATCTGCGTAAGGCCTGATTTTTATCTTTGGGATATGTAAGTAGCTTCATCTTGAAGTTTGGCCCTAACCATTTTCAACTCACTCGTCCCGTCTATGTTTGATTGGTATATTTTTTACATGACTAGGCTATCTTGTCCGTGCTCAATCGGCTCATCTTCGTTCAATTCAGTTGTCCTATCTCTTCTTTACAACAGATGCAGCAGTAAGAAAAATGAAGTTTAGATTTGAGATTGTGCATCTCAAAGGGTTGATTTCTTGTTGGTTGGGTAGTGGCCATTTGCAAAAACAAGTTTTAATATTTTTTAATAAAGTCAACTATTTTTCTCGAAAATTTTTCTTTTTTTTTTTTCCTGCAAAACCTAGTCCATTCTTTGAACCAAAAGGAAAATTTTCAGTGATCGCAGCTTCACTTACATGATGTCAAAACAGATGGAGGAACAAGCATGTTAATCTAACTCTCATGTTAGTCAAAATCTTTTTACCAAAAAAAAAAAAATAAAGAAAATGTCAAAGCAATGAATTAGGGACATAGTCAAGTCAAGAATTTTGTCTTCTTCCCACACTCTTGAGTCTCATGTTCATATTTCAGTCGACCGGCTAACCATTCAATCGGCGTCCAACTTTTGAGTTGACTCCAAGTGTGTTTCTTGATTATTTCAACCAGCCAGCCGGCCATTTGTTTAGTCAGTTTATCAATTCATTCAACTGGGTGGTTCATGAATCAGCCAGCCTGTCAATTTTTCAGTTGGTTTGACAACTAATCAGCTGGTTGACCAATTAATTAGTTGGCCGACCAATTTTTGAATCTAGAATGGAAAACTGTAAAATTTGTGTAGGCTCAATAGTTTGTCTTATAGAGTCTTATTTTGAATGCCTTTAATTTTAGCAAGTGTAAATAAGTGTGCTTGGTTTGTTTTTGCTTTGTCTTTCTTTCATTGAGTCGTTTTGATTTCTAGTGAGTTGAAGGCTTAATGTCCAATTCAGAATTCATTCAAATTCAACCATTCTTAGATTCAAATTCAAAAGGAAAATGTTTTATTGCGCAAGTGTTGTGCTATTCATGCCATGATGTGCAAAAACAGAATTCATTTTATTAAAATTCAGGGAGAAGCCCCAATCAGCATTACAATGGGGAAAAAAAGATAAGGAAATTTCAAAAAACAAAAGAGAAATTCTAAAGCATTGGTGCTCTTTCCTAAGCAAAGCAAAAAACAAAACAAAAAAAAGGGAGAAAAGAAAAAAACAAAAAGGAAAAAAAATAAATAAAAACATAGAGAGGGATCATTTTCTTAATTTTTGGCAACAACCCTACAGCAAAATTTACAAATCGACTTCATTTGCAGACAACTTTGTCGCTTAAGTCTCCCTATAGTTGCCTCACTTCATCATTACTTTTGAGAAGCCCTTGAAGACTCTACCTCAGCATTGGCAGAGCTCCCGAAAGAAATTACTCCCCACCAACTATCAAATGCGGAGTACAAAGCACCTCCAAATTGGGCTGCAGAGGTCGCCTACCATTTCAGCTCCTCATTTTGCTTCTTCAAATTACTGATCTTTACTTGAGCATCCTTATACATACTTTGGAGCAAAGAGAGTTGTGCATTTAACCGATGTACCTGACTTGTCCTATTCTGTAGGCAATAGGACAAATTTGAGACCACGGTCACCATTTCCACACGGGATTTCAATGTGAAGTGGTTGGAATCGATATCAGATTGCACTGCCATTGTTTACTTAACCGATAATACAAGAAAGTTGAGAACATGGGTAGGGGCAGGGACACTCTGCCGAGGCATAGAAGGGTTGTCCTCAGTATTTTCAATTGAGGGAGTGTTAAGGTCATGGAAGGGAGTGAGGGGACGGAAGGAAGAAGCCACGATAGAGGAGCGTACTACCTTCAAAGGGAAATTGGTAGAGTAATGGCAGGAAGGGAATTTGTAGCTCTCTGCTCTATCCCTTTTAGGCCTCAGTTTAAGAAGAGAATGGAGAAGAAGAAAATCCCAAGAGAAGAGTGGATTGCTGAGGCAATCTTTGACAAACGAGGGCCTGTCCAGCTTTTGTCTATCAGGTGCGTTGTGATTATTGAAATCCCAGATACGGCGCTTGACGAAAATGAACAAGGCAAAGAGGGAGACAAAACAAGAGAAGAGTGTATATATGTATATATTTGTATATATTATGTTTATATTATGTATATATATGTATATGTAAACCGTATTTGTATATATTCTGTATATATATTATGTGTGTCCGTGTATATGTATATATGTATGTGTACCATATCTATATCCATGTGTTCGTATTTGTATAGATGTATGTGTCCGTATATGTATATAGTTTGTCTGTGTGTATATACTATTTTGTATATCGTTTTTATTCGTATGTGTATATATGGTATGTATAGATATTTTTAAAAAATCAATAAAAAAATTAGAAAAAATTTAAAAATTTTAAAAAAAAAGATAAAGAAAATAATTTTTTGTGCATCCATCAAATTATTTTTGTGCACCCATCAAACTGTTTTTGTACATCCATCAAACCATATTTGTGCACAATTGTACTATTGTAGACACCCCATTTTTGACCGCCCTCAAGACTTGGACGTCACCGCTTGAACACTCGGTGATCATCTATGTTTGTGTTCGTCTTGAGTTCCCGGAGGTCTTGGCCACGCGCCTTGCCTCAGGATCTCTCGACTCGACTGTTTTGTGTTTGGTTTTGCACCAAACACTTGTATTTTGCTTTGGAGGGCAGGGAATGGCTTGTTGGCCATCCCCACACCTCGCCGGCCATGGCTTGAGGCTACCGGCCATTGGTTTGTTGCCATCGGCCAAATGTTTGGCCGACCGGCACTCTTTTTGGTCGGTCGGCCATTTATTTTGTCAAAATAGCATTTTTGGCTGGCCGATCACTATGCATCTGCTTTTGCAGATATTTTTATGCCAGCTGTGCTAGCTGGAATGCACCTTTGCCCCCCTCCATACACGTGTATGGAGGGATTTCACTCTTGCCAAGCTTGTTTTGTAAGCTTTACAAGAGTGATCTTCTAAAGAGGAGGCCTCTCCTCCCTCCTCTAAGGTTAGAAAAAAGCTCAAGAGGTCTGGTTTTTAGGGTTAGAAGTGTGTGTCTATTCTATCTCTATACCTCCCTCTCTTGTGAGTTAAGTGTGTGTTTGTCCTTACTATTGCACACAAACAACTACCATTACACCTTCCCTTAGTTGCTAAGGCATTAGAGGGTTGATCTTGGACTTTTTGAGCTGGTTTTGATCCAAGAAGAGGTCTGGTCTTGTGATCTTGGAAGTGTTCTTCAAGGGTGAGTGTTCTTGCCTTTTATTTCCCATTTTTACATAGCTTTTTGACTATCTTGCAACTGTTTTTAGACTTTGCATATAACTAATAAAAGTCTTCTTTTTCATTGCTTAAAATAGTTGTTTAAGGGTGTTTTGTTGTTTGGGGTTGTTTGACCCCTCTTAGGGCTTGTTTGGCCCCATTTTTGTGCTATTTTGGTGAGCTCTGGGACCACCTTGTTTGGGCCTCCTCACCACTGAAATCCCTTAAGATTTCAGTGGTGAGGATGGTGGTTTAAGGTCCCAAGAAGGAGAGGGCCACCCCCCTCCTTGTTGTCTTCAATATGTGCCATTTAAGCCTCATGTGTGAGCACCATTTTTGAGACCATGTTGGCCATGTTTCAGTAGGTATTTGGTAGTATTTTGTCATGTTTTACCTCTATTTTTACTTGGTTTAGACACACCATGCATGCCTTGCATACATGTCTTGTAATGCCATGTTTTAGCCTTAACATGCTTTGTGCTTTGTGCTTTGAGCTTTGTTCTAGCATGTTTTTGTCCAAGCTTTGTGAAGCTCTTGTACTTGTTTTGATGTGCTAAAGGTCTGTTTTTGGCCATTTGGGTCATCCATGCTTTGCTTTGTATAGCTACCATGTAATCACCCTTGTATGCCTTGAGCATTGACCCCTCTAGCATGCCATCCTTGCTTTGTTTCAATGGTTTGGAACCACTTGTCATGCCATATCAGTCCATTTAGCATGCTTGTATGCTTGCATTTGGTGTTCCTTTGAAGCCTTAAAGGGTTGGTGTTTCATGCCCCATGTTTGTGCCATTGCGTATGCCATCATGTGTAGGCCTCTAGGATGCCATGTCATTCTGTTTTTGGCTTTGTTTTAGCATGCTAAAACTCTGATTTTGGTCATTCAATTCATGCCATGTTTAGTTTTGTTAAGGGTAGTTCAATACCTCTTTGGTGAGCCTTAGACCTCGGACTTTGCTTGCATGCTTTGATTGTCTTGTTTAGATTGATTTGGCATCATTTTATAACATGATTTCAGAGTTTATAATGCATGCCATATGCCCATGATGTTCCTCTTTTAAGTGTGCTTAAAAGTTGTCTCTATATGCCTAAGTGTTGGACCTTGTATGCATGCATGTTTGTATGTGTTTTGGCCTTCATTTCTATGGCTTTTGGCCACTGTTTTGGGCCTAGTTGAGAGCTGCCCAAATTAGTCTAAGTCCACTCTTTACATGTTGTTACATGTCTTACACTTTGCATGCTGTGATTGCATCATGTATTGCATGTCCATTAGCCTTGTATGTTGTTGCATACTTGGCCCATCACATGCTTGTTTGTGTGCTTCAACATCCGTATTACATCTTGTATGTTTGTTGGTTAGCATTGATGCTTCATGCCTTGTGTGCTTGTTTGCATTGTCATGTTGCATACTAGCTCACATGCCTAGGTTGCATGGCATTGGCATGCATGCTTTGCCTCTTGAATTGAGTATGATAGAGGTTGAGCTCATTGTTTTTTGTGTGCATTTCATCCCACATTGAAAATGCATACTTGGTTCTTGGGCCATCACGCATTGAAATGCGCGATTGGTGGTCCGGGAATCGAGTACCATGCCCCTTTGAGTCATGAATATGATAAGAAGTGTGGTTGGTGCAAACATTGCTTGAAATGCATTGCCATGCCTTGTTTTGCCCTCTGCTGCTGTCAAAACAGGTTCTGCAGGAAGCTTTGGCCGGTCAACTACCCCAAGTGTCGATCGACCATTTATGGATGGCCGATAGCTCTATAGATGGTCGATGACCACCCTGCCATGGCCGGTGACCATTCCCCTTGGCCGGTGGAGTTCCACAATGTCCATAGAGTGTTCCTTGGGAATTGTGCCATTTTCAGAGGAGCAGAGCAGGGAAAACAGAGGCAACTTGTGCATGGTAGCGGATTTCCGAGCGAAACCAAGCATGCATGCATGCATTGGGCCCTCTTCCCGAGGCTGCTTTTACTGCTTAATTAGCTTAGTTAATTTGCTTAACTAGTTAATTGTCTGTAATATTTAATTAGCTTGATAGTTAGTTAAATTGTATTATTCTTTCGGTCCCTCCGAGCGAGGGTGAATTTGTAATAAGTGTGGGTGCGTGTGTGCATGTCTTCCAACCCCCACTTCTTTCTCCCTTTTACTTACTTGCTTTGATGGTTAGTATTAGGGCACGTTTAATTTAGCATACCTTACGCTATGCATGCGTGCATCATTCATCAAGTATTACATGCACCGAGCTCGGCGCATCATGCTAACCGCATAGCATTTCAAATCTAACTTGAATACATGTTATTTGTTGCATTCCACATGCCATACTAGGATTAGCCGAGCCTATTATAGTTGCATTTTGCATGCGATGCATTAGCCACTTAACATGGACTAGGATCATGCATGATTACTAATTAGTTCATTGTTTTGGCACGGAGTACGAGGTAAGTATTTATGCTTTAGCATCTCGCATGAGTGTGAATGTTAACATGATAGCATGCTTACCACGTGGCTATATGCTTATGTGATATAACTGCATGAATGCCTGTGGGTGAAGGTTGGATTGTTTGAATTGGGATAATTCATCGAAATCCGTATTTTAGCCTACTCGCAAGTAGCAAAATTCAAACCATTTTCCAAACAAACGGAAATGCGATGCTTTGTTCCGACTTAGGCAATTTAGTCTATACTTGTTTTGTTGTGCGCATCACATAGTAATTCTAGGCTAATAACCGGTTTAAGGGCGCATAAAGTTTTCAAAACTAGATATCATGGTTAGTAGAGGCCGATCTTCGGATCGGGCGAGAGGGGGTGCTCATAGCTGACCTTCCCCAATCGTACCCAAGTTCCCGAGCCGAGGTAACTTTGGTGATGACGGACACGTGGCCTTAGGCAAACGAGTCAGGGTTTCCTAAATTCCCCCATTAAAAAATATTTAGGTGGCGATTCTGTATCTAGCAAAGCAGTCCATGTTTGGCACTTCTTTACAAAAATCTGTTTTCCAAAACGATTTGTCGGATTTGGACTCTTTGGTTCAGATTAAGAACCGTGACAATCGAGTCCGAACTGTGGCACGTGAGGCCCCACGCGGGCGCGTCCACAACTATTAGACTATTTATGTGCATCGATCGCATGATTACACTGTTCATGTGCATCGATTGTATAATCAGGCCATTCGTTTGCATTGATTATATAGTCAGACTGTTTATCTATTGCTCAATCTCATCATACTCTTTGCATCCATCTCATAATCACACCTCTCTCTGTATGTCCATCACATCATTGCACTATTCTTGTGCGTCTGCCGCATCACATTCTCTTTGTATTCAACATTTCCCAGTGAATCTTATTTAGGCTTGTCACCATTTCATCACCATAGTTCCTCCTCTCATGATTTCAACATGGTTGGAGTGTGTTCCTCTTCTTACGATTTCAACGTTGTTAGAGTATGGTCCTCCTTTCACGATTTCAACGTGGTTGGAGTCTGTTCCTCCTCTCATGATTTCAACATAGTTAGATTGTGTTCCTCTTTTCACAATTTCAGCGTGGTTAGGTATGGTCCTCCTTTCATGATTTCACTGTGGTTGGAGTCTGTTCCTCATTTCATGATTTTAACATGGTTGGAGTGTGTTCCTCCTCTTACGATTTCAGCGTGATTAGAGTCTGTTCCTCCTTTCATGATTTCAGCATGATTGGAGTGTGTTCATCTTCTCACGATTTCAGTGTGGTTAGAGTATGGTCATCCATTCACAATTTTAGCATGGTTGGAGTATGTTTCTCCTCTCATGATTTCAGCATGGTTGGAGTGTGTTCCTCTTTTCATGATTTCAGTGTGGTTAAAGTATGGTCCTCCTTCAACATTTCAGCATTGTTGGAGTTTATTCATTCTCTCATGATTTCAGCATGGTTGGAGTGTGTTCCTCTTCTCATGATTGCAGAGTGGTTAGAGTATGTCCTTCCTCACACGATTTCATCATGTTTGGAATATGTTCTTCCTCTTCACATGATCTCAGCATGGTTAGAATCTATTCATTCTCTCACGATTTCAGCATGCTTAGAGTTTGCTTATATTCTATTCCTCATCTCAAGATTTCAGCGTGGTTGGAGTTTGCCCCTATTTTGTTCATCTTCTAATGATTAAAGCGTGATTAGAGTGTGTCCTTCCTCACATGATTTCAGCCTGTTTGGAATATGCTCTTTATCCTCTTATGATCTCAGTATAGTTGGAGTCTATTCATTCTCTCATAATTTCAGTGTGGTTGGAGTTTGTTCCTATTCTATTTCTTCTCTCACGATTTTAGTGTGGTTGGAGTTTGCCCCTACTTTGTTCCTCTTCTCACGGCTTTAACATGGTGAGAGTATGGTCCTCCATTCACGATTGTAACAACGTTGGATTATGTTCTTTCTTACATGATTTAGTATCTTTGGAGTATATTTCGATTTGCATTTCTTCCATTTATGTAGAAAATATGTTTGCATCATTCATGTAGAAAGCATGATTGCATAATATTCTTTATTGTACTCACATCAGTTAGCATGCATCTTGTTGTTTGCTTCTTTTATGTGTCATCTTTACAGACTTATCATCATTGCATTTTGTTGCATCGATCCTAAACTTTTAAAAACAATCAACTTTGCAAAGCGTGTAAGTCCAACTTTCAAATTGCATTTTGAGCATATCATTTGTGTTCTACCCATAAACTACATTGGTTTGATTCTTTGCAAAGAGATACATAGGCAACCTTCGGGTTCAACCAATTGCATTTGCATCTTGTTTGTTTGCTTAAGTCATACGACCTTGTCAAAAAGGGTCGTCTTCGGGCTTTGACATTCACTCACATTATGAAATGACTTTGAACTCTGTCAAAGAGGGGCAACTATAGACACCCTATTTTGACTGGCCCTAAGACTTGGGCACTCTCTTTTGATCACCCGATGATGAAAATAAGAAAGTGTTTCCCACAAAATCCTCGATAAGAAATATGAAATTTGAGCTTCATTTCTAACCCTAAGTTTATTTTGGCCAAGTGTTCAAGACCTGTTCAAAACTCACTTTTGAAACTTTCTTTCCGCACTTTGTTCAGAATATTTTTGTAGTATTCTGAGGCTCACTTTTATACTTCAAAATGAAACATTTTCTTAGAAAATTGAGCAAAGAATAGTACAGAAATAGGAGGAAATGATGATAATTCTATCGAAAAATCTTGTTTCGTGTAAATTAGTCAGGCCACAGTCAATATTTTTGGCCGGCTGGCTAGCTAATTTTGTCCAACAATAAGGCATTTTCAACATAATTCTTATTTAGTGCATGTGGGCCACCCTACTATCCCACGTTCTGAGCCACCCATGCACGAAATGCAAATACGCTCTGTCTCTATCATCAATATAGCTGGCCTCTTCATAAAAAGAATAGGAAAAGCAAGAACCCATCATCTTTCTTTATCCTCCATTATGGTTCGTCCTCCATTATTGTCTCCCACCTTATTCTCCACTAAGCCCTCCACCATTGCCTATGAAAAGAAGATTAGATTGTCGGAATAGGGGCTGGCTAAGTTTTTTTAGAGAGAGCTTTGAGCATAAAAGAAAGTTTTTTTAGCAGAGAGAATTCTTGGCCAAAATTGTGAAACTTCCATACACTGTTTTGTATCACCAACACGCTGTTGTCTTACCTTTCATTCTGAAAAATTAGCAAAAACACATCATTGTAATCAATTATTAGGCCTTGACAAAAGAAAGAGTGATTGTTGATTGAAAGTAAGAATTAGAGATTGACTCAATTCCCCCCCCCCCAATAGATTGTTAAACAATCCAGTGAACACCACTTCTAGCAAGAATTTCAGATTTTTGAATTGAGGATTGGGAACATGTTTCATACACTTGAGGGTGATAAATAGAGATTTTGGAAATCAAGAAGTTCATCCTTCCTTTGAAAAGTGAAATTTCAATCTCTTTCATTTTCTTGTGTTTTTCTTTCTAATATTAATATTCTTGCTTTAATTTCATATTACATTGAGTTTCTTGATGGTTAGTTGAACCACCTACATATTTCTTGCTACTTTTTCACTATTTTTGCAACAAAAGAGGTTTTCTGCCAGGCCTAGTTGGCCTGCTAATTAATTGGCTGGCCGGCTCTCTTCTTGGTCGGCCGACCAATTCTTTCTATGACAGAATAGTGTAGTCTTCTAAGGTTGAGCAGAATAGTTTCGATGGTTTCTGAGGCAACTAAAGTTGCTGCTTTTGTTTTATTTTGAGAGATTTGTGAGGTTTCCTTGTGTTGTAATATTATTTGTCCTTCCCCCCTTCATTCGAATATGTAATATTCAAAGTGATGTAATAATTCCCCACTCTCGCTTCTTTCTGTCCCGTTCATTTATTTGCTTTCCCTATCTATACATATGTAGTATATCATGCTTGTCATCATATCCATGCTTTGCATCCATGTTTTATGCCTTAAGATCTGGCTAAATTTGCATTTGTGAGTTTAATTGATTATTATGTGATTTTGTACGCTGCCTCATGTTTTGAGATGATTCACATATCATATCTTAGAAGCCGAATCTTTAGTTGCATTTCATGAGTAAATTGCATTAGGATTTTGTATATAAGATCATGCATATTTCAATAACTTTGCTTTATAGCTGTTCGTGGGACGTTGGTAGATATGTAAGTTTTTATGCTTTAGCATCCTACCATGTGGCTACTTGCTTATTTGATATAACTGTTTGAATGCCAATGGATGGAGGTTGTGTCACTTAATTTGGAATGATGTTGATTTTTATGTTTGTAAACTCAACTTCTTTAAGTAGTACATCCTTAAAACTCTTTCAAAATACATGAAATCAAGTTGTTCCAAAATAAATGACACAATCTATACTTGTTTTCTTCAAATAGTAATTTTTAGGATTTATTAAATAATTGGAATATGAACATATAAAGTTAATAAAATTCATATCATGACTTAGTAGAGGCCGATCTTTTGATCGGGTGAGCGGTGGTGCTCAATTAATGACCTTACCTTCTCATACCTAAGGTTCCGAGCAAAGCATCATTGGTTATGACAAACAATGGCCTTGGCACCAGTCACGGGTTTCCTAATTTTCCAAAATATTAGATGGCAACTCTGAGATCTAATGACACAATCCATTTCTGGCAAAGGTTTTTGCAATAAAATGTATTTTCTATAAAAGTTGTCAAATCTGAACTCTCATCTACGTTTCACATTGCACTCATGAGACTAGATCGAAGATGTTGAGGGATTAAACTGTTAACGCGCATGGAAACTCCTCGGGGCGGTGTTACAATAACACATGTGGAAAAAGTATTACACTATCATAGCTTTCAATAGCTTCCACAATCATCCATCAATACGACACAATTCCCAAGATTCATATCATGTTAAGATTTCCAAATGTATTAGCACATCATTAAATCTCATCTTTAAATTCAAAATCATAAACTAGGGTTTTGTAAAAATTGGGATTTTTTTCATTTCCTTAATCCATCAAAGAATCATTAAGAAATGACCACTTTTACACAAAAACTTTCAAAACATTTTAACAATTTGAGCGAAATCCCCATCTTCAAACATCAACACCTTTTTGATCAAAACCATCTATCTCATACATCATTATATTTGAGAAAATACTAGATACTCATATCAAAATATAGATATACAAGGTTAAAGGTATTCCTACCTTAAGATACAGAGAGAAGGGTTGAAGACCCAAACTTTGACAGCGCACAAATTACGATCCAATCAGTTCCAAATGTTGCCCTTGACGTGCTCTGCCCTTTTTCCTCAAGGACTAAGGGTAGATTCTACTTCTAAAGGGATGAAACCAAGCTTGAAGGTCCAAAAATGGAGGAAAGAAATATATATATATATATATAGAGAGAGAGAGAGAGAGAGAGAGAGTTTCTATTTATAGTGAAAGGGAAAAATGGGTTATTGGGCCCAAGAATACATAAAATAGAAAGTCAAAAATCCCAAAGAGTGGGGCCCAAACGTGGCTGAAGTGTTCTTGTTTTTCTGTCAAGTGTCGACACCTTGATGAGAGGTGTCGACACTTACGTCCAAGGGCACGAAGGTTGAGATCAACATGGGTAGAGAATCAGCACCAAAGAACCCAAGTGTCGACATTAGAAAACACAAGGGAAAAAAAAAGGGGGTGCATGGGTTGACCCCAGCATGCCCAGGTGTCAACATTTCCAAGTAATGCGCACCTAGGTTTTGTTCCAAACTAGACAGTGTCGACACATGGAAGGGGTGGTGTTAACACCGAAAAATAAAATGCCTTAATGAAGATCACAGGGATGCAGGTGTTGACCCCAAACTGCCTAGGTGTCGACACCCAAAAGCAGAATGGTGAGAAGAAGAGGATGGAATACAAGTGTTGACACCTATATCAAATTTCTAAGGTTCTATATCACTTTTTTGATAGATCAAAACGCTAGTTAACATTCTAATCAAGGTATAGATCGAATCTCTCACTCAACCAACATCAACATACACCAAGGGATTTAAATAACAAAATAATGGAATTACATGCATCCCAAAGGCTTACAAACCACAAGTGTTACAAGTTAGACCTTTAATTTATTGTGTATTATGGAAGATTTTAGCCAGTAGATCTTGTTTATGAAGGTTGATGTAAAAGCCCTAATCTCTGAAATGGTTTTGTATACTAATAGGGTACCAAGTGGCACTATCCTTCCACTAATGATAAATATAGATGCCCCCTAGTGTTCCCCAAACACCTAACAATATGTCCCATTTTTCACTACTTTTCACCAATCATAATAGTAGAATGCACTATATAGATATACCCTATCTGCATACAAAAATTACTCCTAATTTCTAATTGTTTGAAGCTCTTAAGAGATGAGACAAGTTAATGAATTTCATGATTATAGACTTAAACTAATTATTGTGAATAGAAAGTACATCTAAGAAAGGAAAGCAATGATTTTTATGAAATGAGTTTATGTTATAAAGGTTGGTAATTTAAATTTGTGAATAACTAGTGGGACATGTTCATGGTGACTAGATCAAAAGCCATATTTTTTTTATTTGATGATGTTCCTAAGAATTCACAAGCTATATTAATGATTGTGAAGCTACCTGTGAATTAGAAGAAATGGAAAATGAAAGTTGATGTGAATTTAGGTTATGTTGGGAATTGAAGAATTATAGAATTTAACTAAAGGAGTTATGTATTGCTTTAAATTAATAATGAAGGTTAGGAATTTAGTTGATGTTGGAAATATCGAGATTTGGTATGGAAGTACTGTTAAATAATTATTGTGGATGTCAAACTAGATGACATTGATGATATGGAAATTATGGCAAAATTATGAGAGTTATATTGTTTGATTTAAATGGTTTGTGGTATATACTACATAGAGGTTTTGTCCTTGGCTATCGGCGGAGAATGATTTTGTTTGATTAAGTCGTACGTACTATGTGATGTTGGTTTACTTGCTTAGTTTAATGATGTGGAAATATGATAAATGATGAAAGTGTTATATGGAGGTTCCGCTTTCCTTCCGATTTGCCCCCGTTAAAGCGTGTGGACTATTGGGCTATATGGAGGTTTCGCTTTCCTTCCAGCTAGCCATCAGTAAAGCGTGGCACTTTGTGATATGTTTTAGTTTCCTTTCAATTAGCGCCTGGTAAAATGTATTGAAATGGTTTGAACTAGTTGTTTATGTTGGATTGAAAGATGCCTAATTGCCCTTCCGTATTGAGGCCGATAAATGTGGGAGTATATGAAAATATTTTATTGTTAAATAACATGTGAGATTTTGATAGTTATGTGGTAGGTAATCGATGGGTGTAATTGGTATGTTTTAAAATGATAGTGAGATTATATTCCATTATATGATTTTATGCAATTTTAGATTGATGATAGTGGAAGGTATGTTAATTGTGACTTAATGTTTACAACGAGAATGTAATCGACTATATGTGAAATCGTTTGTGAAACTAAATGGAATTGAGGAAATTGTTTTTGAAATACGAGTAATAACTAGTAAGAATAAGAAAAGAAATGAGTTTTCTTGATATATTAAAGACGGATTCTCTTTTAAAAGTATACGTATGTATGTATATTTTGAATATAAAAAGGAAGCCTTACTTATATATGTACAACATCGAGCATTCATGATCATCTTTATCTATAGAATGTTATTGATTGGAATCATCGTAGATCCCTACTGGACCTTTGTGTTCATCCCTATTGTTAAATAATTTTTTAGGTGCAAAGTTGGATGCGTCGTCCAGAGCCAATGAGTTGCTTTATTGTGGATTTGAAAATGATTAATTGTAGGCCAAAATGCCAATGTTTGTAAAAAGAATAAACTCTATTCATTGTAATAATTTTTATCCTATAATTCCATTGTAAGCCAAATGGCATGTGTCGTAATTTATTGTGTGAATATTCTATTATTGCATTTATGCAAGAGAGAACTTTAAATGTTTAATTTATCTTATTTTGTTTCCGCAATTGTAGCTTGGAAATGGACTTAATAAAGGGATTTGGTGATGTATTCGGTTAATAAAATATCGAGATGTTACAATAACAATTGTGCATAATACTCTATTATTGTGTTGCTAGACTAACACTACTACCTGATCTCTATTATTAGATTTTTCAATTGACGTCATCTTTATTTGTTAAATGACACACTTATAATTTTTATTTTCATTGATTCGATATATATATTGAGATTTAGAGGGTTCGGAGTTGGCACACTTTAGATTTACAGGATCCAACCCATGATGGTTAATCAAAATAATAAGGAAATGACAATATTAAATATAATCAAAAGGCCTCTCTTGTGTATATATATCAATGCCATTCAATACATGAGATTCTCCAATTACATATATTCTATATTCAACATATAAGTGGAATGAATATACCATATGTAATTGAAAAGAAATAACTGTAAATGTAACTAAAATGCCCTTAGGCTTATATCAAATAAAAATGGTATAACTCTTACAAAATCTCATTCAACCTACACAAAATGGGCCCAAGGCTTACAAATCGAAAGCGCTCTCTCTTAGCTCATGCACATATCCTATGCCTTGCCTCAAGGTCGGAGCACACCATCAATGCCTGAAAAAAATTTCAGACACGTAAGGTGAATATATAGTCCAGTAAGATAATTTTTCACAAGATAATTCGTCTCTACATATGCGCATGATCATGATCCTACATATGTATAAAATGTTCAAAATGGTTTCTCATTTCATAAAATGGTTTATATCACTTTCGATGACTAAAACCGAACATTTCATTAAAATAATGTTTCTCAATTTCATTAATTTCAACTCAGTGAATCCCCCTAAGGACATATATCTGCTAGTGGTTCTCGCTAAGTGTTACGCCACCAAAATATTAAAACTTGACTCATCGAATTCAACCCATATTTATAGTTCAATTCTCATTATCAATATATGAAACGTGTGGAAACTGTATGTTATCTTAATAAATCATTGATCATTATCATACTAAATCTCTGTATTCTATTCATGAGTTTCAAATTAGGATTTACAAAAGAGAATCATATGCAATGATATATGATGTGAATCTATAGCATGTGATTACAAGAAGTAGTACTGAATTAAATACAAGCAAATGCCGTAAAGGTTACAAGTTTCAAGGCCTTGCCCAGTCACATTAAGTCAAGAATGAGCTTTATGCAACAAAATCCTCCAAGCCTTTCACCTTGGCTAAGGCACACTGTCAAGACTTGTAAATGGTTTTTCAAATTAAGATGAGCATAAAACCCAACAGAGATAATCTTAATGATTTGCATGAATTTTAACAATATTATGCTGTGAATGCAATGTAATGACATGCTCAAAACATAGTTTTCTTTCCCAAAACTCATGCCATTCACTTTTCGAAAATCACAAGCAATTCAAGCTTTCATTTCATTAAAATATGGGGCGGTAGATACGACTCTGAAAATCCCTAAGTACTAGTAGTCTCATAGAGCATTACTGAATCTACTTTATTGGCTCTTAACTGGAATGAAATTGGAACCTAATTTGCACGTGTTTTAGAACTTTCACCATGGACCTAAAACCAACTTAATTCTCAACAAACCTTTTACTATGGACCTAAAGCCAACTTAATTCTCAACACGCCACACCCCCAATCAGATTCACCAAGGTATTTATCCCATTTTTCAACACATTTCAAGTATTCTCAATAAACCAATTTGAATGGGCTTCTCAAATACGATGCGAGAATTAAATCATGATGCCATGCGATGTTCAATGATATGCATGACTTTGTAAATATTTCAATTTACCTAGTTTGCATGCAATTTCTATAATACATCAATGCAATCCTCTACCGATTGCCAAAACAGTTATCTCCATCTCAATATTCCAAATTAGGCAATAAATAGAGCATAATACAATATTTCCCAACAGTTTCAAATAGGATAATATTATCTCATAAATTCTCATAATGCCATCTCTTTATGGATAGAAAATAAAAATAAAATTTAACTTTTTTTCTCTTGTTAGTTGGATCATACACTATAATGGAATATTTTCATTATATCATTTTAAAGATTGTCGAATAACCATAAAAATTTGTTAATATTTTAAATTAGGAAGGAATCATTATAAACTCTTTAATAATATAATGAAAATATTATATCATAACTTCGTAACGGAGAGTATCATAATCGTATAATGAATTGTTGGGTTTTCCTGAGCAATTAATTAGCAAAGTCTAATAATCTCAAATGAGGACTGAGGATGGTTTTTGGGTTTTTTGCTCCTCACATTCCTGGGCTTTGAAAAGAATGAGTTCCAGCAAGCAATGCTAGGACTTTAAAAGAAATACAAAAAATAAATATGTATATATATATATAAAAGAAGGCGGTAAGGGAGAGTTGAGGAGAAAACCAAAAGAATTGGGGGTCTTTGACCATTTATATGTAACAGTTGTACGAGAGGCACTCGAATGTCTCGAATCATTTTTTTTTTTTTTTTTTTTTTTTTGCTGTGTCGATTTGGATTTTTTTTTTTTTTTCAAAGGTTGTTATTTACAAGGATATACTAAAAAATTAGACATTTCGCACTAATTCAGCCTATGTGGTTTGATAAAGTAAGTGAGTTAAGTTAAATTAGTTTAGTGATAAAATTGACTGATCAGTTAGGCTGCTGGTTAAAATTTTTTAATTCTATATAGTTTTGTACCAGTTTCTACTATATTTTTATTTCAAATCAAGAAGACTAGAAGAAATTGGAGTCTTCCTGATTTGAAATAAAAATATAGTAGGGACTCGTACAATACTGTATAGAATTAACAAATTTTAACCAGCAGCCTAACTGATCGATCAATTTTATCACCAAATCAATCTAACTCAACTCATTCACCTTATTAAACTACACAGACTGAGTTAGTACGAAATGTCTAATTTTTTTATCACATCTTTACGCATAACCACCCTAAAAAGCAAGAAGAATGAAAAATCAATTCAACACAGCCAAAAAAATTTTTTTGAGGCATTCCAGTCTCGAAATTTCAGATCTCAAGCATTACATGTAAAAAATAATAAATAATAAATAAAAATAAAAAAGCAAGGGAAAGAGAGAGTTGAGGAGAAAAGCAAAAGAATTGGGGGTCTTTGACCCTTTTTCACCTCAAAATACTATCATACACAGATCCCTATGGAATGCAGGGGTGCTCCCCAGCATTGCTTGCTGGAACTCATTCTTTTTGTTTAGTTTAAAGGGACCAGCTTTGTTCTCTTTGAAGATAGAGAAGCGGGGAGAGAGAGAGAGAGAGATTGATTTTGTGGGGGATGTGCATAGACTACAGAAAAATCAAGTTTATGAGACGGGAGAGGGGCTGCAAACAATGAGATTTTTTGAAATGGTTAGTTCATTTGCTCCCCAATGATTGACATACCTTGAAACACAAAGAAATTCTCAGGGAAAAAGAAAGAGTAAAAGAGGAAGAAGATGAAGTCCATGAATGACAACAACAATGGCAACGATAGCAATACTAACTGGTTAGGTTTCTCTCTCTCACCCCAGATAAAAATGGAGGTTACTTCAGACCCACATCATCATCATCAGTTCAATCATCAACCTCAAGCCTCTCCTATCACTGATGTTCCAACTAGCTTTTATCTCTCTCCTCCACACTTAAACAGCTCTGCAATCTGTTATGGTGTTGGAGAAAACAGTGGCTTCTACTCTCCCTTGTCTGTTATGCCTTTCAAATCAGATAGTTCTCTTTCTATCATGGAAGCACTCAGTAGATCACAACAAGAAGGTTTGCTTTGCTTTGTTCTCTCTATCTTTTACCTTCTTTCTGTTTTGTGTTCTATGTTTTTTTTCAAAAAAGAACTCTTTTGTTTTTTGGGTTGTGTAGGGATGGTGCCAAATTCAACCCCTAAGCTAGAGGACTTTTTGGGTGGTGCAACAATGGCACTGAGCCTAGACAGCATGTATTACAACCAAAATGATGAGCAAGAAAACAACAGACAACACTGTTTAGACCTTATCCATCAAGAACCATTTAGGCAAAACCAGAGAGAGATTGAAGTTCATCATCACCACCCATATTATTCTGAATTTTCATGCAATGATGGGTTGTACCAGACTCCATTGGAGGAAGAAGAAAGCACTGAGATCTCTACAATGGCTGGTCATCACTACTATTCAGAGCTGAACAACAGTATGGTTGGTGATGGAGGTGCTTCTGGGAACTTACAGTCTCTGAGCTTGTCAATGAGCCCTGGCTCTCAGTCAAGTTGTGTCACAGCCCCAAGACAGATCTCACCCACTGTAACTGAAATTATGGCCATTGAAACAAAGAAGAGAGGGTCTTCAAAAGTGGCTCAAAAGCAACCTGTTCATAGGAAGTCTATTGACACTTTTGGGCAAAGAACTTCACAGTATAGAGGTGTCACAAGGTCAGTTCCTGCCTATTTGTCTGATCCCATCATCATCATCATCATCATCTTTCTTCTTCTCCATGGTGTTTATTTATCATTGATATTTCCATTCTATTTCCCTATAGTTTGCCTTTTTGGCCAATGATTTCTTGTTTGAAAACACTTAAAAATTATTATACTATGTGAAAATTTCGAATATTCTACTATGATTGCTAGTTTTTTTAGACACTGCCAAATATTTTCTTTTTGTTTCTTTTAATTTTGAAGTGATTTTGTTTTCTTTTTTCTTTTATCTATTCATGTTTGAATTTTAATCTCAATACATATATACCTCCACCAGGCATAGATGGACTGGTAGATTTGAAGCACATTTGTGGGACAATAGTAGCAAGAAGGAAGGACAGACCAGGAAAGGAAGGCAAGGTTTGTATCAACACAGAAACAAAAACCTCTTTTACACTTTGTGTTTGTAAGTTTTGTTTTGTTACTGCAATATATTGGGATCTTTGTGTTCATGATCTGACTCTTTTTTTATATTTATTGCTTGTCATGTTCATGCTTGGTGATTCTATTCCAATCATATGATGAATTTTTCAGTTTATCTGGGTAAGCTTATTTCTTTTAACAATAATAAGAAATTGCGAGTAATTTACAATTTACTTTATTGTTGTCTTTTAATTTATTGAATATGTGGGGACTTTAGGAGGCTATGACATGGAAGAGAAGGCTGCAAGATCTTATGATCTTGCTGCTCTTAAATACTGGGGACCCTCAACCCACATCAACTTCCCGGTATGATTCAGTTCTGTACTGGTTTTGTTTTCATTTTTCAAAAAAATAACAAAATCAAAATTTTGATTGGTGAATTGTTTTGGAGGAAAATTTTCGAAAAGAATCCACTTTTTAAATACGTCAAAAGTTTTCAAATTTGAAAATGATTTTTGCATAAAATGGAAAACACATTTTCATTATTTTGTTTTTCGAAACATGAAAAACATAAAAATAACCATTGCTGAGCTCTCTTTGCAGTTGGAGAATTACCGGCAAGAACTCGAGGATATGAAGAACATGACCCGCCAAGAATTTGTTGCTCACTTGAGAAGGTAAAACTGTTACACTACTTGTAGACACTGATTGCAGATTACAATGAAAAAATAGAGTGATTGTGATTTCTAATGTCTCTCTGCTTTACTTTGCAGGAAAAGTAGTGGGTTTTCTAGGGGCGCTTCGATGTACAGAGGAGTGACAAGGTTCTATTCCCAATCCGATTTTATAGAACTCCATTTTCTTTAATCATAATTTTTTAATCCCACTTAAAATTTGAGTTTTAATTATGGGTTTTACAGGCATCATCAGCATGGAAGATGGCAAGCTCGGATTGGCAGAGTTGCCGGAAACAAGGATCTTTATCTTGGCACATTCAGTAAGTTACTTTGCGAATCATTTTCATTATCATTTAAGCGAATCAATTTGTAAGTAGTGAATATGTTTGATTAGGATCATCAATCCTTGTGTGCTTCAAAAACTTTTGGAGGATTCAATTTTTATGTCACTGTCTGCTCTCCCATGTTTTTACTTTACTGAGCAACTATTGATGCTTTCTTTCATAAGGCTGATCATCATTTACTTTATTCTGTATATATGCATAGCTGTTTCTCAGTAGAGCACTGTAACTTTCTTTAAAGCTGTTTTCTCCTGACTAAATTCCTTGATTAAAGGCTCAAATGTATATTCTTTTGTGATAAGATTATTATTATTATTATTATTTTATTTTATTTTTTTGAATTAAATTTCAGGCACTCAAGAGGAAGCAGCAGAAGCATATGACATAGCTGCAATCAAGTTCCGCGGATCAAATGCTGTCACTAACTTTGACATATCGCGATACGATGTGGAAAGGATTAGTGCCAGTAATACTCTACTTGCCGGGAGCTAGCTAAGCGAAACAAAGAGAGAGAACCAAACATTGCGACCATTGAATACAACCCTTCTACTAAGAACAATGATGAGACCATCCATCCTGAGAATAGTAATGGGAATTGCTCAGATTGGAAAATGGTGGCTTGCCAAAATGCATGTGTGAGCTCTGTCAATGAAAAACAGCTCGGCAATGGAAATTATCGGAACTCTTCTTTCACCGTGGCATTGCAGGACTTGATTGGGATTGATACAGTGAATACTAACCAGCAAATCATGGATGAGTCAGCGAAGCTCGGGACTCATTTTTCGAATCCTTCCTCTTTGGTTACAAGCTTGAGCAGCTCAAGGGAAGCTAGCCCGGATAAGACCGGTCCCTCAATGCTCTTCGCAAAACCGCCATTGGCTTGGATTCCATCGGCTCAGCTGAGGGCTGCTGCTCCAATCTCAATGGCTCACTTGCCTGTTTTTGCTGCTTGGAATGATACCTAAAGGCTGTCTATGTTTGGTTACATGTAAAGTCTTTTAATGAACAAGGAAAGGAAAAGAAAAGAAAGAAATTGTTCGTGTTGGGTGGGGAAAAAGACAAGGGGATGTAGGATTTTGCCTCAGTTTTTTAAAGGTCTTTAGTGGGATGAAAATGGGGATTAAAATGGAAGACAAGGGGTGGGGACCCAGTTATCTGTATGTAACCCAAGTGTTTGAAGCTTTTCCTAACTGAAAACTTTTGGTTAATATTGAATGAAGATTTTGCAGAATGGAGGGTATGGTTTAGAAGGGTTAATGATTCAAGTTCCATGGAATGATGTTTGGCAATATAGAGGTCACTCATAATTATTAGCACAATTAAAATGAAAAAAACAATTATGCCTAAAATCAATATAAAATGATGAATCATTTTAAAGTAATATATTCTTCAAAATTGCTTGTATCTTCTAAAATTGACACACTAGTTGGTCTTTAAATTATGTATGTACGAAAATTTTGTAAGATATTGTTTTTCAAAAATATTGAGAACATGGTTCAAATTTTAACCCAAACGAGTCTTTTTAACCTTAGGTTAATAATTAAAAAGTTAAAAAGTTAGAAAGTTAAAAAGATTATAAAAAAAAAAAAAAAAATCAATCCACTCTCCAAATGAAAACATATGTAAATTTACAAAAACGTGAAGAACACATGATAGATTATAATGATACAGTAAGATTTATTTTGAATATTAACTTTCCATATCCTGGTTTAATTTTAAATTTCCATTGTAATTTCCGTGTTCTTAGTATTAGTGTTAAATCTAATTCATAGATTCAAAGTTCATTTTTTTAGATATTTTGTTTTTGGTATACATCACATTTTTCTGATTACCATATAATTGCATCTGCTTTTCTTGTGGTAAGTACAAAACCAGCTCAGTGTTTTCCTAATAATGCAAAAAGGGGGTTTTGTATAAGTTTGACCACAATGCCTCATTTCATGCCTCAATCTGCTCCCCAATCTACATTACACCATCATTGCCAACTCGCTCTTTTGCTCTTCTCTGACCTTTACCTAAAGGCAACAACACCACATTCCCTCCCACTATTCAGAAAAGGGTTTGTAGAGATTCTCAAGTGAGAGGACTTTGGATTGTTTATTTCAGGATATCTAGTAATGGTCATTATTGTTTAGTTAGGACTTTGTCTGCTATTTTCTTTGAAGCCTTTTTGGTTAAAAATCTCTTTTAGCTTTTTCAACTTCACTATACTTGTAATTTCACTAGTAATAATGTCGGACCTAAAAAGCAATTCCATGTCCTGGTATGGTGTGGACATTTGAAAAAACAATTAATTCATTGCCATTGATTGAGAGAACTCCCCACGTGTGTAGTTAGAAAAAAGTTAAATAGGATTTATTATGAGAATAAAAATATCAAACTAATAATAAACTAAAAATAACAAATAAATATTATTATTAGAGATAAAGTTTAGAGAAGTCTGAATGGTGGTTGAGACACGCAGATCACGATCTCTTTAGGAACGATACACTTTCTGTACCGAGTTGAATGGTGTTCATTCCCCAAGAAATAACGATATTCAAAATCACTTGTGTGTAGCAAAGTGAATCAACGAACCTTAAATTGCCCAACACTCACTTGTAAACTCAATATAGTAAACTCACAAAGAAAATAACAGAGCAAAAGAAGAGGAGAAGAAAGACTTCTTTTTTGTCTGTTTAGAAGGAAAAAAAAAAAAAAAACAACAACAACAACAACAACAAACGTTGAAGTCTTATTATATACACAATTAAATAACCATAATTTAGATATTTAGGATATATTATAGGATAACCCAAAAGATTAGGAAACTAATATAACTTTATAAACTTATTCCTAAAAAAATGTAAATATCAAATAAAATAAATTAAATAAGTAAAATTAAAGACAATTTTAAAATTACAAAATAACAATCTCCCACATAATTTAAAATTGAAAAGAGTGTTTTTACTGCACAATAGGTGTAGGTATCTTCCAAACTTAAACCTCTACTTTAGTATTAATAAGTTTCAATTTGAAGAAACCATAGTAAACAAAGTTTTGAACTAGATCCTTGTGATCAAACATAGACTTACCACACGCACAGTACGAGCAATTATCATGGCTTGGAACGGTTTTGCGCGTTAAATGGTCATGCACACATATCTTGTTTCTACAAATGTCTTTAGGGAGCAACCAAATGTCCCACAACAGCAATCCCATTACCACACTTCTATAGATGTATCCTCCAAAGGTGATTTGTGACTAGCACCCTGCATAAATCCTACCTTGGATACATTCAGAGCTAAGATCTTCCTACAACCCATCACAATAGTGAGCACTATCACCATAGGAATAGGACTAGGGAATTTCCCTATAATATTTTTAGTGCTCTTTCAAGTCACCCATCAACTTCGTTATTACCTATTGAACCTTATTCATGGGATCTCCAATCACAAAGGTTAGGTATCGATTACAATGATTAATTTATGGGTTTCAGTCCCATTCCCCTCAATGATTCAACGACTAGCCTGCGTGCTAATCCTTTAGTAAAAGGTCTGCTATATTCTTTTCAGACCTCACAAAATCAAGTGCTACAACACCTTGAGATAATAACTATTTAATAGAATAATGTCTTATTCTAATATGTCACTTTTTTCTTATTTAAATTTGCATTTTTTTGCTTTAGCAATTGTAGCTTGATTATCACAATGAATAGAGACAACAAGTATGAGACTATCAGATAATAAATTCCCTAGCCATTTGGCCTCAGTACAAGTCAAATCTAAGACAATGAATTAAGCTTCCATGGTAGATCTAGATATAACAGTTTGTCTAGAAGATTTCCAAACTATTGCACCACCACCTAAAGTAAACGCATAACCACTAGTTGCTTAGTTTCATCAGATTCAATTATCCAATTAGCATCACTAAATCCTTCTACCATATCAGGAAACTCACAAAAATGAATTTCAAAATTTATTGTACCTTTAAGGTATTTAAAAATTCTTTCAATTGCATTCAAATGTTCTAAACTAGGATTAATAGTGTAACGACTCAATATACAAACAACAAAATAAATATCAGGTCTTGCGCAATTAGAAAGATACATCAAAGATCCTATTATTTGAGCATATTTATTTTGAGAAATACTTTCACCCATATTTTTCTTTAAGTGAATATTAGGATCAAATGGAGTAGATGCAATTCACATCACAATAATTAAATTTCTTTATCAATGGTCAACATAATGTTCTGTGACAAAACAATTCCTTTATAACTTTTAATTATTTTAATACCCAATATAACATTAGCTGAGACTAAATCCTTCCTATCAAAATTACTAGATAAGAAATTCTTAGTATCATTAATAATAACTAGATTACTAAGATCTATAACCAACATTATCTAACATTATTAGAATTAATTACTAAGAATCTATAACCAATATTATCTAAGGCATACCCAATAAATACACAATCAAAAGTTTTCGGTCTTAATTTTCTTTTTTAGTAATTGGTATTAAAATTTTAGCTAAGCACCCCCACACTTTGAAATATTTTATACTAGACTCCTGATTTTTTCAAATTTCATAAGGTTTTTTTTCTGAATTTTTGTAAGGAACTTTATTTAATATATGACAAGCAGAATATAAACTTCACCCCACAAATTGTTAAGTAAACCGAAACTAGCTAACATAGCATTTATCGTATCTAGCAATGTTCGATTTTTACGTTTTGCTACTCCATTAGATTGTGGTGAATAAGGTGGAGACTATTGGTGAATAATTCCATATTGTTCACAAAAGTCTTCCATTTCTATTGGTGCATACTCACCTCCTCCATCAGACCTTAAGATTTTAATTTTCTTTTATAATTGATTTTCTACACGAGCTTTATATATTTTAAATTTAATATATAAATTTATCAAATAATTCACTTTTGTAACTTATTAAATATACATAGCAATATTTAGAAAATCATCAATAAACATAATAAAATATCTTTTTTCACCACGAGTTACCACATTGTTAAGGTATGTGTATCACTATGTATAAGTTGTAACAAAGATGTATCTTTTTCAACGGATTTAAAAGGTTTTTTAGTTTGTTTAGCTTGTACACATATTTGACATCTTTCCTTTAAATTAATTACAAATTTTTAAATTAATTCTAAACTCATCATTCTTTTAATAGTGTTCAAATTTACATACCCAAGTCTAACATGCTAAGTATTAGAACATTCTACATTAGCAATAAAAGAAGTAGAGAAAGAATAACATGCAATTTTATTTAAATTAGAATCCATAATATTAAGACTAAATAAACCATCACAAAGATAACATTTACCAATAAAGTTATCATTCTTAGTTATTACAACTTTATTTGATTCAAAAACAACTTTAAAACCATGCTAAACTAACAAAGATGCACTAATTAAAATTTTCCTAATATCAGGAACATGCAAAACTCCATCTAAGGTGATTATATTGCTTAATGTCAATTTCAATCTACCTTGTCCTTCACCTAATACCTTGGCCAAGCTCCCATTTCCCATGCTTACAATTCTTGTGCTTGATTCCTGATAATAAGGTGAAAAATATTTATATTAGTACACTCGTGAACATTACCACCCAAGTCTATAAACCAATCATTTGAGCTAAAAACAATATTTAACTCAGGATCACTAATAAAATACTGCTAGCAGGGTTAGTGGAGCTGGCCCCCACAGTCATAACATTAGCTTGTGGTTTAGAGGTTACTGAAGAACCACGGGCTTTATGGGGTTGACCTTTTCGATGATAACAATCTCTAGCAATGTGATTAGTCTTCCCACACACCCAACAAGGCACTATTTTTCTCCGATATTTTTTGCCTTTTGATTTATTATTAAGATTGTTATTCCCATTCTTGTGTGCACCATTTTTCTTGAAATTAAAAAGTTTGGGTTTAAGATTTTCTACAAAAAAGTGCCATGGCTCGAAAATCAAACGGTGCTTTCCTCAATATTTAGAGATACTAATAATTCATCAAAGGTATAATCATCACGTTTTTGTTTTAACATTCTACCAAATTCTGACCAAGATGGAGGTAATTTTTAATCAGTGAAGCAACCAAAAAAATATTAACAAATCCATTTCTTTTCTTTTTAAATCATACAAAATATTTTGAAATTCATGCACTTGTTCCATAACTGATATACCATCAATCATATGAAATCTAAAATTTTTTTAGCATAATAACATTTAAGATCAGCATCTTCAGACCCATATTTAAAATCAAGTACTTCGCATAATTCAATAGAAGTTTTTGTACTGCAAAAAATATTATAGATAGAAGGAGATAAAGCACTTAAAATCCTACCATAACAAAGATAATCTTTTTCATCAAAATCATCATCATCAGATTTTTTGGATGAAGTTGAATCCTTACCAGTCTCAACAATTTCTACAGCCTTAGAAGTTTCACTTTTACCAAAATCATTTTCTTTTTCAAAAACATTTTATTTTCCTTTTGAAATAGTAGCTTTATGAATCACTGAATAAAGACCCAAAGTAGTTAACCAAAATTTCATCTATTGTTGCCAACATCTAAAATTTTGACCATTAAACTTCTCAAGCTTGGAGGAATTGGTTTCATCAAATCCCATATTTTTAAAAAATAAAAAATAAAACTATAATTAACCCGACAACTTCTAACAAAAAAATCCTAATTATCGTTCCTAAGATTGTTAGAAAAAATTAAACAATATTTACTATTTGAATAAAAATACCAAACTAATAATAAACCAAAAACAACAAATAAATATTATTATTAGAGAGAAAATTTAGAGAAGCCTGAATGGTGGTCGAGGCACGCAAATTGCGCTCTCCTTAGGAATGATACCCTCTTATGCACCGAGTTGAATGGTGTTCCTCCCTCCAAGATACAACGACCTTCAAAATCACTTGTGTGCAGCAAAGTGAATTAATGACCAATGAATTTCCCAACACTCACTTGTATACTCAATATAGTAAACTCACAAAGAAAATAACAGAGCAGGAGAAGAGGAGAAGAAAGACTTCTTTTTTGTCTGTTTAGAAAAAAAAATGTTGAAATCTTATTATATACACAATTAAATAACCATAATTTAGATATTTAGGAGATATTGTAGGATAACCCAAAAGACTATGAAACTAATATAACGTTATAAACTTATTCCTAAAAAAATACAAATATCAAATAAAATAAATTAAATAAATAAAATTAAATACAATTTTAAAATTACAAAATAACACTCTTTGCACACGTGCTAATTCAATGGCAAATCTTGAATATTAACAATTACATAATGTTAAAGACAATAACAGCGAGATTATCTGTGCTTGTTAATAGAGCTCCTACTGAGGAATTCAATCCACAAATAGGGCTTAGACAAGGGGATTCCCTGTCCCCTTCTTGTTTAATATACCTGCAGAGGGTTTGAGCATATTAATGTCAAGAGCTTTGGATTTGGAGCTGATAAAAGGGGTAAAGATTGGCTCAGGTGGGGTGAATCTTACTCACCTTCAGTTTGCAAATGATTCATAATACTGTGTGAAGCCATGTTCGGGAAGTGCGAAATCTTAAGAAGATACTGAGGTGTTTTGAGATGCTATCAGGTCTGAAGATAAACTACCACAAAAGTATAGTTAGTGGAGTGGGTGTTCCAGATGAGGAGATGTTTGAGTTTGCTTCAGTGTTAAATTGCAAAGTAAAAACTCTACAATTTCAGTACCTTGGTCTCCCAACTTAGGAGGACTTGAAGCCAAGGGTTTCATTTTGTCTATTTAATGTAATTATTTTTGTACAAGCCTTGGGTTTTAAGTGTATTGAGTTGAACTCATTTTGTTGTACTCAAGCATCGACTTGGAAATATGTAGCCATTAGGGCATATAATTACTTGACTTTATTTTTACTATTTTAAACTCGTGTATCCATGTCATATGCTATAGATTCAAGATCTAGGATTTATGAATATGTACCACATATGTCATCATTTGTATTGATCAAAGTTATAAATGAAATAGAAGATATGATGTTGTTGATCATTTCAAAAGAATGTTACGAGATGGGCTATTGTTATTTATTTCGAGGCGTTACAACTTGTTATCAGAGCCACCAGGTTTCAATACTTTGGAATTGTGGGATGTGGTTTTTACCACAATGGGTTATCTCACTAGATGATATTAGAAGTAAACCTTGTATGCTATGTGATAACATGCTTAAGTGACTAAATGAGTATGGGGTTTAATTTCTTAGATATTAATTGACCCAGCGAGTTTCTAGAAGTCCTGTTAGAAGAGCACTTGATCACTGCTATTTCTAACTGGAACTCTATCAATGTTACGGGACAATCATTATCTACAAAGGAAGTTCATTTGTGTTATGTGAGTAGGTGCTGATGCGGAGTGAATTAATTGTTGTTTACCATATTAGGACATGAATGACATAGCTTCAGCATATTTGTAAATGTGTTAATCTGTTGTGTTACCTTTATTAGGATGTTAGGACGTGGACGTGGTGGTGTGGGCATGGTAGGCCTAGGCGACAGAAAATGTCGTTACCAGATGATATTCTGGCACAAGAAGATAGAGTTGGCCAGGCCAACATAGTCAAGCCAACAGGTTAGCAAGCCATGGGCTCTTTGGTCCATGAAATGGCTAGAGCTTTATGGGAATCCATGGACATTCTCGAGGCTAAGAAACAAGTCTACGCTCATGTCGTTGGGACAGTGCCATCGTTTTGGAAGAGGGAATTCTTCTGATTGAATCTAGATGAGTTTTTAGGGGATCTGAAAGAGCCACAGTGTCTTGAACAGTTGTTGAAGACGTTCGAGATGCTTGGCATCGAGGACAATGGTTTGAGGGTGACCTTGGCATTCTTCCTACTGAAGGGAGACGCGGGTCAATCGTGGAAGTATGCGCGTGGGTGCATTGGGGTGACTTGGGAGGCCTTTGTCAATGCCTTCAAGGGCAAGCTTTTGCCTCCCGCTGTTAGGGAGAAGTTGAGAGACTAGTTCTTGAAGCTCAAGCAACTAAACACACTAGAAGCCAAGTTTGAGGCTATTTTTACTAGCCTCTCTAGATTTTCACCAAAACTTGTGGCGACAGAGAAACGTCGTTGCATCAAGTTTGAGAAGAGGTTGAGGACCGGGCTCCTTTTCAAGGTAATCAGGTCTATGACTAGGGATTACAATCGCCTTGTGGAGGCGACGACTCATTTAGAGATCGTAATCTAGGTGGAGGACGAGCGGATGAAGGGCTCCAAGTAGAGAGTTAGGAGGTTCAGGGGGAGACTCGGGACAACAAAAGACCGAGGGGTTCCACCCCACAGCAGTCCTAGGTAGCACAGTTCAAATCCACTTTTCATGTGTCGAGTTCTGGTGCATGGAGAGGTAATCAGGGTGGGATTACTTGTTTCAAGTGTGGTCAGTTGGGCCACAAGTCTTTAGTTTGCCCGTAGAGAGGAAGAGGGCAACTATCTGCACCATCGTCGGCTTGTCCTTAGAGCCAGAGTTAGGGGAGAGGACAACCGCCTACCTGTTATTAGTGTGGGCAGTCAGGGCACTTGAGGAGGTTTTTTCCTTAGGTAGGTAGCATATCTGGTGTGTCTAGTTAAAGGCAGACACAAGCCATTAGCCTACTCATTCAGCACAAGCCTCGAAGGCCACTCAGGGAACCTCTTCGGCTCAATTAGTGTATCAGTCCTATGTTCCGAGGGGTTAACAGGTAGAGCAGAGACCCACAGGCATGTGTATATTGTTACCACTCTAGGTTAGTTGCCAACATCCTCTGTTATGAGAGGTAACTTTCTATTGTTCAATTATATTGCCAATGTGTTGATTGATATTAGTGTATCTCATTCCTCCATTTTGTCTGCATTCACATCAGTTTTGGGGTTAGAAGTGGCTCAGTTAGCGTCTCTGCTCAAGGTAAAGTCACCAGTTAGGTGAGGTTGTCTTGGACTGGGGATGTCGCAGTTGTGAAATAAAGGTTGCCGATCGTCGACTTCCTTTTGCTTTCGTATTGTTAGACATATCGAATTTCGATGTCATTTTAGGCATGGATTGGTTATCTTCGTAGCATGCTGTTATAGATTGTTACCGGTAGAGGGTTACAATGTGCACCTCAAGTGGTGACTATTTTTATTTTCTAGGGCACCTAGCTGATAGAGTTTTGTCGCTAGTATATGACTTACATGGTTAGGGCGAGCTTAATTGTCTCCTTGCAATTTTCTTAGATAGTGAGAGTGATGTGGTCCGAGTTAAATGTCATGGGTAGTTTGTGAATACCCAGACGTCTTTCCTGAAGATCTTACTAGTTTACTACCCCACCAAGAGATTGAGTTCTCTATGACTTAGTGCCCAACACGACACCGATTTCCATAGCATCGTATAGATTTGCACCCACCGGGTTGTATGAGTTGAATATTCAACTCCAAGAGCTGTTGGATAAGGGCTTCATTCACCCTAGTACATCGTCTTGGGGAACACCAGCTCTCTTTGCTAAAAAGAATGATGGCACATTGTGACTATGTATCGATTACCGGAAGTTAAACCGGATAACTGTTAAGAACAAGTATCCATTACCTCGTATAGATGATTTGTTTGACCAGTTGAAAGGGTCTTGTTGTTTTTCTAACGACTTAAGATTAAGTAATCACAAGTTGAGTGTGAAGAAGAGGATATTCAAAAAACGGCATTCCGTACACGGTATGGCCACTATGAGTTCTTAGTAATGCCTTTTGGGCTAACCAATGCACCGGCTTCGTTTATGAATTTGATGAATCTAATCTTCCGTGAGTTCCTAGACCGTTTTGTAGTTGTCTTTGTTGATGACATCTTAATCTACTCACCTTCTGAGGAGAAACACGAGGAACATTTGCAGGTTGTACTTGAGTTGCTTAGAGCACTCTGTTTATACGCTAAGTTCGGGAAGTGCGAGTTCTGGTTAAAAGAAGTTAAGTTCTTAGGTCATGTGGCATCTGGAGAAGAGATGACTGTAAACTCTTTTAAGATAGAGGCAGTGCAAGATTGGGAATAATCTAAGAATACCTTTGAGATCTAGAGTTTCGTGGGCTTAACCGAGTATTACTGATGTTTTGTGAAAGACTTCTCTAGATTGGTCTCACCATTGACTAGATTGACGAGAAAGTGGATTAAATTTGTGTGGAGTGAGACTTGTGAAAAGTCGTTGTAAGAGTTTAAGGTTAGACTCACCACTACTCTAGTATTATTATTCCAGAGAGGGGTTTGGGTTATTCGGTTTATTGTGATGTGTCTCAAGACAGTGTAGGTTGTGTATTAATGCAAGAGGGGAAAGTGGTAGCGCACAGTTCGCGACAGTTGAAAACACATGAGAGAAATTATCCTACTCATGATCTAAAGCTAGCGATGGTGATATTTGCCTTAAAAATCTGGAGGCATTATTTATATGGAGAGAGGTTTGAAATGTTTTCCGATCATAAAAGTTTGAAATATTTGTTTTCATAGAAGGATTTGGATTTGAGACAAAGGGGGTAGATGGAGTTTATGGAGGATTATGATTTCAAGTTACACTATCATCCGGGAAAAGCCAATGCAGTGGCCGACGTCTTGAGGAGAAAATCTATAAGTAGTATCGCTAGTATTGCCATCCGGGAATGGGAGATGTTGGGTGCTATTAGCGAGTTTGACTTACATCTTGGCGAGTCTGTTGAGTCAGCCGTTTTGTTCACTATAGTTGCACAACCTATATTAGTGAGCCGAGTTATAGAAGCACAGCGGGGTGATCACGAAGTACAGGCTATCCAAGGGAAGATATCTAGTGAAAAGGTAGAGAAGGGCTTGAACATGTATTTTGAATCGAGTGTGGGGTATTTCGATCGTCTTTTCATGCTAGAATCTTATAGGAAGGAAGTATTTTGAAAGTTCCACCATTCACACCTTACAATAAACCCGGAGGCACAAAAATGTACCACAACCTTAGCTGCTAGCTTTGATGGAAGGAGATGAAGAGATACGTAGTCTTGTTTGTTTCGAGATGCCTTACTGGTCAATAAGTGAAGGCTGAACACCAACGACCAGCAGGTTTGTTGCAACCCCTTACCTATAGCCAAGTGAAAATGGGAGCATGTCACGATGGATTTTGTTGTGGGTCTTCCGAGAACTCAACGGGGTAATTATGTCGTGTAGATGATAGTCAATCGGTTAACTAGATCAGCACACTTTGTACCCATGCGCACAAATGACTTGATAGATTGTATTGCCGACCTTTATATTAGGGACATAGTTCGACTTCATAAGGTCCCTATAACTATCGTTTTGGATAGAGATTCACGTTTCACGGCTCGGTTGTGGCAAAGCCTACAGGATGCCTTGAGCACTAAATTGATGTTTAGCATCGTTTATCATGCTCGGACTGACGGGCAGTCCGAGCAAACCATTCAGATCTTAGAGGACATGCTTCGAGGTTGTGTTATGGATTTTAAGGGGTCATAGAAGAGGCATTTACCTTTGGTGAAGTTTTCCTATAATAACAGTTTCCAAGTGAGTATTGGTATAGCACCATTAGAGGCCTTATATGGTTGACCGTGTAGATCTCCAATGTGTTGGGCCGAGGTGGGTAACGCACTTGTGTTAGGTCCTAAATTAGTCCGGAAAACGATAGAAAATGTCGCACTTATCTGTAAGAGGTTGATTTTGGCTCAGAGTCCCCAGAAAAGCTATGCCGACTATAGGAGGAAACCTTTATCTTTTGAGATAGGAGATCACGTATTGCTGAAAATATCACCGAGATGGGGTTTAATGAGATTTGGGAAGAGCGGGAAGTTGTCTCCTAGATTTATTGGGCCTTTTGAGATTCTAGAGCGGATTGAAGAGGTAGCTTATCGTTTGGCCTTATCACCCTAACTTTTCGAGATTCATAACGTGTTTCATATTTGTATGCTCTGAAAGTAAAAGCCTGATCCTTCACGTGTGTTGGATTGGACCGAGTTAGAGGTAGATGAGGATGCATCGTACGATGAGAGACAAGTACGGGTTTTAGATACTCGGGACCAAGTCTTGCAAAACAAGACTATTCCATTGGTTAAGGTGTTGTGGCAACATTATGGGGTTGAGGAGGCGACTTGGGAGCATAAGACAGAAGTTTGTGAGAAGTATCCAGACCTATTTGTTGATGTTTAAGACTTGTATTGAAAATCTTATTCATGTCATAATAGGTGAACATTGTATATGTTTTGGAAAGTTGAACTGTAAAATTCCCTATTGATAGACTTTGTGTTATCGTTGTTGCTTGTATAAATGGTTACAAGTTAATCTAAATCCAGTGATTGTTGGTTTTATTTTAATTTCGGGGATGAAATTCCTTAAGGGAGAGAGATTATAACGATTCCAGTTTAGACTCGACCTATTTCTTGCTTTTAAATCCAGGAATCCATGTCCTTAACTATTATTCATTTCATTTTCATCTTGTTGCTAGTTGAGTTTGGCTATTTGGGAGTTATGATTGCGTTTGAAACAGGTTAGGAGTTAGTTTTTCAAAAGAGTTGTTGCCTAGATTTTTGTCTGTTCGCTCGAGTGGTCTTTCTTACACTCAAGCGGTCTTTTACAGTCTGCAAAACTACTAGTCTTTTCTATGCTCGAGCAGTCTTTTGCAGGTCTAAACTTTTGGAAAGGGGTCATTGTGCACTCGAGCGGTGATTTTGGTCGCTTGAGTGGTATCACTTATTGTGCTTGATGCCCGAGCGGTGTTTTGGTCGCTCGAGCGGTCTGCGTGTATGTTAGTCCAAGAAAAGGGTATTTTGTGTCACTTTTTCAACTCTCTCTCTCTCTAAACATTTCAAAACCCCTAAATCTTCACTTTCTCTCTCTCTCCCCCTCTCTAGTTCTTGTATTCAAGCTCCAAATACTCCTAATTCATTGGTTTCTTCACCTTAGCCATTTGGAGAAAAAGGTAGAGCACGTCGAGAGTTTCAATTTAATTGAAGGAGTTATTGTTTTCGGTTCTGCCAAACTTCAACCTTGCTCTACCTTGTCTTCTAATCTTGAGGTATGGATTTCTTCAACCTTTGATATGATTTTTATCTTAGTTATTTGTCTATTGATATAATATAGTGATTTGGAATTTTGGGTTAAATCTAGGGTTTGCTTTTCAATTGAAAAAAATGGGTTGTCAAATGGGTTATGGAGAAAGGTTGTGGGGATGTATTTATGATTGAGATATGTTAAAATGATGGATTTTTTTACTTAAAATTGATTTTGTAAGTAAAAGGGGTTTTGTCCTTAATTTATGGATGTTTGGTTTATGAAGAAAATGGAAAATGATGTTAGGTTTTGTAAGACTGGAATTATATATATGTTGACGGTGATGGTAGATTCGGATATGTAATATCACTGCCAACTTGAAAATGATGAGATTATATCGTTTGTTAGAAATTATCTGTTGTATAGAAATATATGTTTGGGGCTATGGGTTGAGGATAGTTTTGATTGTTATAGAAACTGCATGAGGCTTAGCTGAATTGAAACAAATCATTCATACATCTTACATTGAGCATTGTTGCATACTTAAACATTGAAAATGTTTTATTTTAAGAAAAAATTGGTGACTACCTTGGTGAATCTGGTTAGGGGTATAGGAGTGGTTATTATGTTGTCTTGTGTGTCCTTGGTAAAAGTCTAGAAACCCGCGAACCAGGTGTCGATACTTCTAGTTAGTACTGGTAAAATGGTTTTGGTAGTGCTTGTATAGCTATTGGCAGACACGTACCTAGAAATTTTTAGTGTTTTGTATCCACTGTCCTATTTTCTGTCATAAAAGGATTATTTTCATGAATTGATATATAATCTAGCATTGCATAATTTTGAGATGAAAATAAGAAATGTTTAACAAATAGCATGCATGTGCATTTACCTTATGACTTTGTTAAAATTCATATATTGCGTTAAAGTATCTCTACTAGATTTTGACTCACCCTATGTGGAAAACAATTTTCAGGTACTGATGATATACTTCCACCAAGGACATACTTTGGGAGGACTTGGAGCCAAGGGTTTTATTTTGTCTATTTAATGTAATTATTTTTGTACAAGTCTTGAGTTTTAATTGTATTGAGTTAAACTCATTTTATTATATTAGGACATATAATTACTTGATTTTACTTTTATTTTTTTAAACTTGTGTATCTATGTCATATGATATAGATTTAGGATTTAAGATTTATAAATGTATACCGCATATATCATCTTTTGTATTAATTAAAATTATAAATAAAATAAAAGATATAATATTATTGATTATTTAAAAAGAATGTGACAAAATAAATTGTTGTTATTTATCTCGGGAGTTCGCCCTTCTTTTGTGGCGCCTAAATTTTGCTCAAATTTAAAGATTCGAGATGATCGCCATGAACGCCTCTCATGAGGGCCACCCCTCTTGATGTCAGACACGGCAATTGTAACTGATTTATTTAATTTCATGAATTTTTTTTATTTTTTATTTTTTAACAAGAAAACAGAAGACAATGACAAAACCTGTTGCACACCTGCAAGCTAGATTGAAATCTTGAATATTAACGATTACATAATGTGGAGACATTGACAAAGCATTACGGAAAAGCAGGAAGATTTTTACCGAATAAAGTTGAATTAGCACTATGTTTTCATAGGATTTTTTTTTTAAAACTATAAGTCTTAATTAACAGCATAAAAGTAGTGCACCATTCAAATTAGGATAAATTATACTTTGCACTATCATGTTTAATTATTTTTTTAATTTGGTTCTTAATTTTTTTTTTTTTACCCTTTATGTTTCAAAATTTTCTCAATTTATTTTAAAAGTCAACTTATATACAAAATTAGACCAAAAAAATGAGACATTAACATGTCATAAAAATATTTTTTATCATATAACTCACACTTTCAACACAAACTCAAATCTCAATTAATATATATATATATATGACAGTTAACGTGATATTTTTTTTATCTAATTTTAAACATATATTAATTTTAAGAGTAAATTAAAACAAATTTAAAACATGAAAAATTTAAAACTAAAGTAAAAAAATTATCAAATATAAAAAGAACAAAGTGTAATCTACTCTTCAAATTATTACATAAAAATGCACCTTCTAATATTTACAAGTATGTCACATTAGGCACCGTGCTACTGGTATTCTCTTGCAGTGGGCCAAAGGATAAAGATTGAGAGCTCTAATTTTTTAGCTTTAAAAAGAGTTATATTGATATGGTAAGAAGTGGGGCCCACATGTGATGTGATATGTGTGCCTATGTTTTTATTTTTGTATTTTTTTTTTTTCGTCTTATCACATCATTAGAACTCTCTTTAGAATTCCAAAATTAAAGCTCTACATTATTATTGATGGGCCAAATTTAAGCGAGACCCATATTTGGGGATGGATCACTTTTTTTTTTTTTTTTATGTAGGGTATGCTGAGTCGGCTTATGCACACCAAATTAAGTCCTTATAGTCTAAACAAGCCTTCTGAAATAGAGTTTATGCCCTGTTGTCCGTAGTCCTAAAATATGCTTTTGTTGGTTAGAGAATTCGAACCTGAGACCTGGGAGGGATCACTTTTGAAATGCTACAATTTCTTGTTTATAGGAAAATTTTATTTTTTTATTTTTTTATTTTATGTGTAAAAAATAAAAACTTGTTTGGGTAAGTAATTTTTTAGAATAGAGTTGTTATATATAGTTCATAGGGAAACTCTATTGGTACCCAAAACTTATATAAAAGGAAGATAATAATGATATCACAATGTTATTTTTGTAAATGAAAGACATTTTCATGATATTTTTGTTTTAAAATGAAAGGTTCACACTTTATATATATATATATATATATATTTTAGGGTTAGACTTCTCTCATATTAAAATTTCAATATGACAAAATTTGAAAGCCTTATAGGGCTCACCATGGGTCCCGTTTTGATTATCCGAACTGTTCATTTTATAGGGCCAGCAATGTATATTATTCATGAAAAAAATTAGTTCTATTCGATAATCATAATTTTTTTCATTTTATTACATTTGTGTTCGAAAAAAGTGACGACAAATATACTTTTGAAATAAATCATCTATTTTTTTTAGAAACAAATGTAATAAAATTAAAAGGACTACGCCTATGGGATCGCCTAAAAAATTTTCATGGATAATATACATTACGGGTCCTATAAAATAAACAGTTCGGATTATCGAAACGAGACCTATGTTGAGTCTTATGGGCCCTTCAAGTTCTATCATTTTGAGATCCTGACATGAGAAAAACCAAACCCTTTTATTTATATATCCTCACTCTAATCAAAATATTTAACATAAATTATTCACCCTTGTACGTATTTTTCCCATGACATGATGAGTCCCAATGTTTCATAATACATGTAGGGGTGTAAAATCAGCTCACTTGAAGTATGCCTGTGACCCGGCCCCATCCATGTACAACTAGGCCCGAGCCCTCGGGCCCTCTGTTTTGAAGCCCGCCCGACCCGAGGTTCGGCCCACCAGTTTGCTCAAGACCCGCTCCAAGCCCGTTCGAGGCCCAATGCCTTTTTTAGGTTATTTTGGTAGAAAAAAATTATTATTATTTTTTTTATAAAAAAAGTCAAGCTCAAGCCTAGGCCCGAGTACCCCCTAAGTCTGGACTTGGGCCTAGGCCGGGGCCAAAATTTGGTGGGAGCCGATGAGGTCCTACTGTATACCGGCCCGAGCTCAAGCCCAAGTGAAACAAACTAATTTACACCCTTAAATACATATAGGAGGTTAAATTAAACGGTGAAATACCTAATAATAGTATAACTTTTGGTTGCAGAATTATTTTTTTGTAAAATACTCTCTTTAACAATCCACTGTTTAGCAAATACCAAATTTTGTTTTCTAAGTACAATTTTTTTTTTTTTTTTTGGGTGCACAAAATGAAAAGCAATATAAGTTTGATGAGTATTTCAAACTTTTCATTATTATTATTATTATTGATAAAATATGAAAATACAACCCAAACATGCCACTGTTTTCTGGAACCAAACATGCCATAGTATAACATGCATGAATCGAATTGGAACGAGGGAAGAGGCATTGGTAGATGAATATGAACCATTCCAAAAAATTTCTATTCATATAAAATGAATATGTATATATATTATTGTCAATAACGACATTTATATCAAGTTTAGCAGATTATCAATATGTGGTGGATGTGAATGTGAAGTTTGACGAGAAGATCCCCCCCCCCCCCCCCCCCCCCCCACACACACACACAACACACACACACACACACCACACACACACACACAGACTCAAAAAAAAAAAAAAAACACACACACACAGAAAAGGATCCCAAAAAAAAAAAAAATTTTGATCCTGATTTGATGATAAAAGAAGGCATACATAAGAGCATTTCCAACGGTTGAACAAATTTTTCACCAAATTTAAGTAAAAAAAAAGTCAATTTTCTCATTCTGATACCAACAGCTCCAATCGTTCACTGTAGCATGCATCAAACAGAGAGGGTCGTCTGGGGGGTCGACCGGTAAGAGCAAATTTCTAGTTTTTGCCTTCATTTCTCTTGCTTGAAAAAATACTAAGGTGGTCGACCGGGGGGTCGACCCCGTAGTGTAAAATTTTCACAAATTTCTGCTTTAAAGCGGTCATCCGGTGGGACATCCGGCCGGACGTTCAGTAGGTCCAACTCAACGGCTATACACAGTGAATTGGTGAAAGGAGCAAGCCGTCTTCAATTTTGTGAAACGTTTGATATTTTCTCAATTTGATACTGTTTTGGTGCAACTGTTGGAGTACAAAAAATATTTTTTTTTATTAAATTTAAATTTAATATTGAATTTAGTGAACGGTTGAAGATGACCTCAAGACTAACACAAAAACAGAAGCTAATTTAAAGAGAGTTTTAAATAGTCAAAAAAATGCAACTCTTGTAGAAAATAATTGCAAAACCAAACAGGTGCCAGTTCCTCATTCATGAGACTTGACATAAAGTTATAAATAATTTTGATTAGAAATCTTCAAATGCTTTTCGAGTGTTAGTCAATAGGCATCATCATTAGAAAAGTGCTGTGGACAGGTTGGATAAACATTGTAAGACAGCATTTGGAAACATGTACCTGTGGTGTTATATAGTAATAACTTTGTGATAATTGAAAGACTTTTTTGCTAGTCAAGGAAATGTCTTGAGAGAGAATATTATGTGATTGCTTAGAAGGTAATTTGAAGGATAAATTGTACCCAAAAAATCCACAAAAGGTACAACCATTTCAATGTGGTAGGTAGGCGTAGCAAGGTCCCACACCTTCTAATCAATTTTATATATTATTATAAACACATTGTTTATTATTGCTTACTTAACACTCTTTTTGTTTTGGCAAAGATATTTTTTAAAAAATAAATTTCTGAAAATGTTTTTTTATTAAAAAATATTTTTTTTATGTTTGGGTATGTTTTTGAAATTAATGTACTAATTAATATTTATATTAGTGGTGCTAGTAGCGATGGTAGAATGGAGGTGAATGTAGAGGTGGCGGAGTAGTGGCGGCGACAGTAATATTGGTAGTGGAGGCAACGGCGCTAGTAGTGTAGTGATTGTGATAGTAATGAGGTAGAGATGGTAGTGACGGTGACTATAGGGCGATGGAGGTGGCGACGGCGGCGAAAGTGGTGATGGTTGTGGCCGTAGTGGTGGTAGGAATGACTATTTTAATTCGACCCGCAAGGGCCGGCCCGTACCCGCCCCGACACTTATGTGGGGCAGGGATGGATTTTGTTTTGATCATCCGCAACAGAAGTGGGGCGGAGACACATATCGCCTCCCTCGATCTGATATAATTAATATTATATAAATAAATAATATATATATATAATTACTCAGTTAGAATGTTAACTCAGATTTTGCTTCTTCAGACATTTTCAAATTTTCTTACGGTTTTTGGGGTGGAAAGAACTTTTGATTAGATCAACACTATCAACTGTTAGTTAATTTGAAGAATTTTAACTTTCGATTTGTTTCTATGTGCATAATTAAAATAAAATGTAAGAATCAAATGCTATATAGTTTAGATCCTACTTCTGTATAGATTTTTACACTTCAAATGCATGAATATAGATTTTTACACTCACTGATTATGTATATGGAAATAAAAAAAAAAATATTTAGTGTGCTAAAAATTTAAATGGTTCTAAATTTTTTTAGCTATTTAAATTGTGATAAGGTATCCGCAGGGGCGCAGGCGGGGAATGGCAAACCCATCCCAAACTCGTCATGTAGCCATCCCTGGGTAGAGGTGACAAAACTTTGGTGATAATATGGCGGTATTGACAATAGAAAATAGGCTTGTCCTCCATTGACAATAGAAAATATTTTCTATTATACCAAACGACAGAAAATACAAAAAAAATATTTTCTATCCAAATAAACGTAACGTTATAATAAGATTATAAAAAAATGATGTATCTATAGCAGAGTTCTTACTAATTAATTATGATTATTTTTGGTTTTTGAAAGAATTTTTTTTATTTTATTTCTGTTTTCGTTTATTTCTTTACTAATCTTTCACAAATTTCATTTTCAATCACAATTTAAATATTATTAAAATAAAATAAAACTCATGATTGATTGTCTAAGATAAAGGCATAGTTAAATTATGTTTGAATTATGAAATTGTTTAAAAAAAATTATGTTTGAATTATGAAATATAATTACATTCTATATATTTTTCTTTTTAAAATTTTTATATAAATTTATAATATGAATTCAATCTTAAAATTTAGGGGCCATCATTAATGGCACTGCACATAATTTCATTAAAGGTTGGTTTGAGATGTGGGTTGATTTTTTGAGTTTTTGACTAATCGTTTGGGAATATATTTTTTTAGTAACTTTTTTACTTTTTAGCTAAAATATGATGTAAAAAAAATTAGTATGTTTGGGATTCGTTTTTTTTTGAAAAGATGTGTAAAAAATAGAGAGAAAAGAGAATCTTTGACTTTTTGGTATAGGTTGTTGACTTTTTGATTTTTTAAAACAGTCACTTGCCAAACGAGGTCTGGAGCTAAAAAGTTTCGTTTGGAACGGACTTTTTGGCTTTTTTGACATTTGTGGGAAAAAAAATCTAATGATTATGGGTTAGATGTGATGTTTTGTCTTATTAGGTTAAAAAGTCTATTTTATTTTTTAATAACTATTTTAACCAGAAAGCCCGGAGCTTCTTCTTCCAAACGAGCTCTAAGTGTGCTTCTAGATTTGTCCAAAACTTTTTGTTTCATATACTTAAAAAAATTACCCTGAAAACAAAATAGGTAGATTATATTTATTGTGACCACACTAGCCTTGGGTATCAAATATTACAAAATATTGTTAAAACTTGCCATTGAAACTTATATTTAGGCCATTGAGACTTATATTACAAATTTTTTTTTTTTTTTTTTTCTGGACATCATAAAAAGTTAAAAAATCACTAAAAAAATCAATTGATAAAATAACCCTCATAATCAATTTTGTTACTCTCCTATAAATAAAACACAAAACACATTTATTTTTCACGAAATGTCACTATTTTTAGTGATAAGTATAATTAACATAATTAAAAAAAAATTCTCTCGCTCTTTCTCACAATTTAACTAATTTGTAAGTCAACCTATTTGAAAGTTTCTTTGCCACTATTTGTTATTATTTTTCATAAAATCATTCAATCTAAACCGATTGTAAATGGATTGAGAAATCCAAAGATAAAAGTAACAGTTTTGAGAGATTCAAAATCACATGTAGATGTTAAATTCACTCAGTTGAAGTAGGGGACCTCATAATCTATTCATCATTGTCTTATTTTAACAGCAGGCAGAGAGAGAGAGAGAGAGAGAGAGAGAGAGAGAGAGAGAGAGAGAGAATATGGATGGATGTTCCCTGCAGAGGAGGCTTGTTTCCTTAAACCGTGAGAGTAATATCTCTACCCTTAATTTGGACTCCTCTCAGTGGTCCCTCCCAAGAAAGACCTTCCCTCTCGTTTTGATTTGAACTGCAATATACATACTGTAGTACAAATTGTGTACTTAAATAAAATAAATAGATTTATATTGAATAATCACTTTGAATTTCAAAATTAAGAACATATTAGAATTTATAAAAATTCATAATGAAACAAAACTAGTAGAAGAAAGTAAACTGAAACCTGTGTAATACCACAGTGTCCACAAAACAGATTAACCGCCTCACTGTGAGTACTGGAGGAACGTCGACTTCTGTCTCTCAAGATACGACAGTTTAGACCGGGCTAACGTAGAAGCACCTTCTGTTAGATTTAGCGAACTGACAATGGTTGCACTCTCTCTAACAAGAACCAAATGAGAGACTACCAAAAGAAGATTAGAAATGTTTTTCTTTGGTGTAAAAAAACCATCTCCAACTTTCTTTCTTTTTTTAATCTCAAAACACCATTTCCATTTTCCATAAAAAAACTCTTCTTCTAAGTTGGAGGGGAAATCCCTTTTTATACTTGTAGGGAATGCGTTTTAGCCATGAAGGCTACCATAAAACCTAACATCAATGGCCATCAACTTTAGCCATTAGGGCTAAAGTTATAAAGGTGCAAAACTCCCACGTGCATAAAATGATCATCAACTCTATCATCAAAAGATAAGAGTTACAAAGGTTGAATAAATAAATAAAATATATACATATATATATATATACATAATGTTATTTAAACAGTTCAACTAGAATGAGTCACAAAATGAATACGAGTGTTGGGTCACAACCCGATCCAAACCTAGTCTAAAACATATGCACAAGACAAGCCCAGTCCAGCATAGCATAATCTGGCCCATGCCCAAGACTAAGTCCAACACATGCACATACACATACACAAGCCTAAGCCAGTCTAAACCAAGACTAAAACTAAGTCCAAACCCAACTTCTATTGATGTCCTCTTTATGAGACAATTCTCATTCACAACTTAATGGTTTCCGTGTATTATTTTGTATTGCAATCTTCTCACTTGAGAGAATACAAAACCACTCAGACCCACCTCAACCAACAGTTGGATTCCATTTTAATTTTGAATTAAAGTTGCCGAACAATAATTATTTTCCAACAATTCCCTACATGAATAAAATTGGCTGAATAAAGAAAAACCGATGATGCTTAACAACAAAGACTCGGAAAGAGAGCACACAAAATAACTCTGCATTAGAAAAGGTAGCTGTTGGCCTTGAACCTTTCGTAGTGAAAGCCTATCGGATTTACTGGTTGACCAGTGAACGTGATGTCTTGAACTGTTCTGCCATTTAAGTAAACATGTAGAGAAAGTTAGGTATAAAAGAAAACAAATATCAAACAAATCAAATAAATTAGTAAGAATCTTAAGAAATAAAATTCTTATTTTATCTTATCAATACTTAGTAAATCATGCACTAACAATCAAATTTCTCATGCAATAACAACTAATTAACATAAAATAAATTGCATGAATAAATTACTTGAAACAAATTTCTCTCTGCTATCATACGCCATGCCTCCCACTACTATTGTGCGCCGCGCCCTTGCTGACGCCAGCTTGCTTCCTACTGACGTCAGCGCTGAGTTGTTATTAGTCCATTATTTTATTTTGGCTATTTTCTACTCTATTTTGGTTTATTCGGCCCCTTCCCAGTCATTTTCAACCTTCCAGACTCACTGGTCCGACATATTTTGCCTGATTCTACTTCTCTAGTGTTTTTTTTACTTATTTTTGTCTTATTATGGATCGCAATTCTAGTAACTCTAGGCAATTAAATTAATTTTAATTCCAATAGTCACTAGAATAAATTTAAAACAAAAACTAAATCGTTTTATCAAAACTATTTATAATTAATCTGTTTTAAGATTGTTGTACAAATTGTGTACTTAAATAAAATAAATAGATTCATATTGAACAACCACTTTAAATTTCAAAACAAGAACATGCTGGAATTTACAAAAAATCATAATAAAATAAAACTAATAGAAGGAAGCAAACCGAAACCTGTGTGATACCACAGTGTCCTTAAAACAAATTAGCCGTCTCACCGTGGGTGTTGGAGGAACGTCGATTTCTATCTCCCACGATACGATGGTTTAGACGGGGCTAACACAGAAGCACCTTCTGTTAGCTTTGGCAAACTGACAATGTATGCACTCTCTCTAACAAGAACCAAAGAAGAGGCTACCAAAAAAAGATAGGAAATATTTTTCTTTGGTGTAAAAAAACCATCTCCAACTCTCTTTTTTTTATCTCAAAATACCATCTCCATTTTCTCTCAAAAACTCTTCTTCTAAGTTGGAGGGGAAAGGCCATTTTTATACTAGTAGGGAAGGGGTTTTAGCCATGAAGGTTACCATAAAACCTAGCATCAAAGGCCATCAACTCTAGCCATTAGGGCTAAAGTTACAAAGGTGCAAAACTCCCATGTGCATAAAATGATCATCAACTCTATCATCAAAAGATGAGAGTTACAAAGGTTGAATAAATAAATAATATATATATATATATAATGTTATTTAAATAATCCAACTAGATGGGTCGCAAAATGGATACAGGTGTTGGGTCACAACCCGATCCAAACCCAGTCTAAAACATATGCACAAGATAAGCCCAGTCTAGCATAGCACAATCTAGCTCATACCCAAGACTAAGTCCAACACATGCACATACACAAGCCTAGGCCAATCCAAACCAAGACTAAAACTAAATCCAAGTCCAAGCCTAGGCCCAAACCCAACTTCTATTGATGCCCACTTTATGAGACAATTCTCATTCACAACTTAATAGTTTTGGCCTATTATTTTTGTATTTCAATCTTCTCACATTCTAGAGAATACAAAACCACTCAAACTATAGCGACCCTGGTCTTTCCCCATTTGGTTGTTGTATCCGGACTTAGGTTTCGTAGATCTTATTGTTATATTTATGTTGTTGTCATCCTTTATTTACTCATCTTTGAGCTATAGGATGTGTTGGGCAGGTTTGTTACAGGTTGGTTGGGTTTGGAAGCAAATGGTTGCTGCCAGAATTTTGGTCCTTCACTCAAGCGAGAAGTTTGTCGCTCGAGCGAGCTCTTCGTTTTGGTACTTCGCTCGAGCGAGGGTTTGGTCGCTCAAGCGAGAGTGGAGTCTTGTGTCTAGTGGATCGAGCCAGAGTAACTTCGCTCGAGCGAGCGATTGTGTCTGGTTCTGGACCTGAGAATTGCAGTTCTTGGCTCGAGCAAGCTTTTCTTCGCTCGAGCGAGCTGGTTTGTTTTTCGCTCGAGCGAGCGTTCCGTCGCTCGAGCGTGCGTCTGGCTGCAGACCTGAGGGTTTGAGTTTTTGGCTCGAGCTAGCAGTCTGTCGCTCGAGCGAGCTTCTGGGTTGTTGGCTCGAGCGAGGGTTTTCTGTGTCTGGTCGCTCGAGTGACCAAGTCTTCGCTCGAGCGAGCCTGTTTTATTTAAATACGCAACAGCAGTTTTAAACATCTTTTTTTAGCCTCTTTTGATCTCAAAACCCTAGGTCCGTGTTCTCCTTCTCCCTACACACCTTCTCTCTTAGGTTTGATCAACTTAGAGTGTATTTCTACCCTAGGTCCTTTGTTAAAAGAATAGAGTGGGTCGAGGGCTTCATTTTAATCTGAACAAAGTTGGATTTGGAGCACATTGGGTTTTCGCCATCTTCTCCATTTGAGTTCTTCACTTCGAGGTAGGGATTTCCTACTCCATATTATAGGTTTTGTCCTAAGTTTTGGTATTTTTGATATGTTGGTGTCGTTTGGTAATTTTGGAAAAATTAGGGTTTGAACTTTAATTTGAAAAGGGGTTTTCCATCTATTAAACAACATATGTTTGTGTGTAAATTGAGATAACTGAACCTTAGGGTTGATTTTGAGAAAAAGGGAAAAAAGCCCTAATCGTTGTAATAAAATTAATTCGTATAATTAATTTTGGGAAAATGTGAAATTTGGTTTAATTCATGAAATTGAGAAGTTATGAGATTATATTTGTTGATACATTTATTTCCTATTTAGAAATAACTGTTTTGGACTATCGGTGGAGGATAGTTGTGATTGTTGTAGACTTTGCATGTTGATTAGGGAAAACTGAAACTAATCACATTGATTGAGTCATTAGATATGACAGTTGAACTAATACAGCAAATCTGTGTATTGATTGAATATTGTGTATGACAAGTGTTTAATACATTGTATATGCATATTGTTTGGGAGGAGACAGGGGATGTACTCCATGGTTTAAGGGAAGATAGGGGATGGACTCTCAAACCGGTTTAGGAGGAGAAAGGGGATGGACTCCATTAGTACAGCAAATCTGTGTACTTATTGATGTATGAAAGTGTATTAGTACAGCATATATGTGTACTTATCGATTTATGGAAGTGTTTTGGTTTGAACTTTAGTTTCACTTAAATTGTTGATATTGGAAGGATTGTTAATCTGAGATGTAGTCTCATTATATTGTTTGGCCAGGTTCTGAGCCACGTTTGTATAAATGGAAAGTTGAATAATAATGGAAAGCGAAACATGTCATGGACATTATTGTCATGAAACTATAAAGTGATAAAATGGATTTAACAGTGTTAACCATCTATCGAATGCTATTGCTTTAGTCAATTTCTATATTCGGTTTAGTATATTTCTGCTGGGTTGTGGCTCTTCCTATACAGGAACATCATTTTCAGGTTCAGGTGATATGCTACCTCCAAGGACTTAGCTTGGAAGGATTTGGAGTTGAAGACTCTGTTTAGATTAGTTGTTATTTTGTTTTAGTTTGATATTACATGTAAACTCAAGCCAAGGGCTTAATGTGTAACTGAGTTAGTACTCAAACTTTTGTGTCCAAGTGTTGGCTTGGAAAGCTGTAAGCCCGTAGGGCATTTATTTTTTGATGTTACGTGTAATGTCTTTTAATAAGAATACTCTGATTAATGGAATAATGTTTTGTTTTCTTTTAACAATGCATGTTAATATTGTATATATTATGGGTTTATTTTGAGGGCGTTACAACTTGGTATCAGAGCGTACCGGGTTCGAATACTTTGGGTACGTGGGAAGTGATTAGTATCACAATGGGTTCGTCTCGCTTGATAGAGACTTAGATGTGCTGTTATATGCTTATATGATAACATGTTTATGTGATTATGTGGGTATGGGATTTAATTTCTAGGATGTTGACTGGATCCTTGAGTTTCTATGAGTCTTGTTGGAAAAGCACTTGATCAATGCTGTTTCCAATCGGAACTCTAGCAACGCCTCGGGACTGTCATTATCCAGGAATGAAATTCGTAGGTGCTTATGTGATTATGTGCTTACGTGGAGTGAATTACTGATGTCCAATGCATTAGGACGCGAGTGTTATAGCCTCAGCACATTTATTAATGTGCAAAAGTATTAATTGTCTTTGTTGCCTTTATTAGGATGTCAGGACGAGGACGAGGACGTGGTAGGCGTGGTAGGCAGGAGATGTCCATACCGGATGAGATTCCGGAGCAGCAGGAGGGTATTGGCCAGGCCAATGTGGCCGAACCAGTAGGTCAGCAGGCTATGGGCGCTTTGGCCCGAGAGATAGTAGGGGTATTCAGGGAGTCTGTAGGGATTCTTAGAGCTGAGAATCAAGCCCAGGTTCATGTTGCAGATGCAGGGCCTGCATTTCTGAAGAGAGAGTTCTTCCGGTCTAATCCGGACAAGTTTTTGGGCGATCCAAAAGAGCCGCTTAAGGCAGATGAATGGCTCGAACAGACAACGAAGACGTTTGAGATGCTTGGCATCGAGGACGGGGTTCTAAAGGTGACCTTGGCATCTTTCCAGCTTAAGGAGGATGCGGGTCAGTGGTGGAAATTCACCAGAGGCCGTATAGGAGGGACTTGGGAGGCCTTCGTAGCTGCTTTCCAGGAGAAGTTCCTGTCTCCAGCTGTCAGGGAGAGGTTGAGGAAGCAGTTTTGCCAACTTAAGCGGCTGAGCTCTTCAGTGGCCGAGTTTGAGGCCGCATTTACTAGTTTGTCCAGGTTTGCACCTGAGTTGGTGGCGTCTGAGGAACGCCGTTGTCTTGAGTTCGAGAAGAAGTTGAGGCATGGCCTCAAGATGAGAGTTGGGGGTTCTATGACCTGAGAGTATGGGCGTCTAGTGGATGCTGCAGCCCATATGGAGATCATGATGCAGGAGGAGGAGGAGAGGCAGAGGGGCTCCAAGAGGAGTCAGGATAGCCAGAGTGATGGCAGGAGACAGAAGGGTTTTAACCTTCAGCAGTCTCAGGGTAACTTTACTAGATCGACTTTTCCAATGAAGAGTGCAGTTTCTGGGAAAGGCAACCAGGGAGACATTACCTGTTTCAAGTGTGGTCAGCTAGGCCACAAGTCTCCAGTTTGCCCGCAGAAGGGACGAGTACAGAGAGCAGCATCATCTTCGGCTCGATCGCAGGGCCAGAGTCAGGGTAGAGGCCAGCCGCTCTCGTGTTATCAGTGTGGTCAGGCAGGGCACATGAAGAGGTTTTTCCCGCAGTTGAGTGGCACATCTGGTGCATCTAGTTTGAGGCAGACTCAGAGTCATCAGCCAGCTCAGTCTGTTCAGGCCTCGAGGGCCAATCAGCGGGCTTCATCGTCCCAGGCTGTGCAACAGTCTTATGCTCCTAGAGGTGAGCAGGTTGATCAGAGACCGTCTGGGTGCGTGTATGCTGTTACCGCGCAGGATCTTGTGCCTGCTCCATCGGTTGTGAGAGGTACCTTCTTGTTTTGCAACTCGGTTGCTAGTGTATTGATAGATACGGGAGCATCACATTCATTTATATCTGCTGCATTTGCATCTGTTTGGGATTGGAGTTGGCACAGTTAGCATCTCCTATTGTGTTGTATACCTGTTGGGGGTGAATTGATTTTGAAACAAGGATGTCGGGGCTGTATATAGAGGTCGCCGACCGCCGACTTCCCTTTCCTTTTCTAGTTATGCCCATGTTGGGATTTGATGCTATTTTGGGTATGGACTGGTTATCGTCATACCGGGCAGTTATTGATTGTCACCGTCAGAGGGTCACAGTATGTACCTTGAGCGGGGATTGTTTCCATTTCTTGGGGGATCGGGTTGGTAGTGTTTTGCTACTGGTGTATGATCCACGAGGGCGGAGTGAGTTGAGTGGTCTTCTTGCTAGCCTTCTAAGTAGTGAGTGCGATGAGACCCAGACTGTGTTGCCAAGAGTGGTTTATGAGTACTCGGACGTCTTTCCCGATGATCTTGTTAGTTTGCCACCTCACAGAGAGATTGAGTTCTCTATTGACCTAGTGCCCGGCACGGCGCCGATTTCTATGGCACCTTATCGTTTTGCCCCAGTCGAGTTAGTTGAGTTGAAGATTCAGCTCCAGGAGTTGCTAGATAAAGGCTATATTCGTCCTAGTGTTTCGCCGTGGGAGCGCAGGCCCTCTTTGCTAAAAAGAAATGTGGTGCTTTGAGACTGTGTATCGACTACCAGAAGTTGAATCGGGCTACGGTTAAGAATAAGTACCCTATGCCCCGTATAGATGATTTGTTTGACCAGTTGAAGGGTTCCCGTTGTTTCTCTAAGATAGACTTAAGATCGGGTTACCACCAGTTGAGGGTCAGGGAGGAGGATATTCCGAAGACGGCATTCCGTACGCGGTATGGCCATTACGAGTTTCTGGTGATGCCGTTTGGGCTCACCAATGCACCGGCCGTCTTTATGGACTTGATGAACCAGATATTCTGGGAATTCTTGGATCGTTTTGTAGTCGTTTTTGTGAACGACATTCTTATCTATTCACCTTCTGAGGAGGAGCACGAGGAACACTTGAGAGTGGTGCTCGAGTTGCTTAGAGTCCATAAGGTTTATGCTAAGTTTGGGAAGTGTGAGTTCTGGCTAGGGGAAGTCAAGTTCTTAGGCCATGTGGTTTCTGGGGAAGGAGTGTCTGTTGATACATCCAAGACTGAGGCAGTGCAAGATTGGGCACAGCCTAAGAGTGTGTTTGAGATCCGCAGTTTTCTGGGATTAGCTGGGTACTACCGACGGTTTGTGAAGGATTTCTCCAGGTTAGCTTCGCCTTGACTAGACTGACTCGAAAGGGAGTCAAATTTGTATGGAGTGAGACTTGTGAAAAGTCGTTCCAAGAGCTAAAAGTTAGATTGACCACTGCTCTGGTCTTGATTATTCCGGAGAGAGGGTTGGGTTATGCAGTCTATTATGATGCCTCACGAGAGGGTTTGGGTTGTGTATTGATGCAAGAGGGGAAAGTGGTTGCCTATGGCTCACGTCAGTTGAAAATACACGAGAAGAATTACCCTACGCATGACCTAGGGTTAGCAGCTGTAATCTTTGCCTTGAAAATCTGGAGGCACTACCTGTATGGTGAGAAATTCGAGGTGTTCTCGGATCATAAGAGTCTGAAATATCTGTTTACACAGAAAGACTTGAACTTGAGGCAGAGGAGGTGGATGGAGTTCATTGAGGATTATGACTTCGAGTTGCATTATCATCCGGGGAAGGCCAATGTGGTGGCCGATGCCCTTAGCAGGAAATCTGTTGTTGACGTAGCTAGTATAGCCATCCGGGAATGGGAGATGTCGGGTGCACTTGGGGAGTTTGATTTGCTTCTGGGCGAATCCGTTGAGGTTGCAGCCTTGTTTTCTGTTGTTGCGCAGCCTACACTTGTGACTTGAGTGTTAGAGACACAGAGAGGTGACCTAGAGGTAGAATCCCTCCGAGAGAAGATCTCCAGTGGGAAGGTTGAGAAGGGTTTGACGGTGTATCCCGACTTGAGTGTGAGATACTGAGACCGTTTGTTTGTGCCGGAGTCTTGCCGAGAGGAGGTACTCCGAGAGTTTCATCATTCACGCCTTGCGGTGCATCCGGGAGGCACTAAGATGTATCGGGATTTGGGTCGCCAGTTTTGGTGGCGGGGTATGAAGAGAGATGTGGCAGCTTTCGTGTCTAAGTGCCTTACTTGTCAGCAAGTGAAGGCCGAGCATCAGAGGCCAGCGGGTTTGTTGCAACCCTTGCCTATTGCCGAGTGGAAGTGGGAGCATGTTACTATGGACTTCGTTGTAGGTCTTCCAAGGACTCAGCGGGGTAGTGATGCCATTTGGGTGGTTGTAGACCAGTTGACTAAGTCGACGCACTTCATTCCTATGCGCGTGAGAGATTCGGTAGATCATCTTGCCGACTTGTATATTCGGGACATAGTGAGGTTGCACGGGGTCCCAGTGACGATCGTCTCAGATAGAGTTCCTCGTTTTACTGCCAGGTTGTGGCAGAGTTTGCAGAGTGCCTTGGGCACTAAGTTGACCTTTAGCACGGCTTATCATCCTCAAACGGACAGGCAGTCCGAGCGTACTATTCAGATCCTTGAGGATATGCTTCGGGGTTGTGTTCTTGACTTTAGTGGGTCGTGGGAGAGACACTTGCCTTTGGTGGAGTTTTCTTACAACAACAGTTTCCAGTCTAGTATCGATATGGCACCGTTTAAGGCCTTGTATGGCCGACCGTGTAGGTCTCCAGTTTGTTGGACCGAGGTGGGTGATGCACCTTTGTTGGGTCCGGAGTTGGTGAGGGAAACGACGGAGAAAGTTGAGCTTATCCGTATGAGGCTTGTTACAGCCCAGAGTCGTCAAAAATCTTATGCCGACCGTAGGAGGAGACCTTTGGTATTTGAGGTGAGTGATCATGTCTTTCTGAAGATATCACCTAGGCGGGGATTGATGAGGTTTGGGAAGAGTGGGAAGTTGTCCCCTCGGTTTATTGGCCCTTTTGAAATCCTTGAGAGGATTGGTGAGGCTGCCTATCGTTTAGCTTTGCCACCGCAGTTATCCGGAGTTCATGACGTGTTTCATGTAAGTATGCTTCGGAAGTATGAGCCGGATCCATCGCACGTTTTGGATTGGACCGACTTAGAGGTAGATGAGGATGCCTCGTATGAGGAGAGGCCGGTTCAAGTCTTGGATAGGCGGGATCAAGTTTTGCGAGACAAGACCATCCCTTTGGTAAAGGTTTTGTGGAAACATCACGGGGTGGAGGAAGCCACTTGGGAACGTGAGTTGGAGGTCCGAGAGAAATATCCGGATCTGTTTGTAGATGCTTGAGCATATGTTGTTTATTTTGTTGTAATATTAAATCTTAAGTGTATTGAATATAACTTAGGTTGTGAAACATGGTTTATGTTTTGAGTTGATGGAAGTATTTTGAAACTTGCCTCATAATGGAAGTTTAATGGAACATTGCATATGTTGAATATATTGTATAATTGGAAATGTATCATGAACATTGAATATGATACGAAATGGTGAATCTTATAGATTGATAATTGTTGAATTGGAAAGAGATGCATGTTGATAATGCAAGTTGAAATATATGTTGTTTTACATATTGTGAGATGCCTCTTGGTAAGAGATGGAATGACCGGTATTGGGTCAGGTTGTTTAAATATTGAAATGTTATATTGTTGGAAATTGAGAAAAACCTGTTTTTGAAAACTTGCACTTAATTTCGGGGACGAAATTCTTTAAGGGGGGGAGGTTATAGCGACCCCGGTCTTTCCCCATTTGGTTGTTGTATCCGGACTTAGGTTCCGTAGATCCTATTGTTATATTTATGTTGTTGTCATCCTTTATTTACTCATCTTTGAGCTATAGGATGTGTTGGGCAGGTTTGTTACAGGTTGGTTGGGTTTGGGAGCAAATGGTTGCTGCCCAGAATTTTGGTCCTTCGCTCGAGCGAGCTCTTCGTTTTGGTACTTCGCTCGAGCGAGGGTTTGGTCGCTCGAGCGAGAGTGGAGTCTTGTGTCTAGTGGATCGAGCCAGAGTAGCTTCGCTCGAGCGAGCGATTGCGTCTGGTTCTGGACCTGAGAGTTGCAGTTCTTGGCTCGAGCGAGCTGGTTTGTTCTTCGCTCGACCAAGTGTTCCGTCGCTCGAGCGGGCGTCTAGTTGCAGACCTGAGGGTTTGAGTTTTTGGCTCGAGCGAGCAGTCTGTCGCTCGAGCGAGCTTCTGGGTTGTTGGCTCGAGCGAGACCTTATTGGCTCGAGCGAGGGTTTTCTGTGTCTGGTCGCTCGAGCGACCAAGTCTTTGCTCGAGTGAGCATGTTTATTTAAATACGCAGCCAGTTTTAAACATCTTTTTTTAGCCTCTTTTGATCTCAAAACCCTAGGTCCGTGTTCTCCTTCTCCCTACACACCTTCTCTCTTAGGTTTGATCTACTTAGAGTGTATTTCTACCCTAGGTCCTTTGTTAAAAAGATAGAGTGGGTCGAAGGCTTCATTTTAATCTGAACAATCTTGGATTTGGAGCACATTGGGTTTTCGCCATCTTCTCCATTTGAGTTCTTCACTTCGAGGTAGGGATTTCCTACTCCATATTATAGGTTTTGTCCTAAGTTTTGGTATTTTTGATATGTTGGTGTCGTTTGGTAATTTTGAAAAAAATTAGGGTTTGAACTTTAATTTGAAAAGGAGGTTTTCCATCTATTAAACAACATATGTTTGTGTGTAAATTAAGATAACTGAACCTTAGGGTTGATTTTGAGAAAAAGGGAAAAAAGCCCTAATCGTTGTAATAAAATTAATTCGTATAATTAATTTTGGGAAAATGTGGAATTTGGTTTAATTCATGAAATTGAGAAGTTATGAGATTATATTTGTTGATACATTTTTTCTTTTGTTAGAAATAACTGTTTTGGACTATCGGTGGAGGATAGTTGTGATTGTTGTAGACTTTGCATGTTGATTAGGGAAAACTGAAACTAATCACATTGATTGAGTCATTAGATATGACAGTTGAATTAATACAGCAAATCTGTGTATTGATTGAATATTGTGTATGACAAGTGTTTAATACATTGTATATGCATATTGTTTGAGAGGAGATAGGGGATGTACTCCATGGTTTGAGGGAAGATAGGGGATGGACTCTCAAACCGGTTTAGGAGGAGAAAGGGGATGGACTCCATTAGTACAGCAAATATGTGTACTTATTGATGTATGAAAGTGTATTAGTACATCATATATGTGTACTTATCGATTTATGGAAGTGTTTTGGTTTGAACTTTAGTTTCACTTAAATTGTTGATATTGGAAGGATTGTTAATCTGAGATGTAGTCTCATTATATTGTTTGGCCAGGTTTTGAGCCACGTTTGTATAAATGGAAAGTTGAATAATAATGGAAAGCGAAACATGTCATGGACATTATTGTCATGAAACTGTAAAGTGATAAAATGGATTTAACAGTGTTAACCATCTATCGAATGCTATTGCTTTAGTCAATTTCTATATTCGGTTTAGTATATTTCTGCTGGGTTGTGGCTCACCCTATACGGGAACATCATTTTCAGGTTCAGGTGATATGCTACCTCCAAGGACTTAGCTTGGAAGGATTTGGAGTTGAAAACTCTGTTTAGATTAGTTGTTATTTTGTTTTAGTTTGATATTACATGTAAACTCAAGCCAAGGGCTTAATGTGTAACTGAGTTAGTACTCAAACTTTTGTGTCCAAGTGTTGGCTTGGAAAGCTGTAAGCCCGTAGGGCATTTATTTTTCGATGTTACATGTAATGTCTTTTAATAAGAATACTCTGATGAATGGAATAATGTTTTGTTTTCTTTTAATAATGCATGTTAATATTGTATATATTATGGGTTTATTTTGAGGGTGTTACACAAACCCACCTCAACTGACGGTTGGATTCCACTTTAATTTCGAATTAAAGTTGTCGAAAAACCATTATTATTTTCCAACAATCCCCTACATGAATAAAAATGGCCGAATAAAAAAAAACGGACTACGCTTAACAACAAAGACTCGAAAAGAGAGCACATAGAATAACCCTGCATCAGAAAAGGTAGTTGTTGGCCTTGAACCTTTCGTAGTGAAAGCTTATCGAATTTACTGACTGACCAATGAACGTGATGTCTTGAACTGTTCTGTCATTTGTGTAAACCTGTAGAGAAAGTTAGGTATAAAAGAAAACAAATAACAAACAAATCAAATAAATTAGTAAGAATCTTAAGAAATAAAATTCTTATTTTATCTTATCAATACTTAGTAAATCATGCACTAACAATCAAATTACTCATGCAATAACAACTAATTAATATAAAATAAATTGCATGAATAAATTACTTGAAACAAATTTCTCTCTGCCATCATAAGTCGTGTCTCCCGCTACTATTGTGCGTCGCGCCCTTGTTGACGCCAGCTTGCTTCCTACTGACGTCAGTCCTGAGTTAGTCCATTATTTTATTTTGGCTATTTTTTATTCTATTTTGGTTTATTCAGCCCCTTCACAGTTATTTTCAACCTTCCGGACTCACTAGTCTGACCTATTTTGCCTGATTCTACTTCTCTAGTGTTTTTTTACTTATTTTTGTCTTATTATGGATCGCAATTCCAATAACTCTAGGAAATTAAATTAATTTTAATTCCAAGAGTCACTAGAATAAATTTATAACAAAAACTAAATCGTTTTATCAAAACTATTTATAATTAATCTGTTTTAAGATTGTTGTACAAATTGTGTACTTAAATAAAATAAATAGATTCATATTGAACAACCATTTTGAATTTCAGAACAAGAACATGTTGGAATTTACAAAAAATCATAATAAAATAAAACTAGTAGAAGGAAACAAACTAAAGCCTGTGTGATACTACAGTATCCTTAAAATAGATTAGCCGCCTCACCATGGGTGCTGGAGGAACGTCGACTTTTATTTCCCAAGATACGACGATTTAGACCGAGCTAACACAGAAGCACCTTCTGTTAGCTTTGGCAAACTGACAATTGATGCACTCTTTCTAACAAGAACCAAAGAAGACGCTACCAAAAGAAGATAGGAAATATTTTTCTTTGGTGTAAAAAAACCATCTCCAACTTTCTTTTTTTTTATCTCAAAATACCATCTCCATTTTCTATCAAAAACTCTTCTTCTAAGTTGGAGGGGAAAGGCCTTTTTTATACTTGTAGGGAAGGGGCTTTAGCTATGAAGGTTACCATAAAACCTAGCATGAAAGGCCATCAACTCTAGCCATTAGGGCTAAGGTTATAAAGGTGCAAAACTCCCATGTGCATAAAATGATCATCAACTCTTTCATCAAAAGATGAGAGTTACAAAGGTTGAATAAATAAATAAAATATATATATATATATATATAATGTTATTTCAATAATCCAACTATATGGGTCGCAAAATGGATGCGGGTGTTGGGTCACAACTCGATCCAAATCCAGTCTAAAACATATGCACAAGACAAGCCCAGTCCAGTATAGCACAATCTAGCCCATGCCCAAGACTAAGTCCAACACATGCACATACACAAACCTAGGCCAATCAAAACCAAGACTAAAACTAAGTCCAAGTCCAAGCCTAGGTCCAAACCCAACTTCTATTGATGCCCACTTTATGAGACAATTCTCATTCATAACTTAATGGTTTTGGCCCATTTTTTTGTATTGTAATCTTCTCACTTGAGAGAATACAAAACCACTCAGACCCACCTCAATCGACGGTTAGGTCTCACTTTAATTTCGAATTAAGCTGTCAAAAAACTATTATTTTCCAACAAATACTACTTCCATCATGCTAGAAATTTCTATTTAAGTTTGCATATCTATTTGTATATTAATATTATTATATAAGCAAAGGCGTTATAACTTTTTTGAGGTTTAAAGTTTTAATTGATCCTTTTTTTATTTACTTATGATTTTTTGACATTTTAAATATGAACAATACATTTGTAATCATACTATAGGTTCTTTCTAATGTGTTTTTTTTTTTATTTCAATTTCATTAAATACTCTTACAGTCAATATGATAATTTTTTCAAAAAAAGAAATAAAGTACATGATTTTCAAATCTCTCCCTTCCTCTCTAAAAAATGCACTTACAAAAAGGAAAACTAAAATTAAACAGAGAAAAACATTAATAAATAAAGGAAGGGGAAAGCACCATTAAATCCTTAATTTGATAATGTTAACCCATTTAGTCCTGAAAGTTTTTTGTTGGACTAATAGATCCTATTTTATATATAAAGACATTAGTACCCATTTTCTTACACATCTGAATCAGTAATTGAAGGGGTAATTTTAGATTGGTGTTTATATGTAATTTATCAAATTACCCAAAAAGCTTACTATAGACCTTTTTTAAATTTCCCACCTTTTCCAAACATCATCAGATATTTTTGATGTTTGTGGATGTTTTAAACATCGGATTCATTTTAATATCTGATGTTTGTGGGTGAACAACAGCAACATTATCAAAAAACACATCCGACAACAGCAACATCATCAAAAAATCATCCGATGTTTGTGGGTGAACAACAGCAACATCATAAAAAAAAACATCATAAAAAAAATCAGAACACCAGAAAAATCAGCAACATCAAAATTCAGAACACCAGAACATCATCAAACACCACAAAAGTGTTATACAATTTCTTTGGCAGTGTTGCTGCAACTGCTGATAATCTACATACCTAAATTTGTTTTCTCTATCATAGTCGGAGAACATGAATATCCTTTTACACCAAACTTAACGGTTTTTCCAATCTTTGAATTTCAGAAGTGAATCCATCACTTCTGGCACATGATGTGTCTGATCCAAAAACACGAATCAAGTTGCCTTGTTTTCTATGAAACCTCTCCCTTAATATCTGATGTTCTTCAGCGATCTTGGGTGAACAACAGCAACATCATTAAAAAAACATCATAAAAAAAATCAGAACACCAGAAAAATCAGCAACATCAAAATTCAGAACACCAGAACATCAATAAAAAAAACATCATAACATCATCAAACACCACAAAAGTGTTATACAATTTCTTTGGCAGTGTTGCTGCAACTGCTGATCATCTACATACCTAAATTTCAAGTTGCCTTGTTTTCTATGAAACCTCTCCCTTAATATCTGATGTTCTTCAGCGATCTTCACCGATCTTCAGGGAACATCATGATGTTCTTCAGTGATGTTCAAATCATGATGTTCTCCAGCGATGTTCACACAGTGATGTTCTTCATCAATGTTCGAACTTCAGCGATGTTCGAACTTCAGCGATGTTCTTCGGCGGCGTTGGAGGAGATTCAAATCAGATCTGTACTTCCCTCAAATCAGCGATGTTCTTCACAGTGATGTTCTTCAGCGATGTTCTCAAAATCAATATCCATATATAAACAAATATATCTATTTCTCAAAATCATATTACATATATAAACATATATATTTCTCAGATCTGAATCCATAAACATAAATTGATCAAGATTTTTTCAAAAAACACCATAGATCTATTCAAAAAAATTACAAATATATTTGAAGCCTCAGACGTAATCGATCTGTGATCTGTGCAATAGATCTGGATGAGCGTGATGATGAATCTGGTGAAACCCTTGCTTCAAAGGCTTGCCGACGACCATGGAGGTGGAATCGGAGTGATGGAATGCGGCGGCGATGGTCGTACCAAAGTCGCTGATGTGACTGGACCGAATGAAGGACCAATTCAGGGGACGCGGCGGCTGATGCGGAGACGGAGTCGGATGTGGAAGATGTAGAGGAGGTGGTGAGTATGGGCAGCAACATCAACTATTTGAAGCTTCGGACGTAATCGATCAGCGATCTGTGCAGTATATCTGGACGAGCGTGATGATGAATCTGGTGAAACCCTTACTTCAAAGGCTTGCCGACAACGATGGAGGTGGAATCGGAGTGATGGAATGAGGCCGAATGAAGGACCGATGTAGAGCAGGTGGTGAGTATGGGCAGCAACATCAACTACATTGGCAATCGCACTAAGGGTACAGATGTAAAATTAAACTCATCCAAATAAAACATATCAAAAAAATAGGACTAATTGGTGTACAAAAAAACTCTCAGGACCAAATGATTTAACTTTCCTCTATTTAGGATTTATGAGTAATTTTTCCATAAAGGAACTAATGATATGAAAGCCATCAAGGTTTAATAGTGGTTATTGTAGGAGCCAAAAAGAGGATATACTTGAAAACGGCCAACAGAACATTCAAACCCGTTCAAAATGGGCCAAATAAGGCCAAAGCCTACTGGACTACGTTATTGCCGAATAGATGTCTGAATAAGTATGAAAATATCGGGGAGCGCTGAATTACGAGTACCTAAGCCGAATAACAAAGCTGAATATGTCGAGCGATTCGGCACGGGCCCATTAGGTGGGACCAGACACTACAAAAAATTAAGGTTTTGGGAACCAAAATTTAGAGACAAAATTATTTTTTAGGGACCAAATATTTTTGTTATGAAAAATGTCGTTATTATATTTTTAGAAACAAAAATTGGACATTAATTATGAATTATTATCTATTTGGGACCCAATTTTGTCTCAAAAAATAAACCATTTTGAGACCAAATTATTTTGTCCCTAAAAGTCTATTTATTAGTGACATTTTCAAAATTTTATCACTAAAAGCCTTAGTTTTTTACTTTTCGGGACGACCTTTTAGTGACTATCAACATGATGATAGAAATTGATCCTTAAATATCTTTTGCAACAAAATTTTTACTTTTAAAAGCCAAAATATTTAGTCTCTAAAACTCTTATATATTGTAGTGAGACTGTCCCTTTCAAGGAAATATAGTAAGGGAATAGGCCCTGACGTGATGATAGTGAAGGGCTAGGCTACATGGAACAAATATCAAGAAGAATAACTATACAAAAGGAGGAGGGAAGCCCAAGAAAGAGGTATGTGTTAAGAACCTTGAACCTCAAGAAATCATAAAACACTAACCTTTCTACAGTGACTAACTTGTTTGTCGGAGTGCTAATTCCGACATTACTGTTCGAAGTTTTATTTCTATTTTAAGTGACAACTGAGAAGATTATCCAATGATTTATTTGGATTGAAAGAATATTCCATATCCACTTCCACACAATTATAAATATATATCTGCCAACCATATACCTCCCACAAAAAACAATAAATAAATAAATAAAAATCTAGCAATCATGTACCTCCCACAAATATTTACACTTTTCACAATCAAGTTTGGTTCAACTATTCCAATCTCTTTTCAAGGCCAATAAAAGTTAGTCAAATTCTTATCCTTCATACTGTAAATTTTCCTGTCAATATAAATGTACATATATGTTAATTTTGTATATGTGTGTGTTGTACTTCTGCATTGCCTTACTTTTTTAGGCAAAATACTATTCAGTGTAGATGTAGAAAATAAATTACCCATAAATGGTAAACTTATATATATTAATAATTAAATTTCTAAATTTTTTCATGTATACGTAAATACTTTTTTCAAAACTCACTGATTTGTAATTCTCCCTACTTGTTTTGGGTTTTTTTTTTTTTTCTTTTAATTTTTTTTGTAAGCAAAATTCACTTTACCCCTTTTTGGTTTCGCCTCAAAGCACTTTACTCCATATAGTTCAAGTATAGATAGAAAAATTTCTTGCGATTTTTGACTAAAATGCAAAGCTAATTACGTTAATAATAGTGACAAAATTACCTAAATACCCCTTGTGCCATATTCTCTTTCTTTCTTATCTAATACATAGAATTTCCTATCTTAATCACATATTTAACAAATTAAATCATAAATTAATCTAAACACCCTAATTTATTACTATAAATTACTTTAATCTAATTTAAAATTTTTATCCTAATTTCTTGTTTAATAACATTTTAAATTAAACATACATATATTATGTATATATATAATAAATCCCATTTCCATGTTTTATGAACTAATCAATCCTCCAAAAAATCTCGTGAACTCAACAGTCCCATTTGTATTTAAATGACATTATTAGCCCACATTTTACCTGCGTATTGATGGGTAATATTTGTAGATTACCGAAAATCCCATATTATGAAATTACATAGATACCCAAAGTTTACTAAGGATATATTTTACTTGTTTTGAAATGTTTGAAAAATCTCATAGATCAAGTCATTTCAAAACAAGAAGATACCTATATCAGAATCCACACCATTTTGAATATCCACACACCCTGAATTTAAAAGTTCCAATTTATATTAAATAAACAACAATAATAAATAATAAGTGATGGCAACATTATTAAAGGAGTCTCTCTTGTATATACATACTGATCATTCAATATATAGGAGTCATAGAATACAATAACAGTAAAGCACCCTTAGGCTTATATCAACAAAAGAAAAAGGTGTAACCCTTAATATACATATGGCATTCCACCTACAAATAAAAGTCACGTGGCCACAATCATAAGAGCTCCTCTAGCTCGTGCTCATCTTCCACGTCAATTCATGGTCATGGTTCATCGTTGGTACCTAAAAAGATTTTAACAATATGAGATGAACATATAGTCCAATTGGCAAAATCTTTAATTCCAATTAATATAATTATATATACATATATGATCATAATGCTCCACATTGTACATACATAATATGACATTTATAATTTTTATCCAAATACTTAAATATTTTCATAATCTCTTCATTTTATCTCAAAACTTATATCCATGTTTACTCAACACGAGTCTACAAGATCCTAATAACTTCCGAACACTTCTATGATTCATAACTCACAAAATTACTCCACCTACACATATATACATATCAACAATGAATCACAAACATGAGCACACATCTGTGGTCTCACCAAGACCCACTAAAATGCCCTCACTTTACCGGTTGCTAGTTAGAAGGAATGCGATACCTCTATATAGCACACCCTGCTTTACTGGTTGCTAGCCGAAAGGAATTCGATACCTCCATATATTTATCATCGTTCGAGTTACATAAACTCACAACTCATAAAATCATATTATTACCACCACATTAATTTCTACATCAATAATCAATTACAATTGGGTTTCAGTTCACCCTAAGTTGAAATATTTCTACAACAATTCAATCCTCCACCGATTGCCACTCTATCAAAATAAAGCAATATTAAAGCATAACTAACAACAATATATAATATTACTTTCAACGAATCCAATAAATGTATAAAGTGGAACAATTTCTGAATCGTTGTCAACCTAAATCAATTACCCAAAATATGATTCATCAATTATCATCATTCTCTTAGTTAGTAATATTCAATTCCAATTTCTCAAAATGAATATAAATTTCCAATTCTTCCAAGTTATTCAATTTCAAGGAAATTAGGGTTCCTTTAGATTATTTGGGGCTTTTCAATTTTAAAGAATCCATATACTCTAAATTTCTAAAACTCACATTTGACAGAGGAATTTTAAGAAAATCCACAACACACATCAAACCCTAGGCACTCATAATACATGCTTTGAAATCATATGCAATAAAATATCACATGTCCATCTATAAAATCGTATTAAGAAAAATTTTAAAAATTCCTACCTCAAAGACGAGAAGAATAAAACCCTAGAACCCTATGTCACCCAAATCGGATTTTCTTTGCTGACTTGCTCAACAATGTTGCTCAAAGAACTAAGGTAAAAATCTTCTTCTAAATAGATGAAATTAAGAGTAGAACTTGTGTTTTAGAGAGAGAGAGAGAGAGAGATAGAGAAGTGATATGGAATTATTTGGAGTCCCTATATGTAGTGCAGGCATAAAAATCTGACAAAAAACATGATTTTTCACGCACCAAAGTTGAACAGATAGCTTGAGCAGTCAAATCTGCACTCAAGTAGTGATTGGGTGCTTTGAATTTGTGAAACTCAAAGCTGTCTGGGTCTATGGACCGCTCGAGTGGTCAAAAATTAGCTTGAGCGAACTATGCTGACAACTTTAGTGCCCGAACTTTGAACAAGCATAACTCTCTCATCTGAACTACGTTTTAGGCCGTTTTTAATAAATCAAAGTCCCGGAAATAAGTTTTCCAATGATTCTAGACTCACATCAAGATTCAAAGTGTGGATAGAGAAAGGAGAAAAAGAGTGAAAACTACTCAAAAATAATTATCCGAATTTGGAGTTTTTTGTCCAATCTTGCCCAATAATTATGTTAATACCTCAATCAAGTCTCTAAATATCTAGAAGGAGGTTCCAATCATAATAATAAAAGCTCAAATATAAACCTATCATTCCCAAGAGTCCGAAAATGATACGAGGACAAGGTAACGAGTACTAATTATTGTAAACAAATTGGGTTTAAGGTCCGAAACGAGTCATTAGATCGTACCCGAAATTGTAGACGTGAGTTTGACAATGCAATCCATATTGTAACATTCAAATTTTAAAAACAATCCTCCTTCGACCCATTCCATCATTCCATTCCTGCATTCAATCGTGCTCGAAGAATCATAATCGTCATTGATCTTGGCTGTAGTTGCTGGCTGTCTATGGATTTCGAGACACCGATCGAACCACAGACACACACAATGGGACGCAAAAGTAAGGATTGTTAACGTGATTATTCAATTATATGAGACGATTTATTATGTGATACGATTGTTGAGCTAGGGTTTTCTCTAATATTGGTTTTGGTTGATGTTCATCAGTTGGTCTACCTAATTCGTAATTTTTTATTTTTTATTTTGGAAAATCCTAACAACATTGGACGTATCCTCCAATGTGACTTTATGCTCCCATCGTTGTCCCACATTTTGTTATATTCCATTGTTGTGATTGTATTGTATCTATAGACACCCCATTTTGACTAACCTAAGACATTGGGCACTTGAAAGCTTCTCGATAATGAAATGGTAAATAGTTCATCCCTAGAGATACTTGAAGTTGTTATCAGCTGCTATATCACCATGTTTTAAGCCAAAATCTTTTTTTTTTTTTTTTAGGTGCACAAATGACCATTTTACTCCTAAACCTATTTTTAGCCAAAAACCCAACTCTTTGGTCCTACTTAGAAGAACTATTAAGGCTTGCTGTTGGGTAGCAGAAGTTGACTATATTTGTGCATAATCTTAACTGGTGCATTGCTTTCTTATTGGATGCAACTTGTAGTCTCGATTTTGCAATTGTGTGCTTTTTTTTTTTTTTTTCATGGTCTTCATTTGTGTGAAGAAGTTTGTTGTAAGGAGCAAGAAAGCAATGTCAAGTAAGTTAAATGATGTATAATAAGAATTCATGTAACTGTGTGTAGTTAAAATGTTTATCTGTTAAAATTACTAATCTTTGGAAATATGTTCAAATTAGCTATCTATTTGATTTTTACGACAAGCATTTGTGCATATGTTGAAAGTTTCTTGCTTTTATGACTAGTGTGTAGATCTGGAAAGAGGTATCTATTGAAAAAATTGAAATAAAATTCAATAGATAACTATCATATATGTAAAAAAGTATAACCTCATTTGCACAGATAACACTTTTAAACCAAAAAAAAAAAAAAAAAAACAAACAAACAAACTCAACATTCTAATAGATAAAACCACAATTTCAAAATTATTTCAACAAATACCTCGTTTGTTAGACAAATGTTTCCTATAAATATAAAAACATTTCAATAGATAACACTATTCAATTGATTTAATATCTATGGAAAACATTGTTCAATTGATTCAATAGCTTTTCTGTATATGTTCAGTAATGGGAATTTATATTGCACAGATAAAGAAAAATTATATATCGAAAGGGATTACCTATTGAAATTTTTTTATCTGTGTTAATTCGTTAAGCTATAGTTGAAAATTATTATCCATTAATCACATTGAATTTGGCTATCTGTTGAATTTATTTATTTTTAGATTATATTAAGAACATTGTTCCATTGATTCAATATATTTATTTATCTATTCAATAATGGTACATTTATATTGCACAGATAGAAAAATGAATTATCTATGCAAATGAGGTCTTTTATTTATATGATATATGATACTTATCTGTTTAAAGTTTTTATAGCGACTCTGGTTTAAACCCGACCCGTTTATTGTTTTGGATCCAGGATTCCTTGTCGTATTTGGTTGTTCATATCCTTATTCATCTTGTACTTCATTGAGTTTGGCTATTGGAGTATCATTGTTGTGTTTGGAACAGGTTTGTAGCTTGTTTTTTTTTAAAAAGAAATTATGCCCATATTTTGGCCTCTTCGCTCGAGTGGTCATTTTGTCACTCGAGTGGTCCTTATGAACTCTCAGTACTTTTGTAAGCTTGCAAAACTACCGGGAGTGTGGCATTTTCAGCTCCAGCGATCCTTCTTGTGCTCGAACGGTCTTTGGGAACTCGCAATACTTTTGCAATCCTTCGCTCAAGTGGTACTTTGTTCGCTCGAGCTATCTCACTTGTTGTGTTTGGTCGCTCGAGCGACCATTCCTACGCTCATGTAATGCCTCAAAATAATTATAATAATCCAACTCCAAACAACTAATACAAGATGACATAATTGAAATGATAAACTTTCATTAATCAGAATTAATATACAAAATGTAATAAGAAATGAAAGCTAAACAAATGTTCATATGCCCTAAAGGCTTACATCTTTCCAAGCCAAGGCTTGGGTACATCAAAAATGAGTTATAAACTCAATACAAATGAAGCCCAAGGCTTGTACAAAAGTTAAATACAAAATAAACAAAACTAAGCCTTCAGCTCTACAGTCCTCCAAAGTTAAGTCCTTAGTAGAGGCATAGCACCAGCACCTGAAAATGATTTTCCTAAGTATGGTGAGCCAAATCTCAGTAGAAACAATCTAACACAATATATGAATCTTAACAAAGATATAAGTATGATGTGCATCTACAATGCCCGTAATAAAATCATTTATAATTCTTCTACAAAACCACGATATGCCAAACTTTATATCTCAATCCATTTTATCTCAATTCATAAATCATTTTCCATTTCATTTAGACAACCAAGATGAGGGTACAACTCAGTAGATCTCTAACCAACACCACTGTTATACAAACACTTCCATTTATTTGCCATTCTACGAAAATTTCGTCTGCGGGAATCAGTACCCATGTATACGTGCAGTTTTAGGGACTTTTACCCTAGACACACAGGCCAACTTAATTCAATGGAGTTCATTCCCTTTCTTCTCCCAAGTATACATCCCTTTTTTTCTCCCAAACATCATACATTTATAATGTATCAAAGACATAGTCATATTCAATGACAACGGATAAGAGATTAGTTTCAATTCACCTAATCCTCATGTAATTTCTACAAAAATCATAGTTATCCTCCACCAATAGGCCAAAACAGATATTTCTAAACAGATATACAATCTCCAAGCAGATAAATTATCCAAATTTCCATAGGTGAGAGGTAACACATATCCAACTCCACCATTTATACAAATATTCATCCAATTTCATATTCTCAATACCAATTTCATTTATTTATACAAAATAACTATTTGAGACATTTAGGGCAAAACTCCATTTTCTTCCAAAATCCACCCCGGGTATCAAAATCAGCAAATTTATCATAACACAACTTCACATCTACTCCATAACCATTTTTGATGCATACATTTGAAAACCCCTCTTTTGATTTTAGACCAAAACCCTAGGTTTGTTTAAAATCATCCCAAAGTTCCAATATTCTTTACACATCAATAAATAACTAAGTTAAAACTCATAGAAGAGTGTAGAAAGTCCCTACCACGAAGCTAGAGATCAAGGAAACAATGGAGGAACTTCAAAGATACCAAAACTCAACTCTATTCAGATCAACGGAGAGCCCTCAGAGTGCTCTACCCTTTTAACAAAGGCCCACAGGCAGAGAAACTACCAAATCTAAGTGAAAATGTAAAGAGAGAGTGAGTTTTAGAGAGAGAGGCTCTAGATCCAGGGTTTTGAGAGAAAGAGATATGAAAAAGTGATGTAGGAGGGTGCTGCTATGAACTAATATACGCACAGTTCGCTAGAGCACAAGAAGTGACGCTCGAGCGTCAGACACAATAAGTTATTCTGCTCAAGTGCAAGAAGTGACGCTCGAGTGCACAATCCCAGTAGTTTTGCAAACAACAGACCAACGCTCAAGCACAAGAAAGGCCGCTCGAGCTTATACCGCTCGAGCATAGAATACACTCTCCTAGTAGTTTTGTAAACCTGCAAAAATACTGAAAGTTCACAAAGCCCGCTCGAGCGCAAGAAGTGTTGTTCAAGCGGAGGATTAAAATTCTGGGCACCCAAAGTTTGAAAACCAAGCAACCAACCTATTCCAAACGCAACCATTACAATCCAATGAGGGGAATAAGACATGAACAACAATATGAAACCACGAAACCAGAGTGCAAAATACAATGAAGGTCAGGTTAAAAGCGAAATCGCTATAGCTCGGGCGGTCTGCGCATATATCAATCCGTAAAGTCACATTTTTGGCTCACTTTTTCACGTCTCTCTCTAAATCTCAGATCTACACACTCCATCTCTCCCTAGAAATCATATATAAACACCAAATACACCTTAATCCATCAATTTCTACACCCTAGTTACTTTGTTAAAAAGGTAGAGCACGTTGATGGTTTCATTTTAATCTGAAAAGTTCGTGTTTTCGGCTCCGTCAAGTTCTACACATCTTTCCCTTGAGTCTTCTTCTTTGAGGTATGGATTACTTTGACATTTTGTATGGTTCTATGTTGTGATTTGGAAATTTTTAAACAAAAATCTAGGATTTGTTTTAAAAATTCAAAAGAGGGGTTTTCAAAATAGGCTTTTGTTTATGATTGTGGCTTTGTAAAAATGATTGGGTTATGATAGATGGTGGATTTTATCCATGGGAATTGACTTTTAAATAAAAATGGATTTTACCCTAAAATGTAAATGTTGGATTTTGTAAAGAGGAAATGGAATTGATGTTGGTTTTATGAAATTGGAATAATGATGATGATGATAGTGGAGTTGTATATGAATTATCACTCCTAATTGGAAATGTTGGGAAGTATAACTGTGTTGAAAATTAATTATCTATTTAGAAATATCTGTTTTGAGCTATCGGTGGAGGATAGCTATAATTGTTGTAGAAATTGCATAAGAATTAGGTGAACTGAAACTATTTTCTCATCCATTTACATTGAGCATGGTAACATATTTAACACATTGAAATTATTGTTGTTTTGTGAAAAAATGGGTGAATACCTTAGAAAGTTTGGATAGGAGTGTAGTTGTGGTATTATGTTGGCCTGTGTGTCCTTGGTGAAAATCCATAAACCTGCGCAGTTAAGTGTCGAGCCTTCCGGTTAATACTGGTAAAAATGACAAATTAATAGTGCTTGTAGCCTACTTGCAGACACGTCCTAGAGATTATCAGTATTGTATCCACTGCCCTATTTTCTATTGTAAGGGAAATGAATTCATATATTTGACATGTAAACTTGGCATAGCATGGTTTTGGAAAGAGATATAAAATGTTTTGACACGAGTATTGCATATGCATTCACCTTATAACTCTATTAAGATTCATATACTGTGTTAGAGTATCTTTACTGGTCTTTGGCTTATCTTATATGGAAAACTATTTTCAAGTACTGATAATATGCCTCCGCCAAGGCAATAGTTTAGGAGGACTTGTAACGCCCAAAAAAAATAAAATAAATTATACGTAATGATAACATAACCCGCATAACTCCTTATGACGAACTGAAATAACTTCCCAACACTTACATTACATGGCCATGAGATGGGTACAAAATAGTTCCACATGCGAATATACATTCAATGATATCTAACACCTAAATCTATAGCATGTAGAACACTCAGTCAAAAATAAATAAATGCTCTCAAGGGCTTACAAATTTTCCAAGGCTTAAGCCCAGTTACACAAAGGTTTCTCGAACCCATACAAGTATAGCCCTTGGCTTACAAAAATACAATCACAACAAAATAGAGCCTTGTGCTCTCAATACATACATCCACTCCTTAGTTTGGCGGGTTCACCACGTTTTTTCCTGCACTAAAATTCCATAGGGTGAGCATAAAGCCTAGTAGGAAAATCTTAACAAAATATATACATTTTATACAAGCTTTATCAAATGAAATGCATATGCCATGCTATGCTTTTTGAAGGAAAGTCACATTTATGTCTTTTGAAAATCATCATGCTCAATGATAACTTGAAATCTCAACAATTCAAAAATTAACAATATAGTTTCAAGGGGCGGTAAATACGACTCAGGTAATCCCTAGGTTGGTGTCTGCAAGTAGGCATACTAGCACTACCAAAAACCCCACTTTACCGGTTGCTAACCGGAAGGGAAGTGGTACCTCATCCGCGTGTGTTTTCGGTCTTTCATCCCGGACACTCAAGCCAACTTAATCAATTTCATCTACACCTCCTATCCGGACTTACCAACTTATTTACCCCAAAGCAATTCCATGAAAAATTGATTCATAAACTTTCTTTTCTCAATGCAAAAGTTCCCAAACTCAATCCAAAATATGTAATAGCCAATTAAATGGATATGTAATGCAACAATTTCCAATGCCACTTGATATTTTTCCACTTCCAAATATTTCAAACAATAATTCCATAAGAATTAAAATTTCCCTTTCTCCTTTCAACGCTATTTCACAACATAGCCACATATCCATTTAATTCTATCAATAAATAACAACATTTTCATGCTATGTACTTTTCTCAACAATTTGGTCATTTCAAGACTATATCAACATCTTTGTACAATGACCTCCAAAATCACCACTTCTCATAATTTATGAAACTCATCATTTTCATATGTATAAATAAGAAGTTTTTACCATCTTTTACTCATTTTGGCACATAATATAGTATATTAACAATGCCAATCAAATGTTCTCAACATTCTTTTAAAACCCCCAAATTTCTAGGTTTTTCCTCACCACAACTGCACACACACAAATCATTTGAAAGAATTTCTTCAAAAAGATTTTTCCTTAATCAATGTAGTTCAAAAACCTCAAGATAATTATTTCAAAAGGATAAGGAGGAAAACCCCAGCTAAACTACCCACATTGTTGAGCCAACCATTCAAGTTTCAACATTAACAAGAGAAATTGCGAAAATCAACAAAAAATTCTTGAAAAAATATATATATATAACTCTAAGAAAGTCTCTACCTCAAGTTTTGGAGAAGAAGGAGATGAAAGCCCCGAATCCAATGGTCCCAAAACCCAATCTCCACCGCACACAATGTAGCCCTCAGAGAGTTTTCCAACTTTAATCAAGGAACCAGGGTCAAAATGTTTATGGATTTCGAGAAATCAAAGATTTAGTGAGGTTTGATGTAGGAAATGTAGCAAGAAGGAGGAGAAAAGGGTTTTTAGAGAGAGAGAGAGAGATGTATAAATTGATATTCACTCAGCCCAAGAAAAGAAGAAAAACAAATTTTTCGGAGTCTGCAGATTCCCGCACGTGTGGCATTCATCCCTGCACGTGCAGCACTCATCCCCGCACGTACGGCGCTTTCCCGGCACCACCTTCCGCACATGCCTTTTATGCAGAAGCTAACCCAAATCCTCCCCTATTTCCGGCATGTGCGGCCCCTGTAACGCCCTCAAAATAAACCCATAATATATAACATTAACATGCATTAATGAAACAAAACGAATCATTAAATTATCCATCAGAGTACTTTTATTGAAAGACATCACATGCAACATCAAAAGTAAATGCAATAAAGGCTTACATCTTTCCAAGCAAACACTTGGATACAAAAGATTGAGTACTAACTCAATTACAAATTAAGCCCTTGGCTTCAATGTTTACATGTAATCTCAAATAAAAATCAATAAACTAAAGACAAGTCTTCGAGTCCAACTCCTCCCAAGCTAAATCCTTGGAGGTAGCGAATCACCTGGACCTGAAAATGATGTTCCCTTATAGGGTGAGCCACAGCCCAGTAGAAATATACTAAACCACATATAAGAATTAACTAAAGCAGTAGCATTCGATAGATGGTTAACACAAGATAGTCAATTACATCATCATGACACTAATGTCTATGACACGTTTCACTTTCCATTTATACAAATATGGCTCAGAACCTAGCCAAATAACTCAACAGAGGTTTCATCTCTGATTAACAATATTTCCAATTCAACCGGGATAACAAATCAAGTTAAATCTTTCTTATATCATAACGGATACACATGTTGGTGTTGTATCAACCTCAATCAAAATTCACTTTCATACTTCCCAATTGACACACATTTTAGTGATGTATCATAACAAACAACAAATACTCCAGTAGATAAGCAGAAGAGCTGTATCATAACTGTAATGGGCGAGCATATGAGCTGCAACCCTAGGTCCATCCCCTATCTTCCCTTAAACATTAACCGGTTTAGAGGTACATCCCCTATCTTCCCCTAAACCGTGGAGTACATCCCCTATCTCCTCTCATACACAAGTGATGCATATAAACACAAAGTCATATACACAATCAATCAATACATAAAGTTAATGTATTATTCCAACCTTTATACTCAACGACCTAACCAATTGATTAGTTTCAGTTTCCCTAATCCACATGCAATGTCTACAACAATCATGACTATCCTCCACCGATAGCCCAAAACAGTTATTTCTAAGCAGGAAATAAATGTAACAACACCTATAATCTCAATTTCAAAGATGAGTGGTTAAATTATCCAACTACATCATTCAATCTCATAACTTCCCAATATTATGAATTAAACCAATTTCCACACCTTTCCCAAATATAATTATACGAATTAACTTTATTACAACAATTAGGGCTTTTTAAATTATAAATAAACCCTAGCTTTTCTCAATATTACCAAACCACCCCAACATATCAGAAATACCAAAACTTAGGATTAAAACCTATAAGATGGAGTAGGAAATCCCTACCTCGAAGCAAAGAACTCGAATGGAGAGGATGGAGATGACGACCCAAAAACCAAAGTGCTCCAAATCCGTTCAGATTAAACGGAACCTGTCACGCCCCAAATCCGCCCCTAAAAATTTGGGCATGACCCATTCGAAATGGACACCAAACCTGATAAATATTATCTATGGGGCCTGAACGGAAGCATTTAATATCATATAATAGTATAAAATAATATCCATTGAGCTACCACTACTATGCCAGGATCACAGACAGAACATAATGCAGATAAATATACATTGACGTATATCTGGAGATAGCTAAATACATATACATATACATCAAGCTTAATAAACACTTAGGGTACAAATTAAAACTTAGCAAAACTCCATAACTTGAACGGTCAACACCTAAGAATCTAGATACTCAAGGCTTGGCAACTGGTAACGGAAGCCACAGGTTAAGGTTGACCCCCAGGTTGAGTGCCTACAGAAACAGACATAAAATAAAGTGAGTCAAGCTCAGTGAATAATAGTAAGTAAATCATGTAATATTCAACTCAAACAATAAAGTATATAACTATAGAAGTATATGGTTAACTACATTCTGAAAAGATGTCTCAAACACACATGGGTCTAGTTCCGTAACAGAGCAGCTTATCAGCCCATAAATAACAGAATAGCCTTTCGGCCCAGAACAGCCTTGCGGCCCAGAACATACTACTATGTACGTATATCTTTTCAACATTTCATTCTCATTGAGTTCCAATCAACACATATGCTAATATTGTAACTGACGGAAATCAGAATGTCATTAACGAACATTATGTCACAAAACATACATTGAATCAAACAGAAGTTAATATCATGTTATGCATAGCACAACCGGAACAGTAATAGAAATAACATCAGTTTTCTTAAAATACCGTTCTGCTTAATAAGGACAGAATGACCCACATTCTAACGTGAGTCTCGTAATAATGTTAAACATTTACATGCGTATCATAGATTCTCAACGACTTCGGGTCCATGTGTAACACAATGGAATATTCTTAGTTTCATACAGATATTTGGTTTAAAGATAAACATAATTCCGTTTATTCATTAAGAATTGCTTATAGATAATAGAGAATTATTATTCATCATCGACAGAACAGGGTCATTTCAAAGTCATACCGATGTATGCCGACCTTTCAACGTTCACATTGACTTTCAACCATCATAAATGTTTGTTAACATGTTCGTGTAACACTTACAAGAAACAGAGCGTTAGTGATAATAATTATCGATGCTAAATAAAATGTATATCTTTGTACTATTACTCACAGAGCATTGGTGAAGCATTGGTCCTCCCGAAGCGTGTCCTACACACACATGAAGTCGCACATTAATTCTTTAAATCATTTCCCCTATTTCCTTTCTCAATTTAACATGATTTACAATGCCCATAACAAGGTTCATTCGTAAATTTGAACATTATTTCGAAACATCTCAGAAATCCAATTAAACTTGTACATGTACAATTCAACCCACTAATTCCATGATTCTATTTTTAATTTGGGCAAACTCATTATTTATCATCACCAATTAATCTAGGGTTCCTAGACAAATTGAGAAATTTCAAGAAACTTTAAACTTCTTCACCCATTACTCTTTCTTCCAATTACCCTCTGATTAAACATCCTAGGATCATAATTTATAATCGAAACCCAACAAGAAAGCCCCAAACTCTTCAAACCCGAAATCCCTAAATGTCTACAAAATAACTCTATATGCTCAAAATAGAGGTTTTGCATTTATATACTCTTAAATATCACCAATCTATTTATAATGAAAGCATTGAAGGAGAACTAAGACCCCTACCTCAAGAATCAAGCAAAAGAACGAAGATTGATGAGAATCCTTTGCAAATCCAAGTTCCAATCGGTTGAAAACGTTAATCTTCTCTTATTCTCCATTCTTGATGCAAGAATCATGGTGGATTGTTGATAAATGTGGAGGAAAATCAAAGGTTTTGGGCTAGGGTTTCGGACCTATGCAAGAGGGAAGAAGAAGGGAAAAGAAAAATGGAAGAAATGATCTCAAAACCCGTTTTTTAAAGCTGCTGTCCGTAATTTCCGCTCGAGCGGACTTATTTCCGCTCGAGCGGACCTGCCCTCAGCACAGATTTCGAAACTTCAAACATGCGTAACTCTCCCATCCGGACTCCGTTTTAGGTCGTTCTTGTGTCCAAATTGAAGCCCCGAAAATAAGCTTTCCAACGATTCGAACCTCACATCCAAAATCAAAGTGTGGAAAAGAAAAGGACAAATGAGTGACGGTTGGTCGCAAACAAATTATTCAAAATAAAGTTTTTGATCCAATCTTACTCTACCATCATATTATCATCTCAATTAATATCCCAAAATAAGGTAAGAACATTTCAAATACACTAAGAAGAACATCAAAATGAATCCACATGCTTCAGAATCAAACTTACCCAGGCGACCCGCTCGAGCGCCCAACCTTGCGCTCGAGCGCGCAGACCAACAAAGTCGTCCGCTCGAGCGTAAACTCCCCCGCTCGAGCGGAGAACCACAACTCCCAGAATCTCAGGCCATCTGAAAAATTGCTGGAAACCCCAAAAGTCCGCTCGAGCGGCCACTCCTCCGCTCGAGCGGAGGAAAGGATTTCTGGGTCGTTACAGAACCCCTCGACCCACTCTATCTTTTTAATGAAGGATCTAGGGTAGAAACACACTCTAAGTAGATCACACCTAAGAGAGAAGGTGTGTAGAGGGAGATAGAAGTCGGACCTAGGGTTTTGAAATCAAAAAGAGGATGAAAAACTGATTAAAAACCCGCTACTGCCTATTTAAACTGGACAGGCTCGCTCGAGCGAAGGCTTGGTCGCTCGAGCGACCAGACACAGAAAACTCTAGCTCGAGCCAAGACGTCCTCGCTCGAGCCAACAACCCAGAAGCTCGCTCGATCGAAGGAAAGCTCGCTCGAGCGAAGAACTCAAACCCTCAGGTCTGCAACCAGACGCACGCTCGAGCGAAGGAACGCTCGCTCGAGCGAATAACAAACCAGCTTGCTCGAGCGAAGAAAAGCTCGCTCGAGCCAAGAAACACTGCTCTCAGGTCTATACCAGACGCAATCTCTCGCTCGAGCGAAGATATCTTGGATCGAGCGACGGACCAAAAACAAAGAGCTCGATCGAGCGAAGAACCTCTCGCTCGAGCGAAGGGTCCAAAATCTGGGCAGCAACTCTTTGCTCCCAACACTACCAACCTGTAACAAACCTGCCTATTGCATCCCATAACTCAGAAATAAGAAATTAAAGGGCGATAACAACAATTATACAATGACCGGATCTACGGAACTTAAGTCCGGATACAATAATCAAATGGGAAAAATACCGGGGTCGCTATAACCTCCCCCCCTTAAAAGAATTTTGTCCCCGAAATTAAGCATAAGTTTTCGAAAACAGGTTTTTCTCAAATTCCAATAATATAACAATTCATTAGCAAACAACTTGACCCACTACCGGCCATTTCATCTCTTATCAAGAGGCATCTCGAATACATTTTAACCTGCATTATTAATATGCAATTTTCCTTCCAATGTTAACAATTTCCATATCATGTTCAATTTCATGATATATACAACACATTCAACATATAAATGTTATATTCCACTTCCATTATGAGGCAAGTTTCAAAATACTAACAATAAACCCAAAACATTCTCAATGTTTTCCAACTTAAGACATAAATAAAGCTCTTAAGTTCAATAATATTACAAAATCTAAATACAAGATTACAAATCAATAAACATGTCCGGATATTTCTCGCGGACTTCCAACTCACGTTCCCAAGTGGCTTCCTCCACCCCGTGATGTTTCCACAGAACCTTTACCAAAGGAATGGTCTTGCCTCGCAAAACTTGATCCCGCCTATCCAAAACCCGAACCGGTCTCTCCTCGTACGAGACATCCTCGTCAACTTCTAAATCGGTCCAATCCAACACATGTGATGGATCCGGCTCATACTTCCGAAGCATACTCACATGAAACACGTCATGAACTCCGGATAACTGCGGCGGCAAAGCTAAACGATAGGCAGCCTCGCCAATCCTCTCAAGGATTTCAAAAGGACCAATAAACCGAGGGGACAACTTCCCGCTCTTCCCAAACCTCATTAACCCCCGTCTAGGTGATATCTTTAGAAAGACATGATCACCCACCTCGAATACCAAAGGTCTCCTCCTACGGTCGGCATAAGATTTCTGACGACTCTGGGCTGTAACAAGCCTCTTACGGATAAGCTCAACTTTCTCCGTCGTTTCCCTTACCAACTCCGGACCCAGCAGGGGTGCATCACCCACCTCGGCCCAACAAACTGGAGACCTACACGGTCGGCCATACAAGGCCTCAAACAGTGCCATACCGATACTAGACTGGAAACTGTTGTTGTAGGCAAACTCCACTAATGGTAAGTGTCTCTCCCACGACCCACTAAAGTCGAGAACACAACCCCGAAGCATATCCTCAAGGATCTGAATAGTACGCTCGGACTGCCCGTCAGTCTGAGGATGATAAGCCGTGCTAAAGGTCAACTTAGTGCCTAAGCCACTCTGCAAACTCTGCCACAACCTGGCCGTAAAACGAGGATCTCTATCTGAGACGATCGTCACTGGGACCCCGTGTAACCTCACTATGTCCCGAATGTACAAGTCGGCAGATGATCTACCGAATCTCTCACGCGCATAGGAATGAAGTGCGCCGACTTAGTCAACCGGTCTACAACCACCCAATAGCATCACTACCCCGCTGAGTCCTCGGAAGACCCACAACGAAGTCCATAGTGACATGCTCCCATTTCCACTCGGCAACTGGCAAGGGTTGCAACAAACCCGCTGGCCTCTGATGTTCGGCCTTCACTTGCTGACAAGTAAGGCACTTAGATACGAAAGCTGCCACATCTCTCTTCATACCCCGCCACCAAAACTGGCGACCCAAATCCCGATACATCTTAGTGCCTCCCGGATGCACCGCAAGGCGTGAATGATGAAACTCTCGGAGTACTTCCTCTCGGCAAGACTCCGGCACAAACAAACGGCCTCGGTATCTCACACTCAGGTCGGGATACACCGACAAACCCTTCTCAACCTTCCCATTGGAAATCTTCTCTCGGAGGGATTCCACCTCAAGGTCACCCCTCTGAGCCTCTAATACTCGAATCACAAGTGTAGGCTGCGCAACAACAGAAAACAAGGCCGCAGCCTCAACGGATTCGCCTAGAAGCAAATCAAACTCCCCAAGTGCACCCAACATCTCCCACTCCCGGATGGCTATACTAGCTATGTCACCAACAGATTTCCTGCTAAGGGCGTCGGCCACCACATTGGCCTTCCCCGGATGATAATGCAACTCGAAGTCATAATCCCCAATGAACTCCATCCACCTCCTCTGCCTCAAGTTCAAGTCTTTCTGTGTGAACAGATATTTCAGACTCTTATGATCCGAGAATACCTCGAACCTCTTACCGTAAAGATAATGCCTCCAAATTTTCAAGGCAAATATCACAGCTGCTAACTCTAATCATGCGTAGGTAGGGAATTCTTCTCGTGAATTTTCAACTGACGTGAGCCATAGGCAACCACTTTCCCCTCTTGCATCAACACACAACCCAGACCCTCTCGTGAAGCGTCACAATAGACTGCATAACCCAACCCTCTCTCCGGAATAATCAAGACTGGAGCGGTGGTCAGTCTAACTTTCAACTCCTGAAACGACTTTTCACAAGTCTCACTCCATACAAATTTGACTCCCTTCTGAGTCAATCTAGTCAAAGGCGAAGCTAACCTGGAGAAATCCTTTACAAACCGGTGATAATACCCAGCTAATCCCAGAAAACTGCGGATCTCAAACACACTCTTAGGCTGTGCCCAATCTTGCACTGCCTCAGTCTTGGATGTATCAACAGACACTCCTTCCCAGAAACTACATGGCCTAAGAACTTGACCTCTTCTAGCCAGAACTCACACTTCCCAAACTTAGCATAAAGCTTATGGGCTCTAAGTAACTCAAGCACCACTCTCAAGTGTTCCTTGTGCTCCTCCTCCGAAGGTGAATAGATAAAAGGATGTCGTCCACGAAGACGACTACAAAACGATCTAAGCATTCCCGGAATATCCGGTTCATCAAATCCATAAACACTGCCGGTGCATTGGTGAGCCCAAATGGCATCACCAAAAACTCATAGTGGCCATACCGCGTACGGAATGCTGTCTTCGGAATATCCTCCTCCCTGACCCTCAACTGGTGGTAACCCAATCTCAAATCTATCTTAGAGAAACAACGGGAACCCTTCAACTGGTCGAACAGATCATCTATACGAGGCATAGGGTACTTATTCTTAACCGTAGCCGGATTCAATTTCCGGTAATCTATACAAAGTCTCAAAGCACCACCTTTCTTTTTAACAAAGAGGGCCGGTGCTCCCCGGCGAAACACTAGGATGGATATAGCCCTTATCTAGCAACTCCTGGAGCTGAATCTTCAACTCAACTAACTCGGCTGGGGCAAAACGATAAGGTGCCATAGAAATTGGCGCCGCGCCGGGCACTAGGTCAATAGAGAACTCAATCTCTCGATACGGTGGCAAACCAACAAGATCCTCGGGAAAAACGTCCGAGTACTCACAAACCACCCTTGGCAACACAGTCTGGGTCTCATCACACTCACCACTATCAAAGCTAGCAAGTAGACCACTAAGCTCACTCCGCCCTCGCGGATCATACCCCGATGGCAAAATACTACCAACCCGGTCCCCCAGAAAATGAAAACACTCCCCGCCCACGGTACAGCAAGTGACCCTCTGGCGGTAGCAATCGATAACTGCCCGGTATGACGATAACCAGTCCATACCCAAAATAACATCAAAGCCCTTCATGGGCATAACTACAAAAGGAAACGGGAGTCTATGATAGTCGACCTCTATATCACAACCCCTAACACCTTGTTTCAAGATCAATTCACCCCCAAGGGGTGACACTACACAAATAGGAGATGCTAATTGTGCTAACTCCAACTCCAAAATAGATGCAAATGCAGCAGACACAAAGGAATGAGATGCACCCGTATCGATCAAAACACTAGCAACTGAATTGCAAAACAAGAAGGTACCTCTCACAACAGATGGAGCCGGTACAAGATCCTGCGTGGTAACAGCATACACGCGCCCAGACGATCTCTGATCAACCTGCTCACCTCTAGGAGCATAAGACTGCTGCACAGACTAGGACGATGAAGCCCCCTGATTGGCCCTCGAGGCCTGAACTGACTGAGCTGGCTGATGACTCTGAGTCTGCCTCAAACCAGATGCACCAGATGTGCCACTCAACTGCGGGCAAAACCTCTTCATGTGCCCTGGCTGACCACACTGATAACACGAGAGCGGCTGGCCTCTACCTTGACTCTGGCTCTGAGATCGAGCCGAAGATGACGCTGCTCTCTGTTCTCCTCCCTTCTGTGGGCAAGCTGGAGACTTGTGGCCCAGCTGACCACACTTGAAACAGGTAATGCTTCCCTGGCTACCTTTCCCAGAACTAGCACTCGGTACTGGGAAAGTCGATCTAGAAAAGCTACCCTGAGACTGCTGAGGAGTGAAACCTCTCTATCTCCTACCATCACTCTGTCCATCCTGACTCCTCTTGGAGCCCTTCTGCCCTTCCTCCTCCTCCTGCATCATAATCTCAGTATGGGCTGCAGCATCAACCAGACGCCCATAATCTCGGATCATAGACCCCACAACTCTCAACTTGAGGCCACGCCTCAACTTCTTCTCGAACTCTATACAACGGCGTTCCTCAGACGCCACCAACTCAGGTGCAAACCTGGACAAGCTAGTAAATGAGGCCTCAAACTCGGCCACTGATGAACTGTTCTGCTTAAGCTGGCAGAACTGATCTCTCAACTTCTCCTGAACAGCTGGAGACAAGAACTTCTCCTGGAAAGCGTCAACAAAAGCCTTCCAAGTCCCTCCTATACGACTCTTAATGAACTTCCACCACTGACCCGCATCCCCCTTCAGCTGGAAAGATGCCAAGGTCACCTTCAGTACCTCGTCTTCGATGCCTAACATCTCAAACGTCTTCGTTGTCTATTCGAGCCATTCATCTGCTTTAAGCGGCTCTTTAGGATCACCCACAAATTCATCCGGATTAGACCGGAAGAACTCCCTCTTCAGAAAAGAAGGCCCCGCATCCGCAACAACAACCTGAGCTTGATTCTCAGCTCTGAGAATGCCTACTGACTCCCTGAATGCCCCTGCTATCTCTCCGGCTAAAGCGCCCATAGCCTGCTGTCCTACCGGCTCGGCCACATTGGCCTGGCCAACTCCTTCCTACATTGCCGGAATCTCCTCTGGCACAGGCACCTCCTGCCTACCCGGCCTACCACGCCTACCGCGTCCTCGTCCTCGTCCTGACATTCTAATAAAGGAAACAAAGACGTTAGCACATTAATAAATGTGCCGAAGCTAAACACTCGCGTCCTAATGCATTGGACAACAATAATTCATTCCACGTAAGCACATAATCACATAAGCACCTACGAATTTCATTCCTGGATGATAATAGTCCCGAAGCGTTACTATAGTTCCGGTTGGAAGTAGCATTGATCAAGTGCCTTTCCAACAAGACTACTAGAAACCCAAGGGTCCAATTAACATCCTCGAAACTACGTTCCATACCCACATAGTCACATAAACATGTTCTCATATAAGCATATAACATTACACTAAGTCTCTATCAAACGAGACGAACCCATTGTGATACTAATCACTTCCCACGTACCCAAAGTATTCAAACCTCGCTCTGATACCAAGTTGTAACGCCCTCAAAATAAACCCATAATATATAACATTAACATGCATTAATGAAACAAAACGAATCATTAAATTATCCATCAGAGTACTTTTATTGAAAGACATCACATGCAACATCAAAAGTAAATGCCCTAAGGGCTTACATCTTTCCAAGCAAACACTTCGATACAAAAGATTGAGTACTAACTCAATTACAAATTAAGCCTTTGGCTTCAATGTTTACATGTAATCTCAAATAAAAACCAATAAACTAAAGACAAGTCTTCGAGTCCAACTCCTCCCAAGCTAAATCCTTGGAGGTAGCGAATCACCTGGACCTGAAAATGATGTTCCCTTATAGGGTGAGCCACAGCCCAGTAGAAATATACTAAACCACATATAAGAATTAACTAAAGCAGTAGCATTCGATAGATGGTTAACACAAGATAGTCAATTACATCATTATACAATTTCATGACACTAATGTCTATGATACGTTTCACTTTCCATTTATACAAATATGGCTCAGAACCTAGCCAAATAACTCAACAGAGGTTTCATCTCTTATTAACAATATTTCCAATTCAACCGGGATAACAAATCAAGTTAAATCTTTCTTATATCATAACGGATACACATGTTGGTGTTGTATCAACCTCAATCAAAATTCACTTCCATACTTCCCAATTGACACACATTTTAGTGATGTATCATAACAAACAACAAATACTCCAGTAGATAAGCAGAAGAGTTGTATCATAACTGTAATGGGCGAGCATATGAGCTGCAACCCTGGGTCCATCCCCTATCTTCCCTTAAACATTAACCAGTTTAGAGGTACATCCCCTATCTTCCCCTAAACCGTGGAGTACATCCCCTATCTCCTCTCATACACAAGTGATGCATATAAACACAAAGTCATATACACAATCAATCAATACATAAAGTTAATGTATTATTCCAACCTTTATACTCAACGACCTAACCAATTGATTAGTTTCAGTTTTCCCTAATCCACATGCAATGTCTACAACAATCATGACTATCCTCCACCGATAGCCCAAAACAGTTATTTCTAAGCAGGAAATAAATGTAACAACACCTATAATCTCAATTTCAAAGATGAGTGGTTAAATTATCCAACTACATCATTCAATCTCATAACTTCCCAATATTATGAATTAAACCAATTTCCACACCTTTCCCAAATATAATTATACGAATTAACTTTATTACAACAATTAGGGCTTTTTAAATTATAAAACAAACCCTAGCTTTTCTCAATATTACCAAACCACCCCAACATATCAGAAATACCAAAACTTAGGATTAAAACCTATAAGATGGAGTAGGAAATCCCTACCTCGAAGCAAAGAACTCGAATGGAGAGGATGGAGATGACGACCCAAAAATCAAAGTGCTCCAAATCCAAGATTGTTCAGATTAAACGGAAGCCCTCGACCCACTCTATCTTTGTAATGAATGATCTAGGGTAGAAACACACTCTAAGTAGATCACACCTAAGAGAGAAGGTGTGTAGAGGGAGATAGAAGTCAGACCTAGGGTTTTGAAATCAAAAAGAGGATGAAAAACTGATTAAAAACCCGCTGCTGCCTATTTAAACTGGACAGGCTCGCTCGAGCGAAGGCTTGGTCGCTCGAGCGACCAGACACAGAAAACTCTCGCTCGAGCCAAGACGTTCTCGCTCAAGCCAACAACCCAGAAGCTTGCTCGATCGAAGGAAAGCTCGCTCGAGCGAAGAACTCAAACCCTCAGGTCTGCAACCAGATGCACGCTCGAGCGAATGAACGCTCGCTCGAGCGAATAACAAACCAGCTTGCTTGAGCGAAGAAAAGCTCGCTCGAGCCAAGAAACACTGCTCTCAGGTCTATACCAGACGCAATCTCTCGCTCGAGCGAAGATATCCTGGATCGAGCGACGGACCAAAAACAACGAGCTCGCTCGAGCGAAGAACCTCTCGCTCGAGCGAAGGGTCCAAAATCTGGGCAGCAACTCTTTGCTCCCAACACTACCAACCTGTAACAAACCTGCCTATTGCATCCCATAACTCAGAAATAAGAAATTAAAGGGCGATAACAACAATTATACAATGACCGGATCTACGGAACTTAAGTCCGGATACAATAATCAAATGGGAAAAATACCGGGGTCGCTATAGCCCCCTTCCCGCACGTGCGGCTCTACCTTCCAGCTAGGAAAATTTTCCAGCTCAACACAGGACACTCCGGATCCAATCTCGCACCTTCCGAAACATGAGAAACTCAACGCAGAAATAAACAAGGATAGGGATTTTGTGAAAAGTTTACAAATACAATAACTCGAATTATTTGTCAAGGCTCCTAGTTAGACTCGACACTCTAACGAAAATAAATTCAACGTAACTCAAGAGGATGAGGCGAATTATGTATCGGGTCATCATAGGACTTGGAGCCAAGAGCTTCTATTTTTGGTTGTTGTTATATTTATTTTGTACAAGCCTAGGGTTTTATTTGTATTGAGTTTAAACTCACTTTTGGTGTAACCAAGCACCGTCTTGGAAAGTTGTAGCGAATACGGCATTATATGTTTATTTAACTTTTATTTCATATCTTTTGTTTATAACACATGTTATAAATTCAGGGTTAGGACTTATGAATATATAAATGCATGTGTCACTCTTTTGTACACTTGAAGTATACGAATGGAAGGATATTATATTCGGAAATGTATTGTTATTTCACTACAACAATAATACTTAAAGATCACACAAGAACAATTAAAAATATCTCACTTTTTTTAAAAGTGTGATTAAAAAAATTAGATTGATATTTTAATCATACTTAATTTAATTGAGTGTGATAGTATTTATGTTTTATCTCATTTTGTAAATAAGTGTGATTATATAAGTGTATATAAAAAAATATACGTCTGATTGTATATATTTTTGAATATATTGTTTTTATATAAAAATATATCCTAAAACTTGCGTCTTTTTCTCTTCCACGATTCTCAGCACAGAGGCATGACACCTTCCCTTCCAAAGAAGATTGAATTTCCAAACATAGCAGACTTCTCCTTTCCAATTCACTTTGCCTCTCTTTCTGATTCATTATCCCTAATTCGATTTCCACCTCCAAAATCACCATTGTTACTCACTCAACAACCACCATTGAAGTTTGTCTTTTGAAAACAACAACCTCTTCAAACTTCTGGTGAGTTCTCTCTGTTTTTTATGCCCCTTTCATATGTCATTCATGAGACATATTTGTATATATTTATGATTATGATTATTATTAGTGGAATTTTATAAATATAGGGTTTCATTGTGAATGAGGGTTTTGGGTTGTACCAGAAAATAGGTACTCTGTTTGATTGGTGGGTGGGTTTCCTTGCCATTCCGATGTCCTTCGGTGGGTGGGTTTCAGTGTGATTGGTGACGCAACAAGTACCTTGAATCTTCCTTTAGAAACTTTGCGTCTGTGAAAAAGTACCCATCTTTCATTGCCTCTATGATTTACTCCTCGCATCTACTCATCACTTCCTTCATAATGTTTCTATCGATGTTGTTTGCCACAAATTCAGCAGCTTTTCCCCTTCTTGCCCGTTAAAAACACCAAAGAAAGCCTGTAATAATAAAAGATTAAAAAAAAAAAAGTACCGTCACACAACCCTCTTTTTATTTGTATTTTTTGTTTGCACATATATTCTACAAGTTTCTAAGTTATATAAAAATTTTCTTGATTTTTTTTTTTTTTATTGATTTCCAATTTTCTTTTCATTTCAAAGTTAAAACATTAATGGCCTCGTTTGAAAAGTTGGTTATTTTAATAGGCTATTTAATTTTTGACTATTTTGGTAGGCTAAAATATTTGTGTTTGGAAAGAATGTTGATTTTTTTTTGTAGTTAGATGTGATGTTTGTGAGGAAAAAAAATGAAATGATTACGGATTTGATGTGACATTTTGTCTTATTAGCTATTTAACCTATTTTGTATTTTGTGAATTTTAACCAAAAAAAAACTAATTTTTGGCTTCCCAAACACCCCCAATAATAGATTAGCAAAATAAACCAAGTCCTTCAAAAATTCTTGATAGCGAAATTTCAAAATCATTACCAATTACTTGAAATATATTCTACTAGAAGTATGGGCACACACATAGGAATTTAAAATAATTATATTAGTTATTTGAAGCATTTAAAATATAATAGAGTAGTTTAGATATACAAAAGCACCTACACCCCTCTTTTTATAAATTTTATTTTATTTTTTATTTGGTTATTTCACTAATTTCAATTTATTGAAAATTTCATTTTTTACACTTTATGGATTAAATTTTGTGTATTTTTGTTTTATATTTGATTGATTATAAACTACACCCCTCTTTTGATAATATTTTTTTATTTGACTACTCAATTAACATACAAAGTGGATGAAAGAAGTAAGAAAAAAGTGTTATCTTCAATTTGTTCAAAATGGAGGACATTCAAGAAAGAACTTACCAAGTACATACGTGAAAACAAATCCAATCCTGAGATCATATCAAAACCACCAGCAATTTATGGATTCGTTGAACAAAAACATTGGGACTCATTTCTTGAAAGACGACTATTAGAAGAGTTTGAGGTAAAAACAATTAAACTTTAGTTATTTAAAATGTCAATATGAAACACTATACATTTGGATTAACTTTGTGTGTTACATTTTTAAAGATTTTGACTCAGGTTCAGAAATGGAGACGAAGTCAAAATAAGTATAACTATAGAATCAATCGAAAGGGCTACACTCGCTTTCAAGAAGACTATGTAAGTGGTTATAAATTTTACAATTTAATAGCAGTTTTGATATGATTATTTTTAAAAATTGATGTATGTTTGATTGATAGAAACGTAATACCGGATCTACTAAAGATTTAGATGGAAGCATTTTATGAAAAAAGGCTCGTCAAAATCAAAATGGAGAATATGATGACAAGACAATTATGGAACAAGCTACGAAAATTGTAAGATATTTATGTGTACTTATTGCATTTATTTTATACTATCTCAATTGTTCATATTTATAGTAATGTAATGTTATAGGATGAGTTGACTAAACAAAAAAGTGATGGGAGTTTAACGACTGAAGGATGTAATGTGGGTGTTTAGGAAGGGGCTATTTTAGAGGCTTTTTGGCTTTTTAGCTATTTAAGTAGGCTATTTTAGTTTTTGTTTTTGGGAAGATAGGATGGATTTTTATTTGAGTTGGTGTATTGAAAAATGTGTTGAAATAATGTTTAAAGTTAAAATGACAAATTTGTCCCTAACCTCACATTTTCCAAAATTAATCTAAAGGGGTAAAATTGTAATTTACCTACTGTGACTGTGATAGTGGTAGGCTGTGCCTACACTGTCACAATGACAGCCCATTGCCGGCCTTTTTTTTTTTTTTTTTTTAAAAAAAAAAAAACTTTTGGTTTAGGAGCTTTTAGGCTAAAATTATTTTTGAGGCTATTTTAGCCTTAAAGCTAGGTTCCCAAACACCCCCAATGACATTCTTACTATGGCGTTGTTGTACTCCTTAATATTTTAGTCGAGTAAAGGGTGTAGGAAATTCTGTCACAACTAGCACCTACTTTCACTTGCTTAAACGTGGGAATTAGTCACATTAGGAGAAGAAATATAATGATCTTGAGGTAGTGGTGGTACAATTGTAAGCTAGGCTTAGTGCAATGGAACAACAAACACCACATACACCACAATTTGAACATGCTAGTTCAAACACCTTGAGAAATGGTGATGGAGGAAATTTTCAACCTGATTTTCTCTCAACAGAAAACAGGGTGAGAACTAAGGATGACATTCCACCCCAAGCTCCTACCCAAAAGATCATAAAGGTGTGTAGCATTTAGAACACCTAAGGTTGTTATTTTTTCTAATACCGTTGGTGATATTCTTAGTTCTTTTATTGTTATCTTCTTGTTTGTTATAGAGCAAATGTTCAAACACAATAAAAAGTGGTGAATGGTGAGTACTACCTTGTTTAGGTATTCTTTTAATGTGAATGGTGAGTTCTGAATTATGGGTAGTCCTCATGTTCATCATGGTGAAACCTCAAGGGGAAGAAGCACTTTATTGTATTATATCAATTAATGCACTTATGGGGCTGACAGTGTCATTTTTATCTAAAGCCAAAAAAAGCCTCTACAATTTAGCCACCCCCCACCCTCCCAGTCCCTTCCCCCCCTCATCCGATTAATTCTAATGTTGTTATCTTCGTATTTATTGTAAAGCAAATGTTCAAACACCTTGAAGAGTGATGATAAAGGCAATTTTCAGCTTGATTGTGTCTCACAAGACAATAGGTTGAGAACTAAGTATGACATTCCACCTCAAGATCCTAAGCAAAATAAGAGAAAGGTGTGTAGTTTTTATATGTTGATGTTGTTATATTTTCTCATATCGTTAGTGATATTCTTAGTTGTTCCATTCTTAACTTTGTGTGTTATAGGGCAAACCGTGTAAACTCGCGGTAGGTTATATTGAAAATATTATTGCTCATGGTACGGTGTATGAGAGAATTGAACCCAATGAAGTCATTCTTATGGTGCCATTAGGAGAATCCAATGTACGTGTGTCTATTCAAGATGTTATAGTAAAAGATGTTCTTCTTCCTATACCTATTCCAAATGAGATGCTTATTGTTGGAGAAGCAATGGGATTTTTTGTTGCTTGGACCAAAAATCTTGTATTAGTTGGTGATGAGGTAAAATATTCAAAAATCTTGTATTACACTTTCCTAAAAATATTTTGACTTTTGAAATTTCTTTTGTAAAAATTTATGAAACTACCCAAAGGAGGAGGAGGACCAATCTAATTTGGAAAGTAGTTCAGATAATCAATATCGTTTTCTCTAATTTTATCATACTTATATTTATGCTAATGGTTGTTCAGCTTAATCATAACACTTTATATGTAGTTTCTAATAATAATGAAAATGCTTTCATATAGTCCTCACAACAACCCACAAACGTGGAATGTGGGTTTTATGTAATGAGCTATATGAAAGACCTCATTAGAGATCAAAGCATCTTAAGAAAATAATGTGTGAGATAAATTCTAACTTTTATTACTATATTGTATTCATGATACTTTGTACATCTTTTTCATTATCTTATTGTTTCTAAATAACCTCTTGTAGTTCAATGGAAAAAAGACTTACACATAAACCAAATGTAATGTCCCAAAATAAAAACAATGACCTATCCACAATGTTACTTAAATGACAACACAAGATGAAATAATTAACTTCCATTAATTCCAATTTCTTGTACAAAAGAGCAACACATGCGGGTATACATTCATAAGTCTAATCCTGAATCTATAGCATGTGTTACATAGTAAAGAAGCAAATGAAAGATAAGCAATTAAAAGAATGCCCTAAACACTTACAACTTTCCAAGCTAGTACTTGGTTATAACAAAATAGATTTAAATCCAAATACATATAAAAGCCCTTGGCTTGTACAAAACAAATACAAAAATAGCAAAATGAAGCCTTGCTCCAGGTCCTCTCAAGCTATTGTCTTGGGGGACCACCTTCTAGAAGCTTCCTATTGGCTGCCAAAAGGGCTTGGTTGGCCAATATTTTTACGGTCAAGACAAACATGTTTGTCCGTCATATTTCCAAAATGATCCATTGGAGCAAAATGTTTCGGATGTGCTTACGCGAACATAAATTATCAGGATGTGCTCAATTGGGCAGAAGTTGCTCATCGGTCATTTCAAAAATAGTCTGGCCACGCAAAATATTATTCGTCCAACCACTAATGCGTCCGATGATGCTCTTCTTAGAAGGTTTTTCCCTGATTCTCACTCATTCCAGCTTCCTATGCTTGTTTCTTTTGAAAAGAGATCTACTATTTTTGAAAAACACAAAGTTAGAAATGGCTGAAATGCTTGAGAAGGTTTCTCTTGCCTTAAGAAAATCATTTTGAAAATAGGTTTGAAGGTCTGGAAAACTCTTTGGCCAAAACGGGTGTTGAAATGTTTGGCTTTCTTTATCCACAACTTATACTTGAGCTGATCTTTACTTTCATCATCGGGAGCTTTTCATAGAGTCCCAAGTCTTAAGGCCCTTGAAAAATAGGGTGTCTATAATTATTTGTTACGTAGAAATGATGAAATCTCTATACTCTTAAATTGAAGTTGGACATGTTATGTGGTTTTGGTAGGTAAAGTTCGGTAAACTCTCAAGGGCCTCGAGTAGTAGTATCACGATAATATTGATGATATAGTATCATTAATTCACAATAAATTTATATGTAGAGGTTGAACCCACTTTCTAGATATAACCACTTTGCCATATATACAAGGGAATGTAAATGATAAGAAATTATTAAATGTTGATAGCAATAATGTGATATCACTGTTGTATTCAAGTTTTTTAAGAATTCATATTTGAGGTTCAATAATGCAACATCTGCATAAAACATAAGATATAATGTGTGATTAGTTCATTTTAATGGTGGTACATGCAAAGAGGCCCAATTAACACCAGGTGCGATGTGGAATGTTTGATCATTGAAATTTTACCACAGCCTAATTTAGTCCATGTTTGTATCTTCTTTTTCTTCTGGACAAGTCGAGTCCACATAGAAGGTAACCAATGTTAGTGCTTGTTTATAGTGGATTGAGCCTAAAGCTTACAACTCATCAACCAAGAGCCCTAGCTTCTTTGACCCAGATCCAATTATAAAATTCAGAAAAATCGTAGCCCAAGCCCAAAGCACACAACAAAATAATAAAGCCCAAAACTGCAAGTGTCCAATCAGAAATTATTCATTCGAATTAACTCTACTAAGAAATATATATTGTTTCTATGAGATCAAATAAATATATGCTTGAATAATTCATTATAGGATGTTTTCGGGCGGAGATCCAAATTTTGATATTTGTTGGTCATAAGGACACGTGTATAGCACTTTTTTGCTGTTAAGTCCCAAAATGTGGTGGTAAGGATAATCCTTGACATTTTTTGTCCGTATGTATTTTGTACTAAAAAAAAAAAAAAAATTTAACATGCTACGATTTTAATTATATAAATATTTTTTTAATAAAATTATATATATATATCAACAAATGAACCTTTGGCAAAGCAACAAATAGATAAGGTAAGGTAACAAATAAATCTATTTTCTAACTAATTTAAAACATGTCAAGGCAAAGGAAACCCATGGCAAGGCTTGGTATCATGGAAACAATGATTGAATACCATAAACTGAAATTTTTCCTGGACCGAATGACATGATTTTCGATATTATGTTTCACGATTTAAGTGAAAAAGTATCAATTGAAAACTAAAATATTTTTTTATTTTTTTATTTCAAAAATGCACACAAAATCACTTACAGCTATTTTGGATAGATATATTTCGAAAAATACATGGAATAAAAAAGTATTACTTTCAAAATAAACTACCAAACACTTTGTTGTGGCCAATTAAAGTTTTAGAACCATATTAATATTAATCTCATTGTGGGGGCCAAACAAAAATTACAAATCCAAACGGCAATCTCCAAGCCCATCTAAATATGGGCCGAGTAAGGTCAGGGCTCACTGGACCAAGCCATTGCCGAATATGAAGAAACGCCGAATAGTTGTCTACTAAACAGAGCCCAGTACATCGGGGAAGTCGGCATTGACCCATTAGCTGGAACCAGAATGCTCTTTTCAAGAAAGTATGGTGAGGGATGGGCCTAGACAGAGTAATGATGGAATGATAAGCTGCATGGAACAAGATTCGAGGATGAGGACTCTATAAAAGAATGAGAGAAGCTGTATAAAGAGGTAGGTGCTAAACAAACTTAAACCCAATGAAACCTAAAAAGACCAACCCTTATACAAAAACTAACTTGTCCGTCGGGGTGCTGATTCCGGCTCCATCGTTCGGAATTTTATTTCTATTTTGGGCGACAGCTGGAAGATCAAAGGCTTGTTTGGACCGAAGGAGTGTTCTCTTTCCACCTCCCCACACTCATTTTTTTAATTTAAAAATAAACAAATATATGTGTATCAGTTTTTTTAATTTTAAAAGGTTTTAAAAGTGCACAGAGAGGACATCTAATGCATAGACAGCACAGATAGATAGCAAATAATGCACAGATAGACAACAAATTACACAGATAATGCACAAATGGACAACAAAGAATAGATAGCCTTGTCTCCATTTTTAATTTGAAAATACTTTAAATGTGCACGATAGACATACTATTTGTCTTTGTTTTTTTATAATTAAAATGTGCATAGATAGACCTATCTATTTATGCATATTTTTTAATTTTAAAATAATTAAAATGTGCACACATAGATCTACTTATATGTTCATATTTTTTTAATTAAAAAATGGACAAATAGGTAGGTATCTTTGTTTAAATCGCAACCGGAGAATCACCGGTGCTAGAAAAATTGTTTACATCAAAGGGAGGTGAGGGCTGGCGACAATAGGCAACGGTGTGAGGTGATTAGGATAGGGGGAATTTGTTATTATAGTTGGGGAGTAATATGATCTTTTAATTTTGTAGTTGTCATTATAGTCTGAAAAGATTAAAAATTAGGTGAGTGGATTTAAAATTTTTAAAATAAAATTTATGACGGGAATATGACATGACATAATAATATAAGCTAATATTATGTTTTTTTTTTGTTTTTTTTTTTTTTGGTGGATCGGGTTGTTAATATCTATCTCCAAAAAGGGCTTTATCGAAGTTGGCCCAGTTGTTGGCCACTATGACTTTATTCAAGCCTGAGCCTAAACATAGTAAACAATGCCAAGTCCTAAAAATTATTGGATTGTGTCATTTAGGTCGGGTTGAATCTGCTCAAATTGTAGAACAATGATAAGGGCTTTGTCCCATATTCATTTGTATCATTTTTCACATTGTAATGGTGCATAAACTTCTTGATGTGGAAACACTCAAAATGGATTCTAAATGATTAGATATATATATATTGCAGAGAGAGTTGTCAAATGGGGGGGCGGGGTGGGAAGCAAGTATTAAAAAAAAGCTTATACTATCATAGTTTCACTTTCACTTTCCTTTTAACTGCTGCCTTTGTGCTTTTTACTTCAAAAGCAAAAGATTAATCATTACTTCTCCCTCTGCGCGTGCTTGGATTTAGGGTTGGTTTGGCATAAATTAAATAATATAAAAAGTCAAAAAGTCACTATTCTATTTAAGTCATATCATCTTATTTAAATCATATCACGTCTCTAACGCATCACATCAAACCCAACCCAAACTCAACCCATATTAGTCAATAAGTCAAAAAGTACACATTTTTAGAACATCCCAAACCAACCCTTAGTTTATTTGATACAGAGATTTTGAGTTTGTTGGGTTTATGGAGTTTGATTAGTACCGTACGTGCGGACTATGCAGTCATAAGTGATATTATAATTATCTATTACTATAAACCTTAACATATATATATGTATTGAACAAAGAAAAGAAATGCAACCCTTAAAAGCTTATAAATAGATGTCTCAAGAACATTTATTAACAAAATCAACGTAATTTTCAAATGCCAACAGCTTTGATATAATTTAGAAACTCATGATTATTGGTTCTTCTATAGAGGAAGAATTAGACCTTTGGAAAATTGGAAAAAAGTGGGAGAGCAAACTTCATATAAAGAAGGGAAAAGAAGCCTCTTCAAAAGTATAAATCTTCGTGGTCAAAAAGAATGTTTTGCATCAAGCATGGACTGTCAACTTAGCAAAGCAAAACCAGAATGTCATTTTTTGTTTTTTATGCAAAGAGAAGAGAAGTGGCATTGGAGTTTCTTTTTATTTATTTATTTCTATTTTTGTATGAGGGAAAAAAAAAAAAGTAAATTAAGGGGTTGTTTGGGGTGTCCTAAATAAGTGTACTTTTTATCTTTTTGGACTAAAAAATTGAGGTTGAAAATATGGATGTTTGGGTTAACTTTTTGACTTTTTATGGAAAAATGTGTAATAAAAAATTGTAAAAATTGATTTGTAGGGAAAAATTCGAATTGGAAGTTGTGCAGCCGTAATTGTTGACTTTTGGTGAATAGTGTTAATTTTTTAACTTTTTAAGTAAATTTTTGACTTTTTAACTTTTTTACAAATTCTCAAACTTAATATATGAATTTCCTCTGACATCGAGTGCCAGTTGATTAACAATACAAGAAGATGCCATATTAATACTAACTTCCCAAGTCCATGTTGTTCCTGAAATTGGCTAGTAAAAGTGTATATAATTGTAGAAGATTGTCAGAAGATATGAACTAAAAAGTTATTATAATTATTGTTATTTAGACTTTTTGTATCCATCTATACTTATTATGTTAGGATTTTTTTTCTAGCCTTTAGAAAATCAAAAAAGCCTACGGTTAGCCTTGATGACTTTTTTGTTTGTATATGTAAAATGTAGTCTATAAATTGGCTTTCAAGCCAACATAATAAAGTGTGTAAATTCTCTCCATCTTTGATTGTTTATTTCGTCTCTAACTTCTAACTTCTCTTAACACTATAACTTCATCATAATTCCATACTAAAAATAGTAAAAAGCTTGTTTGCCTCCCGGTAAGTGTGGATGTGCCTAGCTTAGTCAGCAAGGCCCTATAGTACAAAATGATGTTACTAAATGTGTGATGTGAGATAAATTTAGCTTCTATCAACAAAGATATCTTTAGCTAACACATGGTCCATAACCAGTTCTGGTCCACTTCCACCACTATGTTTCTAAGGTGAAGATTGTTTGCCATAATTCCGCCTTAATGGCTGTGGTAGCTCCAATGTTCCTGTAGAACCCGTCAATCCACTGTCATTTGTGGTCTCTAATGATTTTGCGGCCTCAAGAGTGGAACTTACATCAAGTGATTGTAAGAGTCAAAATTGAACATCACTTCCACTAAGCTAGCGTGTGTAATTAATTAATAGTTTTGAAATAAATATGGTTCTTATGCAGTATTCTAAATCAATGACCCACTTAAAATGACCAACTTAATTTGTTGTAACTTTTTATTAATTAAACAATACTACGTAAACAATACCACTCTCTCAGAATATCTAATAAATTTCCAAGCCTGCCATTAATAAAATAAAACTCATCATTGCTTTGTTAGGTTTAGGCAGGACCACATATTGTGGGGATTTGGGGGAGGGGATATACTAGGGCATAACTTAAGCCAATTGGGTATTGATTAATTATTTCAGGTACAATTCACTGATGATTAACACATGCACCCATAGCCACTGGCACATGTAATTTGCTCCCAAACCAGGCAACATCTGATGCAGGTGACCATCTATAATATATATTATTCATTGAACAAATTATCAAAGTGCATTGGCATTTTTTTTTTAGTGTGATTGAAGCACCCTTCAATTGTGGATTGAAACACAATTATTTGAAACTATGTTTAGATTTTGAATTTGAAAAGTAAAAATATAAAGAAAAAAAGTGATGAAATATAGAGCTTTTTTTAATATTTATTATTTATTATTATTATTTTTTTCTTTTTTCCATAAATTGTCCCCCAAAATAAATAAATAAATAACAGATTAGAGAATGTTGAGATGTAGTTAGATTGGTTAGGGGATATAACTGTGAAGCGCAAAGTATTGATTATAGGTTGGCAATAGCAGGTTTGGAGCCATGTAAATTGAGCACTTGAATATAGCTTTGTCTGTTAAATATGTTAGAAGAGTACTCAAAGGTGTAAATTACCATCCTACAAATGCCATAATGCTAGTTAGGTTGGTTAAGGGATATTACTGTGAAGTGTAAAGTATTGATTATACAGGTTGGCAATAGCAGGTTTGGGGCTAATTTTACAGCTCTGTAAATTGAGCACTTGAATATAGCCTCGTTTGTTAAATATGTTAAAAGAGTACTCAAAGGTGTAAATTACCATCCTACAAATGCAATAATGCATTATGAGGTATTGATATATCATTTATGCAACAAGTCACCAAGAGTACCCACCTACTATCAATCCATTCAGAACTTCATTATGAGGTATTGATATGTCATTTACCATCCTCCTGGGCCAGATGGGATTAACCCTTCTTTTACCAAAAGTGCTGGGATATTGTTGCTCCAGCTGATATCAGTCACTACCTAAGCCTTCCAAGATGGGTATGTTCCTAAAGACCTTAACAAAACTTCGACTACTTTAATACCCAAGGTTGATCATCCTGAAAATATGAGCCAATTTTTCCCTATTTCACTTTGTAATGTCATTATGCGGATTATCTCAAAAATTCTTGTTTCGCAACTTCGCCCCCGAAGCTCATCTCACCTTTTCAAGGTAGTTTTATCCCTGGTCGGCAGCCCGCTGACAACATTGTGATTGTACAAGAGTTGATTCACTCGATTTGAAAGAGTAAAAATCGAAAAGGGTGGGCAACTATCAAGATTGATCTTGAAAAAACTTATGATCGGATTGAATGGGATTTCCTTAGAACATTCCTTAGAACAATTCTAGATGAAATTAACCTCCCCTCCAATTTGATTTCTCTCATCATGGATTGTGTCTCTAACACCCAGTTATCTATTCTTTGGAATAGTGAAGCAACCCCCACTTTTCAACCTAGCCGTGGATTGAGACAAGGGGACCATTTATCCTCCTATATGTTCCTGTTGTGTATTGAGAAGCTAGGAAGGAATATTGAAAATGCTGTTAATCAGGTCCAGTGGAAGCCGTTAAAAATTGTGAAGGATGGTCCATCTTTCTCTCATCTTTTCTTTGCGGATGACATGCTTCTTTTTGGGGAGGCTACCGATCATCAACTTCAGATTATGCAATCAGTCATGAACAAATTTTGCCAAGCATCCAGGTAGCGAATTAATTTCCATAAATGAAAACTCTTTTCCACTTCCCCGGGGAGAGCTCGTGCTTTGAGTCAAGCCTGTAATATTCCACATACGAATGAGTTGGGTAAATATTTGGGAGTTTTTCTATTTCGCCCAAGGATCCTGTCCCCAAATATTTCTGTTCTCCTGTTCCAAATCACTCATAATTATTGGATATGTCTTGAAATTCTCAAATCTTAAAATTTTCATATGATTCAATGGTGGTGAGTGATTTAGGACAGAGAGGCATGAATATTTAGGAATAGGAGATGCTTACTCCTCTATTTCATGGTCAAGTTTCAAAAGCAACCTATGGTTACATCCTTGACCGTGTGCGCAACCGTCTGGCTGGGTGAAAGTCTATACAACTTTCCTGGCTGGCTGGGTGCATGTGGAAAGCCAGAAATGATTGGGTTTTTAATCATGTTTTGGTCGATCCAGCTGATACAATCAACAAAGCCATGCTCCTTCGGACTGATATTTGTGATGCTAATGAAGATGGTACCAATAGGACAATTTCTACTCCTCCACCTACTCAGGAAGTATCTTCATGGTCGAAGCGTTCTCAAGGCCAGTTCAAAATCAATTGTGATGGCAAGAAAACTTCTTTAGCAGTCATCATCCGCGGTCTTCCATCCCCTTTTCTTTTTCTTGGGCCGTCGTAGTGAAAATCGTGTGGCCCATTGGTTAAAGCCTCAAGCAACCTCAAAGGCTCACTCCCTCTAGATTGGGTTAGGAATCCCCCTTCCTAATTGTTAGCTTTGTTACTTTCTGATGTCTTGGAAGCCTCAGACATTTCTTCGTTCAAAAAAAAAAAAAAAATCATAAGTGTTTTAAAAAAATGATTAAAAGTTAATTTTTAGGTTTTAACTGAGCTTTTGGTTTTTTTAAAAAAGTGATTTAAGAAGTTGGTAAAAAATTATTTTTGACTTTTTTGAATTAATATTTGTTTATAATGTCACATTACAATAAAATGATTAAACTACCCCACCCAATATAGAAAATTTATATTTTTCACCCATGTAAATATAAAAAAAAAAACATAAATAATATTATTGTAATTTATATGTGGCTTTTTTAGAATTGCCAAATGACTCTTTACTAAAAAAAGCCAACCTAACTTTTTTAGCAAACAAGCTACAAACGTAGCTTTTTGCTAAGGCCTATTTTGAAAAATCGGTTAAAAATTATTTCTCTGCTTTTAACCCATTTCTCTCTCACACAAAAAAATCAAAAAATAACTTTTAATTATTTTTCCAAAACACCCTGCCGAAAAGAGCACAGAATTGATGATTCTAGCAAATCTAAATCATATTTTGAAATGATTGATCCAAATTGATTTCGTAGTTCTTGGGTCAAGCTAAGTTCAGATTTGAAAATTATGTTTCATGAAAATTGATGATAAGACTATTTCAGACATTTTAAGAGTTGCTTTGGGTATGGTTTATAAGTTGGTATTTTTACTTATTACAAAAAGACGTGTAAAAAAATAAAAAAATGATGAGACTTAAATAAGTTAATAAATTAATTTTTTTTAACAGATCCCAAAAGCGGCCTTAGAATAGGGAAAATTATCCATTTGATGGGAAGTTGAGAAAATTATTACTCATACATGGAAAAGTTTATAATTTTAATAATTAATATTGATAAAGATTATCATTAATTTATAATTATTTTTAAACTTCTACACCGATTTGAAAATTTTCCTTTTAAGTAAGGCTTATTTATTTATATATAATACACGGGGTATAAAATTTATGCACAAATGAGAAGATTTGAACATCTAACCTTCTATTGAGAGAGGATCGTTTTGGCCCGTCGAGATAATCATATTTAGACATTTAAGTAAGGCTTTGAGGGCATGAGTTAACAAATTATTTGCATATTCTTCAACTATTTGTTTTTTATACAAAATATACAATTATTTTAAGTGTGTTAAAAGTAAATTAATTATCTAGCCTTTTCAGAAAGAGTACATTAGCGGTATGCCCATCCAATAGCATGAAACTATGTACTTGTCTCAAAAAAAATAAAAATTTTGGCAAAAAAATAAGGAAAATTTATCCATAAATCCTAGTTTCTGAAAAGTTGAACCATTTAGTCCTAAAAGTTTTCTTATGCTCCATTTAGTCCCATTTATACATCATCATGATGTTCATGATGTAAATGAATCTGATGTTTCATTCTATAATTTCAAAATTTATTGAAATCTGATGAACATTAGATGTGTGAAATCTAATGTTTGAAACATTCATCCTATAATTTCAAGCATTATTGAAATCTAATGAACATTAGATGCTTGAAATTTAATGTTTGAAACATTAATCTGATGTTTGAAACATTGTAATGGGACCTTTCAGTCTATAAGAAAACTTTTAGGACTAAACAGTGTATAAGTTATTAATTTGGGATTTATTGGTGCATCCCCCAAAAAATAATGTTATACAAATTAATAAATTCTTCAAACTTTTCTTATTCACTAATTTGACATTTGTCACATTATTAAATTGAATTTTGTTTCAAATTCTAAAATTTCATTACTGCATAACACATCAGTGGTAAGAAAATTTTATAAGATTTGTTAAAATATTTTATTATGACAAAATCACAAATGATCACACATTCAAATGATATTCAAAAAACAAAAAAACAAAAAACAAAACAAAACAAAAAACAAAACAAAACCAAAAAAAACTAGATAATTTTAATCCTAAAAGCATTTGTTAACAGTAACTAAATGAGGTCTTTTCTGATATATAAGTGCAAACAAAAGCTAACCTCTTGGAAGAGGAGATTCCTATCCTTTGCAGGGAGATTAACACTAATAAAGTTAGTGCTGTCTAGTTTACCAATCTACTACTTATCTTTGTTCAGGATGCTAGAAGGGGTTGCAAAAAAAATTGACAGAGTTCAGTCTAGATTCTTATGTGGAGGTGATGAACTTAGAAGAAAGATTCATTTGGTAAAGTGAGAAGAGATTTCAAAAAGTAAAAGTCAAGTGGGCTTAGGAGTTAAAAGGATTAGGCTTATGAATGATTGCCTTCTCTTAAAATGGTGGTGGAGGTTTGGGGCTGAAGAAAAAACCCTATGGAAGCAGGTGATATGCAGCAAGTATAATGAGGTTGGGAGGGGATGGTGGCCTGAACCTGTGGAACATCTCAGGTGCACTTTGATCTGGAAAGATATATTGGGGCTTACTTTGGGTAGGCCTGATCTGGTGGAGTTTTTTAAAAATAATATAGCTCTAGTTATTGGAGATGGAAAGAGAACACTTTTCTGGAAGGATAAGTGGTTTGGAAATGTTTGTTTGAAAGATGTATTCCCTAGATTATATTCTGTAACAGTAGGAAATGATGAATCTGTGGATTTGGTGTATAGTAGAAGAACTGGTGCTGAAGAGTGGAATCTGAACTTCAGAAGGTCTCCATTTCAATGGGAGGTGGAGAAGTTGAGGAGAATGACTTCAATGTTACTTAATGCTCCGGCTCTCAGGGAAGGTAAGAGGGATATATTGAGTTGGATTGCAGATGCCTTAGGGTCTTTCTCAATTGCTTCAGCTTATAGATGGAGTCAATTGGGTCATGGAGCTAACAACCAGACTGCTGAGTTCATTTGGAAGAATGTATCTCCTCCTAAGGTTCAATTTTTTGGTTGGTTAGCATGGAAAAGGAGAGTCAAGTCTTCTAGCTATCTGTGAAAAATTGGTGTTCTAAATGTTGGATCAACTGTGAATTGTATTTTTTGTAATGGGGAAGTGGAAAGTGGTAACCATGTGTTGTTGCTTTGTCCTTTTACCTGGAGGATCTAGTCTAATATTATCAAATGGTGGGGCATTTGTTGGGTAACACCTGGGTCTGTGAGCAGTCTACTCAATTGGTGGCAGGGTTGGAGATTATCAAAGCAACTGAAGTTAACTTGGAATGTTGTTTCTCTAGCTATGCTCTGGTCCATATGGAAGTAGAGAAATGATTGTCTTTTCAAAAGTGCTTAGGCTGATGTTGTGAGTTTGTGTGATTTCATCAAGGTGAGGATTGCATTGTGGATTAAATTCTCTTGCCCAGCTGTTGTTTACTCAGTCAATGAGATTGTTCATCATCTTCAACAGGTTATAGTCTGCCTTGGCTGAGGTTTCTATCTAGCTAAATCATGGGTGGTGGGCTGTGTAGGGTGGGCCTTGAAGAGTGGTGTGTTGTTTTCTTGTTTTGGATGATTTGTTGTTTTGTCTGTGTCCTTTCTACTGCTAGTGCATTTAGGCCATTTTTGGTTTTCAACTTGCAGTAGTTTTGGTTGTGGTATGTTCAGGGTTGGTTGTTAGGTTGTTGAGTGGTTTTATTTTTTTTCCCCTTGGTGCGGTGTTGGTGTCTCACCAACCTTTGGGAGTTGTGCTAGCAGATGATTGAACGCTTTCCTCGGCGTCAACCTAGTTGAGATTGAGGTAGGATCGTTTTGATACTCTTTGCACTTCCACCGCTTTATTGATGTATTCTCATATGTAATGTTTGTTTTCTTCATCAATAAATTTTTTTTTTTTGCTGATCAAAAAAAAAAAACTAAATGAGATCTTTTTCTCTTTCTTAACAGGAAAATAAAGTTATCTAACTCGAGCCTCATAACAATAAGCATTGCAAAGTATGAGTCTTTAGGCCAATTTGAGACTAGCCACAACTTATAATTATAAATTAGCAAGGTTCTCACGTGTTGGAACTTTTGTTGTGGGTAATCCTGTTGAAAAAAAATACCATTTCCATTATAAATGCATCTATTTTGTTGTATAAGTGAGGATGAGAGTGTTATGACACACGAATCCAATTCAGTGTAAAATGACTCATATATATTCCTTTATTGACTTGGCTTCTTGTGCTATTCGCTTGATGGGTTAAGCAATTTAAATTGGACAATCAATTATAACTATACATTTGAGATTAGATCTCGATCTAGACTCTCTATCTTTCATCCCTAAAGTGCAAAAACATAGCATGAGAGTTCTAGTGAAATGCATAATTATATCTTGATGAATTGAGAGTAGTGAAGTGGTCAAAGCTCTATGGTTGAAGATCATAACGAATTTCTACTTCAATTGCAGTTTTCAAAAGAAACATTCTTCAGTGAATTCTGAAAACTTTAAGCTTGAAAGATTATGTTGACTTTGGAGTGAGTTCACTGCATGGATTTGACATTGACGTTGGAGAAGTCATTTTGTAGTGAAGATGGCATCATAATAAGGTTCAAGGAGTTGAGTTAATTGGGCGTGGATTTGTTAATTGATTTGCTGAGGATGCCTTTTGTGTAATCCTTATTCTTCGTAGTAGATTGTTTTGTAGCCATTGGTCTCTGGATTTTTGTTTTTTTTTCATATTTAATATCACAATTGGATGTCAATTGTAGTTTTTTTTCATATTAAATTTCCTTTATCATTAATTTGCTTAGGTGTAATTTGATTTGCTTTGAATTAGATGTATCATGTTGTCATTATGTAATTTGTTCAATTAGTAGAGAAATCGGTGGAATTGGCTTTAAATTACAAATCAACAAATTTTGAATTTAAATTTTTACTCTATTAAAAATATATGTTTATGTGACAAAGAATTATTTCTACTGTGTTACAATAGTGGATATGCTGTAAAAAAACACAGATCTCGAATCTCAATCCTAACGCTGTATTTGGTTGGAGGATTTGAAGAGGGATTTGGAAAGGAAAAGGGAAAAGTTTGGTGAAATGTGAATAAAATATACCTACATTTTACCTAGTTTCACACACATTTTCCTTTCCCTTTCCCTTTCCCTTTTTAAATTCCTCCCCAAATCCCTCAACCAAATACAACATTAGAAAATGAGAAATTTTTTGTTAATTCCAAATATTTATGTGATTTTACATCCATTCAATAATAAGAGAGATGTGTGAATATGTTATTTGAAAAAATAATAAACAAAATGGTCAAATGTACTCACATTATTAAAAGAGCACATCATATTTTATATGTTTTGAGCTTCAATTTTTTTTTAAGACAATAGTCAAAGATCTTCTACTATCAAATAATTACATTTTCAATTAAATGAAAAGTTGTGACACAAAAATCTCGTAATATAAATATGATTCAATAATTAAAAAGCATTGAAATAGAAATTTGAGAAGAAAGAATCTCCACAAGCAACCCTACACTGACACATAGCTGAGAAGTCTGATTTGGTGTGAGTACCCACACAGATAAGTTTGGTGTGCTATCTCAATCATCTGCCATATAAAAAATCATCATCATCATGATCTCCATTTTCATTACGGTAATAATACATACTATTAAAAATGATGCTTTAAAACATCACTAATGAATTGACAACCACTTAAAAATAAAAATAAAATAAAAAAATAAGACACAAGCAGTGAGCGGGCCCCATTGCCACATCACTCGTAATACTTTTAGGGTGTGTTTGATTGGGCGGACTGGATAAAGGAGGATTAGAATCCATCGGACTTGAGTCCTGGGACTGTGAATCCCCCGGACTATTTGGTCGGATTGGATATGTATCCTGTATTTGTTTTTTCATGGGATTAGATGTCTGGAAAGGACTATTTTTAGTGAATCCAATGTTTGGTTGGACAGACTGAATAGGATAAATGAACAAAACACTATTTTGTCATTTTTCAATTGTTTACTAAGGAATAGCAATATTAAACATATCTTTAATATTTTAATTATTTTTAATTAAATAAATTTTTTTTAAAATAAATAAATAAATAAATAAAATATCAATAAAATTTGTTTTAAATCATTACTGTATAACAAATCATTATTTTTTTTACATACAAAAAATATCATTAATTTAATAATATAAATTAAATTTATTTTTTTTACATAAATTTATTTTTTTACACTATTAAATAAATAAATAACCACTAAATTTATTTTTTTTTACACAATAATAAAACACCTGTTACAATTTAAATAATGAAATTAAATAAATTATAAACAAAATTTGAAAATAAAACATCAATAAAATATCTATAAAAAATTATTTTAAAAAATTAAATAAATAAAACATTAATAAAAAGTTAAATAAAATTATTTTATTTTTAAATTGAGACATTTAAATTTTATTGAATTTTATTAAATATAATACATAATTAAATAGTAGAGGATCAAAATTGTCATTTTCGCATCTAATCCCAATAGTGATTAGTCCCCCCAAAACAATCCCACCCCCCCAGGACAGGATAGTCCCCCATATGGGGGATATAGAGTCTGACCGGACATGGAATCCGGCGGACTAAAAAAAAATCAAACAACGGATAAGGAGGGAGGCCGGACATGGAGTCCAAATAGTGGATAGTCCCCCCCCTTATCCCCCCAATCAAACACACCCTTAGGTCATGTTTGATTCAAAAGATTAATAGTGAAGTATTAATAATCCTATTAAATTAGTGTGGTATTCACTATCCAATTGGATTAATATCCATTGGATTAATAATCTCACCCCTACCCCATTATTAATAATCCTACAAATTTGTTGGATTAATTATCCGTTGGATTAATAATCCTAAACCAAAATGTTAAAACAAACATAGGATAATTGGACCCACGGATTAATAATCTCAATCTCATGCTCTAATCCACCCAATCAAACATACCCTTAGGCCATGTTTGTTTGGGCGGACTGGATTAGGTTGGATTAGCATTCCCATGACTAATGGTCCTAGGACTACGAATCATTTGGATTATGTATCCTATCTTATATTTGGATTAAATTAGGATTATAAGGAAGACTAATAGTTTAGACTTTGGTTTAGTCTTTTAATTTATATCCCACCCCTTTCTATGGGATTGAATAGTCGATCATATGTGGGATACCATATTCAGATGGATTGTTAGTCGTACTTCAATTGTTTAACCAAACATCGGATTAATAATTTTATTAGACTATTAATCCAATCTCAAACTCATGTCCACCTAAATAAACATGGCCTTAGAGCACTATTTTTAGTGGTATCAAGTATTGTTATTTTCATTACTATAATTCCGACTGCACAGCAACTCATGTGGGTCTCTTCCACGTCACACATCAACTCACTTCATAACTTCACACCACCGCCGCAGCAATACCCATTCTTACGAGAAGTTTGGTTCATGTAAGGACAGCTCATGTGCTGTTTTATGAAAAATGTTTGGGACATCTAATTAGAGGTATCACTGTGTTTTGGTTTTTTTTTTTATTTTTTTTGGCCTTTTCCACCTTATTAGAGGTGTGTTTAGAGCCTCTAAATTAGAGGTCTCTAGCATTGTTGGTCGCTTTATACTGTGATTAATAGATAACTTGATATTTATGATTTCATATATTAAGGGGGTATTTGAGATGACCTAAATAAGTATATTTTTTGTTTTTTTATGAAAATATATGCAGAAAATAGAGAGATGATGTGATAGAAAAAATATAAAAATATAAATTATTTTTGAATTGCTAAACTTGACCTAAATGATTAAGAAATTTAAGAGTTTATGATTGGTTCAAACATGATCACGTAGTGTTTAAGAATCAATTAATAATTTTTACATGCCTACGTTTACTGTTCCACACTGGATCACAACTTTTGACAGGGAAAAAATAGGCATAGCTTCAATTTTCCAGCAAGATCACAACCGGACGAGGTGTTGACCAGATGATCTCTGGGTTTGACCATGTTGGTTGTTAGAGAGAGAGAGAGAGAAAGAGAGGCAGACGACACCACACCACACAAACCTACAGCTGGAAAACAGTAGACTAGACAAGGACAAGGAGGTAATTATGTGATAAGATTCCATTATTCCTTATGTTGTAAAAGAAAAAAGATTGTACTGAGTTGTCTATTTAAAAATTCAATAAATGAATTAAAGTATGAGAAAAATATGGGGATTGTTTGGAATGTCTTAAATAAATTTATTTTTTAACTTTTTAAATTAAAAAATTAAGGAAAAAAAGATAATTGTTTGGGTTAATTTTTTGACTTTTTATGAAAAAATATGTATTAAAAAATTGTATAAATTAATGTGTAGGAGAAGATTAGGACGGTGAGTTGTACGGCCGTACAGAATTGATGCTAAGAAATGATTGCATACTTTTCGGGCATTACACTGGACGGTGTTGTTCAGCCAGTGGGGGCTATCACGAGTCCCGTTTTGATAATCTGAACCGTTTAATGTGTAAAACTCGTCAAGTGCTATATGGCTGTAAAAAATCACGTCTATCGGATATCGATAGTTATCTAATCAGATTAGTTTTTTTTTCAACTGTTAACTATAACATCATTCATTTTTTTATACAAAACTGATTTGATCATGTAGTTAGCGATATCCGATCAATGTGATTTTTTAAAAACATATAGTACTCAACAAGTTCTACACATTGCACGGTTCAGATTATCAAAATGGGACCCGTGATGGGCCCCCACAAGCTGAACAACAGTGTGTTAAAATTTCACCCCAACTGTGTAATTTTTCTAAAAAAAACACAGTCACAAATCTGAACCGGTCAAACTGAGTTGTAATTTTGTGTGTAAAATTTATTTATTTATTTATTTATTTATTTTAGTAAATGGTGATAACTTTTTAAATTTTTTAATAACTTTTTGACTTTTTAACTCTTTTTGGGTACCTCAAACCAGCCATAGTGTAGTGTGCAGCAATAGAAGTAATTATTTTAGTTTGTGCAATTAGTTAAAATTTGATATAGTAGCCCCGTTTGGTAGAGTTGTGGGAAACTGATTATAACTTATAACCTAACAGCTTATAACTTATAACCTAACAGCTTATAACTTATAGCTGTGAACATAAGTTGATTTTTGACTTATAAATTAAGCTTCTCCTCTCCCACTCAAAGAATAAGTTGATTTTTGACTTACAAAAAGTTATAAGCTGTATTGTTAAGCGGAACCAAACACATCAAAATAGCTTAAATTAAGTTAAAAGCTGAAATAAGCTAGAAATAAGCCCTACCAAACAGGGCCAGTGACTGTTTGGAGAGTAAGTGGTTAAAATAATTAATAAGATAAAATATTATATTTAAATTATAATTATTTTTTATATTATTAAATTAATTATAAAAAAAGTTAATTAATTTTTTAAATATAATTTTTTTAGTCAGGTTAAAATAGTCAAATGTTAAGAAATTAGTGTGTTCGGAATGATCGTCCAGTCATCCGGGCAGTCGTTCGAACATACCAATTTCTATGTTTGATTCTGCAAAAATAACACCTAGCCATTAGAGTATCATTGCTATAATTCTACCATTTTTTACTATTTATTATCAAATTATAATAATGATAATGCTATTATAACATTTATCATTAAAGGTTCTCTAACGTTGATGTTTCCTTAGTTTCATAGAAGAATATTGGCTCATGGAATGAGAACCCAGCTCGTTTAAGAATTGGTTTGTTTTCTTAATATATGTTTTTCATTGCTTCTCAAAATAAACCCTTAAGCAAAATCCTGAATTTGTAAACACTAAATTTTAATTTTGTCAATTTAAATTTTAAATTTTTGATTTATTTTCAATCTAAACTATTTACCTATTTTTATTAAGTAAAATCAATGAAAAAAATGAATTTAATCATTAAACTACCTATTTATTGGGGATTTTTTTTTAGAATCCCTGGTATTAAGATTTTATACCATAAAGGGCATTCAATATTTTAATAATGTCTAAGGTCCCTCAAATTGATCCAGAGAAAATTCGATTCAGAGAATTTCTCTGAACTTCACAGAGAAAATCTCACCAGAATTTCTCTAGACTTTCTAGAGAAATTCACTTCAACCTAGAAAAATTCCCTCAAACCAGAGAAATTTCCCTCTCCGACCCAGAGAAATTCACTCAAACCAGAGAAATGCTCCATCTTTAACCCAGAGAAATTCTTTCTAACACCAGAGAAATTCCATTTTCTGTGATTTTCAATGGCACGTCACACTAATTGTATCTACAGGTCATGGTCTGCTTGTTACCTGCCTTTGTGTGTGCAACCAAAAAGCTTTATGTGTTTTTGCAAAGAGTTTTGTGTATCTACAAAGATGTGTCCTCATGGGAAGCCGCTGATCTTTCTCTGATCTTTGGATTTTTGATTTTTTATAGGTTTTGAAAGTACTGCATTTTGTGTATGGAGTAGAGAAAGTAGGTTTACCTTGGGCATTGGAAGTGGTAGAGATTTTGTAATGGCAGAGATCTGTTGCGGAGTAGTAAGGATAGCGAAGCATCGACGACATGTGAACCGAGTTCACGAGTGGAAAGGCATCGGAGAATGGAGATCCGACGATTCAAGTATGTCGCCGATGTGGCCTCGCCTGAGACTTCAAACAGACGGAAGTGCCAGAAACTAGAGCACGATAACGCCTCAACAACAGTTCATTGAATGGAGGAGAACAGTTTTTAGAGTCGAAAAACGAGAGATTTGAGACGAAAGAGAGCTCAAGAAGACGACAACAACAATGAACTTCGGCGATAGAAGTGGAGTTTGTCGGAGAGAGGAGCAGAGAGAGAGGAAGAGAGAGAGATGGTAAGTTGATTTGAAGGGATCAAATTTCTCTGTGATATATGGGTATCGGGAGTTCAGGGACCTTAGACATCATAAAATAATATTGTGGATCTCTTCCATTATTAAAAATGGGAAAGGAACCTTAGATTGATTTTCCCTTATTAAAAGCCTGACAAAATAAAGGATCGATTTAACAGACAAAAGAATAACTACTATTTAGATATGGGTGTCACGACCCAAACCCGGCCCTAAGGGTTTAGCACCGTAACCGGCCAGTAATCCGTGATTACCGAAGGCCTGCTTAACAGTAACACAGTATAACAGAGTTCAGGGCCTGGCGGAAGCCAATACAGTAAATAACTAGTGTCCATTGAGCTGTGAAAATCTGTATGCCAAAAACATTTTCATGCATTCATACAGTTCAAACAGTATCGTCTATATACAGTCAGATACAACATTCAGTACGGGGACTTAACCCCTCGGTAACAGTACAGTAAACAGTAAACAGTCTATACAATCCGTTAGGTCAATACAAAACAGTGAGGAGACCGATGGGAAAAACTTAAAACAAAATCCCAAGGCCATCACACGGCAACACGGAACCTCACGGTGAGGCACATAGGCTGGCTTGACACAACTGGGGACCAACCCACGCTCCTAGCTCTGGTCTGGCTGCTGAGAACCTACATATATATATAAACAGTGAGCTAAAGCCCAGTGAATAACATAATGTATAAAGAGGTTAAGAATGTAATGTCCTTACAGTAATGAAATCAGTTCATTTCAATCAATATTACAGTTGTTCAGTGCGATAAACAGTCATATGTGGTACATCCGTTAGCATAACAGTAACAGTAGGTCAAAAAGACCGAACAGTAATGATGGCCAGTCATTCAGTAAACAGTATGGTTCCACAAGGGAACCGACAGAGATCTCTGTAACAGTAACAGTCAGTAACAGTAGTGCTAAGGATGCCACAATACAGTTCAGAAATAAAAGGACATACATTCATTCAGTAAATAATTCCAGTTCAGTAAACGGTTCAGTTCAGTATTCAAAAGATAGTCATTTTGAACATATCTTTACACAATTGTTACTCACAGTGATTGGGCTAATAGCAGCTAGAGCGCGTCCCCGAGAGCCAACCCTAAACAGTTAACAAATAGAACCCACACTAAGTTTCACAGTCGGAAAAGGGTGATAATTAAATCCCTAAATTTCCTCGGTGTGGTTCTATGTCTAAATCCTCATTAAGATGTCTTAAACTAGGCCTAAGAATGCCTAGGATGAGATGAGGATGCAAAAATACAGTTGGAAGGCATTTTTCAAAAGTTGCTGAAAATAGGCTCTTCGCTCGAGCGAGCCTTCCTTCGCTCGAGCGAGCTTCAAAAATCAAAGGCTTCGCTCGAGCGAACAATCCTTCGCTCGAGCGATCTGATGAACAGTAAAAGTACTGGATGCTCGAATTTTACGCGCGATACCATGCTCGATGCTCGCTCGAGCGAAGCCCTGAATAAAGGTGCTCGCTCGAGCGAGGAATCCTTCGCTCGAGCGAAGAAGCCAAATCTGGAAATTTCCAGATTTGCCTTCCAAGCTCAAACCAAGCATTCACAACTCAAATCTCGACCTCTTGGGCCCAAATTCTGGAAAATACATCCACATTCAATATACAACAAGTTTCAAAAATCAATTTACACATGCAAGGGCCAAAGGTGAGTCAATTCAAGCCATTTTCAAACCCATTTTCAAGAACACTTTCAAAACATGCAATGCATGGGTTTTAATCCAAATTCAAGGTTCAAATCTTGTTCCAATGAGCTCAATAGTTGGAAAACAAACTGAAAACATGAACTTATACAAAAATGTGAGCATGCATGCACCATTTTGCCATGAAATCAATTCAAACTCATCAATTCTTACATGCATGCAACAATGGAGTTCTAATTCAACATATTTGTACTAAATCATGGCCTAGCTCTCTAATTGGGCATGAACCATGAAAAATGAGGCTCAAAGACAACAAGATGGAGATGATTTCCTACCTTAAGACTTCAATAGAGAGCCTAGGAGATCAACAATGCAATCAATCTTCTAAATCAACAAGCCTCCAAGCAAAAAGAGATGAAAATCAACTCTCTCCCTCTTCTCTCTCTCTAATTCGGTGGTAGCTCTCAAACAAGGCTGAGGAAATGTTTGTATAAGGCCAAAGTGATGCATTAGGCTCAAATATTTGATTAGACAAAGGTCCACTCACAATGGCAATTCCGTAATTAAGTCCAACTCTTTAATTAACTCATTTTAATCCAGTTTAATCATTCCTAATAAATTTTCAGATAAATATACCATAAATTCAGAAATATTCTACTGATTCTAAAACACTAAACGGTTTTCAGTTCGGCCGCCGATAAGGCCTTCAATTAGTAGTTTAAACACATGAATTCAAACAGATAATCAATCAATCAAACAGATGCAATATGCAATTCAATAAATAAACTTATTCAATTTCAGTTTCAATTTCAATCAGTTTATTCAGTAACTCAGTTAATCCAATTACCAGTCGTTATCAGTTCAGTTTAGCAATGATCAGTACATAATTCAGTGGTTTAACGGTAATCAGTACGAGGGTTGTTACAATGGGAGTCAGAAAAAAAATAGATACTAGCTTATTGAGCCTAACCCAAACAAGGCGTACAATGGATCCAGCCAAAACAAATATCATACCCCTCCCTATCTATATAAATGAGGGGCATCCCAAAAGTAAGGTATATCTGATCTCTCTGTAGAACACACATACACCCCTTCATTTTTATACCTTCATTCTTTTAATCAAGTGACTAACTTGATCATCGGAGTGTCTCCGAGCGGCAACCCCGATTGGGTGGCGCCGATCATGTTCAACTTTGCAGATCTACAAGGACAAAGTTTATCTCTTTGTTGGATCTCTACAATCCGTGTGAGAGGATTTTCCTGATCTCACAATTGGCAACGTCTGTGAGAATTGTCTACAAGAATTCAACGAAGGAGATGACAAACACCACACTTAAGATACTCAGATCATCATTACACGTTACTAGAAACAAGACCCATGGTTGATCCTATCCTTTTCCTCTTTGTTTAAATTTATTTTTGAAACTCAATCTTGCTGTCTATATGTATATACATATACACAAATATATCTATATATGCATACATTTATGCTCACAAATTTGGTCTAATATATATTAATGCTCATAGATTTGGTCCAAACATTTGTTTAATATCTATCTCGACATTCTCTCTAGAAGAGTAGTCGGCACATATTAGTTGGATTTACTTTTGCATTTTCATTCTCTCTCTCTCTAAAAATGGGTTTCACACTTTTCTTGGTGAAAGCATCTTTTTGGCATTACCAATGGGGTTTCTCGGCCAAATTCATACATGGTCTATCCATTTATTTATTTATTCTTTGTTTCTCAAACTTATCTTGAAGTTGATTCTTAACATATAGGCACGTGTACCTATGCTAAAAAAGTTGGTCTTCATTTTTTCTCTCTCTAGACGAAATTGACATAAAAAAGGCCATGAATTATTATAACAAGTAATTTAAAAAAATTTAATTCGTAATTTTTGAGAGTATAACGCAATCTATACTGTGACTTTATTCATAATTTTTTACTTTTTACTGAGACAATTTATATGGCTCATGTTGATGCCCCAAAAAAAAAAAAAAATGAAATAAAACTTCGACAATCTTTCAGCTAATGTGTTGGCCTAGTAATTTCTTTATTTCTTTTCGGTTCAATTTACTTTTAAGTAGTTTCCTTCTTGAGATTATGCGAACACATGTTGCATTTGATTGATTCTCTCTCTTCGGCAGGACTTTTTGGCATGACTTTTTGCCTAAATAATTTTTGTTGTATATAAAGGAGGTTTGAAAGCTCTATCATCAGCCTCATACACAGAAAGTTCGGCCCTTCATAGCGACCGACACCACAAAGCTCGGCATTGCTCTTTAGTATAGGACTAACACCTCGGCTTTATTGCTCGACGGTTTAGTTCAGCATCAAAATTAACCATCTTGGCCAAGCCAAGCTACTCCTCGGCAAACTACCGCCGAAGTCAATACGAAGTTCGAAAAACAATAACCATTGACGGTTGCCAAAAGAACGCTCAGACATCCACATTGAATTTTTTAATAAGCACATGCACGAATGACGACACGTTGCATAAGCGTGATCCAAGGGAAACTCGCTTCTAAAATGGAACCTCTATTCTTTTCTCTTTCAATAACTATTGTCTTATAGTATGATTTCTATATACATATATTCTTATAACCTTCAATTTAATTAAAAATATTATGCCTTGCTAGAAGATGTTTACAGATATAGAGTTTAGTACTCCACCATTTCTCTGATGGGTGACCAAGTGATATCAAAGAGTAAAATTCAACTGCAGCCTAAGTGTTTCGGCACGCTAAGAGACGCTGACTAGTGTTTTGGCAAGCTAAGCGACGTCGACTAGTGTTTCAGCAAGCCAAGAAAAGTGTTGATTGGCACCAACAGTTGGGTCAAGCTCAGCAAGCACCAATAGGATGGCTGTGGAAATCGAAGTATTGCTAACACAAGTGATTAAATTAACCGACTGCAAAGCAGATTGACAACACCATTGCCATGTGTAGGCGAAGTTCATACGCCATCAAGTTCATGAGTTTAAAAACAATAAAGTTGTTCGGTAATTCAACAAAGCTACTCGGTAGCTCTATAACCCCAAGCTCTATTCTTTGGCAACGAGAATGACTCAATTTTTCGCCACCGAGTGCATAGCCAACAATGTGAACCACCAAGCTCTTTTGTCGAGTACATTGTTCAACAAACCAAAAAGCGTAGTGATGAATTCAAGAGATTGCATAGTGGGTTATGCAATAGATAACATTTTCAGCAATACTAGCGTAAAATACGTTCAACAATACTTTTGGCATTCTTGCTATTGCATTACTAACTATTGCAATACGTTCGGCAATCTTTCTATTGCATAACTCTTTCTATTCCAATACTTTCGGCAATACTCAGCAGTAGAGCAAATTATTCGGCTAACATTATTCCGCATTACTCGGCGGTAGAGTAACCTTATTCGGCTAACATTATTTGGCAAACATTTTTGGCAACATTATTCGACTTATTGCTTACTCAGCAAGACTACTCGGCCACACATACATCATACTCTACATCACTGGACATTCTCGGCAACCAACTAAACAAAATTGCCCGGCGCTACTATCTCCGCATCGGCATAGAACTAGCATCTCGACTTGCCGAAATCCACATCTGAAATACCAGAGGATTTGCGTCGACTCAAGGAGTTCAAACCTACCAACCCAACAAGCCAAAAAGTAAGCAAAGTCTGTCGAAAGTTGCAATACGGACCACATTTTCTGACAACTGAAATTTCTGATGCTATCAAACTCAAGCTTTGATCATACCAACGTGAAGTACTCATTGATACGAGTCCAATGCAACAAAGCACATCGAAATCGGAGCTCAAATGAAGTTGTATGAGCCAGTTAAAGTTTGCCCAAAAATTCATCCATTTGGCCAGAAAAGACGACCAGAGTTGGCATGGAAAACAAAAAAAATCATTTGGTGCATCGTGGCTAAGTTACATCCCATAATAGCCAAACAATGACATTCAAATATATATCTTGCCGAATAGAGACACAAGGCTTTGTCTTGACACAATGGTTTAGTTCCCTTTCTTTCTTCCAAAGGCAAGTGTTTAAGTCTTGTTGGCACCATCTTTCCAACGGAGCAATGCAATTTGTTAGTGCTACAATGGAGCAATGCTATTTTTTAATGCTCTACCATTGGTGTACTTTTTTTTTTTTTTTTTTTTTCCACTTTTCACTTATTTATGATTAACATGTTTGCCTCATTGGTACAGGCAATCAATGACACAGGATGTATTATTCAAAATCCTTGCCATGTTAGCAATTGATCGCTACTTAAAATCAGCACAAATTTTCAAATACAGAGCAATCTTTGCACTCGGCATAGAGCGCCATCACCCTCACTCGGGGGTTACAATACCGCGGTCTGCACCCTCGCACGGGGGTCATAATACCATGGCCTACACCCTCACTCGGGGGGTCATAATACCGCGGCCTACAGCCCTTGCCCGGGGGTAACAATACCATGGCCCATTGTTATGATTTGTTTAGAACTCATGTGCTTTCGTACTATGATCGCCATCATTTATTTAACCTCTCTATACTATATTACTCATTAGGCTTTAACTCACCACTCTCCCTTATATATATAGTTATACGTATATTTGCACATACATTCAAGGATGCATGCATTCATACATCCATTCATTCATTTATTTTTATTCAAAGTGTTCTTTATCAAGAAACTTAACATGTATTTGAACAGTGCAACTCATAAAAACTCTCATTCCTTCTACCGTAGATAATAAAAGTTTTAAGACAATTGTAGGAGCCAGAAAAAATAGATTCTAGCTTATTGGGCCTAACCCAAACAAGGCCTACAATGGGTCCAACCCAAAACAAATATCACACCCCTCCCCATCTATATAAAGGGGGGACATCCCAAGAGTAAGGTATGTCTGATCTCTTTACAGAACACACACGCACCCCTTCATTTCTATGCCTTCATTCTTTTAATCAAGTGACTAATTTCATCATTGGATTGTCCCCAGCCGGCAACCCCAGTTGGGTGGCGCCGATCATGTTCATCTTTGCAGATCTACAGGGACAAAGTTCATCTCTTCGTTGGATCTCCACAATCCGTGTGAAAGAATTTTCTTGGTCTCACACCAGACTAGACTCACTCAGGCATTTACCTATCTATCTATCTTGAGGGCGGGAATCATTCTACTACTTCCTAGGAGAAGTCCCTTCGCTACCCTTCCAAAGAAATGGCTTGATTTGCCAAAGGGATGAAATCAAGGTCACACCATTAGGGTTAGCAAGAAGAGAAAATTCTATTACGAAAGTGCTACTCGTTTCATGCCCCTTTCTTTTTTCTCCCTATGTGTCTGATTTCTTTTTTTCGAACTAATGACTAAAATACCAATTTTTTATTTTATTTTTTTAATCGATTTTACTTAATAAAAATAAGCAAATGATTCAGATTGAAAACAAATAAAAGTTTAGAGTTTAAATTGATAAAATTAAAATTTTAAGATTTATTTTATTATAAGCGCTAAACTTTGGATATTTTTTTATTTTAGTTATCCCGATTTTTTTTTTTTATTATTAGTAAAATTGATTTTTTTAACCAATACGTTGATTTTTAAGTCATAAGCAAACAAAGCCTTAGCTAGTTTTGGAGTAGCCTATGACATTGTTTATGTAATATTTCCTAGGGTTATTTACATGAAGACCCTTTAAATTATTAAGAAGTATTATTTTCACCCCTTAAACTATAAAAGTATATACATAAACCTCTAAAGTATTGAGAAGTATCACTTTGATCCCTTAAATTATAAAAGCATGCAAATAAATCCCTTAAACTATACGCATGTTTCATTTTGACCCATTTCATTACTGCATTGACCTTTTTTAAAAAGAAAATACCCTTTAACACTCTATATAACACCTAACATCATTTCTTCTAAATTTTTCTCATTTTTCCATATTATTATTATTATTTAAAAAATTCTTTTTGCAAACAAATACAAAGAAAATATCATTTTATCTCCTAAACTATTACGCGAAAATCAATTTGGCACCCATATTTCGCATTGTTTTAATTCGACCTCTAAACTTTTTTTAGCCTTCATTTGGAATGTGGGTTGACTTTTGGACTTTTTGGTTATTTTAGCCAGGAGCTAAAAAGTCTTGTTCGGGATAGGTTTTTAGGCTTCTTTTGACTTTTGTGAGAAAAAAATGAAATGATTATAGGTTGAATGTGACATTTTGCCATATTTGGCTAAAATAGCCAATTTTGTCCTGTATGGCTAGTTTAGCCCAAACTAGTATCCCAAACATAACCTAAATTTGATCGATTTATCTCTCACAGTCTGTTTCCATCTAAAATCAAACGGAACTTGCTGACGTACTATCAAATTTCATTTGGAACTTTATTTTAACCCCCAAACTATATCTTAAAAATCAGTTAGTCCCAAATATTAAAAATAAATAAATTTAAATATTTAATTAATCATCATATTTGGTTCTAACTTTCTGAATTTATTTTTCTGAAAATTGAGTTGTTTGCTTTTCATTTTATTTTTTTATTTTCACTAAGTTTTTTTTTTAATATTTTAAATAATTTTTTTTTTTTTAGTTTTTAGATACACTTAATATAAATACAATTAAAAAGTATAATATTTCTGAAAAAAATCTTTAAAAAATTTACTAAATACAAAAAATATAAAAATTCAGTACATTTTCGTATTTTTTTGTATTTATTAATTTTTTAAGTATTTTTTACAAATATTTTACTTTTTAGGTACATGTAGGTTAGGTGCGTCTAAAAAGTAAAAAATTTACTTAAAATATGACAAACATTTACTATAAAAAAAAAAAAAAACTCAATTTTAAGAAAATTAAGTTCAGAAAATTGGAACCAAATAATTTGTCATCTAAAATGAAAAAAATATAAATTTTAAATAAAAAAATTAAGTATTAATCATGTTGAGTATTCTTTAGACAATAATTGAAGTTTAAATTTTTTTACCTGCTCAAATATGAAATTACCAATAGTCGATCAATTCTATTGAAATTAATTTGGAGAATAAATTAGTTACAATTGCGTACGCGCACACACATAGAATAGTCATTAAATTTTTGGCTCAATTAGTTTCTCTAGGATCGACTCGAGATAATTTGAGACTTAAAAGAGATAATTCTAAATGAGGATATATATATATTTAAATTTTTTGGCAAAGTATATTATTTAAAATTTAATTTTTTCATTATTGTGATAAAAAAATAGTTATTAAATATTTAAATTTAATTTTTTTTTATATTTGGGGGGCTAAATGATATTTAAGGTGTATTTTGGGGATAAAATGAAGTTTTAAATGAAATTTAGTGTCACGTCAGCAAATTCTGTTTGATTGTAGACACAAACAGACGGTGGGAGATAAACAGATCAAATTTTAAAAAGTTTGGGGATCAAATTAAAATAATGCAAAGTTTGGGTGCCAAATTGATTTTCGTATAATAGTTTTTTTGGGCGGGGGGGGATGATATTTCCTCAAAAATATATTTATAAAGAGTATTTTAAAAATAACAACAAAACAATAATAACGAATGATTATATTTATAATAATAATAATAATAATAACAACGACAATAATAATAATAATGAAATTGTAAATATATAGTGTTGAAGAGTTTTTTTTGTCTAAAAAAATATTTAAAAGTTTGATTTAACAATAAAAAATATTTTTTAAAAAATATTTTAAAAATAAAAATAAAACAATAATAATGCATTAATGCTTATATGTATAAAAAAGTAATAATAATAACAATAATAATGATGAAATTGTAAGTATATAGAGTGTTGAAGAGTATTTTTTGTCTAAAAAAAATTTAAAAGTTTGATTTAATTCACGGTGCAATAACCGAATAGGTTAAAGTGAAACATGTCAATAATTTAGAAAATCTATTTGTGTGCTTTTATAGTTTAGAAGTCCATTTATATGCTTTTAAAGTTTAGAGAGTTAAAATAATATTTCTCAATATTTAAGAAATCTTTATGTAAATAACCGGATTTTCTATGAATGAGTAATCAAAAAATACGAAAAGTGAGTCATTTCTTATGGTTCAATTACTTAACGACGATTTTTCAATATTGATGCCGCTTAAATTTTTTTACTAGAGAATGTTGCATAAGAGTAGTGACATACAAGCAAAAAATATATATATATATATACAAAATTATCCTATAGAAAACATAATGCTTCACTATTATATTTATAGTTTACAAGTATGCTACTGTTACATTATTCTTGTAGCAAATTTTATATAAAAAGATAAATCATAAATATACCTTTTGAGTTTTATTTAAAATATGAGTTGTTCCTTGTAGTTCTGGAAATTACATCTGCCCTTCAAGTTTTTAATTATATAACAAATTACTCATTTTATTAATAAATTGTTAAATCAATTAACAATTTTTAATGATGTCAAAAATATATTTTAATAAACAATTCATATAATTTTATTGTCATATAGAGAAAAGTTAGAAATTTCATTTTTTGTTTGGTTAATTTTGCTGAATAAAAAATTCTGATAAGAGAGTATTTGTAATTTCTAAAATCACGGGGGTAATCTGTATTTTAAGTAAACTTTAGGGAGTGTATTTGTAATTTACCCTATATAAAAATTACGATAATTACAAAAACACCCACAAAAATTTGCTTAAAATATAGTTTGCCTAATATGATTCCAAAAATTACAAATATCTATATTTCATTTAACAAAATTAATAAGATAAATGAAATTCTTAACTTCCCTCCAATACAACAATGTAATTATTATAATTATCAATTGAAACTTATTATTTCTATCAATAAAATTATTAATTGACTTAATGTTTAATTAATGAAAGAAATCATTTGTTACACAATTAAAAATTTTAAGCGATAAAATATAATTTTTAAAACTATAAAGAACTATTTTTATTTTAAACAAATCTCAAAAAATGTAATTGTAATTTATCCCAAAAATTATGATAAGTTTAAGGAAAAATTACTATTAAGTGAAAATCGTATAAAATTATTATATATTTATGAAAATATTTACAATTTTAATTATCAATATTTATAAAATTTATCACTTATTTATCATAAATAGGTTTCAAAACTCCCCCTGTCCTCAAATTTCCCCTTATTTTAACATCAAAAATGCTTCCGACCACTAAACCTTCATCACTAAATCAACACTAATAGCGTGGCTGCCAACGTGGAAAACTAATGCAAATTTGCCCGCTTCTCTCTCTTTTTTATTCATTTCAAATTTTAAATTTCAAATTTATTTTCAGAATACATTTAAAGACACACACACACACACACACTCTCTCTCTCTCTCTCTCTCTCTCTCTCCCTTTCTCTATTCTTCCTTCTCTTCTCTATTGTGCCTCTCTCTCGACGAGCTCCCAACGACTGGCGACCTAACGAGCGTAGCTCTTTAATCACGACGACGATTGAGTCTCCATCCAACCTATATCAGTCCTTAGTTGACTGAGTCACTCACGGCGACGATCGAGTCTTTGTCTAACTTGTATCAACACTCCCGATGACCGAGTCTCTCACCGTCTTCCCGCCGGACTCGCTTCTCTCAACTCTCTGTGTTTTCTCGACAGATCTGTCTGCACAGGTTAGTTCTCTCTCTCTCTCTATATATATATATATGCCCTAATTTGTTAAGATTTTTGTGCCTTTGATTTTGATTTCATCTGTTTTTGAGGATTGTAATTTTGATTTTGATTTTGATTTGCCCCAATTTTACATTGGATGACTTTGATTTTGATTTCATCTATTTAGGAGGATTTTGACGTTGATTTTGATTTGTCCCAATTTTACATTGGATTAGCTATGGAAAAATGACTGACCATTAGTGAAGCCACTACCAAAAAAAAATGTAAAATATTATTTGCCTAAAAAATCTAAAATAAATTGATTGAATTATGGTGCAAGATTCTTCAATATGGGTTGTTCATGGCATGTGCTGTTTTGAATCAATATACCAACCAAACTGTTTGATTTATAAAGTCCAGATTGCTTCCCTGATTTTTTTGGTTATGTTTTGCTTCCCCGGTTGTTGAAGATTCGTGGAATGTTTTCATTGAGAAACAAGTATAATGAATTAGATTATATATTTAATGGGTTTGATGACTGATTATTTAGATATATGAAAAGGGGTATATGCATATAGAATTATGGAACTGCATGCAGGAAGATTAATTGTGTGTGCCCCTGCGGGGAAAACCCGATAAATTTGGAATAACAGAGAAAAATAATTGTATGTGGGAGGGATTTTTACATAAGTTGCATAATGATTCTATCTTGTGCTGAAATTAGAAATTTGGAGAAAAGGGTATTTGTTTGTAGCTAATCGAACACCCTTCTTTCCTTTGGAGTTTCAATCATCATTAGTAGTTGAGGTCAATAATTATGAAGGATAGTGAACCTGTTTATGGTGACTATGTTGAAATTTCCCATTTTACTCGGTCAGTTGCTCTAGTCTATTGTTCCACTAATCATATCAGATTTGATGTTCAATTTCAACCGGAACCCATTAGGATAAAGTTTAAGACTCCAAGTTTAATATGTGGCGCCAATATGATTGACTACATTTCTAAAATTGAAACTAATGTTGTTCTCATATTTTGTTGTGCTCTCATATGTATCTTGTATAAAATTTCCATCAAATTTACATCAGATATTGATATGTTACAAAAGAGTAGTTTGCCTCTTTTCTTCAGACTTGATGATACTTGTGGAAACAGTGGCGGACGGGGGTAATTTTTTGGAGGCTATGACCCGTAAACTGAAATCTCAAAAGCTCGTGCATTTTTCTGACATTCATTTCTCACAATAGAAATTTTCTCTATATGAGGAGCCCTTTTTTACCTAAAAGAACCAACCATTTGTTGTTGAATTGTTTTGGCGAATTCTTTATGTTGTGATATATGAAGACTGATTTGAAGACAAATTCTTCGACACAGTTTTTTAAAACTTACCTGCAAAATAATGTATGAAAATAGTATTAACTGAATTCAATCAAGCACTTTCCAAGGTTAGAAACCCACCCGAATGGGCAAAAGCTCGCTAGGATGTACCATAGAAGTGTACCCTTGAATAAACTAGATCCAGACAGGCAGCAACTACACTTTGCAAATGCTGCTGGCAGCAGCCTCTCTTCTAGATTTAAATCTTGTTTGCTTCCATTTGACACTGATTTACTTGATTAAGTAATTATTAGAGCTATCACTACACCCACATGGGTCACCTACTCACCATCTATCTTCTTCTTGCAATTAAACTCTCACATGACACATTTGACCAAAACCTAAATGAGAAGTCCCACAACAATTAGACCCACCAATTACACTCTTTCACAGGTGACCAACCGACTTAGCTACCAATCAACCACTGAATTTCCTATCATCTGTCATACCCGAATCAACCAAGGATTCCTTCAAATCCATACTACCCATAACTCTCTCTTTCTCCAACACAACTCCCCTTTACGAAACACCATGGCAGTCACAATAGGAGTAGGAAAAACCATAACCAAAGGCCCAAACAGTGGCTACCCCTAGCCTTCAAGGAACCACCATTGACCTCTCCTACCTCTCATACTCCTATGGTTGTCCACAGCCTGCAACCATAATTGTCAAATCAGGATTGGAATCGTGAATTGTAAGAATTTCGTCACTTTTTCTAAATCACTTAGAAAAATATATCTAAATTCATACTTAGATGTTAAATATATATCTTACGCATTGTTTTGTTATGCATTGTTTCTAGCAAGTTAAAAGCTGGTAATCATAAATGAGGGGCTAAATACACCTCTCTTGCTTTTTAAACAGTCCTCAGATTAATACACTAACTGATTGAGATTTGGCTTCATATTTTTGTAGATGTCAACTTCAAGTGGTAGAGGCAGTACCTCAGATCATTTGACATATTGCAACAAAAATTGTCCTAAATGTTAGAAAAAAGCAATTATTCGAATTTCTGAGACGGAGCGAAACAAAAAACAAGTTATTTGATTGTTGTCATAACTGTGGTGGTTTTCTTCGATGGTGCTTGCTTACAAATTCACCATGTAGACATGAAGGACAAGTGCAAATGGACAACATACCAAAAGTAACCGAACAACTTCGAGGTATGGGCGAACACCTTTGATTTCAAAGCGAACAACTTCAATTTCAGAGCGCGCAAATGCAAAAATTGCAGACAGACTTAAATCAAAGTCAGTGTTGTATTTATAGGATCTTTTTCTTCCTTGTAATTGGTGTTGTATTCGTTATGAAGATGTAATAATTTAAATGACAGTTAAAAGTTGAAATAGATGATATGTATGAAGATTTATGATATATGACAATTATTTTTGAGAAGTATAAAGATATAATATGTTATCTGTTTGTCTGTTTGAAGAATGATTGAACACAGGTTGTTATATGTTTGTTTGTTTGAAGAATGCTTGAACACAGGTTGTTATATGTTTGTTTGTTTAAGAAATGCTTGAACACAGGTTGTCATATGTTTGATTGAACACAGGTTGTCATATGTTTCTTTGTTTGAAGAATTTTTGGACACAGGTTGTTATATGTTTGTTTGTTTGAAGAATGATTGCGCATGTTGTTATATGTTTGTTTGTTTGAACACAGGTTAAAGACAGGTTTTTTAACACAGATTTTTGAAGAGATATTTTGAACATAGCTTTTTGAAGATAGATTTTTTCACACAGGTTTTTGAAGACAAATTTGAAGATAGATTTTTTCACAGGTTTTTTAACACAGTTTTGAAGACAAATTTTTTGAACACAGGTTTTTGAAAACAGATTTTTTTAACACAATTTTGAAGACAGATTTTTTTAACACAATTTTGAAGATAGATTTTTTGAACACAATTTTGAAGACAGATTTTTTCACAGTGGTTTTTGAACACAGTTTTGAAGACAGATTTTTTCACACAGGTTTTTGAAAAGCAGATTTAAAGACAGATTTTTTCACATAGGTTTTTGAAACACAATTTTGAAGACAGATTTTTTGAACACAGGTTTTTGAAGATAGATTTTTTGAACACAGTTTTGAAGACAGATTTTTCACATAGGTTTTTGAATATAGATTTGAAGACAGGTTTTTTAACACAGTTTTGAAGACAAATTTTTTCACACAGGTTTTTGAAGACAGATTTTTTGAACACAGTTTTGAAGACAGATTTGTTTACACAGGTTTTTGAATACAGCTTTTTGAAGACAGATTTTTTCACACAGATATTGAAGACAGTTTTTGGAACACATTAAATATGTAACAGATTTGTAACAGATTCTTATCATCTTAAATCCATTTCTGTATGGAGCAAGACAACAAATATAACAACAAAGCAACATTAAATTTCTATAAATTTCATAAATTATGCTACATCAAAAATAACAACAAAGCAACATTAAATTACTCTCACCACAAAATAAACTCCAAGTTAAAATTACAAGTTTCCAACTAACGAAAACAAGACTCATTTCGGTCCATTTTTACATTGAAGTCAACAAAAGAAGACGGTAGGGCTCCATAAATTTGATTCGTAGCACTCATGGATTATTGAGTTCGCATTATATCAATAACTCCCGGTGTGACTCCAATACATTCTGATGAGATAAGAGATGTGTTGATTCCATAAATCTAGGTTGGAGCAGTGATCAAACTTTGTCTTCTCATAATGTCCATACTTCTAGGTGTGCCTCAAATCGCATTTACCATTTCTTCCTATTCAAGTACAATGACATGAAAAAAATAATGTACTATATATTATTGACAAATAAAATAAATTGATCGATGTAAATTCATATTATGTACACGTACCGGCACATACATACTATTTTGCATACCAATCATACAATGATAAAACTCTCTACGTGCACTTGGTTGAGATTAAGATTGAGCTTGAGCTCCAAGCACCTTAGTACCCTATATTAACCAAGATCAATGAGTAGAGATAAATTATAAGTTTAATAGAGATAAATGATACAATATTGAAAAATCAATAGAGAATACCATGAAATTTATCTTTGATTTGTTATTTTTTCTTTTGCTTGCTTTCAACCGATTCACTATTTGATCAACTTTGGCGACCTTTCGTTTCATAACTAGACGACCTTTTCGGCGAGCAACCAAAGGATTAAGCAACTTCGTATTACTGATTGCTTTTCTATTAATGTTCCCAATCGAGAAAGATGGTACATTACTAGTAATAGGTGGCACATTACTAGTAGAAGCTGGTACATTACTCCCACCACCCTCATCATCTTTCATCACTATTGCCTTGATTTCATCCAACCCACGGTCGATAATTCTAATTTTGCCTTCAGAGTTCTTAGCTACTTGTACAATGCCAATCAATTTTTTGTTCATCTTATCAAAAACCTTTGCATTGAAATCATCTCCAAAGCCAGTGTATGTGGTTTTGATGCATGTGTACCCTTTATCCAAATCTTTTCTCCATCGTGGTAAAATGAATTTAGGTGGAACCTCATTTATGCATCTTGCAATGAACACAACGAGTGAGTGAGCACACATGATACCCCTAAATTGAAACAACCGACATACATTGAACATCAACTTCAGTCGAATTATAATACACAATAAAGTCCACATGCTTCAGCTTTTCAAAAACTACCACGGCTTCCTTGACAAAGTATGTGCAAATTGAACCCTTCTCTTTCACAAGGCACGACTGACAATAAAGTAGTCTCTTCATCTCTGCTTGCACTTCTTTGAATTTTGTATTGGTGTGGGCATCCTGAAATTGCTTCTCAAAACCATACACAGTTAGGCAATCAAACACTTTATGTCGAGACTTGAAGTCAGCTTTCTTCTCTTTCTCTACCTTATTTCTCAAAGAATTTTCATATTGTTCAACAAATTGCTTTAATGTAGTCTTCGGGTTGACATATCTATCAAAAAAGGCATTTATGCTCTCACTTCATTGTGTACTTGACATGCCAGCCCAAAAAATGTCTTTCACATAGACAGGAACCCATCGATGTCGCTCATCATATAATACCCCCAACTATTGATTCTCATAAAGATTAAATTATGCAATCATCTCTTTCCATCTCATCTTAAATTCATCTTTTGTGAAAGTGTCATACATTGCATTTTGGAAAGCCAACTTCATAAATTCATATTGGGAATAGTCTTTCAATTTCTCCGGAATTTTCTTCATTATATGCCATAAGCACCATCGATGTCAAGTATTTGGGAAGACAATTTCTATTGCATTTTGCATAGCTTTGCATTGATCAATTATTATAGCTTTTGGAGGATGATCTGACATACAATTTAATCATGATTTGAATAACCAAACAAATGTATCAGTGTCTTCACTAGATAACAACCTACAACCAAACAAAATCGACTGTCCATGGTGGTTAACTCCTACAAACGGAGCAAATGGCATATCATATTTGTTAGTGAGATAAGTTATGTCAATGAAACAACATCTCTAAATTCTTCATAAGCTGCCCGACTCATTGCATCTGCCCAAAACAAGTTTCTAATGCGAAAGTCAATATCAACATCAATCATATAATAGAAACTCGAATTTTGTGCTTGCATCCTTAAGAAATATTTTTGAAGTGCATCGGCATCTCTTTCTCCAAACCTCAATCTTCTTGCTCTGTCAATGTAATTCCTTGCATCTCGCTCATCAAATGTTAATGACTCATAACCCCCAACTTCAACAACCATTGAGTTATAATTCCTAGACACCTCAATCCCTGCTTGATCATCAATTTCTAATATTCTCTTCACAAGAGTAAGAATTTTCTTATTCATTGCAAAATGACGTGAGTCGGTGGGAATCAAGTCATGATTATAGTCAAGGTTAACTGTGGTTAACATAAATCTCCTATCCTTTTGTAAGGTCGCCCGTACACTTGCTTTGCAATCAATTTTTGTAGATAGAGATGGCTTTAGAGGGTTTGCTTCTGATTTTTTGGTTCTCTTTCTCGATCGAGAATATTCAATCCCAAAATATCTTAATTCCCCATCATCGCCTCACCTTGAGTTTTATAAGCTATGGAAAATCTAACATGTTTAGCATATTTGGCATAAAATGCGTATACTTCTTGCTTTGAGCTAAAACACATACCCCTCTTAGGTTCCTCAACTTCTTCACTCTCATTTAATAAAGAATTCTCACCACTATTCGAACCAATCTCCATTTCTGCTCACTCAAAAATACCATATGAAATCAAATGATTTAAAAGATTAATAGAATAATAGAATAACCTGTTATTAATTTGTTCAAAAATTAATCATTATTGAGGTTGTTATTAATCTGTTAATAACAGATTATTTTAATGATGCAAGCTATTCATAACAGATTATTCAAAAATTAATAACAAATTATACCAGTTATAAGTTACCCTTTCAATAACAGATTATACCAGTTACCCTTTCAATGATGCAAGCTCTTGTATGTTTCATTACAATAGATTATTCAAAAATTAACAACAGATTATAACATATTATCCTTTCAAGAGATTATAACATAGTACCCTTTCAAAAATTAACAGATTATAACAATTTATGTATGTTCTAATCTGTTATATATATGTGTGTTTATATATATACATATATATGTATGTTATAACAGATTCTATATGTATGTTTACCAGTTACCAGTTACCCAAATTATATGTATGTTATAATCTATTATATATATATATGTTATAATCTGTTATATATATATATATGTATGTTTAACATATTATAACAAGCTCTTCAATGTATGTTTATACATATATATATATATATATTTCATTACAGAATACAACTACAATTTCCAAACAATTTCATTACAAAAATCATTCTCAAAACCTGTTATATATATATATGTATGTATGTATGTATGTATAGAGAGAGAGAGAGAGAGAGAGAGATGAACAAAAGCCAGAGAGAAACTCACCTGGATGAGGGACGACAATCGGAGAGGGAAAGATCTGCAAATGCTTGATTGAGAGAGAGAAGACGAAGAGGGACACGAAGACGGTGACGGAGACAGCGAACGAACGCTGGACGGTGGAGGAGGGGGACGGCGGTGGAAACCCCTACACCTAGAATAGAGCTTCAGCGGGAATAGAGCTGAAACATGATTATTTCTCCCTCTGTTATCATATTTTGAGCGGGATTTTTTTTTTTTCACAGTGCGTGAAACACACGCACTATAATATGAAGGCGTGATTTTTCTTCCCTTCTTGGATGCCACGTAATTAGAGCTGCTCCTAGCGCTCATGTTTTAGTGGTCTGTGACGGGACTTTTTCAACATTTAACCTAGCATAGCCTCCGTTTATGAAGATAGGTGTGGGGTTTTTTTGGCTAAAATAGTCACAAAAAAAAAAAGAAGGTTTTTTAGCCCACTAAGACAAACATTACATTCAATCCATAATAAAAAAAGTCAAAAAATTTATCTCAAACGAGAATTTTTAGCCTATGCTAAAATAGTCAAGAAATCAAAAATCAACCCACTTTCCAAACGAAACCATAATAGTCCCAAACTGAGTCGCTGTTTGGCATTGGTTTTTTTTAGTTAGTTTTTGAGTTTGAAATTTTTTTGTTTGGAATTAAAAAGTTCGTTTGGTTTGACTTTTTTAATTTTTATGAAAGAAAAAGTAAAATAATCATAATTTAGATATACATTTATCTTATTAACTTATTTAGGCCAAGTTTGGCATACTTCAAATAATCCATCTTTTTATCTTTTTTTCATCACATCACCTCTCTATTTTTCTGCACATCTTTTCATAAAAAAATAAAAAGTACACTTATTTAAGTCATCCCAAACAACCCTTAAATCTATTTTATCTTTTGTGTTTTTTTAACTCTCAATTAAACTTGTCAAACGAACACTGAATAGTCACTGAAAGCACATGCATAATGGATGTTGTCTAAAAAGAATTGTCGGGTTAGTTAGCAATGAGAAAAATCATTGTGCATTAAATTAAAAAAGAACGGAAAAAAGAAAAGACGAAGAAGAGAGGCCTGTTAGGATGGTTGGCCCTTGTGTCAGTAAAAAAGAGAGAGATGTCAAGGCAGTAAGCCTGGGCTTCAAGAGAGGAACCAATCGAACGTGGCTAAAAGTTAAAATTAATTTTTAATTTATATTGAATCACTATGCTTGGTTATCATTTTTTAAAAATACTTTTCAAAAAATTTATTTTTTTATTTTTTGTATTTTTTTGTTTTTACTGAATTTTTTAAATATTTTGAGTAATTTTTTTACTTTTTAGATATATTTATGTTTAGACATACTTAACATAAATATATCTAAAAAGTAAAAAAAATTTGAAAAAACCTTTTAAAAATTCACTAAATACCAAAAATATAAAAAATACGAGAATTCAGTATATTTTTTTATATTTTTATGTATTTATTAATTTTTAAAAATATTTTTTTTACAAATTTTTTACTTTTTAGATACATCTAAGTAAGGTGCATCTAAAAACGTAAAAAAAATGTTTAAAATTTTAAAAATATTCACTAAAAAAAAAAACACGAAAATCAAAAAACTCAATTTTTAAAAAACTTAATTTAAAAAACTCAAACCAAACACACTGATTATTACTTTATTTTTTATATATTATTTTAAAAAAATTAAAAAATTAAATTTTAATCAATTTCTTAAAATAATTATTACATATTATATTCAAATATGTAGATATCTATGCATATTTATATGTAAGAATAATGTTTGAGGGGAACAATTTTTTGATTTAAATGGCTCAAAATTATCAAAACGACATCGTTTCGACATGTTTTGTGTTCAAAACGACGTTATTTTGACAATTTTAAGCCATTTAACCATTGCCTGATATGTAAATAAAATGACAAAGAAGTAATGAGTAATGAAGTATGAGGGAAAGATTAGATTCTGAAATAATTTACCAGAGCAGTTGGCAGTAGTTCTGTCTTCCAAAATCATACATGTCACCTGTTATATCTTGGACAGGTAAGCAAGGCGCTCTCTCTCTCTCTCTCTCTCTCTCCTCTTTTTATGCTTTCTATCTCTAGCCTGCTAGCTCTGTAAATTGGTCTATGATCTATAAAATAGGAATTTGATTCTTCCAATACCATTTCTGGAAGTACCCATTTGGTGAATTTGGTTTTTCTTTTGGAGAATTTGAGCAAACAATTGATGCTGTCCAGGGTTCTATCAAATACCCAATTTAGGAGCACTGTTTAGACTCTGTCGGTTTCAATTCAAGTAGAATTTCTTGATAAAAAAAAAAAAAAAGGAAAATTTTTTATTCAAGTAGAATTTGATGCTTTCTGGTCTTTTTTGGGGTACCCTCTTCTGAGAACCTCCTATAAGGGTCTATGCAACTACCCTTTGTTTGGGTTCTTGTGCTTTTGATTCATATCTTCAACTTCTAACAGCTGGTATATTTCCATATCAGGAGTTCTCTAGATTCCATTATTTACTAGTTTGAATCTTAATTTGTTCTCATCGTTTGGGTCTCAAATTAAGAGATTCAAGCTTGCTTTAGATCAAAACTAGTGTTCAATTGTGTGGAGGATGTGAAAAAAAAAAGGAAAAAAAAAAAGAAACAAGAAAAAAGAAAAGATTTCAACCCATAAACAAAAAGAGGGGAAAAGGGAATCTGCTTTCTTTTTGTTGGTTTGGTGAGCTGTTTGTTACTAAGCCATTGCCATTTTTATTTTCTTCTTTGTTTTACTTTATGCTCTGAAAGGTTCACACTTTCTTGTCTCTGTGATTTACTTTTTCCTACATCAGAGAGTAGACTTGATCCTAGGGTTTTTGAAAGCAGAAGCAAGTAGCTGGGTGCTGTGTAGATTTTATGCTTTGGTACATTGGATTTTAACTTTTCCTTTGTGTCTATTTGATGCCTGCAATGAGAGGTTTCCTTTTGCTTTAAGACCTCTTAGTTCTATAAAGCTGCCCAGGTTATTTATTCCTTGTTGAGTCCTGTAAGACATTACCAACTAATTTTGGTCAAACTCACTCACTGTTCATTAAGTATATCTATTTAGGCCTTGGGGTAACCCTTGAGTTGGGTTTTCTTCTTAAGGTGTATAAGTTGATTTCCATAGGTTTTGGAGGTCTTGTTTTTGTTTTCAGTATATGGGTACTGAGGATAATTGCAATTTGAGATTTCAACAAACATGTGGTGGTGGAGATAGCATTCTGAATTGCCCATCTTCTGTGATGAACACAAATCCACTGTCTGACAAGGTTGCTGAAATGGCAATGAGCTCTGGGTCCATGTTCAAATCTTCTAGTAGTGGTGCAGACCTTTACTTTGGTTCTGGTTGGGACCCACTTGTTTCACTTAGTCAAGGTAAGAATTTTGGAGGCTCTTCAGTGGTTCCTAGCAGTGAGTTTGGTAATTCACCTTACTCTGTTGCACTTGAAAATCAGGCTATACCCAGTAGTACCTCTCATTTTGTTCACTATCTATCTGATTCTGGTCTCGTTGACATGGTCCCAAAGCTTCCATGCCTTGGAAGTGGGTGTTTCTCAGATGTGGCAAGTCCCTTTGGCTTACCTGAGTGTGCCCAGATTGCTAGTACTGGTTGTCCTTCAAATTATACCCAAAGCGACCATGGCACTGAAAAGATATCAACAAATGGTGCACTTTGTCAGGGAGAGCATCCAATTTCAGAAGAGGGTATAATGGGCATTACACCTTGTGGAAAGAGGAAAAAGAGGGTATCAGAGTCCAATTCTCCCTTCAATCCTACCAAGGTAAATAGTCTTACATTTTGATTTCCCTATGATCATGTATAACCAATTGATAAATTGTCTGATATTTGCTATAGAATGGTGAGGGAGATCCAAACACAGATAATTCTGGCAATAGTTCCGAATATCGGGAAGTACAGGATGGGAAGAAACAGAAAATTGAACGAAACGTAAGTGCTAATTTGCATGGTAAGCAAACGGGTAAACAACCAAAAGATAGTTTCAACAGCGGAGAAGAAACTAAAGAAAATTACATTCATGTGAGGGCAAGACGAGGCCAGGCAACGAATAGTCACAGCCTCGCCGAAAGGGTATCTTTTTATTGTGAAAAATTACATGATGTGTTTATTCTATGTTTCATATATATCATGTTAGTGAACCTCAAATCTTTTTTCTTGAAGGTGAGAAGAGAGAGGATTAGTGAGAGAATGAGATTGCTTCAAGAACTTGTTCCAGGATGCAATAAGGTAATTTGAGAAGATCTCTGTTTCTGGTTATTCTAACGCTTAGTTTGAGCTTTGATTTGGAATGGTGATCAATTTTGGTGTTATTTAATTAATAGATCACAGGGAAGGCAGTAATGCTTGATGAAATCATTAACTATGTGCAGTCCCTGCAACAGCAAGTTGAGGTATTCATTCTGCAACTCTATTGTAAAGCTTGATTGTCTATTTTGTTATCAAAGGTCTGTATAAGGGAGGGTTATAACGAGTGTGGGCCTTGTTCCATTGTAACATAGGCTTCATGTGTTTAAACTAAATATCAGCCGGTTTTTATATACATTCCCTAATTTTGTCCCCCCAATTCCACCTCTAATAATGTGGCCCCCCCCATATCAAGCGGTTTCACACTCTTCTCCCTCTCATCTTTAGCCACCCTAATTCCACATCATTGGGGTGGAATTGTGGGAGCAAAATAAGGGGTTGAATCATTATTCCTCCGCTAATGCCGATGGGAATAAAAATTACATTTGTATTAGTCATTTCCAACACGGTTCACAATGGATACTCGAGTTGGTTCACAGTCATTACGGCCAATTTGGCTACTATAAAGGTCTTTTTTAATTTTTACTAATGCTCAATATGCTAAAAATTTATGGTTGCATCGCCTGATTCTTGGGATGTATTGCTCGATACTTCTGATATTGCTACATTGCAGTTGACACTAATTCATCTCCCAATACCACTATTATAAAACTGTGCTCGCCTAATACGGGTTAAGAACACATATATATGACCCCCCCAGACCCCACAATAACGAGATCCTTGTGCACTGGAACTGCCCGTTATGAGGGATATGATCAATTTCTTGTAATGGCTGAAAAGTGGTGAAATTGGGGTTTCTGACCATTTTGTGCAGTGTGGTCTTGTCTCTTACAATTGAAATAAAAACTGTGCAAGGAAAATAGTTCCAATGTGTTGTAACCCTTTAAATTTTTTGCAAATCTACTCAATAACAGAATATGAAATTGAGAATCATTTTGCAGTTCCACAGAATTCAATCGATATAACTTGATTCTTATATATTTTGCAGTTTCTGTCAATGAAACTTGCCACTGTCAATCCAGAATTGAACATTGACATAGAAAGAATTCTGTCCAAAGAGGTGAGTTAAACTTGTACCAAATAAATCAAAACCTTTTTTTAGGTATTTAGTTATAAACTGTCTTAGTTTTCCTTACACACAGATTCAACACTCACGAGGCAGCAGTGTAGCTATTCCTGGATTTGGTCCCGGAATGAGCTCTTCTCACCCTTACCTACAAGGTTTGCCACAGGGAGCCTTGCCAGGTGTCCCGAGCACATCTCCATTTCATTCTATGCCTCAGGTAACTAGAACTCCTTGTTTACTAAACTAGAATTTGTTTTTATTTTTTATTTTTTATTTAATTTTTGGCAAAAGCATTGACCCAAGGCATGTAGATGCAGAATGCATGGGACAATGAGTTCCAAAGTCTTCTCCAAATGGGATTTGATTCTAATCCTGCTATTGGCAATCTGGGACCAAATGGTATTGCACATAGCTCACATCACTCAAGATTTACTACATAAAAATTCCTTATTGCTTGTTAATATTCTAACCTCAGAAATTTCGTTTTGTTTATCAGGCCGGTCAAAATTGGAGCTATAGGGTTTTGGAAGAGATCTAAGTGTTTCTTTTCTTCCAAGTGACAGTTCAATTATAACTCCAAGAAAAGAAAAGGAAACCAGAAAAAGAAAAAGAAAATTTTATTTGGAGTTGTATAGGTTCTCAGCTCCTAACTGTTTGTTTCTTTGAATTTTAGCAGAAGAAGAAGAAGCTGACTTGTTAGATTTACCAACCATATGTATATTCAGATTTCAGACAGGGACACTGAGAGACTTTGATTGATGAAGACGATTATTATTTTCGTTGGTGTTGTAGATTTAGAGAGGCTATGTTTGAAGGTTTGTACGTGTTTTGGAGAAACATTTCTGAAAAGAAAAACTTTCTTTTAAAGAGTACATGAAGTTGAAACGAAATACTTGGAAATAGGGAGAGATTGTGTTTCATGTCATTGCTTAATGGACAAACTACATTCTGTCTCACCATATGTAGATGATTTCATAGATTTCTCCACTTTTTGTATGACTTGATGCTGAAGCTGCTTAACCTTGTATACTGTTATTTGTGTTTTTAGTTGCTTTTGCTTTACTTTGTACCTTTATGCAGCATTTGATTGGGAGATTTGTGAAGAGATATGAAAATGAAAAGGAAAAAGTTAGATGAAATATAAATAAAATATATTTATAAAATATAAATATAAATAAAATATATTTATATTTTACTTAGTTTCACACATTTTTTTTTTCTAAATCATTTTTCAAATCTCTCAACCAAACAAGCGTTAGAAGAGCTAGAATGATGATGCTGTTAATTCTTAAAAGGGTTAACAAATTTATCCACAAATCTTATTTTGTAAACAACTCTATTAAGATTTGTTACTATGAGTTTCATTAATTTTTCATAGATGAAATTGTTTTTCAAATAATATTTGGTCAACATTTGCAATGGTTTATAAAAGAGTATGGTGATGTGACATTTATTTTAATTTTTAAAATTTTAAAACATCATAATTTTTACAATATATATTTATTTTTGATAAAATTTATATTTTTACAATCAACATAAAGAAATCTATCAAACAAGATTAATATTAATTTTTCATTTATAATTTTCTTAATTTCTAAGCATAAATTAAAATTTTAAACAAATAAAACATATCTTTCACACATAAACATACATAAACTAATTGTGAAATATCTCAATTATGGAACTGGCACTGCTGGGGACCCCAGTGGGGGTAATCCCAGTACTCCCACCTCCACGTGGGGAGCTGTGCAAGCATGACTAGAAAAAAAAAAAAAAATATATATATATATATATATATTTCCACCAATCAGAAGTGGAAAACAGTGGGGTGGTGGGGTCACCCCCACTGGAGGTCTAATGCATTTTCCTTATGGAACTAAGAAAATTGAAAATTTTAGTTGACCAAACAATTATATGGAATATTTCTGTGCAAAATTAAGAAAGTTCTCAATTTTTTCTAGTTTTAAAATAGAGAATATTACTAGTTTTTAAACTGGAAAAACCTCAATTTTAAAATGGAAAAAAAACTTGGAAATTTTCAAAAACTAATAATGTTCCCAGTTAATACTAGAAAAAATTGAGAAATTTCTCAATTTTATTGGATAATGATGAAAATTGAGAAATTGTTAGTTTTGTATTGCTAAAAAAATAATATTTTATCTTTACAAAAATTTATATTTAATATTGGTTTGTTTGATAGATCTCATTGTGTAGTCTCCAAAAATATAAGTTTTATTAAAAATAAATGTGCATAATAAAAGTTACGAAAATTTTAAATTTTGAAACTATGAAACAAAATCCATGTCACCTCAGTAATACCCACTTCAATAAGAAAAATTATCTAGTACTTTTGAGATATGATTAGGTGGTCATCAAAAAATTTGTGATTGATGAAGAGGATGAAACTCATAATTTTGTGTTGGGATATGAGGCATAATCCTTGATGATTAGTAAATAACATTATCATGTGATGCATTTGTAATATCTAATAATTTTTTATTAGTACTCAATACATTGAGGCTTCTTAATTCCTTCCGTCTTTTAATAAGGGTAAAACAATCATTTATATATAAATATTTTGAAAATAAAACTTTACGAATTAAAAAAAATAAAACAAGACTGAATGGAACACCAACCTTACTAATACAACTTTTAATTAATTAATCGTTAAATATATATCATTTAAAATAAATTTTCATGAATATTGCTATAATGAGAGGTTTTGGAAACTTAGGGGTAGCCGTCGTTTCGGACTTTCGAATTCTTTAAGAAAATCATTGATATGATATGGCCTTGTTTTCATATAAATATAAAATAAAATTGGATTGAAATTAGTTGAAGGAAAATGCTTTGGACCCCCTGGGGGTGCTGGGGGTCCTTGCTGATTGGCTAGAAAATATATATATATTTTTTTTTGGACTTCAGTCACTGGTAGTGTGCCATGTGACACTGGGGGGTGCTGGGGGTGCTTAGTCACTGGGAGTTCCCAGCATCACTCTTAGTTGAAATGTTAAATGCAGATTTGAGTATGTAGGATTCAAATTTTCATTTTATTATTTATATAATTATAAGAAAAATGAGATTTTTAACCCACATATTTTGTGGGAGTTTCAATATCTCAAACTAAAATTTCTAATTTTTTGATTTTAAATAATTAAAAAAATCTTATATTGCCTAGCTCTCATTCAAGTTAAAAAAAAATAAAAAAAAATAATATCCTTGATATATGACTTGCAAATGGAAAGTATATCAAATATATAAAATAAAAAAATAAAAAGTATACTAATCCATTTCAAAATTTAAATTTGAGGGACACTAAATATGTGAAGCAATCCATTAATTTAAATTTAAAATTATAATGATCTATCTTATGATTTGTAAGTTTTGAATAATAATCTATCCCATGATTTATCTATATCCATATAATATTATAATTGTAAAATATTTTCATCTTTATAAGGATGCAAGTTATAATTCTTTTTTTTATTATTATTGTATAATTTTTTTAATTTTTATTAATATGTGTCACAATATGATTCGTCTATAAATTAATTTTATATCTTTGAAATAAAATTTTAAATTTGAATTCTTCCTTAAATTATGTTACTACTATAATTGAAATGAGATCACTATTCAGTCATTAAATTCGGCATCATTTATTGAATTACAAAATAAAATTTTCAATTTAAATTATTCAATATAATATATTATTAAATACAAGCGTTCAAATTATTATTCGTTATTAAAAGTTTATATTTTTATTTTTGTCTTTTTTGGTTTTAAATTTTATAAAAAAATTTATATCCTTCTAAATTATAAGGACTTGAACAATAATTTTTTTAACAAAAGACAAAAAAATTAAGAAAATGAATGACTTTTTTAGCACTTGATAAAGATAGTGGATTCTATTAATTTTGTTTTTAATCTCAATTGTCAATTAAACAAATTAAAATAAAAAATAAAATATTTTTTTTGGCTCAAATTGCTAAAAAGTGACTTTTACTAAAACAAAATAGAAAGAAACGTTATTTTTTTTTTATTCAAAATGATGGTTTGTGAAACTTCTTTTTTTTTTTTATATATAATATATAAAATAAGAGTTATAGGTGATAATTTATTATTCACCTAAAATTTTAGATCAAATGAAAATATCATTCTAAAATTTTTTCTTACCTTTTTTTTATTCAGATACTTTTATTTTGTAAGAAATTTATTTTATTTTATTTAAATATTTTATTGTAAATTTTAAATTAAAAATAATTCTGAAAAATCATATGTAAATTATTTTATGCTATTATAAATTGTAATTTTTTTAATGTTAACTTATTCGATGATAGCTTTCTAAAAGTTACACTTTTAAACATCGTAAAAAAAAAAAAAAAAACAGTTCTATTGAAAAAACTTAAGCATATTACTTTTGCTTTTGTTCATTAATATTAAAATTTTAATTAATTAATTTATTATTTTAAAAAATAAAGTAGCAATTATTTTATATATATATATGTATATATACAGTTTTGTTTCGGTTGCTTAAGTTATTTGGTGTCTTTATCCAAGTTCACTCAAATTTAATTCAAATTTTTGAATTTCTACATATGTTCTAATCGAATTAAAAACTATGTTACTCAATCTTTATAAAATTCCAGGCTCAACTCGAATTGTTTGAGTTGAGCTCGCCCAAGTTTGTAAGTCTAGCAAGGAGGTTGAAAGTTATATAATTGAAATTGTGACAAATTAAAAATTGACACATAAATTGTATGTTTCAATATTTATTATTTTTATAATTTACATATAAAAATCTAACTACTTATATTATTTTATATAAAAATATGTTACTAATTTTTTCACATACACGGATTTACCACTAATTAATCACTGATTTGTAAGTATAATCTCATTTTTAAAAAATAAGGCATTTTAAAATACCTCTTTTACTCTGCGTTTCCTCTCACCCTCACCTACCAAGCCTTGAGCTATTTATATTATTTTATATAAAAATATGTTACTAATTTTTTCACATACACGGATTTACCACTAATTAATCAATGAATTGTAATTTACCACTAATTAATCAATGATTTGTAAGTATAATCTCATTTTAAAAAAAATAAGGTATTTTAAAATACCTCTTTTACTCTCCTTTTGGTCTCACCCTCACCTACCAAAGCCTTGAGCCCTTAACATTGGGATTGGAGAAGTAAACACCAACCACCAAACATCAAGGAGACCTAGTGGCAATGAAGTTTGATTTTTAAGTATTTATATATGAAACTCTGGGGCATCATAGTCCCATGTTGTAAATACATGAATCTGATTTTGGATCATAATATTTAGTGGTAGAAACACTTGTTGTGCATGCCTCAAGTTTTGAAAATTTATATATTTCCTTACCTACCTATCTATCTACCTATCTATCTATTATATAAGAGCATCTCCAACCCATCCTTCAAAACTCCAAATATGAAGGATCCTTCCTAATTTTGAGCTCTAACCCATCCTTCATTTCTTCCTCCCAATGAAGGAAGATGTATTGATCCTTCAAATATGAATGGAGGATGAAAAATGAAGGAGACCTCCAAAACACTATTCACTTTATATTTCTTATTATATTTGAAATAACTTTAATGTGTTCATTTAATTTTATTAAAATTGACATCAATAAAAAAGTATAATCATACCTTTAAAATGAGTATAATATTAAATATATTTTACAAAAATTTTAAAATTAAATATTTATTAATAAACAAAAATTACTTTTTGATTGGAGGTTGAATGAAGAAAATGAAAGTTTGTGGTTGGAGTTTGAATGAATAGTGACCTCCTCTATATTTACTTTTTGAATAAAAATATTATTTCCATCCTCTTGAGAAGAGGATGTGATTGGAGATGCTCTAAGTAAAAAGAGATTTTTTAGTGAAAAAGCCTCCAAGGTCTTCACATGTCTAATCTTAATTTTTTATTTTTTAAATTTTAAAAAATAATAAACTATTCATACATCTCACATAACTTTCGAATTAAAAAATAAAAAAACAAAAAAATCTTCAAACCCATCTCTTAAAATCATTATCTAAAAGATAATCATTTCCTAAAATTAAATATAAAAATATGGTTTGTTGACCTTCAAATTTATTTGCCTATCTTCTAAAATCTCTGCATAAAATCCTTAATTCCTTAAAATAAATTAAACAAAAATCAATTCAAATTTGTTTAAATTGTTTTGTTTGATTGATTTTGTTTCCTTATAATTAATTTGAAAAACTGATTTGGTTGATTCCCTATAATTAAATTGTTTCCCTATAAATAAATTAAATAAACTGATTTGGCTATTTCTTCCACTAAATTTGTGAATTTTTAAGTTTAAAAAATAATTTTAAAAAAAAAATCATGATTTATGATTTAGAAAATGAAAGATAAAGAAGATCTTTTTTTGTGCACTCTTTTTCTAACCAATTCTTTCTGATACCCCAAAACCCTGGCCGTCATACATTATACATTTTCCAAGTCATTAACGTCATCATCATCCTATAAATATTACATTCATGCAACTTATTAATTTTTCTCTATCTTTATGAGACGTTAATATTTAGTTTTTTATATTCTTTAAACAGACTCTTTCTTCTTTTAAGTACACCATTTTTTTTTCCTGTCCATTTTTTGTTTTTGCATTTTATATTTTATGTATCATTTGTCCCTCTACTATCTACTGACCATTATTTGATTATTTGTTTTTTTCTATTGCTTATAACCATTTTTTTTTGTAGAAAAAAATATTATTTCACTAGAATTTGAATCCAAAATTTTACTCTAAAATGATGTGATAACGTCATTTGTATAATAAAAAACATGTCAATGGACTCTTTTATTATAAAGTGATAGATCAAAATCTAACCAAATCATTATTAATAATTTTTTTATATTGATTTTATGTTTGTATATCACTGCTCTTTTTTTATTTTTTACTTTAATATTTTGTGACATCGCGATATGTGTTAATTGACAATTTGTGTAGAGCATTACTTCAAAATTACCTAATAATTTTTTCTTTAATATTTTTATCTGCAGTTGATTTTGTTTAAAAATATTTACATAAACAAATATCTACTTAATTTTGTTTAAATTGATTTTTGTTTAATTCTGTTTAAAAGCATTATGAAAACATCTACAATTGTCTAGATTAAAGTAAAGTTACGGCCATAATTACAACACTATAAAAAAAATATTATGTTCACTACAACATATAAGAGTTTTAGAGACCAAATTATTTAGTCTCTAAAAGTGAAAATTTGTTGTAAAAGACATTTAGGAACTAATTTCTATCGTCGTGAGGATAGTCACTGAAAGGTTGTCCCGAAAAGTAAAAAACAAGCATTTTAGCGACAAAATTTTTAAAATGTCACTAATAAATAGACTTTAAGGGATAAAATAATTTGGTCTCAAAAGAATAATAATTCATCACTAATATTCAATTTTTGTTGCTAAAAATATAATAACATCACTTTTCGCAATAAAAATATTTGGTCCCAAGAAAATAATTTGTCCCTAAATGTTTGTCTCTAAAACCTTAATTGTTTTTAGTGATTTTATCCATTTTTTCAAAGCTATTAAATATGTACATTTTATTATGAAAAAAAATAAAGTACTAGTAATGCATGTTTACCAATTTAAAAAAATATTAAAATAAACAAATTGGTCAAGTGACTCTTCAATTTGTGTTGATTGACATAAATGGTTTAGACTCGACCCATTTGATGTTTTGGATCTGGGATTTATTGTTGTATGTTGTTGTTCATGTCCTATTTCATCTTACGCTTCATGGAGTTTGGTTATCATTGTGTTTTGGTTACGTTTGGAATATGTTGGGAGTTAGTTTTTCAAAATGGTTGTTGCCTAGATTTTGGCTTCTTCGCTCGAGCGACGCTTCTTACGCTCGAGCAGTCTTTGCGAACTTCCAATACTTTTGTAGGTCTGCAAAGACACTGGAAGTTGGTATTCTTCGTTCGAGCGGTCCTTTTTTCGTTCGAGCGGTGCTTCTTGTGCTTAAGCGTAGGTCTTCTTTTTGCAAAACTTCTGAGAGTTTGAAAATTTTGCTTGAGCGACAAACTTCTTTGCTTGAGTGGTCACATCTTTTGTGTCTGGACGCTTGAGAAACACATCTTGCGTTTGAGCAACATGCACGTATATCAGTTCGTAAAGTCACTTTTTCACCTCTCTCTCTTTCTAAACTTTTCAAAACCTATTTTCTTTCACTCTCTCTAAACTCATTGATTCCACTCAAATACACCTAAATCCGTCAACCTTTTCACTCATGTCCCTTTGTTAAAAAGGTAGAGCTCGACGAGGATTTCGTTATAATCGGAGAAAAGTTGATTTTCGAACTTGAGGTAGGGATTCTTAGCACTTTCTATGAGTTTTAACTTAGTTATTTGCTATATCTAAACAATATTGTGATTTTGGGGATTTTTGAAACAAATCTAGGGTTTTGCGTTAAAGATCAAAAGAGGGGTTTTGAAATGAGATTCTTGGAAATGGTTTTGGAATCGTAAATGAGGATGAGTGGTGATAAAATATTGTGTTTTTATTCTTGGGATTGATTCAAAAAGAGAAAAACGGTTTTGCCCTAAATGTCTCAAATGTTGATTTTGTATAAATAATGGAATTGATGTTGAAATTGTGAAATTGGATTGACATTAATGAGGATGGTGAAGTTGGACATGTATTATTACTCACATCTTGAAATTCGAAAAGTTTATCTTTAGTGATAATTGTTTATCTGTTTGGAAATATTTGTTTTGGGCTATCGGTGGAGGATAGCTATGATGGTTGTAGAAATTGCATGAGAATTAAGAGAATTGAGACTATTTTTCTTATTCATTTCCATTATAGATATTTTGGTTTAGACCCGACCCATTTGGTATTTTGACTTGGGTTTCATGGTTTCGTATTGTTGTTCATGTCTTACTTCCCTTATATTCTCTTGGGTTTGCCTATTGGGTTGTATTGGTTGCGTTTGGAATAGGTTGGTAGCTTGGTTTTTAAACTTTTGTTGTCTAGAATTTTACTCATCTGCTCAAGCGTCACTTCTTACGCACAAGCGGGCTTTGTGAATTCTCAGAACTTTTGCAGGTCTGCAAAACTACTGGGAGAGTGCATTTTACATTCGAGCGGTGGTTTTCTATCTGCAAAACTACTAGAAGCGTGTAATCTACACTCGAGCATCACTTTCTGCGCTCAAGCGGTGATGCCTTTTTCATTTTGTCTTGGCGTTCGAGCGTCAATTCTTGCGCTCGAGCGAAACAACTTATTGTGCCTAGACGCTCGAGCGTCACTTCTTGCGCTTGAGCGGATTGTGCGTATTTCAGTCTGTAAAAGTGACATTTTACATCACTTATTCATTTCACTCTCTCTCTAAACATTTCAAAAACCCTAGATCTACAGCTTCTCTCTCTAAACTCTCTCTCTCTATGCATTTTCTTCTAGATTTAGTGGTTTCTCTACCTATGTGCCTCTGTTAAAAAGGTAGAGCATCTCAAGAGCTACGTTATCATCCGAATAGAGTTGAGTTTCGGCTACATCCGAGTTTTTTCCTTGCTTTGCTTATCTTCTAGCTTTGAGGTAGGGATTTTCTACACTCTTTTATGATTTTTAACTTAGCTATATGTTTTTTCATAAACAGTCTTGTGATTTTGGAGGATTTTGAACAAACCTAGGGTTTTGATTTAAAATAAAAAAAGGGGTTTTGAAATGGGTACATGGAAAAAGGTTGTGGGAGTGGAAATGAGGTTGAGTGGTGGTAAAATTGTTGATTTTGATACTTGGATTGGATTTTGGAAGAACAAGGGTTTTGACCTAAATGTTTCAAATATTTATTTTGTATAAATAAATGAAATTAATGTTGGGAATGTAAAATTGGATGAGTATTATGGTGGAATTGGATATGTATAATAGCTTACATCTTGAATTGTGGAAAATTTATCTGTTTTGGAGATTGTATATCTGTTTAGAAATATCTATTTTGGCCTATCGGTGGAGGATAGCTATGATTGTTGTAGAAATTGCATCAGAATTATGTGAATTGAAACTAATTTCTTATCCATTTGCATTGTGCGTTGTTACACCTTTAATACATTGTAAATATATGATGTTTAGGAGAAGAAATGGGCTGTACTCCATGTGTGGGAGAAGAAAGTAGATGTACTCCATTGAATTAAGTTGGCCAGAGTGTTCATGGTGAAAGTCCCGAAAACCATGAGTATATATGGGTGCCAACTGCCGCGGACGAAATATTCGTAAAATAGCAAATAGAAGTGTTTGTATAACGGTTATGTTGGTTAGAGATCCACTGAGTTGTATCCTCAGTTTGGTTGTCTAAATAAAATGGAAATGACTCATGAATTGAGATAAAATGGATTGAGATATAAAATTTGACATAGTCTGATTTTGTAAAAAAGTTATAAATGATTTTATTACGGATATTGTAGGTTCATATAACACCTATATCTTTGTTAAGATTCATATATTGTGTTAGATTATTTCTACTGGACTTTGGCTCACCCTATTTGGGGCAAATCATTTTCAGGTGCTGGTCATATGCCTCCACCAAGGTAATAGCTTGGGAGGAGTTAGAGCAAGAGTTTCTTTTGTTGTATTCAAATTTTTTTTTTTTGGTACAACCAAGGGCTTTAAATGTATTGGACCGAAAGTCCATTTTTGTGTAACCAAGAACCATCTTGGAAAGTTGTAAGCCATTAGGGCATTTCTCCTCTATTTAACTTCCAGTCTTTTCGATTATTTGTAACACATGCTATATATTCAGGGCTAGGCGTTATGAATGTACACGGAATATGTTTGCTTTTGTAATCCCAATTAGATTTAATGAAAGGTAATCACTTTATTATTATTGTTGTTTATTAATATTGTCAAGGGATTATGGTAATTATTTCGGGGCGTTACATCCATTAAGCATTATCTCATATTAATTTATTGAAAATGTTTACCGTTTAAAGAAAAAGGAGTGAATTTGGGAAGTAAGTGATATCTCGTTGAAATAAGTTAGCTTGAGTGTCCATGGTGAAAGTCCTAAAAACTGCGCATATACATGGGTGCCGATCTCGCGGACAAAATTTTAGTAAAATGGCAAAAGTAGTGCTTGTATAGACTACGTTTACATGGGTGTCGGCTTACGGTTTCCCATAAACAAAATTTCCATGAAAGGTTGTATTTGTTTTGAGATTCCTAGAGCGTGATTCATTGCCCTGTTTTCTATTGTAAATGGAATGATTTATGAGTTATAATATTAACTTGGCATTGCATGGTTTTAGAAAGAGAAATAAAATGTTTTGGTACGAGCGTTGCAAATGCATTCACCTTATATCTTTGAGTGTCCGTTAGTAGGTATGATGTGCTATGTGATAACATGCTTGTGTGATTATATGGGTATGAGATTTAATTCTTAAGATATTGATTGGGTCTACGAGTTTCTAAAAGTCTTGTTAGAAGAGCACTTGATCACTGCTATTTCTAATCGGAACTCTGGCAACTCCGTGGGACGATCATTATCTAAGGAGGAAATTTGTATGTGTTTATGTGGCTATATGCTTAAGTGAAGTGAATTACTATTGTCCACCGTATTAGGACGCGAGTGAGTTAGCTTCGACACATTTGTAAATTTGCTAATCTCTTTTGTTACCTTTATTAGGATATCAGGACGTGGATGTGGTGGGGGTAGGTGTGGTAGGCCTAGAAGGCACGAGGTGCCTTTACCAGATGATATTTCGGTGCAAGAGGAGGGAGTTGGTCAGGCCAATATGGCCGAACCAGTTGGTTAATAGGCCATGGGCACCTTAGCACGCGAAATGGTAAGAGCATTGCGGGAATCCATGGACATTCTCAGAGTTGAGAATCAAGTCCAGGCCCAAGTAACTAAGGCAGGGCCGTCATTCTTGAAACGAGAGTTCTTCCGATCGAATCCGGATGAGTTTTTGGTGATCCCAAGGAGCCACTGAAGGGGGATGAGTGGTTAGAGCAAATAGTGAAAACGTTTGAGATTCTTAGCATCGAGGACGGCGGACTGAGAGTGACCTTGGCATCCTTCCAATTGAAGGGAGATGCGGGTCAGTGGTGGAAGTATGCGTGTGAGTGCATTGGAGTGACTTGGGAGGCTTTTGTCAACGCCTTCCAGGATAAGTTTTTACCTCCCACAGTTAGGGAGAAGTTGTCATAGCTTAAGTAGTTGAACACACCTGTGGCCGAGTTTAAGGCTGCATTTATTAGCCTCTCTAGATTTGCCCCAGAGTTAGTGGTGACAGAAGAGTGCTGTTGTGTGGAGTTCGAGAAAAGGATAGGGACCAGGCTTCTTTTTAAGGTAGTCGGTTCGATGATTAAAGATTACAGACAACTTGTAGAGTTGGTGGCTCATCTTGAGACCATGATGCAAATGAAGGAGGAGCAGATGAGGGGCTCTAGGAGGAGTCAGGAGGTTCAGGGGAACAGTAAGAGGCATAGGGGTTCTAACCCATAACAGTCTTAGAGAGCACAGTTGAGGTCCACTTTTCTAGTGCCAAGTTTAGGTTCTGGAAGAGGTGGTCGGGGAGATTTCACTTGTTTCAAGTGTGGCCAGTTAGGTCACAAGTCTCCAGCTTGCCTACAGAGGAGAGGAAGGCAACGGTCTACATCGTCTTCGGCTCGTTCTCAGAGCTAGAGTCAGGGGAGAGGGCAGCCGCTTACTTATTATCAGTGTGGGCAAGTGGGGCACATGAAGAAGTTTTGCCCTTAGTTGGGTGGCACGCTTGGTGCATCTGGTTCAAGGTAAACATAGAGCCACCAGCTTACATAGTCAGCACAGGCCTCGAGGGCCAATCTGGGAGCCTCTTTGGCTCAGTCAGTGCATCAGGCTTATGCTTCGAAGAATGAGCAAGTTGAGCAGAGACCTATAGGGCATGTGTATGGTGTTACTACGCCAGATCTAGTACCAGCGTCTTCGGTAATGAGAGGTACTTTCTTGTTATAGAATTCCATTGCTAATGTGTTAATTGATACGGGTGCATTCCATTCATTTATCTCGTCTGCATTTGCATCGGCTTTGGGGTTAGAGTTGGCTCGATTAGTATCTCCTCTCAGTGTAGAGTCACATATTGGTGGTGAGATTGTTTTGGAGCAGGGGTGTCGGGGTTGTGACATAGAGAGTTGCCGGTCACCAACTTCCTTTTGCATTTGTGTTGATTGACATGTCTAGTTTTGATGCTATTTTCGGTATAGACTAGTTGTCATTGTATCGGGTTGTCATAGATTGTTACTGTCAAAAGGTTATTGTATGTACCTTGAGTGGAAATTGCTTTTATTTCTTAGGGGATCGGGTTGATAGAGTCTTATCATTGGTGTATGATTGAGTTGCCAATGGTAGTTTGTGAATACCTGGATGTCTTTCTTGAGGATCTCACTAGTTTACCACCTCACCGTGAGATTGAGTTCTCAATTGATTTAGTGCCTGGTACAACATTGATTTCTATGGCACCATGTAGATTTACACCTACCGAGTTGAGTGAGTTGAAGATTCAACTCTATGAGCTACTAGATAAGGGTTTTATTTGCCCTAGTACTTTGCCTTATGGAGCACCAGCTCTCTTTGCCAAAAAGAAAGATAGTGTGTTGCGACTTTGTATTGACTACTAGAAGTTGAACCGGGTAACTATTAAGAATAAATACCCAATGCCTCGTATAGATGATTTGTTTGATCAATTGAAGGGGTCTTGTTGTTTTTCTAAGATAGACCTGAGATCGGGTTATCACCAGTTAAAAGTAAGGGAGGAAGATATCTAGAAGACGACATTCTGTACGCGGTATGGCCATTATGAGTTCCTAGTGATGCCCTTTGGGCTAACTAATGCACTAGCCGTGTTTATGAATTTGAAGAATCGAATCTTCCATGAGTTCCTAGACCATTTTATGGTCGTCTTTGTTGATGATATCTTGATTTATTCACCATCTGAGGAGGAACACGAGGAACACTTGCGGGTAGTACTTGAGTTACTTAGAGCCCACAAACTTTATGCCAAGTTTAGGAAATGTGAATTTCGGTTGAGAGAGGTTAAGTTTTTAGGCCACGTGGTATCTGAGGAAGGAGTAACTGTGGATTCATCTAAGATAGAGGCAATACAAGATTGGGAACGACCTAAGAATGCTTTTGAGATTTGTAGTTTCTTGGGATTGGTCGGGTATTACTGCCAGTTTGTGAAAGATTTCTTTGAATTAGCTTCACCGTTGACTAGATTGACGAGAAAAGGCATTAAGTTCGTGTGGAGCAAGACTTGTGAGAAGTCTTTTCAAGAGCTTAAGGTTAGACTTACCACTGCTCCAGTATTGATTATTCCGGAGAGGAGTTTGGCCTATTCGGTGTATTGTAATGCTTCACGGGAAGGTTTGGGTTGTGTATTGATACAAGAGGGAAATGTAGTAGCTTATGGCTCACGGTAGTTGAAAACACATGAGAGGTACTACCTTACTCATGACTGGTGATCTTTGCCTTGAAGATTTGGAGGCATTATTTGTACGGTGAGAAGTTTGAGGTTTTTTCTGATCATAAGAGTCTGAAATATCTGTTTACTCATAAGGATTTGAATCTGAGGTAGAGGATGTGGATGGAGTTTATAGAAGATTATGATTTTGAGTTACATTATCACCTAGGGAAGGCTAATGTTGTGGCCGATGCTTTGAGTAGGAAATCTATTGGTAGTGCGGCTAGTGTTGCCATCCTGGAATGGGAGATGTTGAGTGCTATTGGTGAGTTTGACTTGCATCTTGGCGAGTCTGCTGAGTTTGCAGTCTTGTTTTCGGTAGTTGCACAACCTACACTTGTGAACCAAGTGATAGAAACGCAAAAGGGTGATCTTGAGGTAGAAACCCTTCGGGAAAACATCTTTGGTGGAAAGGTAGATAAAGGCTTGAATGTGTATCCCGACTCGAGTGTTAGATACTGTGACTGTCTTTTCGTGCTGGAGTCTTACCGAGAGGAAGTACTCCAAGAGTTTCGCCATTCACGTCTTGCAGTGCACCCAGGAGGCACAAAGATGTATCACGACCTTAGCCGCCAGTTTTGGTAAAGGGGAATGAAGAAGGATGTGGCCATGTTTGTATCAAGGTGCATTACTTGTCAAAAATTGAAGGTCGAACATTAGAGGCCAGCTGGTTTGTTGCAACCCTTTTCTATAGCTGAGTGGAAGTGGGAGCATGTCACGATGAATTTTGTTGTGGGCCTTCCAAGGATTCAACGGGGTAGTGATGCAATTTGGGTGGTAGTTGACCGGTTGACCAAGTCGGCGTACTTTATACCTATGCGCATGAGTGACTCAATAGATTATCTTGCCGACCTTTATATTAGGGATATAGTGAAGTTGCACAGGGTCCCTGTAACAATTGTTTCGGATAGAGATCCGCATTTCACGGCTCGATTGTAGCAGAGCCTACAGAGTGCCTTGGGCACGAGATTGACTTTTAGTACTGCGTATCATCCTCAGACTGACGAGCAGTCCGAGCATACTATTCAGATCCTTGAGGATATGCTTTGAGGTTGTGTTTTTGACTTTAAGGGGTCGTAGGAGAGACACTAGCCCTTAGTGGAGCTTGCTTATAATAATAGCTTTTAGTCGAGTATTGGTATGACACCGTTTGAGATCTTGTATAGCCAACCGTGTAGATCTCCTGTGTGTTGGGCCAAGCTGGGTGATGCATCAATGTTGGGTCCAAAGTTAGTCTGGGAAATGACGAAGAAAGTTGCCCTTATCCGTAAGAGGTTGGTTATGGCTCAGAGTCGCCAGAAAAGTTATGCTGACCATAGGAGGAGACCTTTGTCTTTTGAGGTAGGGGATCATGTCTTCTTGAAGCTATCATCTAGGCGACGTTTGATGAGATTTGGGAAGAGTGAGAAGTTGTCCCTTAGATTTATTGGGCCTTTTGAGATCCTTGAGCGGATTGGAGAAGTAGCCTACTGCTTGGCTTTGCCGCCACAGTTTTTCGGGGTTCATGATGTGTTTCATATTTGTATGGTTCGGAAGTATGAGTTGGATCCATCGCACGTCTTGGATTGGACCGACATAGAAGTATATGAGGATGCCTCGTATGAGGAGAGACTAGTGAAAGTCTCGGATACTCGAGACCAAGTCTTGCAAGGCAAGACAATTCCCTTAGTTAAAGTGTTATGGAGACATCACGGAGTTGAGGAAGCAACTTGGGAACGTTAGTTGGAAGTCTGTGAGAAGTATCCAGACTTATTTATTAATGTTTGAGCATGTGTTGAGATTATGCTATGTTAATAAAATATCAAAAATATTGTATACGTTTTGAGAATATGGAAACATTATATATGTTGTATATGTTTTGGAAACACGGGTTTAGTATAAACATTGTCTATGTTTTGGAAATTGTGAATTGTACTTTCAATGTTGGAACTTGTGTATCGAGTTGACGAGAATGGATGATCGGAGAATGGGTCATGGTAATGAAATTGATTAATTATCATTATTGTAATTGGTTTAAACATAGTTTTAAAACTTGATTTGAAATTTCGGGCACAAAATTCCTTAGGGGGGGGGGGAGATCATGTCTTACTTCCCTTAAATTCCCTTGGGTTTGGCTATTAGGTTGTATTGGTTGCGTTTGGAATAGGTTGGTAGCTTGGTTTTCAAACTTTTTTGCCCAGAATTTTACTCCTCCGCTCGAGAGTCACTTCTTGCACTCGAGCAGGCTTTGTGAATTCTCAGTACTTTTGTAGGTCTGCAAAAGTACTGGGGGAGTGCATTCTACGCTCAAGTAGTGTTTCCTACGCTCGAGCGGTTGAGCGGCCATTTTTGAGCTCGAGCGGTGGTCTTCTGTCTGCAAAACTACTAGAAGCGTGTATTCTACACTCGAGCGTCACTTCCTGTGCTCGAGCGGTGACGCCTTTTTCATTGTGTCTTGGCACTCGAGCGCCACTTCTTGCGCTCGAGCGGAACAACTTATTGTGCCTGGACGCTCGAGCGTCACTTCTTGTGCTCAAGCAGACTGTGCGTATTTTAGTCTGTAAAATGACATTTTACATCACTTATTTATTTTATTCTCTCTCTAAACATTTCAAAAACCCTAGATCTACAGCTTCTCTCTCTAAACTCTCTCTCTCTCTACATTTTCACCTAGATTTAGTGGTTTCCGTATAGTGTGCCTTTATTAAAAAAGTAGAGCATCTCAAGGGCTACGCTTTCATTTGAATAGAGTTAGGTTTCGGCTTCATCCGAGTTTCTTCCTTGCTTTGCTCGTCTTCTAGCTTTGAGGTAGGGATTTTCTACATTCTTTTATGATTTTTAACTTAGCTATATGTTTTTCATAAACAATCTTGTGATTTTGTAGGATTTTAAACAAACATAGGGTTTTGGTTTAAAATCAAAAGAGGGGTTTTTAAATGGATGTATGGAAAAAGGTTGTGGGAGTGGAAATGAGGTTGGATGGTGGTAAAATTATTGATTTTGATTTTTGGATTGGATTTTGGAAGAACAAGGGTTTTGACCTAAATGTTTCAAATATTTATTTTGTATAAATAAATGAAATTAATGTTAGGAATGTGAAATTGGATGAGTATTATGGTGGAGTTGGATATATATTATAGCTCACATCTTGAATTTTGGAAAATTTATCTGTTTTAGAGATTGTATATCTGTTTAGAAATATCTGTTTTGGGCAATCGGTGGAGGATAGCTATGATTATTGTAGAAATTGCATGAAAATTAGGTGAATTGAAACTAATTTTTCATCCATTTGCATTGACCGTTGTGACACCTTTAATACATTGTAAATGTATGATGTTTGAGAGAAGAAAGGGATTGTAATCCATGTGTGGGAGAAAAAAAGGGAATAATGTACTCCATTGAATTAAGTTGGCTAGAGTGTCCAGGGTAAAAGTCCTGAAAACCATGAGTATATATGGGTACCGATTCTCGTAGATGAAATATCCGTAAAATGTCAAATAGAAGTGTTTGTATAATGGTTATGTTGGTTAAAGACCCACTAAGTTGTATTCTCAGTTTGGTTGTCTGAATAAAATGGAAATGACTCATGAATTGAGATAAAATGGATTGAGATACAAAGTTCGACATAGTATGATTTTGCAAAAGAGTTATAAATGATTTTATCACGGATATTGAATGTGCATATCACATCTATATCTTTGTTAAAATTCATATATTGTGTTAGATTATTTCTACTAGGCTTTGGCTCACCCTATTTGGGAAAAACTATTTTCAGGTGCTGGTGATATGCCTCCGCCAAGGCAGTAGCTTGGAAGGAGTTGAAGCAAGAGCTTCTTTTGTTGTATTCATTTTTTTATATAGCCAAGGGCTTTAAATGTATTGGACCAAAAATTCACTTTTGTGTAACCAATAACCATCTTGGAAAGTTGTAAGCCTTTAGGGCATTTCTTCTCTGTTTAACTTCCAGTCTTTTCGGTTATCTGTAACACATGCTATATGTTCAGGGCTAGGCGTTATGAATGTATACTGCATATGTTTCCTTTTGTAATCCCAATTAGATTTAATGGAAGGTAATTACTTTATTATTATTGTTGTTTATTAATATTGTGGAGGGATTATGGTAGTTATTTCGAGGTGTTACATCCATCGAGCATTATCTCAAATTTATACATTGAAAATGTTTACTGTTTAGAAAAAAATGAGTGAATCTGGGAAGTAAGTGGTATCTCGTTGAAATAAGTTGGCCTGAGTGTCAATGGTGAAAGTCCTAAAAACTGTGCGTATACATCGGTGCCGATCTCGCGGACGAAATTTTCGTGAAATGGCAAAATTAGTGCTTGTATAAACTACGTTTACATGGGTGCCGACTTACGGTTTCCCGCGGATGAAATTTCAGTGAAAGGTTGTATTTGTTTTGAGATTCTTAGAGTATGATTCACTGCCCTGTTTTCTATTGTAAAGGGAATGATTTATGAGTTATAATATTAATTTGGCATTGCATGGTTTTGGAAAGAGACATAAAATGTTTGGGCACGAGTATTACAAATGCATTCACCTTATGTCTTTGTTAAGATTCATATACTGTGTTGGATTATTTCTACTGGGCTTTGGCTCACCCTATGTGGGAAAAACATTTTCAGGTGCTGATGATAAGCCTCCGCCAAGGAAATAGCTTGGGAGGACTTAGAGCAAGAGCTTCATTTTGTGTATTTGTTGTATTTATTTTTGTATAAGGCAAGGGCTTTTAACTGTATTGGGTTTTAAATCCATTTTGTTGTAACCAAGTGTTGACTTTGAAAGCTGTAAACCCTTAGGACATTTCTTATTTGTTTAACTTTCATCATTTTTCTCTATTAAGTAACATATGCTATAGATTCAGGGTTAGACTTGTGAATGTATACATGTATATGCTACTCTTTTGTAAAACTAATTGGAACTAATGGAAGATAAGTACCTTATCTTATGTTATTATGTAATTAATATTATGGATGGTTTATCGTAATTATTCCGTGGCATTACAACTTGGTATCAGAGCGTACTAGGTTTGAATACTTTGAGTACATGGGAAGTGATTCTTACCACAATGGGTTTATCTCGCATGATAGAGATGTTTGTATGTTTGGTATGCTATGTGATAACTTGCTTATGTGATTATATGGGTATGGGGTTTGATTTCTAAGATATTGATTAGATCTACGAGTTCTAGAAGTTCTATTAGAAGAGCACCGGATCATTACTACTTCTAATTGGAACTCTAGCAATGTCGCGGGACGATCCTTATCTAGAAAAGAAGTTCGTATGTGTATTATGTGATTACGTGCTTATGTGCGGTGAATTACTGTTGTCCATCGCATTTGGATGCGAGTGAGTTAGCTTCGACACATTTGTAAATGTGCTAATCTCTTGTGTTACCTTCATTAGGATGTTAGGACGTGGACGTGGTGGTGGTAGGTATGGCAGGCCTAGACGGCAAGGGATGTTGTTATCAGATGAAATTCCATCGCAGGCAGAAGGGGTTGGTCAGGCCAATGTGGCTGAGCCAGTGGGTCAGCAGGCCATGAGCACTTTAGCCCGTGAAATGGCCAGAACTTTGCGAGAATCCATGGACATTCTCAGAGTTGAAAATCAAGTCCAGGCCCATGTTGTTGAGACAGGGCTGTCGTTTTTAAAAAGAGAGTTCTTCCGGTCTAATCCGGATGAGTTTTTGGGGGATCCTAAAGAGCCTTTGAAAGAAGATGAATAGCTCGAGCAGATGGTGAAGACGTTCGAGATATTTGGTATCGAGAACGAGGTTTGAGAGTGATCTTGGCATCCTTCTAGCTGAAGGGAGATGCGGGCCAATGGTGAAAGTATGCGCGTTGATGCATTGGGGTGACTTAGGAGGCTTTCATTAACGCCTTCTAGGACAAGTACTTGCCTTCCACTGCGAGGGAAAAGTTGAGGGACCAATTTCTGAAGCTCAAGCAGCTTGGCTTACCTATAGTTGAGTTCGAGACAGCTTTTACTAGCCTCTCTAGATTTACACCGGAGCTCGTGGTGACGGAGGAATGCTGTTGTGTCGAGTTTGAGAAGAGGTTAAAGATCGGGCTTTTTTTCAAAGTAGCTGGGTTAATGATTAGGGACTACAGACGCCTTGTGGAGGTAGCGGCTCATCTGGAGACCGTGGTTCAGGAGGAGGAAGAGCAGATGAGGGGTTCTAGAAGGAGTCAGGAGGTTAAGGGAGAGAATCAGGATAGTAAGAGGCAGAGGGATTCTACTCCACAGCAGTCCCAGGCTGCATAATCTAGATCCACCTTTCTTATGCCGAGTTCGGGTTCAGGGAGAGGTAATCAGGGAGGCTTCTCTTGTTTTAAGTGTGGCCAGTTGGGTCACAAGTCTCCAACTTGCCAGCAGAGAAGAGGAGGGCAACAATCTACACCATCTGCGGCGCGTTCTTAGAGCTAGAGTCAAGGGAGAGAACAACCGCCTACCTGTTATCAGTGTGGGCAGTTAGGGCATATGAAGAGGTTTTGTCCTCAGTTGGGTAGCACACTTGGTGCGTTTAGTTTGAGACAGACATAGAGCCATCAACCTACCTAGTCAGTATAGGCCTTGAGGGCCAATCAGGGGGCTTCTTCGGCTCAATCCGTGCATCAGACTTATGCTTTGAGGGGTGAACAGGTAAAGTAGACACCTACAGGGCGTGTGTATGCTGTTACCACTCCAAACTTAGTGCCAGCGCCTTCGGTAGTGTGGGGTAACTTCTTGTTGCGTAATTTTGCTATCAATGTATTAATTGATAAGGGTGCATCCCATTCATTCATCTCACCTGCATTTGCATCGGCATTGGGATTAGAATTGGCTCAATTAGCATCTCCACTCAGTGTAAAGTCACTTGTTGGTGGTGAGATTGTATTGGAACAGGGGTGTCGGGGTTGTGATATAGAGGTTGCCGGTCGTCGACTTTGTTTTGCATTTGTGTTGACTGATATGTCAAGTTTTGATGTTATATTGGGTATGGACTGGTTGTCATCATATCGGGTTGTCATTGATTGTTACCGTCAGAAGGTTATGGTATGTACCTCGAGTGGTGATCATTTTTATTTCATGGGGGACAGAGTCAATAAAGCCTTATTGCCTGTGTGTGATCCACGTGGTCGGGGTAAGCTTAGCTTTCTTCTTGCTACCTTCTTAGGTGTTGAGAGTGATGTGGCCCGAGTTGAGTTACCAAGGCTAGTTTGTGAATACCCGGATGTTTTTCTTGAGGATCTCACTAGTTTACTACCTCACCATGAGATTGAGTTCTCTATTGATTTAGTGCCTGGTACGACACCGATTTCTATGGCACTGTAGACTGCCCAAACTCTCTCCGCGCAGCCCCCCCTTTCGGAGAGGGCGCGAATTGGGTTCTAGCTACTACAGTTCGGACTCCTGTCACGGTTCTGAATCTAATCTCACAAAGTGCAATGTAAGACTGATAAATCACCAAAGAGTCCAAATCTGGCAAATCGTTTTGGAAAATCGATTTTAATCAAGAAGTGCCAAACATGGACTGCTTTGCCAGATTTCAGAGTTGCCATCTAAATATTTTATTTTGGGAAATTTAGGAAACCCTGACTCGTGCCTTAAGGCCACGTGTCCGTCATCACCAAAGTTGCCTCAGCTCGAGAACTTGGGTACGAAGGGGGAAGGTCATGAAATGAGCACCCCCACTCGCCCGATCAAAGGATCGGCCTCTACTAAATATGATATGTTATTTTGAAAACACATGTGTTCTTTTTCCGGTTTATTAGCTAACCTTACTATGTGATGTGCACAGCATACAAGTATAGACTAAATCACTCGATTTGGAACAAAACATCTCATGTTCGTTTTTTGAAAATGGTTTGGAAATGTTACTCACAAGTAGGCTAAAACGCGGATTTGCCACCCTCAAGTGGGCTTAAAACAACATGATTTGCCACTCCGCAAAGCAGGCTTAAAACTCACGTTTTGATGAATTGTTCCAATTCAAGCAATGAAGCCTTCATCCACAGGCATTCATGCAGTTAAGCACTTAAACAAATAGCCGCATGACAAGCATGTTATCATGGCAGCACTCACACTCATGCAAAGATGCTAAAGCATAAACACTTACAGTATACTTTGAGCCAAAACAGAAAACTAGTTAGAAATCATGTATGATCCTAGCTATGTTAAGATGTCTAATGCAACACATGCAAAAATGCAACTAAAATAGGCTTGGCTATCTAAGATGGCATATGAATGCAACACTTGATAACATGCTTTGAAACACGTATTCAAGAAAGTGTATTGAAATACAATGCAGTTTGAAATGATGCGCCGAGCCTGGTGCATGCAAGACAAATGAATGATGCACACATGCAAGCATGAGGTATGCTAATCGAAATATGCCCTAAACTAACCATCAAAAGCTGATAAGTAAAAGGGAGAAAGAAATGGGGGTTGGAAGACATGCACACACACACGCACCCTTATTACAACATATGCCCTCTCGACGGAGGGTCCGAATAAAGAAGCTAACTAGCAACACTAAGCTAAGCTAATTATTACAAACCAATTAATTAACTAACTCTAGCTAACTAATTATTACAAACCAAATTGAAAATAGCTATTCTAAGCTAGTTAGAATATTACAAAGATGAATTAAAATTAGCTAAGCACATTAATTAATTAATTACAGAAACTGACAAATTAACTAACTAAACAAAGCAGTTAAAATGGCCTCGAGGGGAGGGAGATATGCATGCTTGGTTTGCTTCGCCCGGAAATGCATTGCCATGCCATAAGTTGTCTCTGTTTGCACTCACGGTGACCTCTGAAAATTGAACGCACTTTCAGGTTGCATCTGCCCTAAAACAGGAGCATTCTGGACAAATTTGCTACAAGTGGCCGGCCGGCCACTTTAACTGGTCAGCAGGCTACCTCAATTGGCCGGCCGGCCACTTCAAGTGGTCGGCAGGCTAGTGCAAGTGGCTGGCCGGCCACTTTCCTTTCCAGAACCTCAACTTTGCTGCAACAGAGATCAACAAAGGCACAACAATGCATTTACAAGGAAATGTGTGTGCAACTACTCTCCTTATCATTTCTCAAGCTCAAAGGAGCATAGTACTCGACTCTCAAGCCACCAATCACGCATCTCAATGCATGATGGCCAAAGAGCCAAGTTCGCACAATGTTATTGAATGCACAAACAACACATAAGAGCCTCTACCTCTATCATGCATGATCAAGAGGGTTGGCGACCAAGAAATGCAACACGTTTCATCACTTTGAGTATGAAACGTGCCGCATTTCTCGTGTTTGGATTAACGTCCGATCCAAACACAATGCAATGCAAACAACATGCTTATCTTTCAATGCTAAAGTGGCATGCAAAACAAGAATCTAACACACAAACAACACATGTATGACGTGCTAGAAGACTTAGGCATTAAAGCTAATGAAGTACACAACATTAGGACTATGCAATACATAGCACAAATGACCAAACCAACCCCGGATAGGGGTTAAACATGCCAAAACAGAGGCCCAATCATGCTGAAATGGGAGCTCAAAATGCTAGAAGAACATGCACACATGTTGGCCTATGAGTAAGGCATGATACACAACCCTCAAAAGCTATGAAGAAGTGAAGTGTATGAGAGTGTGACTACACTATATACACTGAAATTACATGCCAAATGGTGCCATACCATGCAAATATCACATACACAACATGTTAAAGGCCCCAAAACTCAAAGCTAGTCAAGGCCCTTTAAACTACAACCATACTAAGCAATGCTCAATTGACCCTAACCATTCAAAACAGATCTAAGGCAGGTCAAAATAGTGGCAAAAACATGCTAGACTCGCAGTATAGATGGCAAGAGAGATAAGCTCAAGTATTGGCTCACAAACAAGGCATAAGGACACAACTCTTAAACACAATGAAAGAGTAATAAACATGAGAGTATGACAAAAGTTTAAGCCCTGAAATTACATATCAAATGATGCCATATCACACAAATGTCACAAATAAGGCATGCTAGGGGTCTCAAAACACAAGACTAGCAAAGCCAATTACACTATAGCCCTACAAGGCAAGCTATACATGACCAAGACCACTTGGAACAAAGTTTAAGCATGCTAAATCAAGGCCAAAAGCATGCTGAAATAGAGCTAAAACAAGCTAGAATTAGAGGCATAAAGCATGATGCATGTTAAGCCTACAAGGAGGATTGCACTACAAGTACAAAAACCAAGCAAGAGGTGACCCCACCAACTAAAATCAGAGTTAAATCATGTTAAATAATGGCCAAAAACATGCTGGAATGAAGCCAATATATGCTAGAATAATATGCCAAATCATGAAGCATGTTAGGCTTATGAGTAGGATTGCACTACAAGTACATGAAGCATGCAAGAGGTGACTCAACCAAGCCAAAACAGAGCTACAACATACTGAAATAAGACCAAAAATTGGCTGAGATCAAGCCAACACATGCTAGAAAAATATGCTCAAGTATGAGGCCAACAAGACATAGAACCAAGAAGCAAGGAGGGGAGGCCACCCCCTCCTACTTTAGACCTTAAAACATGGTTTCTACCACTTAAATTCCTGTGAGTTTTAGTGGTAGAAAGGCCAAACAAAGGGTGCCTCTAAAGCTTTAAAAGATGGCACCAAGCTTAAGCAAATAAGGCACACAAGAGGGTAGAACACCCTTAACACCAAAGAGGCCTCAAACAGCCATTTTAAGCACTTAAAAATAGAAGTTTTTGTATTTGCAAGCAAGGCCTAAAATAGCATGCAAGGATGGCTAAGCTTGTGTACAAAAATAAGCTTAAAAGAGGATAAAGGGATTACCTTTGAAGCACAGCAACAACAGCAACTTCTTGAGCCAAAAACCAGCTTTCAGGCTCTAAACAAAACCCTCAAGCACCTCAGCAACAAAGTAGGAGTGTTTGGCTAAGAGGTTGTGTGCAAATATGTGAAGAAAACTCACTTTTGAGCACAATGTAACACAATATAGAGAGAGAGAGGGAGAGAATTCTAGAGAGAGAGTGAAATTTTGCCTCTCAAATTTTCTGAACCCTGGAAAGGGAGAGAGAGCTCCCCTTATATAGAGCAATGCAACCACAAGCTTGTTTGACAAGCTTAAACTTGTTCCAATCTCTCCATACACGTGTATGGAGGATGCATTCAGTGGCCACCAGCTGGCACAGCTGGCACCAAAAATATCTGGAAAACCAGAAAAATGGCTGTAGGCCACTTCAAGTGGCCTACAAGAGGAAAAAGTAGCCTACAACCACGAAAAGTGGCCGACATTCCCTCCCCTCCCCCTAGACAAGGAGTAACAAGGTATGGCACAAAAACAAACCAAAATAAAGAGATCCAAGAGGCCCCGAGACAAGGCGCTCAGCTGAAAGTCCCCGAAACTAGCCTACCGGCCGCCACAACTGGCCTACAAGAGATAAAAGTAGCCTACAGCTACAAAAAGTGACCTACAGGCCTCTCTCTCCCTCCAGGCAAAGGCACCAAGACATGGTGCAAAAACAAACCAAGAAGAAGAGAGTTAAGAGGTTCTGAGACAAGGTGCTCAGTCGAAAGCCCCGGGAACTCGAAACCAGCACAAACATGCGCAATCACTGAGTGCTCAAACGATGACGTTTGAGTCTTAAGGTCGGTAAAAAATGGGGTGTCTACAGGCATTGTATAGATTTGCACTTGCCAAATTGAGTGAGTTTTTTTTTTTTTTTTGGGTACAAACCAAATTGAGTGAGTTGAATATTCAACTCCAGGAATTACTATATAAGGGTTTTATCCGCCCTAGTACTTTTCCTTAGGGAGCACCGGCTCTCTTTGCCAAGAAGAAAGATGGTGTATTGTGACTTTGTATTGATTACTGGAAATTGAATTGAGAAATTGTTAAGAACAAGTACCCATTGCCTCGTATAGATGATTTGTTTGATCAGTTGAAGGGGTCTTGTTGTTTTTCCAAGATAGACTTGAGATCGGGTTATCACCAATTGAGAGTAAGGGAGGAATATATCCAGAAAATGGCATTCAATACACAATATGGCCATTATGAGTTCCTAGTGATGCCTTTTGGGTTAACCAATGCACCTGTCTTGTTCATGGACTTCATGAATCAAATCTTCCGTGAGTTTTTAGATCGTTTTGTGGTTGTCTTTCGATGATATCTTGATTTACTCACCTTCTGAGGACAAGCACAATGAACACTTGTGAGTTGTGCTTGAGTTGCTTAGAGCCCACAAACTATATGCGAAGATCAAAAAGTGTGAATTCTAGTTGAAATAAGTTTAGTTTCTAGGCCATGTGGTATCCGGGGAAGGAGTGACTGTAGACTACTCTAAGATAAAAGCGGTGCAAGATTAGGAATAACCTAAGAATACATTTGAGATTCGTAGTTTCTTGGGATTAGCCGGGTACTTCCGTCGGTTTCTAAAGGATTTCTCTAGCTTAGTCTCACTGTATACTAGACTGTCGAGGAAAGGAATCAAATTTGTGTGGAGTGAGACTTGTGAGAAATTATTTCAAGAGTTTAAGGTTAGACTTACCACTGCTCCAGTGTTGATTATTCCGGAGAGGGGTTTAGGCTATTCTGTGTATTGTGATGCATCACGAGAATGTTTGGGTTGTGTTTTGATGCAAGAGGGGAATGTAGTAGCTTATGGCTTACGCCAGTTGAAAACACATAAGATAAACTATCCTACTCATGACCTGAAGCTAGCGGCAGTGATTTTTGCCTTGAAGATTCGGAGACATTACTTGTATAGTGAGAAATTTGAAGTGTTTTCTGATCACAAGAGTTTGAAGTATCTATTTTCACAAAAAGACCTGAATTTGAGGCAAAGAAGGTGGATGGAGTTTGTAGAGGATTATGATTTTGAGTTACACTATCATCTAGGATAGGCCAACGTAGTGGCCGATGCCTTGAGTAGAAATCCTTTAGCAGTGTAGTAAGTATTGCCATCCGGGAATGGGAGATGTTAGGTGCTATTGGTGAGTTCAACTTGTAGCTTGGCGAGTCCATTGATTCGGCAGCTTTGTTTACTGTAGTTGCATAACCTACACTTGTGAACCAGGTTATAGAAGCACAGAGGGGTGACCTCGAGGTAGAAACCCTCCGGGAGAAGATCTTTAGTAGAAAGGTAGAGAAAGGCTTGAACGTGTACTTTGACTCGAGTGTTAGATACCTTGACTGTCTTTTCATGTCGGAGTCTTGTCAAGAGGAGGTATTTTGAGAGTTTCACCATTCACACTTTGCGGTACATCCGGGAGACACAAAGATGTATCATGACTTTAGTCGCCAGTTTTGGTGGAAGGGGATAAAGAAGGATGTAGCCGTGTTTGTGTCAAGGTGCTTGACTTGTCAGCAAGTGAAGGTTGAGCATCAGAAGTTAGCGAGTTTGTTACAACCCTTGCCTATAGCCGAGTGGAAGTGGGAGCATATCACGATGGACTTTGTTGTGGATCTTCCGAGGACTCAACGGGGTAATGACGCCATTTGGGTGGTAATTGACCCATTGACCAAGTCGGCACACTTTGTACCCATCTGCAAGAGTGACTCGGTAGATTATCTAACCAACCTCTACGTTAGGGACATTGTTCGATTGCATGGGGTCCCTGTGACTATTGTTTCAGATAGGGATCCACGTTTTACGGCTCGGTTATGACAGAGCTTGCAGAATGCCTTGGGCACTAGGTTGACCTTTAATATCACCTATCATCCTTAAACTGATGGGTAGTCAGAGCGTACTATTTAGATCCTAGAGGATATGCTTCAGGATTGTGTTCTTGACTTTAAGAGGTCGTAGGAGAGACACTTGCCTTTAGTAGAGTTTTCCTATAACAATAGTTTCCAGTCCAATATTGGTATGGCATCGTTTAAGGCCTTGTATGGTCGACCGTGTAGATCTCCTGTGTGTTGGACCAAGGTGGGTGATACTCCTATGATAGGTCCAAAGTTAGTCCGGGAAATGACGGAGAAAATTAAACTTATCCGTAAAAGGTTGGTTACGGCTTAGAGTCGTTAGAAGAGCTATGCCGACCATAGGAGGAGACCGTTATCCTTTGAAATGGGAGATCACGTTTTCTTGAAGATATCGCCTAGACGGGATTTGATGAGATTTAGGAAGAGTGGGAAGTTGTCTCCTAGATTTATTGGCCCTTTTCAGATCCTAGAACATATTAGGGAGGTAGCTTACCGTTTGGCCTTGCTGCCACAACTTTCAGGGGTCTATGACGTGTTTTATATCTGATTTGCTTTGGAAGTATGAGCTAGATCCATCACACGTGTTGGATTGGACGAAATTAGAGGTAGACGAGGATGCTTCATACGAGGAGAGACCAGTTAGAGTTTAGATACTTGAGACCAAGTCTTGCAAGGCAAGACGATTCCTTTGGTAAAAGTGTTGTGGCGACACCACGGGGTTGAGGAGGCCACTTGGGAGCGTGAGTTAGAAGTCCGTGAAAAGTATCTAGACCTATTTGCTGATGTTTGAACGTGTATTGAAACCCTTGTTATGTTAATGTGATATAAACATTGTATATGCTTTGGAAATGCGAATTGTATTTAGTATTAGAGGCTTGTTTCTCATTATGATGAGGATGAATGACTGGTGGATGGGTCATGGTGGTGGGTTGACTTGTTATCATTGTAGTATTTGGTTTAAACTTAATTTTGTTGTTGATTCAAAATGTCGGTGTAGACACCCCATTTTTGACCGTCCTCAAGACTCGGACGTCACCGTTTGAACACTCGGTGATTATCCATGCATGTGTTCGTTTGGAGTTCCCGGAGGTCTCGGCTATGCGCCCTGCCTTAGGATCTCCGAACTCGACCGTTTTGTGTCTGGTTTTGCACCAAACACTTGTGTTTTGCCTTGGAGGGGTAGGGAATGCCTTGTGAGGCATCCCCACACACCACCGGCAGTGGCTAGAGGCCACCGGCTGGTTTTTGTTGCCACCGGCAATGTATGTGGCCGGTCGGCACTCTTTGTTGCCGGTCGGCAGTCTTTTTTGTCAAAATGACATTTTTGGCCAGCCGACTACTATTCATCTGCTTTTGCAGATATTTTAGGATAGCTGTGTGGCATTTGGTTCCCCTCCATACACGTGTATGGAGGGATGCCCTCCTTGTAAGCTTGTTGTATAAGCTTTACAAGTTGGTTGCCTATAAGAGAAGGGTCTCTTCTCTTGGCATAGAGGGAGAATTTTGGAGAGAAAAAACACAGAGAGAAGCTCTGGTTTTAGGGTTAGGGTTCATACATATCTCCTATCTCTCTTTTTTCTCTCTTTGTGTTCTAGGTGTTTTAGTCCATACTATTGCACACAAACACCTAGTGCTTCACCTTCCTTTGGCTACTGAGGTTCTAAGGGGCTGGTTTTGGTGTTTTGGAGCTGGATTCAAGCCAAGGAGGGCTGTTGGAGCATCATTTGTGAAGGTGATCTACAAGGGTGAGAAACTTCCCTTTTATTCCCCATTTTTGCATTGCTTTTCTACCTATCTTAGAGCTGTTTTCGTGCTTAGTGTATAATACAAAAAAGTTCTTTTTTTTAGCCCTCTTGATTGTTTATTAAGAGTGTTTTGTGGTTTGGGTTTGTTTGACCCCTCCTAAGCCTTGTAAGGCTCCTTTTTGTGCTATTTTTGTGCAAGTTTCGAGACTTTGGTATTTGGGCCTCTTCACCACTGAAATCTTGAGGGATTTCAGTGGTGGAGATGGTGCCTTGAAGTCTCCAAAAGGGGAGGGCCACCCCCTCTCCTTGTTGTCCTTGAAAGGGCCCTTTTTGGCCTCTTGAGGGAGCATCATGTTAGAGTGTGTATTGATCATGTCTTGGCTATTTTCCATGCTTATTATGCTATGATATAACCTTGTTGTGTGTTGGTTTTGGTACACCATGCATACTTAGCATACCTACCATGTAATGCCTTGTTATTGCCTTAATATGCCTTAGGTTGTTAGCCTTTGCTCTAGCATGTTTTAGGTTTAGCCTTGTGAAGGTTTTGTGCTCATTTTGCCATGTTTTAGGTCTGTCCATAGTTGTTTGGGTCGATCTTGGCATGCGTAGTATAGCTCCTTTGTATTTGAGCTTGTATGCTTCAAGTATGTGAATGTGTAGTATGTGTTGCTTGCATCATTTCGGTGATTTGGAACCACCCTACATGTTATTTCAGTCCCTTTGGTGTGCTTGTATGCTTGCCTTGGACACCTCTTTGATGCTTCAAAAGCTTGGGTTGTATGCTCCATGTTTTAGCATTTGTGCATGCCTTTGAATTGGAACCATTTAGATACCATCTAGGTGGCCTTTTGGGCTTTGTTTTGTGTGCTAAAACTCTGTTTATGGTCGCTTAAGTCTTGCCATGTGTGGTTATACTAAGTGTACTCCATTGCCTCTTTGGTGAGCCTTAGTACTCGGACCATTTGCATGCTTAGCTTGCCTTGTTGCTTGGTTTGGCACCATGTTTTAACATGATTTTCAGAGCTTATGTTGCATGCTAATTGTTCATGATATCCCCTTTCAAGTGTGCCTTGGAGTTGCTTATTTAATGCCTAAGTGTTGGTCCAACTTACTTGCATGTGTGTATGTATGTTGATCCCAATTCCTTGGTTTTTGGCCACTGTTTTAAGCCTATTTAGAGTTGCCTAAATCATGTCTAAGTCCACCTTTTCATCAGTTTGCATTGCCTCATGTTTGCTTGTATGCTTGCATAAGTGTCTTGCCATGCCATGTTGCATCCTTAGCTTGCATGCCTAGGTTGCATTGCATCTTGCATGCATGCCTTGTTCCTTGACTTGGTGATAGGAATTGGGCCTTGGTTCGTTTGTTTGGTTTGCATTTCATTTGACATGAAAGTTGCACACTTGATTCTTTGGGCCATCATGCATGGAAATGTGTGATTGGTGGTCCGAAAATCGAGACACATGCCCCTTTGAGTCACAAACATGATAGGGGACATGATTGGTGCATACATTGCTTGAATTGTATTGCCATACAAGTTCTGTCCTCTGCTGCTGTGAGTTGCAGGTTTTGCAGGCATTCTTTGCCGACCGGCAGTATACATTGCCGACCGGCATTAAATCACCAGCCGATGGATTCATTTTGTGCCGGTGACCACAATTCACTGCCGGTGGTAATTCTACTCAGCCGGTGGTGATTCCCAGTATCCAGAGAGGCATCCTTGAGACTTTGGCAGTCTTCAGAGAGGCAGAGCAGGGAAAACAGAGGCAGACTATGCATGGCCGTGCACTTCCGAGCAGGACCCGAGCATGCGTTGCATCAGGCTCTCCTCCCGAGGAGGTTTACTATTTTTCCTAGTTTAGTTAGTTGTTAACTAATTAGGTAATTTGTAATATTTAATTAGCTTGCATAGTTAATTAATTTGTATTATTCTTTTAGTCCCTCCGAGTGAGGGCGAATCTGTAATAAGTGTGGGTGCGTGTGTATGCATGTCTTCCAACCTCCACTTCTCTCTTCCCTTTTATTTACCTGCTTATGATGGTAGATTAGGGCATATTTACATCAGCATACCTTATGCTATGCACGCGTGCATCCATGCATTTGTCTTGCATGCACCGGGCTCGGTACATCATACAAACTGCATTGTATTTCCAATTCCAAATTGAATACGTGATGATTGTAGCATTTCACATGCCATTTTAGGGTTAGCCGAGCCCACTCTAACTGCATCCTTGCATGTGTTGCATTAGTCACTTAACGTGAACTAGGACATGCATGTTTGCTAACCAGTTTATTGTTTTGGCATGGAGTGCAATGTAAGTATTTATGCTTTAGCATCTCGCATGCGTGTGAATGTTAACATGACAACATAATTACCATGTGGCTAAATGCTTATATGAGATAAACTGCCTAATTGCCTGTGGGTGAAGGTTGGATTGTTTGAGTTGGAAAAACCCGTTGAAATCCGTGTTTTAGCCTACTTGTGAGTAGCAAATTCCAAAGCATTTTCAAAACAAACGGATACGCAATGTTTGTTTCCAAATTAGGCAATCTAGTCTATACTTGTTTGCTGTGTGCATAACATAGTAATTCTAGGCTAATAACCGGAATAAGAGCACATAAGGTTTTCAAAATTAGATATCATGGTTAGTAGAGGCCGGTCTTCGGACCGGGCGAAAGGGGGTGCTCATAGCTGACCTTCCCCGATCGTACCCAAGCTCCCGAGCCAAGACAACTTTGGTGATGACGGACACGTGGCCTTTGGCACCGAGTCAGGGTTTCCTAAATTCCCCCATAAAAAATATTTAGGTGGCGACTCTGTATTTGGAAAAGCAGTCCATGTTTGGCACTTCTTTTCAAAAATCTGTTTTCTCAAAACGATTTTCCGGATTTGGACTCTTTGGTTCAAGATTAAGAACCGAGACACAAATTGAGTCCGAACTGTAACCCGTTGAGGTCCCTCGCGGGCATGTTACAGTCGGGGACGGAATTCCTTAAAGGGGAAAGGTTATAGCGATTCTGGTTTAGGCCCGACCCATTTGATGTTTTGGGTCCGAGTTTTATGGTTGTATATTGTTGTTCATGTCTTATTTCATCTTACGCTTCATGGAGTTTGGTTATCGTTGTGTTTTGGTTATGTTTGAAACAGGTCGGGAGTTAGTTTTTCAAAATGGTTGTTGCCCAGATTTTGGCTTCTTTGCTCGAGCGATACTCCTTGCGCTCGAGTGGTCTTTGGGAACTTACAGTACTTTTGCAGATCTGCAAAGATACTGTTGGTATTCTTTACTCGAGTGGTCCTTCTTATGTTTGAGCTATGCTCGCTCGAGCAGTGCTTCTTGTGCTCGAGCATGGGTCTTCTATTTGCAAGACTTCTGAGAGTTTGTAATCTTCGCTCGAGCGACAAACTTCTTCGCTCGAGCGGTCACATCTTTTGTATCTGGATGCTTGAGCGACACATCTTGTGCTTGAGCGACCTGCACATATATCAGTTTGTAAAGTCATTTTTCTGAGTCACTTTTTCACCTCTCTTTCTCTCTCTAAACTTTTCAAAACCCTATTTTCTCTCACTCTCTCTCTAAAACTCATTGATTCTACTCAAATACACCTAGATCCGTCGACATTTTCACTCGTGTACCTTTGTTAAAAAGGTAAAGCTCGACGCGGGCTTCGTTCTAATCTGAGCAAAGTTGATTTTCCGCATCTTTGAGCTTTCTTCACTCACTCTCTCTCTCTCATCTTCTAAAGCTTGAGGTAGGGATTCTTCGCACTTTCTATGAGTTTTAACTTAGTTATTTGCTATTTCTAAACAATATTGTGATTTTGGGAATTTTTTTAGACAAATCTAGGTTTTTGGGTTAAAGATCAAAAGATGGGTTTTCAAATGGATTCTTAGAAATGGTTTGGAATAGTAAATGAGAATGAGTGGTGATAAAATAGTGTGTTTTTATTCTTGGGATTGATTCATAAAGAGAAAATGGGTTTTGCCCTAAATGTCTCAAATGTTTATTTTCTATTGTGGGGAAGTGGTTTGGAAATACTCTTTTGATCCACTAGGACGCTCGAGATCCTCAGCTAGGAACTTGAAAAGGAATGAACACTCCGGTCGGGGGTGCCGAAATTAGCACTCCGACAGTTAAGTCAGTGTATGTTCTCTTAGTTACTTGTATCTTAAGTTAAGCGTAGTAGTTCTCACATACCTCTCTTTGGTTGCTGTTCTTCTATTTATATACACTCCCAGTCCTCAGGATGGGGCCCACTACTAATCTATCGTGTGATTGCTCACTCGGCCCTTCTTTCATCGTAACCCGATTTCCAATCGGCCCCTCGTTCAGCTGGCTTTGTGGCTGACTAAGATATTCAGCATCCAGAACGTACAAGACGGGGGCGAGTACATGTACCGATTAGCTAAATGTGTATTCGGCCTATCTGCGTCCATTTTTATCCGGCTCCCACAATTGCCCCCCAAACACCCCACTAGTGCTAGTTAGTCGGCGTATTTGGCTTTGAACTTGAAATGTCAAAAATTTGGCGGTTAACCTCAATCCAATATGTGTCAGAACGCACACGTTTTTGGGTCATCATTACGAATTCCCGCCTCTTCATACGCGTCCTCCATTTAATGTGATTTAAAACTTTGTCTCTTCGAATGTATACTCTGAATACTCAAAGTTTCTGGCTCGCCTTCTAGTTAGCTCCTTCACTTCGCGATCTCTGCAATTTCCTCCCGTCTCTCATTATACCTCCTGCTCCCTGTAAGTTTTCTTCTCCTTCACTCCCAACGCCATTTCCTTGTTTACTTTCAGTCTTGCATAATCCTTCGGCTGGCTGTGATGGCAAAAAATTTGAAAGAGCTCCTTTCTGTGGATCAAATTTCTGACTTTTGACGCCATTATTCCATCCCCGACGATGTCCATCTGTCACTTGAGGCAGACAACACCACCGATATGGAGAGGACTGATGAGAGTACAATCATCTTTCCTTTCCTATCGATTGTTGAGGGCGGAGTCCGTTTTCCCCTTCACCCATTTTTAAGAGCCGTCCTTCGACACTGGGGTCTAATTCCTTCCCAGCCTAACGTGAATTTTTCATAATGCGGATTACAGAGTTGAACCGTCGTCGTAGGATTAACTTAGGTACACCTGTAATTCGGCATTGTTATGCGTTGGCCAAGTCTACTGGCCGGTTGGGACACTATTTTCTCAGGGCCAAAGATACTGAACATCACCTAGTGACTATGCTTGCCAGCTCTGGCAAGTGTGTTGACGATGTGATGGTCGTTGTTCGAGGCAACTGGGAATTCGGCGAGAGTGAAGATCGCCTAGATCCCGTGCCAAGGTGAAAAGGCGAACCAGGTGGCCGTATAGCTCACTCTAGTTTCTCCGACTACTTTATTTTTATTCGACTTGCCGTCTATGTGTTTACCATTTTGTTTTTGCAGGTAGCAATTTGAAGAAAGTGTTGGTTTCATCCGATGACGCTGTACTTGCAGACATTAAAGTCGCTCTTCAGTTGTTGGCCATCCAAACTTGCAGAAACAAGGGAGGGTGGCCCATATTTTTTTGCGATATGCGTCGTCTTACTCTACGTTTTTAGCAGCTGAACACATTCCAATTCCGAGTGGTGAAGATCATCTTACCACCCTTATCTTCCCCAACTTCAAAAACATAAAGGATGTTGGTTTAGAAGCCTCTGAATCGAAACAAGAGGAAGAACAAGCAGCCGATCCGGTTGCCAAAAACCTGAACCAGTCGGAAGCCGAGATAGAAGAAGCACTTAATTCAGCTTTTGAGGAAGCCGGATTGAATTCGTCTGACCCTCCGCCCGCCTCAGGCCAAGGGGAATTTTTCGAAGACATTTTTACAAACTTAGGGGACTTGCCCGGCTCTTACCCTGACAACATGGCCAGCGAGTCACTCACCCAAATGGCCAAACGGAGGAACGCCGAGAGGATGGCCGCCCGAAGAAGAGCTGAAGCCGAGCGAAACCAACCTCCGCCCCCTCCGCCTGACGCCAGGGAAGAAACTCCACCTATTCCTGTTGAAGAGGTGGCTCAGAGTGAAATGGCTGAAATAGAAATTGTTGTTGATCAACAGGAGGCTCAAGTGACGGAGTACAGGGGTGAAAAGTGCCTAGCCAATCACGACACCATTTATTCAGAAGATCCAGTAGATAAACGGCCACGTTTGGAAGAATCAGACTTGGTTGTGCCGTTCACAGTGCAACCAAAGATAAAAAACATGTCGATTAGCTCTGATTCATCGGCTATAAGGGACCCGGAGCCTGGCTTCCTCCGTTTCTCTGCCGGCTGACAAAACGACTTTTAGGGCGGAGGCTGATCTACTGGCTATCGCGTTAGCGGCTCAATCGGCGATATTAGTATGTAGTCCTTTACAAATTTGCAAGGCTTAAACATGAGTTTCTATATTAGCTTACTGGTCCCTTCTTTTGCAGGCGGCGGGGAGAATAGTCGAGATTGGACATCGCCAACACAACGCAATCGAGCAGATCGGCTTTCTTACAGCCAAATTAGAAAAGGAGAAGGGGAGAACGGTTGAGGCCTCTCTCCGGAAGAGAGAGCTAGGGTCGATGTAGAAGCAAATGAGGCCAGGACTGTTGTCGCATTGAAAATGGCCGCTGAGGAAAAGGTGAAAGCGAATGAAGAGGCGCTTAGACTGGCCAACGAAATGATTGGAAAGCTGGAGGCCGACCTGGAAGAGTCTAGGCGGGCGAAGGCGAACTCCGAGTCTGCTCTTTCCGAGTCGTTCTAGGCTGGCAAGAATGCGGCCTTGGCGGACTACGTCGCCGAAGTGCCGAAATTTGAAAATAGGGGGTTCAAACACGGTTGGCTCAAGGCCTTGGCTGCTGCTAACGTGACATCGGAACAGCCGATTCTGTATGAGCAGGTAGACGTTGAGCCGCTGGAGTCTGACCCCGAAGATATCGAAGATGGTTGAATATTTTTCATTTTGCTTTGGGTACTAAGTGTATGTAGATTTTGCTGTATGTATTATGTTCTTGTTTTTATGAGAAACTGATATAGGGTAGTTTTCATTTGTAAAATGAATTCTATTTGTGCTCAATTTACGAATGAAAATTATTTTTGCTATTTGCGCGTAGCTTATGAATGGAAATTATTTTTGCCTTTTGTGCTCATTGAATGTGCTTGTTAGCAGCCAAGTAAGATGTAAAATCATGAAATGAATAAAACGAGTTGCCGAATTAAAAATAACTGTAAAGTGCTGTAGCTTAGCTAAATATACTAGTGAATATGCCCTTGCCGCGGCAGGTTAATGAACCAGTTGGACTAATGAACCGAAATAGTTTGAAAAGAGCAGTTCAGGAATTTTCTGGGGCACAACGGAAATTCGGCTAAGCTCTGATAGTCATGCCGAATAGATTGATTAATCTGCCCTTGCCCCAGTAAGTAAATGAACCAAGACAGACTGAAAATGGCAGTTCGGTAATTTGCTGGGGCATAATGAAAATTTGGCTGAGCTCTGATAGTTATGCCGAATAGATTGATTAATCTGCCCCTGCCCCAGCAAGTTAATGAACCAAGACAGACTGAAAATGGCAGTTCGGTAATTTGCTGGGGCACAACGGAAATTCGGCTGAGCTCTGATAGTTATGCCGAATAGATTGATTAATATGCCCTTGCCCCAGTAAGTTAATGAACCAAGATAGACTGAAAACCGCAGTTCGGTAATTTGCTGGGGCACAACGGAAATTCGGCTGAGCTCTGATAGTAATGCCGAATAGATTGATTAATATGTCCTTGCCCTAGCAAGTTAATAAACCAAGACAAACTGAAGACGGCAGTTCAGTAATTTGCTAGGGCACAACGGAAATTCGGCTAAGCTCTGATAGATATGCCGAATAGATTGATGAATCTTCCCTTGCACCAGCCAGTACTTGAACTAGGACGCCGAAAACAGTTAGTTTGTGGTGTGAGGCTTTTGAAGTTTAGCATTAATGATAACGCCTCGAGGGTGCTGCCCCCGTAAGGAATAAATGGGGCGAGTGCTTCATGCACGTAGGTCCTGTTTATGTGTTAAGACTTAACAACTTAGTTCAGTCCGTTGCGAAAGGTTAGACAAGTGCGAATGTCAAATAGACTGTTCTTCAACAGCAGAGGAGAGGGAAGGACATTGGCTGAGCTGGAAGGAGAAATGAATCGAAGTGGCGAACCTATGCGCATGGGAAGTAGGACTTCGAGGGAGTGAGAGAGACGCCAATCCCCTCGTCGTCGAAGTAGGTCGCCCAAGAGGGAAAAGCAGCAACGAGGTAGATCCCCTCAACCCTGCCTCGGAAGAGAACCCGATGTGACATTGCGCCCGTCGAGTTTTATGGTCTTCGTGGGGAATAGACCAATGACAGAAACGGATTCAATCGTTCGTGACCCAAATGTGGCAATCGAGTTCGCTTGACAGATTTTTCCACCTAAAGTCTAGCAGTCGATAGTAGGTCGACAGGATTTCAAAGTGTTTCGTGAAGGCGTTCATGGGGCCGTGAAGGGGCTGTACACCGCGTATGAAATTGGCAGGCGTCTTCGTGCCACACGGTGGGATATAGAGCAGAGAGACGAACGCATCCGAAGCTTAGAAGCTCGCGTAGAGAAGGCTGAGTGCGAACTAAGAAAGATCAAGACTGCCGAGTCACAATCGGCTGCCATCCTAACCCGGTCGTGGAGGAAAGGGTGACTCAGCGGCTAATAAGTCATGTGATTGTCGATTGAGATACGGCTAGCAAAATTGAGACTGCTAAGTCCAGGGCCTATGAAAAAGGCTTTCATGACGGCTAGAAGGTCGGGAAAGACAAGACCAAGGAAAAACTTGTCGAGGAGGTCTGCCGAGGTGAAAATCATGGATTTAAGCATGGCTGGATCAAGGCACTTCAAGCTGCGGATGCTCTCCGGGCAGCAGGCGTTGATTCGGCGTCGCCGCTATATCAAGGTCATCATTTTCCCTTTTCGGCCTTCGAAGTCGAAAAGAGTGATGATGAGGGAGATGCCGAATAAAAGTAGACATTGTAATGCTCAAACGCAAATTGAATGTAAATTATGTATTTATTGGTTAATCTAATAAAACACTCTATTTCAAATGTTTGCATGTTTCAACTTATGTTTATACACTTTGTGCCAGTCGATCAATTTAATGAAACATTTCATTTTGAATGCTTCATGTTTCAATTTTCACCGTGTGTCGTGAGATCCACAAAGAGCGCTCTGAATTCGGAGTCCTTATTCGGCCCAAACATGCCCTGCACAGATGGGGCTCTGAATTCGACTTTTTAATCTTGGCCAATCGTGAGATCCACGAAGGGCGCTCCGAATCCGGAGTCTTTATTCGGCCCAAACGTAACCTGCACAGTTGAGGCTCCGAATTCGGAGGCTTTTTAATCTTGGCCAATCGTGAGATCCACGAGGGGCGCTTCGAATCCGAAGTCTTTTTTATCTTGGCCAATTGTAAGATCCACGAAGGGTGCTCTGAATCCGGAGTCTTTATTTAGCCCAAACGTGACCTGCACGGATGGGGCTCCAAATTCGGAGGATTTTTTTTCTTGGCCAATCGTGAGATCCACGAGGGGCGCTCTGAATCCAGAGTCTTTATTCGGCCCAAACGTGGCCTGCACGGATGGGGCTCCGAATTCGGAGGCTTTTTAATCTTGGCCAATCGTGAGATCCACGAAGGGCGCTTCGAATCCGGAGTCTTTATTCGGCCCAAACGTGAGCTGCACAGATGGGGCTCCGAATTCGGAGGCTTTTTAATCTTGGCCAATCATGAGATCCATGAGGGGCGCTCCGAATCCGGAGTCTTTTTTATCTTGGCCAATCGTGAGATCCACGAAGGGCGCTACGAATTCGGAGTCTTTTTTATCCTGGCCAATCGTGAGATCCATGAAGGGCGCTACGAATTCGGAGTCTTTTTTATCCTGGCCAATCGTGAGATCCACGAAGAGCGCTTCGAATCCGGAGTCTTTATTATCTTGGCCAATCGTGAGATCCACGAAGGGCGCTTCGAATCCGAAGCCTTTATTATCTTGGCTAATCATGAGATCCACGAAGGGTGCTCCGAATCCGGAGTCTTTATTCGGCCCAAACGTGACTTGCATGGATGGGCTCCGAATTCGGAGGCTTTTTTCTCTTGGCCAATCGTGAGATCCACGAAGGGTGCTCCGAATCCAGAGTCTTTATTCGGCCCAAACATAACCTGCACGGATGGGGCTTCAAATTCGGAGGCTTCTTTATCTTGGCCAATTGTGAGATCCATGAAGAGCGCTCCGAATCCGGAGTCTTTATTATCTTAGCCAATCGTGAGATCCACGAAGAGCGCTCCGAATCCGGAGTCTTTATTATCTTAGCCAATCGTGAGATCCACGAAGGGCGCTTCGAATCCGGAGTCTTTATTCAGCCCAAACGTGACCTGCACGGATGGGGTTCCGAATTCGGAGGCTTTTTTACCTTGGCCAATCGTAAGATCCACGAAGGGCACTCCGAATCCGGAGTCTTTTTTATCTTGGCCAATCGTGAGATCCACGAAGGGCGCTCTGAATCCGGAGTCTTTATTATCTTGGCCAATCGTGAGTTCCACGAAGGGCGCTCCAAATCCGGAGTCTTTATTCTACCCAAACGTGACTTGCACGGATGGGGCTCCGAATTCGGAGGCTTTTTTATCTTGGCTAATCGTGAGATCCACAAAGGATGCTCCGAATCCTGAGTCTTTTTTATCTTGGCCAATCGTGAGATCCATGAAGGGTGCTCCAAATCCGGAGTCTTTATTCGGCCCAAACGTGACCTGCACGGATGGGGCTCCGAATTCGGAGGCTTTTTTATCTTGGCCAATCGTGAGATCCACGAAGGGCGTTCTGAATCCGGAGTCTTTATTCGGCCCAAACGTGACCTGCACGAATGGGCTCCAAATTCGGAGGGCTTCTTTATTTTGGCCAATCGTGAGATCTACGAAGGGCGCTCTGAATCCGGAGTCTTTATTCGGCATACTTTTGAGCTGGGTTTCACACTGAGAAAATAGGAAACTTTGCATTGCAAAAGCGAAATGTGTACATAGTGAATCACTCAAAACAAGTATCAAGCCCCACAGGTCAGGTTCAGTGACATAATTTACGCAAATGCGAGGAATTCCAAGGGCGTGGCAAACTCCTCCCAGACATGTCTTTGAGCCGATATGCCCCTGTTCCTGCGATTGAGTCGACCTGATAGGGGCCGTCCCAGTTTGGACCCAATTTTCCATCAGCCGGATTCCTGGCAGCTAGAAGCACTTTCTTCAGGACCAATTCGCCTGGTACATAGCGGCGTAGTTGAACACGTTGATTATACGACTTAGCGAGCTGCTGTTGGTACTGTGCCAATGACGCAAGGGCACGATCTCTTCGTTCTTCAATCAGATTTAAATCCAAGGCCAACATCATGTCGTTTCGGCCCATATCAAAAACCTTTGATTTCAAGGTTGGGAGGCCGATCTCCAAGGGATGATTGCTTGATTTCCGAAGCACAAAGCGAATGGCGTTTCCCTAGTGGAACGTCTCGGAGTAGTGCGATGAGCCCACAATACACTCGGCAATTCTTCGACCCATCTGCCTTTAGCTTTCTCTTGCCTCTTCTTGATGCCGTCCAAAATGGCTTTGTTGGAGGCTTCAGCTTGGCCATTACTCTGTGGATAAGCCGGGGTGGAGAAATAGAGCTGGATACCATACTTGCTACACAGCTCTCGGTAGACACCGGAATCAAACTGGGTGCCGTTATCTAAAATGAGTGCTCTTGGAATGCCGAATCGCGTTATAATATTTCTCCATACAAAACGCTTCACATCAGTATCTCGAATGTGCGTTAGTGCCTCCGCTTCTACCCATTTTGTGAAATAATCTGTTGCGACAATAAAAAATCGCTTGTTGCCAGGGGCGCGATGTAGTGGTCCAACGATATCAAGTCCCCATTAGAAAAATGGCCAAGGACTGGTTATAGAGCTTAACTCTTTAGCAGATAGATGGGTTAAGGGAGAAAACTTCTAGCACTGTTCACACTTCTTCACGTAACATTCGGCATCAGCTCTCATTGTCGACCAATAATACCCCTGTGTCACAGCTCGGTGGGCTAAAGAGTGCCCGCCAGAATGGGCACCGCAGCTACCTTCATGTATTTCAGTAAGGAGTCCCTTGACTTTATCCGGATGAACGCATTCTAGGTACGGGCCAGAAAGAGATTTTTTGTAAAGTTTTCCTTGCGGATCCAAATAGTATCGCAGGGCTTTGTTTTGTAGCTTGTGTGCTTCTTTCTTATCCGACGGGAGCTATTCGGAAGATAGGAATGCAGCAATGGAATCCATCTAACTCGGACCTGACTCTATGACATTGATCTGGACTTCCTCTGAAGGGCCAATGCTCGGATTAGGGATAAAACCCACTTCAATTGTCCATTTAATCTTTGAGTTAATGGCGGAGGCTAGGCAAGCCAGGGCGTCTGCATGTATGTTCTGATCACGGGTTATTTGGTTTAATTCATGATGGTCAAATTTTGCCAGCAAGGCATTTACTGTTTTCATGTAAGCGGCCATACGGTTGTTTTTGGCTGCGTACTCCCCCTTTAGGTGATCGATCACCAGTTTTGAATCGCAAAATATAAGCAGACGTCGAGCACCCAAGAGATGTGCATTCCGCAAGCCAGTTAGCAGGGCTTCGTATTCGGCTTCATTGTTCGATGCTTCGAAGCCGAGTTTGACAGCCTGCTCGATTATTGCTCCCTCGGGAGCCATGATTACAACTCCAGCCCCACTGCCGCGTTGAGTGGACGATCTGTTATAGTACAACTGCCAAATGTCCCCAACATAAATTTTCCAGTTCGCCCTAGGTTGTATTTCATTAGACTTGAAGTCGGCAAGACCCCCAGTGAATTCGGCCACAAAGTCAGCAAGCACTTGCCCCTTGATTTTGGTTCTAGGCAGAAATTGAATATCATACTGGCTGAGTTCAAGAGCCCACTTTGAAACTCGCACTGATGCTTCTGCACTATGGAGTACTGACCGGAGGGGGTGGTCCGTTAGTACCCCGATGGTGTGCCCCTAAAAGTAATGCATCAGCTTTCTTGCTACTGTGACGAGGGCTAGGAGGAGTTTTTCCAATGGAAGGTAACGTGCTTCGGCGTCAACCATTGCATTGCTCACATAGTACACTAGCCGCTACTCCCTAAGCTCTTCCTTTAACAGTACGACGTTGACTGCCCGGTCGAAAACTGCCAGATATAAAATGAACGGGTCACCTGCCGAAGGTATTGTCAAGAGTGGAACTGATCGGAGGTAGGCCTTCAGACCGTTAAAAGTGGCTTCACACTCGGAGGTCCATTCAAAAGCCTTGCCCTGCCGTAGGGTATAAAAGAATTGTCGGTAGCAGTCTGTGGAACGATTGATGAACCTGTTGAGTGCGGTGACTATCCCCATTAACTTTTGAACCTCCTTCACCGATCGAGGGGAGCCGAGTTCCAAGATTGCTGTGATTTCCCTCGGGTTGGCTTCGATTCCTCGGTGATTGACAATGTAGCCAAGGAATTTGCCGGATCAGATCCCAAATGCACACTTGGAAGCGTTAAGCTTCATTTTGTACTTGCGTAAAATGGCGAATGTCTCTTCCAGGTCGACCAGATGAGTTTGCTCTTCTTTTGACTTGACCACCATATCGTCAATGTACAGTTCCATAGTACGACCGAGTTGCTCCTTGAACATGGCAGTGACTAGTCTTTGGTAAGTTACCCCTGCATTCTTCAGCCCAAAAGGCATAACCTTATAGCAATAGGTTCCTCTTGGGGTGAGGAATGCAGTTCCGGATGCATAGCGATTTGATGGTAGCCTCTGTAGGCATCGAGGAAGCTCATACGTTGATGACATGCCGTGGCGTCTACGAGTTGATCAATTCTGGAGAGAGGAAAACAATCCTTGGGGCAAGCTTTATTTAAATCCGTGAAGTCCACACAGACACGCCAAGTTCCATTCTTCTTCTTTACCACCACAGTATTCGACAGCCATGTAGGATAGGTCACTTCCCAGATTGCCCCAGCATCAAGCAATCGGTCAACTTCTTCAACAATGGCAGCAGTGTGTTCTGCGGCTGACTGCCGGCTTCTCTGAATGATCGGCTTACATTTCAGGTCAACATTCAGATGGTGCTTAGAAACAGATGGATCTACCCTTGGCATCTCATACGGCAACCATGCGAATACATCAAGGTTGGCGAGCAAGAAGGTAACTAGCTGCTGCCTGTCAGTTTTATTTAAGGAGGCGCCGACCATGAAGAACCTGTCAAGATCCTCGTCAATTTCAACTCGGTCTAGGGATTCCGTGGCCTTTTCACTTGGGAGTTGTCCAACATCATCCAGGCTCTCGCGATCCAGCACCTCAATAGAGTTCACCTCCAGCTCTCTTGGTGTCTTTGCGGCAAGAAGATAACATGCTTGTGCCGATTTCTGGGAACCACGGATTTGTTCAATGCCTCGTTCAGTCGGGAAGCGGAGCAGTTGATGATAGGTGCTGGGCACGGCATGCATGGCATGCAACCAAGTTTGTCCCATGATAAGATTATACGGCGAAGGCAGCTTGACAACTAAGAATTCCACATCTAATGTTCGGGAGACCGCTCGAACTGGTAGTGTGATTTTGCCCAACGGGTATTCTGGATTAGCATTGAAGTCGAATAACGGATAAGGAGCCGGAGACAGGTCCGACTCAGTGAACCCGAGTTTGATGAAGGTCTTGTAATACATAACCTCCGAAGTACTCCCCTAGTCTATGAGAACGCGTTCAACGGTGAATCGATTTACGCGTAGTTCGATGACCAATGGATCAATGTGGGTGAGTGTTACACTGATCAAATCAGAATCGTCGAAGGTAATACTCGGAGCTTCATAGGGTTGTTTTGCTGGTGTGATTTGCTTTTGGGGGCCAGGATGAGACTGAATTGAATGTACGGTGTGGATTACGCTCAGTGGAGGTGAATCCTGCCTTAGGGCAACAGTTTTGGTTGAGTTGTTCTTTCGGACGTGTTGCTGGAGCCGACCGTTTGTACCAACTCCTCAAGGTGGTCTTTCAAAGGATAGCAACTGTCAGTATCATGACCGTGATCTTTGTGATATTCGCACCGCCTATCCCGTCTCCTTGTGTCGGGAGGTCCCACCATCTTGGGCGGCCACTTGAAGAACGACAAATGTTGAATTTTAGTCATAACCGTGCTGATCGGCTCTGACAACTCCGTACATTTCTTGACCGCGCGCCTTGCACGCCTGTTATCCACTTAAAGTTGTTCATTAGCTCGGTGGGAGCATTGGTTGTTTGATCGGCGTGAATTTCACTTGTCTCGTTTAGCCCGGCCCCGTGGTTCAGGGCTCCGTGATGGTACAGAACTTATCGGCTGAATAATTTCAGATGGGGCCGTCTTGATGGCCTGGTGCCCGGCTTTAACCCGCAGTGCGTCATCTTCAACTTTGCAATATTCCTCGACTTTCTTCATCAACGACCAGACTGTTTTGGGGGGCCTTTTAGTCAAGGAACTGCGGAGGGCACTATCAGGATGCAACCCCATTTTAAAGGCGGTGATGGCCATAGAGTCGTTGCAGGCGTCATCTACAAGATTAAAGCATTCCCAATAGCGCACCGAATACGTTCGTAATGTTTCCCCTGACTGGATTTGCATTGCTCAGAGAGAATCGGCCTGCTTCGGCTGGACCTTATTGGTGATGAACCTTGCCCTGAAGGATTTTTGTAGTTAATGAAAGCTCTTAATCGATGCCGGTTCCAATTTATAATACCAACTGACGGCCAACGGTCCCAAACTGCTTGGAAATATTTGGCACATGAGGGCCTCGTCGTCCGCATGCAACGTCATAGTTTGCTTGTAATGTCGGATGTGATCAGTGGGGTCTGATTTCCCGTCGTAGAGGGTGAACGATGGGGCTTTAAACTTTTTGGGTAGTACTGCCTTCGCGATCCGTCGTACGAAGGGATTATGCTGGTACTCTTCGCCTGAACGATTTCGCCTTCGCTTATGGCGTGTACGCGGACTCTCTTCGGAGGAACTGGTGGTTTCAACTCGTCCCTTCCTTTTGGGTTCCGGGGATAAAGAGTCAGAATCACTGTCACTTTCTTGTCTTCGAACTCAAGGTTGTCGACCATCTTCTCTCAGAGGTCGTCTGGGATCTTGGCGTGCAGCTTGCTTGGATTTTGCTACTTCCAAGGCCAAATCCTAATGGAGGCGCTCGTTCTCAGCGATCTTGTTTTCCAGCCTTTGTTCGTTTTGCTTCGCTTGTTCCATGATCGCTTGCATTGTCTCATGTGCTAAAGTCGAGGGTGAGTTCTGGGCAAGTGAGTCGAAGTTCAAGGCATATCTTGCGGCGATAGTCTCCGGTCCGAGCATGTTTGTTGGAGTGAGGTCATCTCTCTGTGTGGTTTCGTTAGTGATTATCGGAGGGTCTTCTGTTACGCCCGCCATGGATGTAGTTGAGTATTCCCACAGGCGGCGCCAATTGTGGGGAAGTGGTTCGGAAATACTCTTTTGATCCACTGGGACGCTCGAGATCCTCAGCTACTAACCTGAAAAGGAATGAACACTCCAGTTAGGGGTGCCAGAATTAGCACTCCGACGGTTAAGTCAATGTATGCTCTCTTAGTTACTTGTATCTGAAGCTAAGCGTAATAGTTCTCACATACCTCTCTTTGGTTGCTGTTCTTCTATTTATATACATTTCCAGTCCTCAGGATGGGGCCTACTACTAATCTGTCGTGTGATTGCTCACTCGGCCATTCTTTCATCGTAACCCGACTTCCAATCGGCCCCTCGTTCAGCTGGTTTTGTGGCCGACTAAGATATTCGGCATCCAGAACGTACAAGACGAGAGCGAGTACATGTACCGATTATCTAAATGTGTATTCGGCTTATCTGCGTCCATTTTTATTCGGCTCCCACATGTATAATTAATGGAATTGATGTTGAAATAATGAAATTGGATTGACATTAATGAGGATGGTAGAGTTGGATATGTATTACTACTCACATATTGAAATTCAAAGAGTTTATCTTTACTGATAGTTGTTTATCTGTTTAGAAATATCTGTTTTGGGTTATTGGTGAATGATAGTTATGATAGTTGTAGAAATTGTATGAGAATTAGGAGAATTGAAACTATTTTTCTCATTCATTTGTATCGAGCATTATCTCATATTTATATATTGGAAATGTTTACCGTTTAGAGAAAAATGGGTGAATTTGGGAAGTAAGTGGTGTCTCGTTGAAATAAGTTGGCCTGAGTGTCCATGGAGTCCTAAAAACCGCACGTATATATGGGTGTCGATCTCGCGGACGAAATTTCTCTAAAATGGCAAAAGTAGTGCTTGTATAGACGACGTTTACATGGGTGCCGGCTTACGGTTTCCTACGGATGAAATTTTCGTGAAAAGTTGTATTTGTTTTGAGATTCTTAGAGTGTGATTCATTGCTCTGTTTTCTATTGTAAAGGGAATGATTTATGAGTTATGATATTAACTTGGCATTGCATGGTTTTGGAAAGAGAAATAAAATGTTTTGGCACGAGCATTGTATATGTATTCAACTTATATCTTTGTTAAGATTTATATACTGTGTTGGATTATTTCTACTTGGTTTTGGCTCACCCTATGTGGGAAAAATATTTTCAGGTGCTGATGATATGCCTCCTCCAAGGCAATAGCTTTGGGAGGATTTAGAGCAAGAGCATTATTTTGTGTATTTATTTTTGTACAAGCCAAAGACTTTAACTGTATTGGGTTTTAAATCAATTTTGTTGTAACCAATTTTTGATTTGGAAAGCTGTAAGCTCTTAGGGCATTTCTTATTTATTTAACTTTCATCATTTTTCTCTATTAAGTAACATATGCTATAGATTCAAGGTTAGAATTATGAATGTATACCTGCATATGCAACTCTTTTCTAAAACTAATTGGAACTAATGGAAGATAAGTACCTTATCATGTGTTGTTATGTAATTAATATTGCAAATGGTTTATAGTAATTATTTCGGGGTGTTACAACTAAATTTATAATCAACTTAAATTTATCATACTCTATCAATTGATAAACTAAATTATACTAATACGAGAATATTTTTCCTAATATATATACTAAAATAAATATAAAAATTTAAATATTTCATTTCAATTTTTTTGCTACGTCACCTTAAAAATAAAGAAAGATAGAAGATGAGTAGGAGAGAGGAAGAGAGACAAAAATGATAAGTTTGTTATATCACTTGATAAACTATGGTATGATAAATTATAATTATGAGTTTCTTTTTTTAGGTCTCCCCAGGGTATCCCCCGCCGACCGCGGAGACTAATCCCTTCGCTGGTTTGTAGGCACCTCGAAGGGTGGGACAGCTGGCCCAGGGATTTAAGGCTGCTCCATACCCAAGGTGGGAATCGAACCCCCGACACTTGGTTAAGGGAGGAGGAGTCCCTTCCACTCCACCACACCCCCTGGGTTATAATTATGAGTTTCGTTGATAATGTAATTATACTTAACCGAAAGTGTAATTTTTGTAATTTTAGAAAATTCATTTGTTTTAATTTTACCAATTGAATTATTATACATCTATTTGTTATATAATACTTAGGACAAAACATTAATAGCAACAAAAAAACAAAATAAAATAAAAATTATATAACTCATGCCATTTTTGAGATGTTATCTCTTTGATTAAAAAGTTAAGAAACAAAAGAGTTGTAGAATGTATTTGGCATGTACTAACAAAAAAAATTTCAAAAATCTTTGTACCAGTTTGAAAAGATTAAAGTTTTGTTTGGCATTGGCTAATATAGTCAATTTTTTTGTGTTGGGACTTTTTTTGCATTGCTTGGTTTGGATTTTTTGACTTTTTTGATTTTTGTGAGAAAAAAAGATGTAATGATTATGAGTTGGATGTGATATTTTGTCTTATTAGTTTACTTAGCCAATTTTGTCATTTTGTGCTTTTTTAGCCCTAAAATGATAGTCAAACCAGGACTAAACAATTCTTGTGAGTGTGTATAGGTATTTACACATTTGGAAGGATAAAATTGAAAATTTAAGTAACAAACAAAAATATTTTTATTTTCCCATACAATTAAAAAACTCATTACTTCTTTTATCTCTTAAAAAATCTAAAAAATCACTTAAAAAATTAATTTCAAACACTTTGTTTGTTAAAAAAAGGTAAAAACTTAAATATTATTTATCTTCTGTTTTATAAAATTATTTTTAATTAATTTAAAAATAAATTTATCAATCATTATTCAATCCCGTATATAACACAAGTAATATACTAGTAATTTTAGAAATAAAAAGGGTTAATTACACTGTACCTGGTTAAAAAACACATTACCTCTATATAATTTAAAATATACACAGAACCTCGTTATAATTTGGAGTAAAATTTGCAAAAAGTCTTTATTACCCTTATTTTGTTATTTAATTTTCTTTTATATGCCATCACAATCCAATCTATCTTATCATAACGGAGCTTAACCCACGAGACCACCAGCTGTTTTCACATCCAAATCCAACGACCATCATCTCTTTCTATTTTCTTCACCTGCTCTTTTCTCCTTTCTTCAGCACACACCATTCTCTTATTTATTTATTTATTGTATGGAAGAAGCCATGATTATTATATCTGAAGCAACCACACTCATCGGTAAATCTGCTTAGTATATCGGATAGGATTTTGTAATTGAAAACATTTTGTTTGTCTTTGGATGTCTCTAAACAATTTTGTGTATATGTATATAGATACACTATTGACTTACCATTCTTTGCATTACAATTTGTAATTTTTATTAAACGACGCAAACTATGTTTCCTTTAATTCCAATTTGTTTGGAGATTTGCTTTTGAACCTAGATATGTATATATATAGTTGAAGAGCTAGTGGATGGTGTGATTAGAAATAGTGGCAGATGGTGTGCGTGGCCTTGGGTTGTTGGACTAATTGAAGGATAAGGAAAGAGAGATGTGATGAAGGAGATGGATAGTAAACTATGGTGGTGTTGCAGGTTGCAGCCAAGAAAGAGGAGTAATGAAGAAGAGAAGAAAAGAAACAGAGGATAAAAGTGCCATTTTTTCAAAATATTTTGCCACCACAGGCACAATTGAGGGGAAATATTTCGGGTAATTCTATTTCCACACACTTACTTACCTCAGCCCACACACTTAATGAAATATTTTTTTAATGACAATTACATCCTAAAATAAAATGACTATAATGAACATCAAAATACATCTATAATATTAGATCAAATTTTCTTTGTACACATCTTCTAAAAACAAAAAAATCTTAGTGCAAAACCCTAATCCATACCCGATCATAGTTACTCAAATCGAAGATTATCACAGCCTCATTGTAAACACAAATTCATCATTCTCATAAAAAAAACTTCTCACTGTATAGAAACTCTAATTCATACATAAATACATAACTCACAATATGCATATATAAACATTTACATATATCTACAGAGAGAGAATTAGAATGAGAAAGAAACAAACCAATCGTGACTCATATGATTGGGGATGTTGATCATCAACTCAGGAAGCATGAGCTGTCTCGTGAACCACCACGGAGCTTCGACGCCCCTGAGCAAATCAACTGTCGAATAATTTCGCCAATTTCGGTATTACAGAACTGAAAATATTGTATTCAATTCGGAAGTTAACCATCGAGATTTTTTTTTTTTTTTTTGGAACTTAATAGTTGAATCTAGCAATTTTATTCGGAAGTAAATTTTTGAATTAAATAGATAATGCTCAAAATTGCAAAACTTGAAAGAAAAAACGAAGGTTTTATGACAATGGAATGCAGAGGGTCTTCAATGGTATTGTCAATGGTGGATCTTCAATGGGGTCTTCAATAGAATATAGGTCTTCAATGGAGGATTGTGGACTGTGCACTTTGACTGGTTTTCTTTGCCTAGAATGGAACCATAGTAGTAGGTCTACAATTTTCAACAAGTGTGTAGAGGAGGGTTGAGGTGGTGTGTGTACAATAATATGAGTGAAGGGTATTATTGAAACATTTAGTGTGTGGATTGAGAAGAATAATTAATAATCAAATTAATAAGAATGTGCACTAAGAAATGATGTGTGTTGAGGTAATTAGGTGTGTGGAAATAGAATTTCCCAAATATTTCCACCTATCTTTTTATTTTTGTATATATCATATCTCAGTTCATATATTAAATGAATTTGGAAAAAAATGTTTTTACTTAGTACACAACCCTTTATATCATAAATACCTTCTTCTTCATCCCTTCCACCACTAACCCTAATCTCTAACCCTAACTAGTCACTGTCGCCACCTCTATCATAGTCGTTGTCGTAGTCCCAAAATACTACGACGCACTGTTTCCAAACTTTCTATTGCCTCTATAACTAGAGAGTTCACACTTATATTACACTCTAATTGATATAATTTATTCTGAAAAACCGAACCGTTGCATGTAGTTGAAAAGAAAAACTGCAAACTTGACATACCTAATTCCATATCTCTAGATAAGCTTTTTAAATGGCTTCTAACCATTAATTGCACTTGTTCCTTTTTTACATTAAAGTGGCTCACCTCTCTATATCTATATGGGGATATGCTATCATCAACAATGCTTGATCTGTTATCACACAGAGGGAGTTGTTGCTTGTAACCCAATCTTGAATTCATACCCCTACTAAGGCGGTCAAGGGAGGAGGCTGACGGTGGTGTGACAACTGGTTAGGGTTAGAAATTTTTGGATGGCTTGGAAATTAGGAGTTTTGGATATGGAAGATAAAAGGATATTTTGGTATTTTTATTTTAGAATAAAAATGTAATTAATTTTTTTTTTTTTTTTCATTAAGTGTGTGGAGTGAGAGAATTTTGTGTGTGGAAATAGAATTTCCCATAATTCAGAGTGTGTTAGACACACATCGCTAATTTATATAGAACCTGTTGTTTTTGCACTTTACTCCAAACGGTATTATGTGTATGTATTGTGTTTTTTTAATTATATCATAAGAGGACAAAATGTATTTAATCCAAAAAAATAAATAAATCAATCAATTTATCCCTCCTGAAAAATTATACATGTCCCTTAATCTTTCATAGATTCTCCATTTTTTTGTTACTTTTTTCAACTGAAACCCCATTCAATAATCTGGTAAATAATTTATGGTACTATTGAATTTGTGGTTTGGAATTGTGTGATTATATGAACTATATTCATATATGTAGGTTATACACAAAGGAAGTCATTTTTTATTGCATTGATATTGATATTGATTATCAAGCAAAGTTTTCCAAAGATAAAATTGTCTAGATCAACTTTAAAAGTACACGTTTGAAACTTTCTTGATGAATTTTTCTAATCAGTCAAAACGCTTGCACCTCCTTAAAGGAGGTCAGTGATTCAAATCTTCCCATCTGCATATTGGTCTTATTTTCAGTGTATTTATTTGAATTTTCACTATTATGACTATAATTTATTGGATATCATTATAATATCTTATATGAATAAAAAAAAAAAGAGTATATATCACTTTATTATTATTGATTACCGAAAATGATTTATAACATAATTATTATTGATTACTGAAAATGATTTATAAAGTTATGATTAATTGTTGCCGCTTCTGAATAAATTTTCTGACTCCCTCACTGCAAATAATCATATATACAACTTAAAATTTGGGATAATTGATATGGCTTCGTTTGGGAAGAACTTAGGGTTGGGTTGGGTTTGGTTTGAGGCTATTTTATCCACAAAAAGACAATGACCCTGTTTGGTAGGGCTTATTTCTAGTTTATTTCAGCTTTTAGCTTAATTTAAGTTATTTTGATGTGTTTGGTTCAGGTTAACAACACAGCTTATAACTTTTTATAAGTTAAAAATCAACTTATTCTTTGAGTGGGAGAGGAGAAGCTTAATTTATAAGTCAAAAATCAGCTTATGTTCACAGCTATAAGCTATAAGCTATAAGCTGTTAGGCTATAAGTTATAATCACTTTCCACAGCTCTACCAAACGAGGCCAATATAGTTTTTTTAACCCAATAAGACAAAATATCACATCCAACCCATAATCATTACATTCTTTCTTTCACAAAAAGTCAAAAAAGCCAAAAAATTCTTCCCAAATGAGATTTTTTTAACCTGAGCCAAAAATAATCAAAAAGTCAAAAAGCTAACCCAATTCCCAAACGAACCCATATTAGGACTCAAAAATATATTTGCTGATTGACCATTTTTTGACATGATCATTTGCTAACATATTCATTAGAGATACTCAGTTGTGTTTTTTTTTTTTTTGATTAGCAAAAAAGGAACCATTATTGATGAAAAAAGTATACAAAGATGAGATTACATCAAATAAAGGAGGGGAAGAGCAACAAGCATCATAGCAAACTATCCCAATCTCAACTAGGTTGGCATCGAGAAGAAAGCCTAATCATCTGCAAGCACAACCCCAGGAGTTTGGAGAGAAACCAAACCCGACAAGAAGAAAAACCAAACAAGAGAAACAAAACACAAACAGAATAGGCAGACCAAAGCATAAAATGGCCAGGCACAGAATCGGTAGATAGACCAAAGCATACTTGAAGCCTTAGCCAAAACCAATTCAAAATGCATACTTAAAACCTTAACTCAGATCACACATAAGAAGAGCACACCCAAGGGAAAAGACCCAAAAGCTATTAGCAGCAGCAACTTATATCACACATTTTATCAGCCCATAGTAGTCCAAAGCATAGATTCTACAAGCACAGAATGGACAAGCAGACCAAAGCATACTTGAAACCTTAGCCAAAACCAATTCAAAGGGCGTACTTATACCTTAACTCAGATCACACACAAGAAGAGCACACCAACGGAAAAAACCCGAAAATCTATCAACAGCAGCAACTTATCACACACAATATATCAATTCATAGCAGTCCAACAGTAGTAGAAATCCCTAACATAGCAAAATTAACCATAACAGCAGAACAGATCAACAATTCATTAGACCAACAGCAGGCCAAAAATAGAACAGATCATCAAATCATTAGATCAAAGCAGAGCAGATCAACAATTCATCAGACCAGCAGCAGACCAAAAACAAAACAGATCATCACTACAAGAAATTACACTTTTGGCAACTACTTTTGGCAACGATGCCAATTTTTCATAGCCAAAAGTATATTTTTGGCGACACAATGATGAATTTCGTTGGTAAAAGTAGACATTTACCGATGCAATTTACTACCGTCGCTAAAAAAGTATAATATTCACTAAGTGCCAAAATTATTGGTTGGTGCCAAAATTTCAAAAATTTTAGCTACGAGGCTTATTTTTTAGCAACACAATATGTGTTGCTATTAGTATGCTTACTTTTGGCGACGACAAGTTGGCATGGGCAAAGAGTTAAACATTTAGCGACAATAACACTATTCGTTGATAAAAGTTTTGCTAGTGAAACGAGGTGATTTAGTGATTTTTTATAATTTTTCAAAGAGTATTAAATATTCTAGTTATTGAATTGTAAAATTAAAGTGATCATCGAATTAGATCACAAAATAAACCCATCAAACCCAAACATTTGAGATGGCTAATTTGAGATAATCTAAACTTTTCCAAAGAATGTGGTTAGATTATCAATTTCAATATATTTGGTTTTATTTTTAGAAACTTGTTTCAGAATTTTTTTTTCTAAAAAATTAAAAAACATTTTGGTGAAAAAATAAAAAATACTTATTATTTTTGTATAATTTTATGTTTTGGGAGGTCAAAAATAATTTTAAAAATATATTTTAGATTTTTATTGTTCTCAAATTAATTTTAATTTTTTCCCAAAAAAAAAGATCTAAAAATTGTTTTTATTATTATTATTATTATTATTGTTATTATTATTATTATTATTTTTTTTTGGTGATCTGCCTCTAAAAAGTATTGGGGCGGTGCGAATGTTCCCTCTCAAAATTCGTCTTTTTTTTCCAGGATAGGTAACAAAACCCCTCATCACTCTACCTGATTTTCCATCTTGCACAACCTTCTCTCATAATTCGTAGTTCCCTCCCCCTTACAATCGCACATCCGCATAGACGTTTGTTGATCGTCGGGTTTCCGCCGTTTGCTGCTGATGTGCGAGACCAGGTGAAGATTCGACTAAAAAAACTTATAGTTCTCTATTTGTCTCTTGCTCAAATCGATTCTCTCGTATGCTTTGGATCTATGTTTTTTTATTATTAATCTGGTTTTCTTCGATCTGTCTTTGATATCATTGTGATTTTGCTGTTCGAAATGCGACTGTCGATAAGCTATATGAAGTGATTAACCTACTGATGTGAAATCGAAGTAAGTTTTATAGGTATTTGATTGAATTAGGTTTAGAATAAAATCTGTATATCAATGCCCTCATTTTTTATTTTGATCTGATGTACTCTGTAAGAGAACATTTCCTGAAATGTCTGTCCCTTGCTTTGTGATCATTTTTAAAGCATTTCTAAATATATTATTTAGTACTGTGGGGGCCGAATATATTGATTAAATCTGAAGGTGCGTACCATTAGAAGACTGATGTTAAACGGCTGTATCCTACGAGAGTGGGAAGCCGAATATGATATATATGCTGAATAAGTGTAAGTCCTTAGGGCCGAATAAAAGAAAGGACAATGATTAAAAAGCAGGCCCTGGCCCTGAGGATTGGAAGGAACGAGTATAAATACAGGAACAACGGGTATAGAAAGGTATGTAAGAATCACTTCACTTAACTTAGTAAACAAGCTATCCTAAGGGCCTGAATTAACTTGTTCGTCGGAGTGCTAATTCCGGCACCCCTGACCGAAGTGTTTGTATCTTTTCAGGTGACTAGCTGAGGATCGCTAGCGTCTCCCAGGATCTGAAGAGTATTTCCAAACCACTTCTCCACAATTGGCGCCGTCTGTGGGAATACTCAAATACATCCATGGCAGGCGTGACTGAAGATCCTCCGGTAGCCATTGACGAGACCGCACAGGGAGATGACCTCACTCCCCCAAATATGCTCGGAAAAGAAACCATCGCTGCAAGACGCGCCTTGAACTTCGATTCACCAACGACTTCAGCGCAAGAGACAATGCAGGCGATCATGGAACAAGCAAAGCAGAATGAACAAAGGCTGGAGAACATGATCGCTGAAAATGAATGTCTCCGTCAAGATTTGGCCCTCGAAGTCGCAAAATCGAGAAAAGCCATGCGCCAAGATCCCAAACGACCTTCGAAGGCCGGTGGACAACAACCTCGAGCCCGACCAAAGGACACCGATAGCGACTCCAACTCATTACCCACGAAGCTCACCAACAAGGGATGATCCGAAACTTCCAGCTCCTTTGAAAAGAGTCTACATACAAGGAACAAGCGCAGGAGGAGCAGTTCAGACGAAGAGGACCAGCACGATCCTTTTGTCCGACGGATTGCAAGGGCGACCCTGCCCAAGAAGTTCAAAGCTCCGTCATTCACTCTTTACGATGGAAAATCAGACCCCACTAATCATATCCATCACTACAGATAAGCCATGACATTGCATGCAGACAACGAAGCCCTCATGTGTCAAATATTCCCCAGCAGCCTGGGGCCATTAGCTGTCAGGTGGTATTACAAGCTGGAGCCGGCCTCCATCAAAAGCTTCCATCAATTACAGAAATCCTTTAGGGCCAGGTTCATCACCAATGAGGTACAACCGAAACAGGCTGACTCTCTCTGGGCTATGTAGATTCAGTCAGGAGAAACGCTCAGAGCGTATTCGGCGCGCTATTGGGAGTGCTTCAACCTCGTCGACGACGCTTCCAACGACTCCATGGCCATCACCGCCTTCAAAATGAGACTACATCCTGACAGTCCTCTTCGCAGTTCCTTGACCCGAAGACCCCCCAAAACAGTTTAGGCGTTGATGAAGAAAGTTGAGGAGTATTGCAAAGTGGAAGATGACGCCTTGAGAATAAAAGCTGGCCAAATGACCAACAAAACGGCCCCCCCTGAAATTGCTCAACCAATAAGTTATGTGCCACCTCCTAGCCAAGAGCCTCGGCAATGCGCTAAACGAGACAGAAGGCGAGATACTCGCCGATCAAGCGATCAATGCTCCCACCGGATGAATGAGCAACTGCAAGTCGACAGCAGGCGTTCGAGGCGTGCCAACAAGAAGTACACAGAGTTGTCAGAACCAATCGCTGCAATAATGACCAAAGTCCAACACCTTCCATTCTTCAAATGGGCGTCAAAGATGGTGGGGCCACCCGACACACGAAGAAGGGATAGGCGGTGCGAATATCACAAAGATCACGGCCACGAAACAGAGAGTTGCTACGCATTAAAAGATCACCTAGAAGAACTGGTGCAAGACGGCCGACTGCAACAGTATGTGAGAAAGGGAAAGCCAACCAAGGCACTAGCCTTGAGGCAGGACTCTCCTCCACTTGGCGTGATCCATGTGATCTACAGCCTGCCTACACCCCCAACCATGCACACAATTCAATCGCATCCAATCCCCCAGAAGCAACGTATTCTGACTGAATGGCCCAAAGAAGCTCCGACAATTGCTTTCAATGACTCCGATCTTAGCAGCACAACAGCTTCCCACATTGATCCGTTGGTCATTAAATTACGCATAAATCGGTTCACCATTGAACGCATCCTCATAGACCCGGGGAGTACTTCAGAGGTTATATATTACCAAACTTTCATCGAACTCGGCCTCAACAAGTCAGATTTGTCTCCGGCGCCTCACCCATTGTTCGGCTTTAATATGAATCCCGAATACCCGTTAGGGAAGATCATACTACCTGTTCGAGCGGGCTCTAGAACGGTCGAAGTAGAATTCCTGGTCGTAAAGCTCCTTTGCCGTATAATGTCATCATGGGGCGAACCTGGATACATATTATGAAGGCCGTTCCAAGCACTTATCATCAGCTTATGCGCTTCCCGACAGCCCATGGCATTGAAGAGATCCGTGGCTCCCCCCAATCGGTACAAGTAGAGATTTTATGAAAACCCTATCACCGACCCGACCTGTGGGCTTTGATACTTGTATATATTTCACTTCTGCAATGCAAACCATTTTTCTTTGTCACTCAATTCATTTCACAAACCCCATTGTGACACTCGTCATGGTGATGATTCGGAGCCCCTTTCGGTGCATAACACCTTAGGGCCGATTATGCCTCCGGATTCGGAGCGCCTTTCATGGATATCACGATTGGCCACATTAAGTCTCCGGATTCGGAGCCCCCTTCGGTGCATGACACCTTAGGGCCGATTAAGCCTCCGGATTCGGAGCGCCCTTCGTGGATATCACGATTGGCCACATTAAGTCTCCGGATTCGGAGCCCCCTTCGGTGCATAACACCTTAGGGCCAATTAAGCCTCCGGATTCGGAGCCCCCTTCGGTGCATGACACCTTAGGGGCGATTAAGTCTCCGGATTCGGAGCCTCCTTCGGTGCATGACACCTTAGGGCTGATTAAGCCTCCGGATTCGGAGCGCCCTTCGTGGATATCATGATTGGCCACATTAAGTCTCCGGATTCGGAGCCCCCTTCGGTGCATGACATCTTAGGGCTGATTAAGTCTCCGGATTCGGAGCCCCCTTCGGTGCATGACACCTTAGGGCCGATTAAGCCTCCGGATTCGGAGTGCCCTTCGTGGATATCACGATTGGCCACATTAAGTCTCCGGATTCGGAGCCCCCTTCGGTGCATGACACCTTAGCGCCGATTAAGCCTCCGGATTCGGAGTGTCCTTCGTGGATATCACGATTGGCCACATTAAGTCTCCGGATTTGGAGCCCCCTTCGGTGCATGACACCTTATGGCCGATTAATCCTCCGGATTCGGCGCCCCCTTCGGTGCATGACACCTTAGGGCCGATTAAGTCTTCGAATTTGGAGCCCCCTTCGGTGCGTGACACCTTAGGGCCGATTAAGCCTCCGGATTCAGAGCCCCCTTGGGTGCATGACACCTTAAGGCCGATTAAGTCTCCGGATTTGAAGCCCCCTTCGGTGCATGACACCTTAGGGCCGATTAAGCCTCCGGATTCGGAGCGTCCTCCGTGGATATCACGATTGGCCACATTAAGTCTCCGGATTCGGAGCCCCCTTCGGTACATGACACCTTATGGCCGATTAATCCTCCGGATTCGGCGCCCCCTTCGGTGCATGACACCTTAGGGCCGATTAAGTCTCCGGATTCGGAGCCCCCTTCGGTGCATGACACCTTAGGGCCGATTAAGCCTCCGGATTCGGAGCCACATTCGGTGCATGACACCTTAAGGCCGATTAAGTGTCCGGATTCGGAGCCCCCTTCGGTGCATGACACCTTAGGGCCGATTAAGCCTCCGGATTCAGAGCGCCCTTCGTGGATATCACGATTGGCCACATTAAGTCTCCGGATTCAGAACCCCTCTTTGGTGCATGACACCTTAGGTCCAATTAAGTCTCTGGATTCGGAGTCCCCTTCAGTGCATGATACCTTAGGGCTGATTAAGCCTCCGGATTCGGAATATCCTTTGGCATGAACAAAACAAAACTCACTAACATCAGAAATAAGGTGCTTGACTGAGCATATAAAAAATTCAGAGCAAGACGCAAATAAGGTCCTTAATTGAGCATATCAAAAATTCAAAATAAGACGTAAATGTTTGAAATAAAGCTTTTTATTCGATCAAACAATTGTTACATAAACGCAACCCGCATTTGGGCATTACAATTTTTATTTAGTCGTTACATAAACGCAACTTGCATTTGAGCATTAAAATACCCATTTCCAGTCTCAAAAGCTAAAAATGGGAGAAGACGCATTGGTAAAGCGGCAGCGCTGAATCAACTCCCGTCACCCGGAAGTCCTCCGCGGTTTGCAATGCCTCAAGCCAACTGTGCCCAAGTCCTCCCCTGATACCATTGACAATGTCAAGGCAAAGATCCAGGACAAGGGGGGACAAACCCAACGGTCGTTGCCTTTCCTTTCGGGGTGATCTGCTTCGACGACTTGAAGATTCATGCCAACTTTTGGACGCCCTACTTCTCATACGGATGGATCCTCTACCGCGCTCCATGGCAACACCAAGTTCGGCTGAACTCCAGCCTCTAACTAACATCCCCACTTATCTCACCTCACATAAGCGATTGTTTATCTGCGGAAAGCGCCCATTCTTTTTATTTTCAATGTTGGCAGCGACCTCGAGGCCCCAATCTCGAGGTGATTTCGCTAACACTAAGTTCCATGAGAAAAACGTCGGTTGACATTCGCCACGGCGTAGTTATCCAATCGACTTTTTGAAGCACGTGCACTGGCCAAAAATCTAGGCCCCGAGCCGAGTTGAATTTGCCGCAGCCACTCTACACACTGGCTTTCGGCTTCCTTAGGTTGCAATAGCCTCATTCAGGAATAAACGGCTATCAGGTATGGATTGACCCTGCCGGCCAACGTTTATACATTCATTCAAACACAATAAAACGAAACACATACATACCGAATACGCACTGCAATAAAATATTTGTAATAGAACGTTTTTTATTCGATAAGACAACCAATAAATTACATAGTTTTGAACGTGATCTGTGCTTCAGCCTTACAATAAATATACTTATACGGCGTCACCCTCATCATCACTCTTTTCGACTTCAAAAGCAAAAAACGGAAAATGTTTACTGTGGTAGAGTGGCGATGCCGAATCAATGCCCGACGCTCGAAGAGCTTCTATGGCTTGAGATGCCTTGATCCAACCGTGCCTAAATCCACGATTTTCACATCGGCAAACTTCTTCGGCCAGTTTTTCCTTGGTCTTTTCGATTCCAACTTTTCGGCCTTCATGGAAACCTTTCTCATCCCCTTCGCGTTCTCCATTGCGAACATACTCGCTGTCTCGCGATCGGCAAGCGCGGAACTGATGAGCCGACTGGTAACCCTCTTTTCCACGATTGGGTTTCCCTGTTCAGTGGGTTGTGCCTAGGCCGCTTTGGTCTTCCTTAACTCGCGTTCAGCCGCCTCTGCGCGGGCCTCCAAACTTCGAATACGTTCATCCTTCTTCTCCATTTCTCGGCGGGCAGTGCGCAACCGCATGCCGATTTCATAGGCAGTGTACAGCCCCTTCACCGCCCCGTGAACGCTTTCGCGAAATACTTCGTAGTCCTGACGACCTACCATCGATAGCTGAACCTCCGGCGGAAAAATTTGTCGAGCAAACTCGACCGCTACATTTGGGTCCCGAACGATCGAGTCCGCCTCTGTCATAGGTCTATTCCTCACAAATACCGCGAAGCTTAATGAGCACGGATTCGAGTCAGCTCCCTTCTTGACTCGAGGTTGAGAAGATCTGCCCTGCGATTGCTTGTAACGCCTGGGCGACCTGCTTCGACGTCGAGGAGACTGACGCCTCTCTCGATCCCTGGAACTCCTACCCCCTATGCGTGAAGGGTCACCACTTCGATTCATGTCTCCACCCAGCTCAGCTAGCGTCGTCGCTTCCCCTCTGCTGTTAAAGAAGAGTCTGTTCGACATTCATACGATATCTTCAAAAGCTGGAGTCAGTTGCTTTCTATATTCATAAAAGTTGTACCCTTCATCATTTATCCATTACAGAGGCAGCACCCTTGAGGCAATCTCATTAATTGTGAAAACCTCAATCGCCCGGCGCTGATTGGCTCGACCTCCAAACTCCTAAGTTCGTCTCTTCCGGCGCCCGAATGATCATGCACCGCCTGGGGCAAGGGCAGATTAATCAATCTATTCGGCTTAAGTGCCCCAGCCGGCCCATGAATCGACTTCAGAATGATCAGGCACCGCCTGGGGCAAGGATAGATTTCTCAATATATTCGGCTTAAGTGCCCCAGCCGGCCCATGAATCGAGTTCAGAATGCTCATGTACCGCCTGGGGCAAGGGCAAATTAATCAATCTATTCGGCTTAAGTGCCCCATCCGGCCCATGAATCGACTTCAGAATGATCATGCACCGCCTGGGGCAAGGATAGATTTCTCAATATATTCGGCTTAAGTGCCCCAGCCGGCCCATGAATCGACTTCAGAATGCTCATGCACCGCCTGGGGCAAGGGCAGATTAATCAATCTATTCGGCTTAAGTGCCCCAGCCGGCCCATGAATCGACTTCAGAATGATCATGCACCGCCTGGGGCAAGGATAGATTTCTCAATATATTCGGCTTAAGTGCCCCAGCCGGCCCATGAATCCACTTCAGAATGCTCATACACCGCCTGGGGCAAGGGCAGATTAATCAATCTATTCGGCTTAAGTGCCTCAGCCGGCCCATGAATCGACTTCAGAATGATCATGCACCGCCTGAGGCAAGGATAGATTTCTCAATATATTCGGCTTAAGTGCCCCAGCCAGCCCATGAATCGACTTCAGAATGCTCATGCACCGCCTGGGGCAAGGGCAGATTAATCAATCTATTCGACTTAAGTGCCCCAGCCGGCCCATGAATCGACTTCAGAATGATCATGCATCGCCTGGGGCAAGGATAGATTTCTCAATATATTCGGCTTAAGTGCCCCAGCCGGCCCATGAATCGACTTCAGAATGCTCATGCACCACCTGGGGCAAGGGCAGATTAATCAATCTATTCGGGTTAAGTGCCCCAGTCGGCCCGTGAATCGACTTCAGAATGATCATGCACCGCCTGGGGCAAGGGCAGATTAATCTATATATTCGGCTTAAGTGCCCCAGCCGGCCCATGAAACGAGTTCAGAATGCTCATGCACAGCTTGGGGCAAGGGCAGATTAATCAATCTATTTGGCTTAAGTGCCCCAGCCGGCCCATGAATCGACTTCAGAATGCTCATGCACCGCCTGGGGCAAGGGTAGATTAATCAATCTATTCGGCTTAAGTGCCCCAGCCGGCCCATGAATCGACTTCAGAATGCTCATGCACCGCCTGGGCATGGGCAGATTAATCTATATATTCGGCTTAAGTGCTCTAGCCAAGTCAATATTGCCAAGATACCCAATCGTAGAAAGCTCAACAGAGTAATCATTCTATCTAAGGTAGTGAAAGGCAAAAATTCTTAACCAACATAACATCACAAACTGCGCCTAAATAGTAGTGAAACAACACGATAATTTTCATTAATAAATTGAAACAACACGATAATTTTCATTAATAAATTGAGACAACAAGATAATTTTCATTAATAAATTGAGCGCAGACAGTAGCCAATTTATACATGAAAACTACTCAGAACCAACAAAAGTCCTTAAAACAAAAACGTACAATTAAAAGTAAGAGCATTTCATAAAATTTGAATGACTCCCAGATTACTCCTCGAGGTTAGACTCAAGTGGCTCAACGTCCACCTGCTCATAAGGAATTAGCAGGCCCAATGTAACCCCAGCGGCATCAAGGGCCTTGAGCCACCCGTGTTTGAACCCCGATTCTCAAACTTGGGGACTTCATCTACGTATTCTGTGAAGGCGGCGCCTTTTCCTGCTTCGAATGCGGCAGAAGCCTCAGATTCTGCCTTTTCCTTGGCCGCCTTCAACTCTGCTAACTCAGTCTCCATCTTCTTAAGCGCCTCCTCGGCTAGCCTGAGCGATTCTTTGCTCGCGTTTGCCCTATCTTCGGCATCAGAACGGAGCTGATCGGCAGCCCGAGCCCTTTCCACTTCGGCTTCGGCTCGCGCAGTCTCCATCGCGGCTCTCATCATCTCAAACTCGGCCCTGCTCTTTTGATCGACCACTTCTGACTGCAAACGGTCGACCCTCTCAAGGGCATTGTGTAGGCGGCGTCCCAAGTCGGCGATCCTGCCGACCGTCTGCAAAACGAGTTGGGATCGTTAGATGCCATAGGCAACCAAAGTCAAAACAAGTCAAAGTTCACCTACCAAAAGAGCCGACTGCGCAGATAGGGCTATGGCCACCAAATCCGGCACGGCATGAAAAGATGCCTTATCAGCTGGTAGGGAGACTGACGCCGCCAGGCTCAAGGCTACCGCCGAGTCGTTAATGATCGATGCATCAGAAGGAATCGGCGTGTCTCTGATCTTTGGCTGAACAATAAAAGGAACGACCACGTCCGATTCTTCTACGCGACGCCTTTTGTCAGCAAGACTATCTTCTAAAACGGCCTCTCCGTCGGCGCTACGTTTCTTGCCCCTCTCTTCCGGAATCAACCGTTCATCAATGACCGGTTGTTCAACCTCTTTCGCCGTTTCGGCCGCAACAGTCTTAGTCGGCTCGTCAATAACGGGTTCGAAAGACTCAACCAAGGCAGGCCCAGAACGAGTGACCTCGGCCTTTTTTCGCGCGGCCATACGCTCAGCATTCTTCTTTCGAGCCATCTGCATGAGGCTTTCCCCAGCCATACCTTCAAAAAAATCGTCGGGTAGGTCTCCCAAACCTCCAAAGATATCTCCAGAAGAAAACTCTGCCCGACTCGAAGTGGACGGCGAGGTAGGCTGACTACGTCTGGCTGCCTCAAACGCCGATTTTAGGGCCTCGTCAACCTCTTCGGCCTCCTCAGCGAATTCTCTGCCTGGTTCGGCGACTACCTCTACCACCGGCTCGACGTCTTGCCCCGAATCAGAAGCCTCTAGACCAACTTGCCTAAGGCTCTTGAAGCTAGGAAAGATAAGAGCCGCAAGCTGTTGATCGCCGGATGGAATTGGAATGTTGTCAGCGGCCGAAAAGGTAGTGTAAGTAGGCTCGTACCGAAGAAGTATGTGGGCCCCCCTCCCTTGCTTCTGAACGTTTGGATGGCCGAAGTATCCGAGTGCAGTCGCAATCTGCGCAAGGACCGTGTCGTCAGTAGAAACCAGAATCCTCTTCAAATTACTGCCTGCAAAGACAAAGGGTTAGACACGGAGGGAAGGCCGAGTAAAAGAAAAGTTCAGTAAACACAAGGAGACACGAGGCGACCTGGTTCACCCCTCCGTCTGGGAAGGCCGAGTAAAAGAAAAGTTCAGTATTCTCACATCAGCATACCTCATTGGCGAGCTTTTCCTTGGTCTTCTCTATCCCGACTTTTCGGCCTTCGTGGAAGCCTTGTTCATAAGCCCTGGTCTTTACGGACTCTAATGCAAACATGCTTGCGGTCTCTCGATCGGCAATCGCATGACTTATTAGCCGTTGAGTCACCCTTTCGCCCACGATCGGATTGGTTTGGCCGGCCGAATGTGTCTTGGCAGTTTTGGCCTTTTCCAGTTCACGCTCGGCCTTTTCCACGCGGGCTTCCAAATTTCGAATGCGCTCATTCTGCCGCTCTATTTCCCATCGTGCGGCACGTAGACACATGCCGACTTCATAGGCTGTGTAAAGCCCTTTCACTGCTCCGTGGATGCCGTCCCGAAACACTTTGAAATCCTGTCGACCGACCATTGACTGCTGGACTTCTAGTGGAAAAATCTATCAAGCGAAGTCGACTGCCACATTTGGGTTGTGCATAATTGAATCTGCCTCAGTCATCAGTTTATTCCCCACAAACACTGCAAAACTCAACGGGCGCGGTGTCGCACCGGATTCAGCTCTCGGTCGTGGTTGAGGGGAGTTGCCCTGTTGCTATTTTTCCCTTTGAGGAGACCTACTGGGACGAGGTGGGGGGATAACGTTTTTCCCGCTCCTTCGACGACCTACTTCCCGTACGCATGGGCTTGCCACTTCGATTCACCTCCACACCCAGCTCAGCTAATGTCCTCCATTCTCCTCTGCTATTGAAGAATAGTCTATTTGACATTCGCACTTGTCTAACCTTTCACAACAGACTGGTTTGAGTTATTGAGTCTAAGCACACTGATGGAACCTATGCGCACGAGACTCTCACCCCATTTATTCCTTACGGGTGTAGCACTCCCGTGGCAACCTCATTACTGCTGGACTTCAAAAGGCTTAGGGATCTAATCCGCCCAATATCGAAACCTGTCGCCGATCTACTTATGTGCCACAGCCACTCCATGAACTAGTAGTATTCGGCTTTCCAGTTCACACATTGGCTGAGGCAAGAGCAGATTCATTAATCTAATCGGCCCACCATCTAAACCTGTCGCCGATCTACTTATGTGCCACAGCCACTCTATGAACTAGTAGTATTCGGCTTTCCAGTTCACGCATTGGCTGGGGCAAGGGCAGATTCATTAATCTAATCGGCCCACCATCTAAACCTGTCACCGATCTACTTATGTGCCACAGCCACTCCATGAACTAGTAGTGTTCGGCTTCCAGTTCACACATTAACTGAGGCAAGGGCAGATTCGTTAATCTTAACGGCTAAAAGATTCATTAATCTAATCGGCCCATTATCTAAACCTGTCGCCGATCTACTTATGTGCCACAGCCACTCCATGAACTAGTAGTATTCGGCTTTCCAGTTCACGCATTGGCTGGGGTAAGGGCAGATTCATTAATCTAATCGGCCCACCATCTAAACCTATTGCTGATCTACTTATGTGCCACAGCCACTCCATGAACTAGTAGTATTCGGCTTTCCAGTTCACGCATTGGCTGGGGCAAGGGAAGATTCATTAATCTAATCGGCCCATCATCTAAACCTGTCGCCGATCTACTTATGTGCACAGCCACTCCATGAGCTAGTAGTATTCGGCTTTCCAGATCACGCATTAACTGAGGCAAGGGCAGATTCGTTAATCTTAATGGCTAAAGGCGGGCCAATCGAATCGGCTAAATCCCATGGCCTTGCGCCGAAAGGATCACATGCCTCTATTTATATGCAAGGGTATGCTCATGGGTTTATTCGACTAATTTGAAAGTTTAACCGCGAGGATACGCCGTTATCTTTTTATCAATATTTAATTTATTCATCTTTTTAATGGAATGTTTATCTATTGCACAACAGACAGCAGTAGTCTTACCCAAAATAGTGAAAAACAAAAATCTTCATTGATAACAACAATTGAGTACAAGTAATAATGCAAAGCAAGGGAAATTTTCATTCATAAAGTGAATATAGATAGTCATCATTTTATACATGATGATTACCCTAAGTAAATAGAAGTCTACTAAAAAACAAAACTTGTTTGCAAGAACATACATTGAAAATTCCTAACAAAACTAAAGTGTCGCCTAAGTCAACCTTCGGGGTCAGACTCAAGCGGCTCAACGTCCACTTGCTCGTATGGAATTGGCATGGCCAATGTCACATCAGTGGCAGCAAGGGCTTTGAGCCAGCCGTGTTTGAATCCCTGATTCTCGAATTTGGGGACTTCTTCTACATAATTTTCAAGGGCGGCGCCTTTCCCAGCCTCGAACGCTTTGGAAGCCTCAGAGTCGGCTATTTCCTTCGCCTTCCTCGACTCTTCCAATTCAGCCTCCAACTTGGCAATCACCTCCTTGGCTAACTTGAGTGAATTTTTGCTCACGTTTGCCCTATCCTCGGCGGCCAATCTGAGTTGGTCAGAACTCTGCGCCCTTTCCGCCTCGGCTTCAGCCCTTGTACTTTCCATCGTCACTCTCGCCGCCTCGAACTCGGCCCTGCTGCTCTCATCCTCAACTTCCGATTTCAAACAACCAATTCTTTCAATGGCGTCATGCTGGCGGCAGCCTATTTTGGCTATCCTTCCGACCGTCTGCAAAACAAGGAGTAAAAACCAAAACAAAACCAAAGCAATATACGCAGAAAGCGGAAGTTAGGATCAAGTCACATACCCTAAAGGCCGACTGAGCGGCGAATGCTATTGCCACCAAGTCCGGCTCCGCCCGAAAGGTTGCCTTGTCTGCCGGCAATGAGACCGAGGAAGCCAAGCTCAACGCCAAGGCTGACGCTTTAGAAGAGATCGACATGTTTTTTTATCTTTGGTTGTACAACAAAAGTCTCAACCACATTCGACTTCTCTAAGCGCGGCCGTTTATCAATAGGGTTTTCCTCAGAGCTGGCCTCGCACTCGGCGGGATGTTTCTCCCCCTTCCGATCTGGGCTCAGCCGTTCGACTTCCTGCACTGTCTCGGCTACCCCAATTTGAGCTGTTTCTTCTATAATAATAGGCTCAAAAGATTCAGTTGGCGCAGGTTCATAACGGATGGTCTCAGCTCTCCGCCGGACGGCCATACGTTCAGCGTTTTTTTTTCGTGCCATTTGCGTGAGCGTTTCCCCAGCCATGTTCTCAGGATAGGAGTTGGGGAGATCTCCCAAATCAGTAAAGATATCTTCAAAGGAGATTTTCTCCCGACCTAAAGTGGAAGGAGGGTCTGATTGATTAAGGCCAGCTGATTCGAACGCCGAGTGAAGGCACTCGACGACTTCGGCTTCCAAGGCAGATTGGCTCGGTTGTTCGGCGATCTCCTTGGCTACTGGCTTTGCGGCCTGCTCCGAATTAGAAGTTTCAAAACTGATTTGCCTAAGGCTTTTGAAGCAGGAGAAGATGAGAGCCGTGAGATGTTGTTCGCCGCGTGGAATTGGAATGTTTTCCGCGGCTGAAAATGTTGTGTAAGTTGGCTCGTACCTCAGAAGTATATGGGCGGCCCTCCCTTGCTTCTGAATATTTGGACGGCCGAAAAACTAAAGTGCGATTTTAATGTCCGCAAGAACTGCGTCGTCGGCCGAGACCAGAACTTTTTTCAAATTATTGCCTGCACAAATAAACAATTAGTACCTGTCGAGACCAACTAGATATAAAATAGATAAGCGTAAGGAGCTACACAGCAACCTGGTTCGCCTTTCCGTCTAGGAATAGGGTCTAGGCGATCCTCGCCTTTGCCGAATTCCTAGTTACCTCGGACAACGACCATGGCATCGTTAACTCGCTTGCCAGAACTGGCAAGCATAGTTATCAACTGATGGTCAGTGTCCTTGGCCCTGCGAAAATAGCGCCCTAGCCGGCCAGAAGATATGGCCAAAACATAACAATACCGAATGGTAGGTATGCCAAGGTTGATCTTAAGACGCCGGTTCAACTCTATAATCCCCATTATGATACGGAAAAATTTTACGTTGGGTTGCGAAAGAATCAGACCCCAATGGCGAAGGACAACCCTAAGAAATGGGTGAAGGGGAAAACGGACTCCGCCATCAGCGATAGATAGGAGAGGGAAGATGATTGTGCTTTCATCATCCCTTTCCATATCAAGAGTGCTGTCTGTTACGAGTGACAGATGGACATTGTCGGGGATGGAAAAATGGCGTCGAAACCCAGAAATACGATCTGCAGAAAGTAGGTCTTTCAAATGTTTGGCCATACTGGCAAGTCTAAGGAGAGTGCTACACTAAAAATAAGCAAGGAAATGGGATTCGAAAAGAAGGAGAAGAGAACTTACAAGAAGTAAAGGAGACAACGACAGACGGAAATAAGTTGCAGAGGATGCGAAATGGAGGATGTATATCGACTCGCGGTCCAGGAGCTTCAAGTATTCAAAAAATGCATTCGAAGAGACAAGAAAGTTTCAAATCATAATAAATGAGGGAAATGCACGAGGGGGCGGGAAAGTATAATAATGACCGAAAAGCGTGTGCGTTCTGACATTTACGTTGGAATGAGGGTAGCCGTCGAATTTATATTTTTGACCTTTCAAATCCAAAACCAAACACGCCAAATAAACTGTTGTTAGTGGGGTGTTTGGGGGGCAATTGTGGGAGCCAAGTTTCGATGACTGCAGAGAGGGCCGAGTATATACTTGGAAGCTTATTATATGAACATCCCTATTCGGCCCCATTTTGCATCATTCGAAAGCCGAATCCCCTAATCGGCCGCAGAACCAGCTGAGCGGGGAGTCGAATGGGAAGTGATTTATGACGGAAGAAGCCGAGTGAACAATCACACGACGGATTAATAGTGGGCTCTATCCTAAGGACCAGGGGCGTATATAAATAGAAGATGAAGAACCAAAGAGAGGTATGTGAGAACTATTACGCTTAACTTAAGATACAAGTAACTAAGAGAGCATACACTGACTTAACCGTCGGAATGCTAATTCCGGCACCCCGACCGGAGTGTTCATTCCTTTTCAGGTTACTAGCTGAGGATCTCGAGCGTCCCAGTGGATCAAAAGAGTATTTCCAAACCACTTCCCCACAACCGACGCATGGTAAATTGCCGACGATAGATGAAGGCTTTTATCGACGACTATGTTTGTCGGTAAAGGCATTACTTTTACCAACGCAATGATAATTTCGTCGGCAAAAACTTTTGCCGACTCACTTTTATCTACGGGTTGCCGACGTAGCTTTGTGTGTTGGCAAAACTCTTTGCCGACGAATTTTCCCTTTTAGCAACATATTTTGTTGCATTGCGAAAAGTGCAATTTCTTGTATCATTAGATCAAAGCAGAGCAAATCAACAATTCATCAAACCAACAACAGGCCAAAAACAAAACAGATCATCAGGCCATAACATAGCACAACCTTCCAAAATAACCGCCCATTGTTCCTGATGCAGTGTAGGATTAATAAGGAAACAAAACACCAAAGTCCAAAACACAAACCAAATAACAACCAAACATACATCAAAGTTGATGTTTTTACTATTTTCCTTCTTTTTTTTTTTTTTTAATATATATTTGACAAAATTATTTATTTTTTAGTTTGTACTCATCTCATTTTGATTTTGGAAATAAGACTTTTTGAGAAAGCAATATAAAATAAAAATAATATATATATATATATATATATTTTAATACGCAAAACACCAAAAAGAAGTAGAAAAATGCTTCATCCCTCTAATTTTTTCACCCCCACACTCCCCCAATAATGTGGTAAAGAGTACCAGCTAATTAACTCTCTTTAAACTCTCCTCTTTCATTTCAAAATTGTTTGCCACCTCATTAAAGGTGTAATTAAGAGTGATGAAAGGCAAGGATGTAGCAAAACTCAAAGTATCCCCATATATAAATCTGTCATTTTAACCATAGATTCGTGAGTTCATCAATTATAATAATGAGGCAAAAAATTAAAAATGAGGTATTTTAGAATACCTCTCTTCTTCTTTTTTCCTCTTCTTCTCTACCAAGTTTTGAACCTTGACCGTTGGGGATGTCAGAAACACTATCACCCACCAAGCGTCAAAGAAACTTGGTGATATCGAAGCTTGATTTTATAGAATTAACTTGGAGGTTGAGTAAAGTTTCAGTATGCATATATGATCCTCTGGAGCATTTTACTTAAAACATGTTCGATTTTAAAGTTAAAATCAAACTACTAGTTTTATGAAATTTGAAATCAAACTAAATCATAAAAAAGCAATTAAATTTAGTTTGAAACCACAACTTTTATAAACATTGTTGTCGTCAAACATCAAATAATATGCAATTATTTTACAAATAAGAATTGTTTAAATAATTATTTAGAACTAGTTCTACAATTATACAATAACATACTTGTAAGAGTACATGGTTAATAACTTAAAAATATATATGGAATACTAATATGTTACTTGAGTATCTATAACAAATAACAAATTATTTATATATATATAAATAGTCCAGTTCGATTTTAAATCAAACTATAATTATAAAATTACAAACAGAATCATAGATTATAGTTCACCTATCTTAAAAATCAAAATTAAACTGTGCATTTAAAAAGTTGAATTGAAAAGTGAGTAAAGACATCAATTTCTGGGTGGATAAATTGATGGCAGTTAGGGCTGTTCGTAAAACCGTCCGACCTGTCCAAACCGTCTAACCCAGTTCGGCCTGCCACTCTATGGTTGGTTTTGCTGCCTTTCATGGTTGGAAACAGGTGCCAAACAATGAAAAAATCAGGTTACGGAGCGGTCATTGAATTCAAAACGTTCCACGTGAATACGATTCGATCGACCAAAGATATATTACACTCTACTTTACACATGGTATAATTTTATTTGTTGGTGACTTATCACTAGTTGACTTATCACTTAAACCATAATTAATGCTCTGCCATCAGTCCACTCTTTCAAATAAAGAGTTTTCACCAACACACTAATCATTATTGAAAAAAAGCAGTGAATTTGGTCCAGTTTAAGATTAGATTGGATCGTGTTATTAGATTTATGGGAGTTCACAACGGTCCCGTTTTGATAATCCGAACCGTTCAATGTGTAGAACTCGTCGAGTACTATATGTCTGTAAAAAATCACGTTGATCGGATATCGATAGCTATGTGAACAAAACAGTTTTTCATCAACCGTTAATTTTTTCACCGTCCATTTTTTTTATACAAAACTGAATTGATCACGTAGCTATTGATATCCGATCAATGTGATTTTTTATATGTATGTAGTACTCGACGAGTTCTACACATTGAACGGTTCAGATTACCAAAACAAACCTAAAAAATAAATCCTATAGACCGAACTAGACGGATCCAGTCTTGATCTCAACTTGAGACAAGCTGGACCGTAGACAAAAACCCTTTCCTCTTCTCTTAATTACAGAAACCCTTTCCTCTTCTCTTAATTAATATCTCTCATCAATTTACTTTGATAAGAAATTCACTTCCATCAATCCACTCTCCCGATCAGAGAGATTCACTTCACCAAGACACCATATTATTATTACATACACAAAAACTCATTTCCTCTTCTGTTAATTAGCTAGCATATTACTCATGTTATGTATAAGTATAAATAAATAATTAAAAATTAGTTTTTCAATTAAAATAATAATATAAAATTTATTTGAAATATGTTATAAAAGTGATTTATAATTAATTAAATTTTATTAATTTTTATTAGAGTTACACTAAAAGAAGATTTTTATTCTAATGTCATTAATTGTATTTCCTAAGTTCTTAATAAAAATCTCCATGTCATAATTTAATTGGTAAAATTTAAATAATAAATTACAAAAATTTTATTTATAATAAAATATAAATACATTTCATTTTATAATTTTCGTAATTTTAATTTTAGTAATAAGTTATGTTATATTTTTAATATACTAATTTTTTCTTATTTTGTAAAACCTAAAAATTTGTTTACTTAAAATTGTTGTTATAACTCTTAAGTGAAAATAGATTAAAATTGACTTATGATGTTGGACTAAATATTAGAAGTGACCTGAAAGTTAGTTGACTGAATACTTATACCAATGTGACATTCACCTAGTCATTAAAAATTGTCTTGATTGTTTAAAATTATCTTTATCTGTAGTTTGAGGGTTCCAATATTAGATTAAATATTAAAAATGAGTCTAGAAAATTTAGTATGAGTCGATTTTTTTCCCCCAACAATTCTTGGTTTAAGCATATAATACATCTTATTTTAATAACTCAATATAATAATAATAAAAAAAAACAATAATCTTAATATTTATGGTGCTTTTTGTCAATCAATAAAAAATATTTATAAATATTAAGAGAATTACATTTGAACAAATTCTAATATAAATTTTTTACTTTAAAACTCTAAGACCTACACATTTTGTTTGATTCTATCTACATTACTAATCTTTGGAGGTTTAATGATTTTTTTTTTTTTTAATGGAATGTCAATTTGCTATAATATAGATATATAGATTGGAATATCGATGCATATAAAATTATTAAACATTAAGAAAAAAAATCTATGAAAGATGTAGATTAATTCCTATATTTTAGTAGTATCAAAATTCAAATTCAAATTCAAATTTATATTTTAGTTAACTTTCCTTCTCAATTTCTAAATTTAAATTTTTAAATAAATTAATTAACTTTCTTTTTAAAATGTGTAAATCAAGACATAAAAGTTATTTAAAATTTTAAATAGATTAACTAATTTTCTTTTTAATTTTAAATTTGTAAATGAATTAATTAACTTTCCATTTAAAATGTGTAAATCAAGGTATAGAAGCTATTTAAATTTTTAAATGAATTAATTAACTTTCCTTTTGAAATATGTAAATCAAAGGCATAAAAGCTATTTAAATAGAATAATTAACTTTCCTTTTAAATGGATTAATTATTATTTTTTAAGATTTTTTATAAAAATAATTTAACAATCCCATCAGTAATCATAGTGTATGAGAGAAGTTGAAAAGAGTGTTGCAGTAACTATGAGAGAAGTTAAAAAGGCTTGTAGATTGGGAGAAGTTAATAAATGCTGAGTTTTTTTTTTTTTAAATCAAAAAATTTAAAAATTAAAATTAGGATATTGGAGCTCCCACAAGACTTGTGAATTAGAAACTCCATTTTCCTTAGATAATACTAGCATATCACCCGTGCTATGCACGAGTTGTGTTTCACCACTGTCTTTTTTTTTTTTCTTCTTTTTTTATACTATATTAAAATTTAATATTTTGATATTAATCATATGTGTTGGACTTTTTAAGAAATTTATATGTGATGGACTTTTCAAGAATTTTTTTTCATACTTGTTCTTAATGCATTAAAATGTTATTATGAGAGATAATAATCATGTGTTGGATTTTTCAAGGAATTCATTTGTACTTCACAATTATTTCTATCTATGTGAATTGTGATTTTTAAATATCTTTTTTTTTTTTAAATGTCTTCTTTTTTTTATATTATATTAAAGTGTAATATTTTGATAATAATCATATGTATTGGACTTTCAAGAAATTCATATGTGTTGGAGTTTTCAAGGAATTTTTTTTTTTTATGATTGTTCTTAATGTATTAAAGTGTTATTATGATGGCTAATAATCGTAGTGTTGGGACTTTTCAAGGAATTCATATGTGTTGGACTTTTCAAATAATTTTTTTTTATACTTGAGGGTTTGGAGAAGTTAATAAATGCTAAGGTTTTTTTTTTAAAAAATAAAAAATTAGGAAATTTAGATTGGGATATTGAAACTCCCACATGACTTGGGGGTTAGAAACCCCATTTTTCTTAATATATAAATAGATAGAAAGATATATCTTTTTATTTATTTATTTATTTTTTGTGTGGTTTCTATTCGGGTATTTTTTTTTTCAATTTATTTAAGATGGAGTTGTGGGTATCTTTTTTTTTTTTTTTAATTTAATTTATCTGTGGTTTCTATTTGTTTTTAATTATTATTATTTAGGTAAGTTATGATATGAGTTAGATATGTTATAGACATGTGAGTTTTATTTATTTAAAGTTTATTTAGATAAACTTTAAAGATTTTTTTTTTTAGTTTTTTTTGTTATGTTATAATATAATATATAAAATATAGGTAGATATCTACAACTTTAATAAAAAAATATTATCTAATTTTTTGGGGAAGAGAAAATGAATGCAAGTTTTAATATTTTTTTTTTGAAAATTTGTGAGAGAGATTAGGAGGGAGTGATTATGAAATATTTTTGTTATTAAATAAATAAATCAGTCAATAGTTTTTTTAATCTATTTTGTAAATTAAAAATCAATAATTTTGGAAAATTGATTAATTTGTCCCATTAAGTGATTTAAAATTTTGATAGATATACATAATAAAAAATACATAATTTAAAATTTTGATAGATATACATAATTATATTATTAAATCATAATTTAAATTTAGATGTTATATCTTTTTGAGATCTATAGCTAAATTCTTATCTTTTTTTATTTTATTTTTGTGTGTAACCATAATGTATGAGAGAAATTGAAAAGGGTATTACAATAATTATGAGAGAAGTCAAAAGGAATTGTGGGTTGGGAGAAGTCAATAAATGCTAAGGTTTTTTTCTTTTTTTTTAAATCAAAAAATTAGAAAATTAGGATTAGGAGATTGGAGTTCCCACAAGCCTTGAGGTTAAAAACCCTCTTTTACTTAATATATAGTATAGACTAGCATATCACCCGTGTTATGCACAAATTGTGTTTACAATTATCTATATATGTGAATTGTGATTTTTAAATGTTTTTTTTTTCTTTAAATGTTTTCTTTTTTTCCTTTTTTATATTATATTAAAGTTTAATATTTTAATAATAATCATATGTGTTGGACTTTTCAAGGAATTAAATGTCTTTTTTTTTTATTATGTTATATTAAAGTTTAATATTTTGATAATAATCATATGTGTTGGACTTTTCAAGAAATTTTTTTTGTACTTGTTCTTAATGCATTAAAGTGTTATTATGAGGGATAATAATCACATGTGTTGGGACTTTTCAAGGAATTCATGTGTTGGATTTCAAAGAATTTTTTTTATGTTTGTTCTTAATGCATTAAAGTGTTATTATGAGGGTAAGACTTGGGAGTTGAGAGAAGTTAATAAATGCTAAGATTTTTTTTTTAATCAAAAAATCAAGAAATTTAGATTGGGAGATTAGAGCTCCCACAAAGCTTGGGACTAAAAACCCCCTTTTACTTAATATATACTAGCCTATCACATGTGCTATGCACGGGATGATTATAGATATTTATATTTGTTTTAGATTTTTTTAATATATAAATTATGTTTTTTAAGATTTTTTATAAAAATAATTTAACAATCTTATCACTAACGATAGTGTGTGGGAGAAGTTGAAAAGATACTGCAGTAACTATACACGAATTGTATCTATAATTAATTGCATGAGGGGATTTTAAATGCTGATCAAAGGATTTTGACTAAATCAATAAATGCATGCATGTGAAAAGACATGTGGATTGAAAAAAATTAATAAATGCTGAAAAGAGAATTTTGACCAAATCAATAAATGCTCAGTTTTTTTTTTTAAATAAAAAATTTAGAAAAATCTGATTAGGATATTGAAACTCTCACAGGTCTTGGGGGTTAAAAATCCCATTTTACTTAATATATATTATATATATATATATATATACATTTTGGCTATTTAATCAAATAAAAATTGTATGTTTGATTTTGGCTGATTTAGGTGACAAGGGGGAAAGTAAAAAAAATATTTTAACAGAAACGACCATTTGATAAATGAAAAAAAGAAAAAGAAAAAAGAAAGAGAGTTGCATTTTTGTGTTTATAATTATCTATATATGTGAATTGTGATTTTTAAATGTATTTTTTTTAAATGCCTTTTTTTTTTTCCACTTTTTATATTATATTAAAGTTTAATATTTTGATAATAATCATATGTGTTAGACTTTTCAAGGAATTAAATATCTTTTTTTTATTATATTATATTAAAGTTTAATATTTTGATAATAATCATATGTGTTGGATTTTTCAAGAAATTTTTTTTATGCTTGTTCTTAATGTATTAAAGTGTTATTATAAAGGATAATAATCATATGTGTTGGGACTTTTCAAGGAATTCATATGTGTTGGATTTCAAAAGTTTTTTTTTTTTTATATTTGTTCTTAATGCATTAAAGTGTTATCATGAAGGTAAGACTTGAGGGTTGGGAGAAGTTAGTAAATGCTAAGTTCTTTTTTTTTTTTTAAATCAAAAAAATAGGAAATTTAGGTTAGGAGATTGGAGCTCCCACAAGACTTGGGGTTAAAAACCCTTTTTACTTAATGTATAGTACTAGCATATCACCCGTGCTATGCACGAGATTAAATTTAAAAAAAAAAAAAAACATTCATAGTTATGACAAACATATTTTTAAATTGTTAGCATAAAATATATGTAATTTTAAAAGAAAATATTGACTTTGCATAATTAAAGTAATAAAAATAAGAATTTATTACATTTGTTCGAAATTCACTGAATAAGTAAAACAAAAAATAACTAAAATCTAAATTGTTGTGGGCCTTCCATTAGCATTCCTGCTTTGTCAACATGGTAGTTAGTATTATAATGAATGAACAACACATATATTATGTATTTATAAAATGTTATAAAGTAAAAATGTTATGCTTACATTTTTTTTTTTCCTTCTGAAAGGTATAGACATTCTTCAGTTGAAAATAATAATTGGTACATTATGTGACCCTAATTAGTACAATCCATTTTTTTTTTTCAAAAAACACAATGAGTTAAAAATCAAATCACAAATTAAGTGAATTGATAGTTAAAAAAATACAATAATTTTTTTTCAAAATACAATCTAATCATTATCAATAATTGGTATTTTAAAAATCAAATCCGAAAAAAAAATCAAATCAGATCACAAATATTTTTATGCTATCTAACTACAATCATATTTTTTTCATAAATAATTGTAAAGAAAAACCATTAAAATAGTAAATAAAAGATTAAATCATTTAAAAAAAGAACCGTTGAACAAACTACAATCACATCATATTTTTCCCATAATAAAAAAAATAAATAAATGAAAAAAAGAACCATTGACTAACTACAATCACATTAAAAAAAAAAAAAAACTATTGAACTAACTACAATCACATTTTTTTCTTTATGAGTGTTTATGTTTATCTAACTTCAATCATATTAAAAATAAAATTAAAATAGTAAATAAAAAGATTAAATAACATTAAAAAAAAAAAACCATGGAACTAACTACAACAATCATATTAAAAAAAAAGAGTTATTGAACAAACTACAATCACATCAAATTTTTTCCATAATAAAATAAGTAAATGAAAAAAAAGAACTATTAAACTAACTACAATCACATTAAAAAAAAAAAAAATCATTCAACTAATTATAATCACAAATTTTCTCTTTGTGAGGGTTTATATTTATCTAACTTCAATCATATTAAAAAATCAAATTATAATTTTTTATTCGCTAGACAAATTACAAATATTTTTATGCGCTATCTAACTACAATATTAAAACAATAAACAAAAAAAAAAGTCAAAAATGAGAAAACAAAAAGAAGACTTACTGTTTGCATACGTGATCACTGAAGTTGAAAGTGTAGAAGTGAGAAGTCAAGAAGGAGAAAACAAAAAGGAAACTTACTGTTTGCAATAGGTATATGAAAAGTTAAAAAGAGTGTGTGTATTGGAGAAGTTAAAAAGACTTGGAAAAATTTAATAAGTGCTAAGTTTTTTTTTTTCAAAAAAAATTAAAAAAATTAAGAAATTAAGGTTCAGATATTGGAACTCCCACAAAACTTGTGGGTTAGAGATAGATATAAAGAAATAGATAGATATAGATATAGATATAGATATTTATATTTGTTTTAAATTTTGTTGAATATACAAATTATTTGTTTTGAAAAAGGTACTGCAGTAATTATGAGAAAAGTAAAAAAGTCATGTGGGTTGAGAGAAGTTTAATAAATATGCTAAGACTAATTTTTTTTTTTTTTAAAACTAAAAAATTAGAAAATTAGGATTGGCATATTGAAGCTCCCACAGACTTTAAGGGTTAAAAATCTCTTTTTACTTAATATATAGTATAGATAGGGTATAGATTATAGATAATAATTTTTTCTCATTAATTTACTTTGATCATAGAAATGTCAATTCACCGGATACACTACATTACCAATACAAAGCCTTTTCCTCTTCCTTCAATTGATCTCTCTCTCTCTCTCTCTCTCTCTCTCTCTCTCTTATTACTTCAGTAAAAAATCAAACGTCTCTCATCACTTCTTTCTAACAGACTCTGTCTCTCCTTCATCTTACTATTTGTAATATCTCTTCCCATATTCATAATAGCTGAGCATGAGGCGATGAGATGTTGGCATTGACATGTTGGCTTGGACAATGGCGGTGAGATGGTGGTGTTATTGTTGTGCTCATTTCTCATAATTTGCTTATTCTCTTTTGCATCCCCTTCCATTCTGCCTTTGATGTCCCTTTCTTCAAATCCTAATCTTTGATCCAGTTGAAGAAGATAATGGAAAGCACTACCGACCGAACCCCGACCCATTTTTATGCAACCCGAAATCAATGGTTTTGAAGCAACAGAGGTCGATATCGATTGACATAATTTCTAAACCGAAGTGTTCGGTTCGGTTGACGGATGGTCGGGAAAACCGACCCGAACCGACCCGTCAACAACCTAATGGCAGTAATGCTTTGCCGTGAAAAGAAGTTGGCTCAAATTTTGTGGAATTCGGCAATTGTTGTGCGGCCGATGAGGGGTCTCATTTTAATAATTTAAATCAATCATTTTATAGGATATATTGAGTAGAATATATCTATAAAAAATAAGTTAATTGGATATTAATACCCTTTTGATAAAGGGTTAGAAGTATAAAGTGCATTTGTATCTAAAAAGATAAACGATAAATGTGATTTGAAGTATAAAACTGTAGGGCTGAACAAGAAGATCAAAAAATCTGTAAACCGAACTAGTCCAGATCAATATGGTAGGTTTGGTTTTGTTTTTTTAATTCATGCTTCGGTCTTGGTTTAGAAAATTAGAGAACCAGTCTCCACAAATCAGTTGCAGATTTAGGTTAATGATTCCAGATTTAAACAAAACCAGACCATATAACTTAAACCATATATGTTTATTTTCTAAATATTATATTTGTTTAAGTTAATGGTGGAACAATGTGCATGTTTATGTTTTGAAAGTTTATATTTCGAAAAATCATGACAGATTAATGTTGAACAATATTTGTTTAATGTTATGTTTTTGCTTAACTAGTGAATATTATGAGAGTAGTTTGTTTAATGTGTATGTTATTATTATTTTTATAATTTATGATAGGTTAATTTTTTATTTTAAAAGTGTTATATTATTTTTCTTGTGAATAGATTATGTGAAACAGTGGTTCCAAACTTAACTGTAACGTCTCGACTTTTATTACTCGAATAACATTACCATATTCCTTAAATGAGTCCGTTTCAATTAGGGGTGGTCGTGGTTCGGATTGGAGCGGTTTGCGGGTCGGTTTGGACCCGCCCGCACCTATGCGGTTTGAGGAAAAGTCAACCCGCAACCGCCCGCAGTGCGGTTTGTGTGAATAGGGTTCGCAGATGTGTGGACAGTTGCGGGTGGTTTGCGGATTGATTTTTTTTCTTTAAAAATTTATTTTTGAGCCTTTTTTTTCCCCCTATTTTGTAAATATTTATTTTGGACCCTTTTCCTTCCCATTTTCTAAAATGTTCCAACATTAATAATTAATGAATTAAAAAAACACCGATATCTAATATATACGACAGAAACATACTGAAGTAGTCACTCCCAATTAGTTTCCAGGAATAATGCTAAGGTTTAAAATCACAGAATCACAAGCCCCAAACTAGAAACTACATCATCAAATTTCCAACCACAGACAACTCAATATCACCTAAAAATCCGAAAAATGATAGTTTTACAACCCCTTCCGCATAGATCGGTCTAATATCACAATCATTCATTGAAAACTCAAAAATGATAAAACAATAACCTCCAAATCAATCTTCAACTTATAATTCAGCAAGTAAATATTGACAATTTACTCAGTCCAATTAACAATTTCACAGAAATCAGTAGATAACACACCAAAATATTCATTTCACACATGGGCAAAAACACAAAAAATTACCTTATTATATCTTGACAAAAATGGCACATTTCACTAACCAAAAAGAAAATATTCCTGAAAATCTTTCACACACAACTCTCTCTGTGTGTCTCTCTATGTATGTGTGTGTACATATATTTTAAGTGTAGACAAACATAATTCTTGATCACATCACAAACAAAACAAAAATATCTAGGATAGATCATAGATGAACGGCCTAGGTTTTAAAAAAAAAAAAAAATTGTATATTTTAAGTGCGGGTGGGTTTGTGGTGGGCGCTGTTCAAACCCGCAACCCGAAAACTTGCTATATTCCAATCCGCACCCTACCCAATTGTATTTGTGAAACTGCCATACATGTGCAGGTCAGGGCGGGTTGTGCGGGTCGGATAACGCTATGCCCAACCCTAATTTCAATAATGATAAATATGCTGAAGCAATGAAGAGATCAATAATTTACAATGTTCCCTCTCGTATACATGCAATGAATTACGATACACACCCGCAGACTTACATTATCAAATATAGATAAATGAAAATAAGCAAAGGGATTAACCCAATTTACAACACATTGGCATTCCGTCTATAATTATTAGGCCCCATGGTCAACAAATAAAAGACTTCAAGTCTTGTGCAAGTGTTCACTTTATACCTGAAAAATGATTAGCAACGCGTGATGAACACAAAGGTCCACTAGATATCCCAATAATCCCAAACAATAGCAACACATAAATAGCTATGATCATGAATGCTTCACTTATATACATATATAGGTAATGTGACATTTCATATTTCAAAATGTGGGGCCATATTTTTTGGGATGTCCACATGGCCAAGGTGGGTTGCCGAGTGTCATGTGGATGAACTAAGATGCCGAGATATGGTGCGACTATATCGGAATCTGAGATATTCGAGTAGAGGACAAGAGTCCTAGATGGTTTGAGGCTCTCTGTTTGGATAGAGATAAGACTCATAAGAGAGTTCATTCTAATTTGAATAAGAGGAGTCCGCGATATATGTTATCCTGGTAAGGGATAGAGTCCTATGAAGTGATACTTCTAAATGACGATAGCATTTCTGATTATAAAAGTAAGGCACCCTCATGGGTCTAAGGTATGCTTTTTGCTTGTGCATTGTTACTTGAATTGTTATCTTGTGAGATAAGTAGACTGACTTGATCGTTGGAGTGCCCCCAAGTGGACGAGCCACCGTGGTGTTTGTTGTCTTCTTGTGTGCAGGTGTTAGGCTTAATCTATTCTTCCTTGTGTTCTACAACTAATTCTCTTAGATCTCAGCTAGGAGTCCAGTTTGGTTGTGAGGTCAAAAATCAACACCCACAATTTGGCACTGTCTGTGGGAACTTAGTAAGAATAGATGGCCAACATTGGATAAGGAGAACAAGTCAGAGATGACCTAGTTAGTGAGGAGGAAGAGCATGCCGATCTCAGTGCTAGAGAAGGGGAGAAAGGCTACGATGAAGTGCACGAAGTGAATCCAGAGGCAAACAACACAGCCAAGGGCCATCATGGCCTGAGGAAGGGCAACAGAGGTAGATGAGAGCCTGATATCGAGGAATACAACAACAAAAGTGATTTCCAAGTATGGAAGGATCGATCCTTACGAAGGGACAATGAGGTCAAAGTGCTAGTAGACAAGTTGACCAATTAGCAGACAGTGGTAACTTTATGATGTTGAGCAAAGTGATGCAGCCGGTATTGCCAACACCGACTACGCCCCTGGTCGCTATGAGTGATGAGGTCCAGCTGGTAGGACAAACCATGGCACAAAATAATAGAAAAAGAGCCGTAAACTCACCACGACAGTCTCAGTAAGTTGGCATGGTGGAGCCACTAAGAGTGGAGCCTCTGAGAGTCGCGATATCCCAGATTAGAGGATCATGCTAGGTAAATGGGTAAGACCATCAAGGGGAGAGAATGATGGACCACAACAAGTCCAAGAGAACACATCCAAGCACAAGGCGTAATATGCCAAAGAGATTGAAGTCAGTGAACATCAGAGGAACAGGGCGATCAAAGGAAGATCTGCATGATTACCTTTAGAGAAAGAGGAACATGGCTGAAGTGACATCCGTAGCACAATTGAAGTCACCATTCTCGGTGGAGTTGGACATTTTGAAGCACCAAAGAGATTCAGCATGTTGAGGTTCTAGATATACGACGGCAAGTCCGATCTCAATTTTCATGTCGGCTTGTATTTAAAAAACATGTCCTTATAGAGTGGGAATGACTCGCTATTGTGCAAGGTGTTCCCTTCAACTTTGGGAGAGATAGTGTCTAATTGGCTCCTGAAGCTGCCAAAAGGGCCAGTCAAGAACTGGGAATGTTTGGCCGAGATGTTCATAGCCCAATTCAAGACCAAAAACATACAACCATTAAGAGTGGTGTAGACACCCCATTTTGACCGCTCTTAAGACTTGGGTGCCTCATGTTGAACACTCGATGATGAAATGTTACGCTGTGCAAATTGTTCAAATTCTTCAACTAAAGGCTTCGGTTTTCAAGCTTTAGAACCTAAACCTTGCACCCTTTTTGAACAGAAAACCTAATTTTTCTAGCCTGACCACCCAGAGACCTGTTGGCCAACAAGTGGCCGGTAGGCCATTTTTGGTTGGTTGGTTGGTTCGCCGGCCGTCCCTTTCCATGGCCGGCCGGCTATGTTTAGCGGCAGACAGATATTTTGCAGCCAGCCGTCCCCCCCATGTGCATGTCTTGCACTAGCTGGCTTATTGCATATATTTTCGACGTGAGATAGTGTTTTTCTATAAATAGATGACCACCCTTCTTGGTTTGGGGTTAGAAAATTTTGGCCAAAACCAAAAACTTATCCAACACACTTCCTCTCTCTCTCTCTCTCTCTCTCTCTCTCTCTCTCTCTCTCTCTCTCTCTCGCATTACACATAAACTATCCATACACTTCCTACACCAAAAACTTAAGGCCTTTTGTTGAGATTCTTGACCCTAAATTTCAGCTCTTGAGAGTGTTCACCTTGTGATTTGCTTAACCAAGAGTTCTTCTTTTGAAGAGGTATAACCTTTGCCATCTTTTGCCTTGTTTACACTACACTTTTCTTCTCTTTTTCTTGTCGTATATACACTGTTTTGGACTAGTTTTAAGGGCTGAAACTTCTGATTTAAAAGCTACCAAAGGTGGAGGGTTAACAACCCTTTCTTGAACCTTATCCCATAGCTTATATCCTTATTCATCCCACTTGTTTCTTTGCTTTTGGCCAGTATTTTTTAGAGTGTTTTTAAGCTTAAAAATGTGATTTTAAGTCATAAAAGAAGGAGGGGTTAGCCACCCTTTCTTTGGTTTGTTTATTAGGCTTCTTTCCTTCTATTTTGTTCAAGTTTTCTCCCATTTTCAAGCTGATTTTCAGCACTATTTTGTGCTATTTAGGAGCTGTTTAGTGTATTTATTTAATTTATTCTTTGAATACTATGCTTGTATTGTTGTAAGCCTTTATAGATTTGGTTGTTTAGGCCATAGACACTAATCTATTTGAGTTGATAGCTCTCTCTACATAGTTTTCATACATATAGTCTCACTTGTAAGTAATCACCTTTGCATAATCACTTCTGCAATCTCCCTCACTTCTTTGTTTTCTTTGATTAAGAGTTGTGTCCAACACTAGATTGTTGCTTAAAGCATAAGAAAGAGACTTTCCATGCTTAATGGTTGAATCTCTTCGGAGGTTCATTACCAAGACATTACATCTCTCTCATGCTAAGCATAACCTCTTGTTTGACACTACTTTTTATCGCTTTTTGCACTTAGTGGACGTAATTATCACTTTTGGACAAAATGAAGAAAAGATAAGGAAATGGAAAGGTAATATAAAAAAGGTAATAAAATTGAGTTGGGTTCAATCGACTGTTATATTGAACCCATTGCGTCTTGAATCATTACATATATTTTAGTGATGTTTAGTGATTCAAGAAGCAATGTCCACTCCTTTCCTTGAGGTAACTCCATGATAGGGAAGGGGTGTTGTTGGTCTTTTATTTCTTTTTATAAAGCTTTTGTTCTATCGGTTCTGAGATCATCACGCAACAAACGTGTGAATATTGATGATTTGTGAACCGAATCTACTACTCCCTTGATCATCTTCATGATAGGGAAGAGGAGAGAGGATAAACATCTCCTGGAAACACTCTGTTTTGCTCTGTTTTAGGTCTGTTACAGCAGGGTAATCCCTAAAAACAGTGGCCGGCCAGCCACTTTCTGCCCGGCCGACCACTTTCCAAGGCCGGCCGGCCACCCACATTTTTCTATACAAGTAGTTGTATTTTTGTGGTAGAATAGAGCAGAAACTGAGGCCAAAACAGAATAATTTTCTGACTGCAAACAGAACATAACAGAATCTGGCAGCAAACAAAGAGGTTTCTAGGAAGATGTTCTCAGTTGTGCACTTGTGGCTCTTCGCCTCCCATCCTTTAATTTAGTGCTTTAATATTAATATATTGTAATTAACTAGTTGGCTCCATTCGAATTTGTAATAATTAGTTATTTTAGTTAATTTTGGTGTTGTAATATTTAGTTTAATTAGGACATTCATTCAGACCCTCTTATATGAGAGCACGCTTGTAATATTGTGTATATCTTCCAACCTCCATCCTTTCTCCTTTTTATTTACTTGTTTACGATGTTTGCATGTAGTATTATATTTTGGTTTCATATCATTACCATGTGTAAATATCCATTTTTGCATACATTGAGTTCGGTTCATCATTCTAACATCCTTGTCATTTCCTACTTACTTGAATACGTGCACTATCGCATGCTTTGAGTTGAGCCATATGTCATGTTAATACACCGAACCTACTAGTTTCATTTTGCATGTGTTGCATTAATCACTTGCATATTAGGGCATGCATTTTTCTAACTATTATCTTCTATTTCGGCTTGCCTCGGTTGAGTACTAGGTGAGCATTTCTTGCTTTAGCAGATTGCATGTATGTTTGTGTTGCCATATCAATCATATTTACCATGAGGCTAAGTGCTTATTTGATATATCTCTTTGAATACCGGTGGATGAAGGCTATTTTGCTTAAATTGGGATGACTTTGATTGATGGACATATGAGTTTACTTTTTCAAGTAGCACATAACCAAAACTCTTTGCAAACAAACATGAAATCAAAGCATTCCAAAGTGGGTGACTTAGTCTATACTTGTGTGCCTTACATAGTAAGTTAGCATAATAATCGGAACAAGAGCATATAATATACATTAAAATCACATCATGATTAGTAGAGATCGATCTTTGATCGGGTGAGTGGGGTGCTCAATTCATGACCTTCCCCTCTCATACCTAAGTTCTCAAGCCGAGACACTTTGGTTATGACAGACAAGTGGCCTTTGGCATGAGTCATGGGTTTCCGAAATTTTTTAAAAATATTTAGGTGGCGACTTTGAAATTTGGCAATGCAGTCCATTTTTGGCATTTTTGATTGTTAATCGATTTTTCAAAGATTTGCCAGATTTGGATTCTCATTTGTTTAATCTATGTCACATTACACTTGTGAAACCAGATTTTGAACCACAAGAGTTCAAATTGTAGGGCTATCGTATTCGAGGAGACTAAATCCCTCCGAGGAGTACGAAAAGCAAGCTACAAGTGGACTTCTTGTTAGCTATGAAGATTGAAAATGATGAAAGCCTCAAGGCCTATGCCAAGAGATATTATGAGGTCTACAACCGAATTCCAGGATTTGACCAGGAGTTAGCAGTTGTTTCTTTCAAGAACGGCTTGGATAATGATTTCCCACTTTGGCAAGCTTTGGTGAAAACCCTCCCGAAACAATGGAAGACTTGATGGCGAGGATTGAAAAACATGCCAGAGCAAAGGAGGATAAGAGGTCGAAATGGGAAAGTATGACCAAGCAAGATAAGAGAAATAGCTCGCCCAAACAAAGTCAAAATGGGGCTGGCAATGACAATGGAGAGTCAAGGTTAAAGGCGATACAGGCAGTTAGCACTATCTTCAAGATCCCGATTTACAAGATTCTGGAGAGAATCAGGAACCAACTCTACTGCAAACCATAACAGAAGGTCCCAGGGGAGTTGATGAGAAGGTTCCATACTAAGTCATGCGCATACCATGATGAAATAAGGTATATAACTCAGGGATGTTGGGCTCTGAGCAACACTTAGAAGATCTTGTAAGATAGGGACATCTGCGGCATTTGATTGATGAGGAGAAGACAAGAGAAGAGCATGCCAAGTTGGCACAAACACCACCCCCGCTGCCCACTACTCATCGGGCTGAAGAACCTCAGGTCATTAATGTGGTCCATTTGAAGGTGAGCCCAAATGAGATCAAGAGGAAGACCTGGAGGATGAAACACCTACAACACGTGTTTCAAGTCCAACAGAAGAAACCTCAGACAGAAGAATGTCGGGGCCCAATGATTTCTTTTATAGATGAGGACTTGGAAGTTATCCAACATTCACACCACAACACACTGGAGGTGACCTTGATGATTAGAGGATATCGGGTGAGAAGAATATTGATAGATCAAGGCAGTTCTTGTGACATCATGTACGTCAAGTGCTACAAAGAACTCAGCCTTCATAGGGATGATTTAGAGCCTAGTGGTCGGATTTAATGGGACACTAACTTGGCCGCTGGAGTCAATGAGTTTGCATGTACAAACAAGAACCAAGACAGTAACAGCGGAGTTCACTGTGATAGATACTTCATCTCCATACAATGTGATCTTGGGAAGACCTTGGTTGCATATGATGAAGGCCATCCCTTTAACCCTACACCAACTATTGAGATTTCCAACCGAGTATGTCGTAGAGGAGGTCAGAAGAGACCAAGTCTTGGAAAAAGATTGCTCTATGGAAGTAATGAAGTACACCTACAATGTCCAAGATGTGAATGCTACAGAACTAGAAGATGAAGACCACGAGGTCTTGGAAGATGTCGTCAAAGAGACAGCTGACAAGAGTCAGGAACCATTAAGGAAGATTATGGAGAACGAAGAAGATGAATAAAGATTTTTCCTTCTCGGCTCTAGGTTAGCTGAGGAGGAGAAAAGGAAATTGGAAGATTTTTTGAGAGAGAACATGGAGGTGTTCGCAAGGACACCATATGAGATATCGGGGGTGGACCTTGAAATCATCTGTCACAAGTTGAATGTAGATAGATTGGCGAAACTAGTAATTCAGAGAGCAAGAAGATCTACCCTGGTCCATGTGGAAGTGGTAGAAGAAGATGTGGAAAAGTTGTTAGAAGCCCAAGCTATTCAAGAGGTCCATTACTCGACATGGTTGTCCAACACGGTTGTTGTCAAAAAGAAAAATGGGAAATGGAGGGTTTGCGTTGACTTCACGAGCCTAAATAAGGCATGTCCAAAAGATTGCTTCCCCTTACCTAAGATGGACCAGCTAGTGGACGCCACCTCAAGGCATGTCAGGATGAGCTTCTTGGACGTATATTGACACTACTATTAAATAGCGATGTATGGACCGAATGAGAAGAAGGCTACCTTTATCACTCCAAAGGGCGTCTACTACTATAGAGTCATGCCCTTTGAATTGAAGAATGCAGAGGCAACGTACTAGAGGCTGGTAACCATGATTTTTAAACATCTAAGTGGAAAGACAATGGAGGTATACAATGACGATATGGTCATGAAAAGTAAAAAAAAAAAATCATCGGATCACCAGGCTGACCCCAAGGAGGTGTTTGATATCTTGAAGGCATTTTGGCTTCAACTGAATGCCTCTAAGTGTGCTTTTGGGGTAGGGTCAGGTAAGTTTCTAGGATATCTAGTGACGAGAAGGGGGATCGAAGCAAGCCCTGATCAATCAAGGCTATACTTGATCTGAAGAGCTCGATAACAACGAAGGAAGTCCAAACTTTGATCGGCGAGGCAACAGTTCTGAACCGATTCATAAGCTGGAGTTCTGACAAGTGCAGACAATTCTTCGAGCTCTTGAAGAAAGCCACATACTTCATATGGACAAAATCCTCCAATTACAGGAGATGATTTGTTTTTATACTTGGTAGTCTCAGACCATGCAGTTGGTGTGGTGGTAGTCCGATAAGAAAAATGAGAACAAAAGATGGTCTACTACGTAAGCAAGACTTTGGTAAGTGTGAAGACAAGATACTTGTCTTTGGAAAAATTGGCGCTTGCCTTGGTTGTGACAACCCCGTTCTGCATTATGCTTCTATTTCCTTAATTGTGCATGTGCTTATGTGCTAAGTGTGAATTTGAGTGATTAATATGTTATTAATATGATCTTGACTTTATATTTGTTGATTGTAGAAATTTTTTTATGATTTCTGCTTTGATTTGAAAATTGAAGGCCTTAATGGCGTCAGAAATCAAAATTGATTAATTTAATGTGATCAACATAATTTTTGATCCTAATAGGAAGTTTGATTAAAATTTGATTCAGACTAAATTAATTAGATAAAGCTAATTAGAGCGAAGTGTAATTTGTTAATCTTAAGTCTTGATTAACACTCTAATCTAATCCTCAAGTATAAATATGTTGTAATTAAGAGCTTGAAGCCTTAATCATAAAATTGAGCTAAAAAATTTGAGATAGAGAGCTTAGAGAGAGAGAATTCAATCGTAGAGAGAGAAAGAGCTTGGATTTGAAGAATTTTTCTTAAGGATTGAAGAATTAGGAAGACAACTCATGAACTTGCTAAATTGAGCTCCATTGAAGACCCTAGGTAAGCTTTTGAACCCTAATTCATGAAGCTAAGTTATTTCATATGTGAATTCAAGAGAATTATGTGATTGAGTACAAGAATTAAGCTAAGATTGTTGAATTTAGAGACAATTCATACATGCATGCATAGTTTGGTTGAGTTTTACCATTTTTGAACATAATTATCTCATCCATGCTGAATTTGAAGGATGAATTGTACATGCATGCATGAATTACAAGATTTTGAAAGTGAATTGCATGTTTTTGAAGCTTTGGAGAAGAATTTGAAATTTAAAACCAGCATGCATGAAGATTCGAGTTTTATTTAAAGAATTCTTGAAGACTTGAGATTTGTTTTTTGAGAATTGACTTTGTATTCATGTTTTTGGAAGATTTTCTAAGTGTTTTCAAAGTTTTGTCAAGCCATTCAAGAAATTGATTTGAAAATACAAGCTTTGAAGCTTAACTTTATTCTGGAATTTCCAGAATTCTGTCTCACTGCTCCAGCGAACAATCTGTTGCTCGAGCACACATTGCATGCATTCAGTATTTTTTGCAAACATTTGCAGTTGGCTCGAGCAGCCGCCTTTTATTTTGAACCTTGGCTTGAGCGAACATTGAGCCTAGATTCGAACCATTCAGTACTTTTGCAGACCAAGTGGTTCACTTAAGCGACCAATGTTGTGCTCAAGTGAAGTGCTTTGTTTCAGCAAATTTTGAAAAGACATATTCTGATCAAATGTGCATTCTCATTCCTTTCTGAGCATTCTTAGGTATGAGTTGAACATCCTAAATTAATTAAAGGGTTAGAATGAAACCCAAGAGAATTGAATAAGTTAAAGAACCATTCGGTTAAGCAATGTAATTCAACATGTGTATGTTGATGTATTGTGTAGGATCATCTGCAAGGAGAAGTCAACAACTATAACTGTGAGTAATATCTTAGTAAAGATATTTTCTTACTTTATTTTCTGAATGTCTTTATGTGGTAAGCTTTTCCGAAATTGTGATTTTGCAAGTGTGAATGAGTTTCTCTCTATCTGATCAATATGATATATGTAAATATAATTCATGTGACACGAATGTGTATGATAGACCTAAGGTCGTTCTGTACGTTTGAATTAGACCCAAGGTTGTTCTGTGTAATTGAAATGGACCCAAGGTCATTCTACACATTTGATAAAATAAACACAAGGTCATTCTGAATATTTGATAAGTCTGATTATTTGATATGAGTTGGTCGAATGGTCATTATACAACTATAAATGATTGGACTCGAGGTCGTTCTATTACAATATGATCAATTCCATTCCATATATCTATTATACGTTAGACCTGAGGTCATTTTGTTATCTGTTGGACCCAAGGTCGTTCCGTGATGAATCACTTATGATATAGAGATGCTTATGTCATTTATTAGATCTCATTCACATAACCCCTTTACTCTGATGTTATTCATTGGGCGTTAGCTCACTCCATTTATATATATGTATGTAGGTGAGCAACAGGATGTGCAGCCCCAGCTTTAGTGAACCTGTGAAGGATACCAAGTTTTGTGAAGTTTGTTATGAGCACTTCATGAGCGAGGCTTTTGTTCTTTTGTCTTTTGAATTTCTATTTTCTTTTACTGGTCATGTTTGGCCTTGTATATGTACATAAGTTTTGGTTTGGTATGACAATGGCGTTTGAAAGATCTTGGACATGTGGGATCTTATTATGTTTGTATGAGTGTGAGTTATTAATGTATGAGAAGTTCTATTTATGCCATTTATGGATAGCTCATTGGACAAAATGTGAATATTTCTGCTTTCGCTTCTGGCCCCATATGATTAATTATGATTTGATTTCTGTCTGAGGTTGTAGGTAATCTCATGATTACTGGTCGGTTATGATCCAAACCTCTATGGGTGGGTTCGGGTCATGACAGAGTGGTATCAAAGCATGAGTTAATAACTCACACACTTGTCTAACTGAGCAATAAGGTGTCTAGAAAATATTTAAGGTGCTTTCATCTGATAAGAATCTATCTGTGTGCATTAAGAACATGTGAATATTTCGAACATGAACTGTTGTGTCTATATGTATATATGTGTAATTTTTGTGTCTATTATAATGAAAGTTTATATAGGTAATGGTGAGAACAAGGGTTGATGAGATAGAAGAGTCGACTACGGCCCAACTAGATAGAATGGAAAGAATGATCGTTAAGGCAACAACAGTAACGACCATCTCCACCTTAGCCAATGACAGTACCGCTTATGAAAGACTATCAAACTGATGACCGTACAATCGCATTGACTAAAGAATTTAAGGAAATGAAACCGCCATTGTTCCATGGGGGAATAGGCCATTTAAAAGCTGAAGCTTGGATCCTTGGAATATAGAAGTTATCTGAGTTATTTCCGTGTGCAAAGGGTTCAATTGGATGCATTCACTCTAGAAGATGAGGTAAGAAGGTAGAGGATGCTAATCCGAGAAGACGATAAGGGGATTGATTGGGCACGATTCCTCGAAATATTTTATGAGAAATATTTTCCACAGTGCGACCGAAAAGTGTCTGAGTTTGAGGGACTTAAGCAAGGTAATATGACAGTGGCCGAGTATGAAGCAAAGTTTACTGAGTTGGCTAAATTTGCACTACACATGGTCGACATCGATTATAAAAGGGCGAGGAAGTTTGAGGGTGGACTTCGAAATACAAGTTTAGAAAAAGTAAATGTCTTGAAACTGCCAAAGTATATAGATGTTCTTGACCAAGCTCTAATGTCTGAGGTAAATTTGGCATCCTATAATTGACCATTTGAATGGAGAGGAAAAATGCATGGTTCTTATTCGAATAAAGGATCATCGTATTCAAAAAAGCAAAATCGGGGAGCATCTAGTACCTCAAATTCAACAAGAGATTCTGCACCAACCTGTATTGTGTGTAGCAAGAAACATCAGGGAGTTTGTTATCATACATCTAGGGCATGTTTTAGATGTGGAAAGAGGTGGAAGGCAATAGCTAAAATGAACAAAGAGGTGGAAGGCCAGTAGCTAGTTTGACTGGATCTATCCTAATGCTAGGAAACGTTGCAAGACCCACGGCCACAAGAGACACACTGGGGCAAGGGAGACTTTTTGCACTCGTCCCAGGCGATACACAAAATACTGAAGCTGTTATCTAGGGTATCCTCTCTATTTATAACCAAGATACTTATGTGCTAGTTGATTCGGGTTCAACACATTCCTTTGTATTTACTACATTTGTATCTACATTGAATAAACCCATGGAATCATTGCCATAGCTGTTGTGTGCATCTGCTTCATCTAGGGAATCTATTCTGTTTTCATCTATATACCATGCTTGTGAAATACTTGTTGGGAATGATATGTTATTTGTAGATTTGTTGCCTTTTGATATTAGGCATTTTGATGTGATTCTGGGAATGGATTGGTTGTCTAAATATTGTGCTACCATTGATTGTGTAACGAAACGAGTTTTGTTTAGACCTTCAGGACTTGATGAATTTGTATTTGTGGGTAATGGCGTAATATCTTCACCTTATCTGATTTTCGGCGATGAAAATATGCAAACTACTTAAGAACGGATGTCAAGGTCATTTGTGTAGTGTTTTGACTGATCAGCCTATGAATGTTATGTTAGATGATATTCGTATTGTTAGTGAATTTCCAAATGTGTTTCTAGAGGAACTACCATGGGAATTAGTTGTCAGGGAGATTGAATTCACTATTGAGGTTGTACTAGGTATCCAACCTATTTCAAAAACTCCTTATAGAATGTCAACTGCTAAAATGAAAAAATTGAAAGAACAGTTGTAGGATTTGCTTGACAAGGGTTTTATTTGACCGAGTACATTGCCCTGGGATGCGCCAGTTTTATTTGTGAAAAAGAAGAATGGAACCTTACATTTATGTATCGATTACTAGGAGTTGAATAAGGTAACGATCAAGAATGAATACCCTCTGCCTCATATTGATGACCTGCTTGATCAGTTATAGGGTTCACAAGTGTTTTTAAGGATTGATTTGAGGTCCAGGTATCATCAATTGAAGGTGAAAGCTGAGAATGTTGAGAAAACTGCAATTTGAACAGGTGTGGACATTACGAATTTGTGGTTATGGCTTTTGGGGTTACAAATGCACCTGCAACATTTGTGGACATTATGAACTGAATTTTTAAATCCTACCTTGATAAATTTGTAGTAGTATTTGTTGATGATATCTTGATTTATTCAAAAAGTAGAGAAGAAATTATATGCAAAACTGAAAAAAGTGTGAATTTTGGTTAGATGAAATTGTATTTCTAGGGCATGTGATTAACAAATTTGGGATTTCAGTAGACTCGCAAAAGATTGAGGCAGTTATGAATTGGCCTACATCGATGAATGTGACAGAAGTCTGAAGCTTTATGGGATTGGCTGGGTATTATAGAAGATTTGTGAAATATTTTTCAAAAATAGCTATACCACTTACCCAACTTACTCGAAAGGGACAACTGTTTGAATGGACAGATGAAAAGGAATCTTCATTCCAAGAACTGAAAACAAGACTAACTACAGCACCGATTTTGACATTGCCCTCAAGTATATAAAATTTTGTAATTTATAGTGATGCTTTTTACAAGGGTTTGGGTTGTGTTTTGATTCAGAATGGTAAAGTGATAGCCTATGCGTCTTGACAACTAAAATCTCATGAAAGAAACTGTCTGATTCATGACTTAGAATTGGCCATAATTATGTTTGCATTGAAGATTTGGCGCCACTATCTGTATGGAGCAAAAATGTGAGGTCTATACTGATCACAAGAGTCTGAAGTAATTTTTCACTTAGAAGAAACTGCATATGTGACAGAGAAGATGGCTCGAGTTGATTAAAGACTATGATCTTCAGATTCAGTATCATCTGGGCAAAGCTAATATTGTAGCCAATGCTTTGTGTAGAAATTCAACGGGGAACATGGCATGTTTCCTGACTGAACAGAAAGAGATATTGCAAGACTTAGAAATATCTGAGATTGAAATACTGTTACATGATTAGGGCGGGTTGATAGCCATTATTTTAGCTCAACCGACAAACATTGATGATATTAAACAAAGGCAAAGAGAGGATGAGTTCCTCAAGAATGTGATTGATGAATTTGAATCGAATCCGAAATCGGGGTTCTGTGTTGAAAATGAAGTGTTGAAATTTCAAGGAAGATTGTGTGTCCTTAACACTCTTGACATGAAGAAGAGAATTTTGGAGGAAGCTCATAAGTCTAAATTTGCAATGCATCCAGGCAACAACAAAACGTATTGGGATTTGAAGCAAAGTTATTGGTGGCCTAGCATGAAGAAGGAAATTACAGAATATGTGTCTAAGTGCCTTCAGTGTCAGCAAGTCAAAGTTGAACATCAAAAGCCAACGGGATTATTTTAGCCTCTTTCCATTTCGAAATGGAAATGGGAGCACATAACTATGGACTTCATTGTTGGTCTAACTCAAACACTGAGAGATATGAACTCTATCTACGTTATTGTAGATAGGTTGACTAAATCTGCCTATTTTCTACCTGTAAGAACCAGTTATGATGCTTATAGATTGGCTATAATTTACATTGATGAAATTATTCGGTTACATGGAGTATCGATATCCATTGTTTCGGATAGAGACCAAAAATTTGTGTATAGATTTTGGAAAAGTCTTCAAAGAGCAATGGGAATAGAATTAAGGTTTAGTACTACTACATTCCATCAGCAAACTGATGGGCAATCAGAAAGAACTATTCAGACTTTAGAGGATATGCTCTGAATGTGTGCTCTAGACTTTCAAGGGAGTTGGAAAACTTATTTGCCACTGGCAGAATTTGCATACAATAATAGTTTCCACTCTAGCATTGGCATGGCACCATACGAAGCCATGTATAGTAGGAAATGTAGGTCTCCGATATGTTGGGCCGAAGTTAGAAATAGGGTCTTACTTGGACTCGAGATTATGCAAGCAACCACTGAAAAGATTAAAGTCATTCAGCAAAGGCTCAAAACAGTACAAAGTTGACAAAAGAGTTATGCGGATCATAAGAGAAGGGCTCTTGAGTATGAAACAGGTGACCATGTGTTTATAAGAGTAATTCCGATGAAGGGACAATCGAGGTTTGGCGAGAAAGGCAAATTAGCATCTCGATACATTAGGCCGTTTTAGATCCTGAAAAGGCTTAGCCCAGTTGCGTACTCAGTTGCTTTATGTAGACACCCCATTTTTGACCATCCTTAAGACTTGGACATCATCGTTTGAACACCCGATGATTTCACATGTTAGTGTTCGTTTTGAGTCTCTGAAGGTCTCGGCTGAGTGCCTTGCCTTGGAGCCTCTCAACTTGTCTATTTTGTGCTTGGTTGTGGACCAAGAGCTTGTTGCTTTGAATTTGGAGGAGAGGGTGGCTTGTCGGCCATCCCCAATGTCCATCGGCCATGGCTTGTGCCTGCCGGCCATCAGTGGTAGCCGGTCGTCCACACTGATGGCCGGTCGGCTACATTTGTGGCCGGTCGGCCACTAATGATGGCCAATGGCCATTTTTCTCCTTTTTCAGATATTTATTTGCCAGCTGTGCCAACTGTTGATCACTGATGCTCATCTCCATACACGTGTATGGAAGGATGAAGGCAAGCTTTTGGCTTGTTTTTCTATATAATGCAGGGTCTCTCCCCCATTTTGAGGGTTACAAAAATTTGTGAGCAAATTTCCTCTCTCTCTCTCTCTAGAATCCTCTCTCTCTTCCTATTTTGTGCTTGAAAGTGAGAATTCTCTATATATTTTCACTATGACCCTTGACCAAACACCTTCACCTTGGAGCTGAGGTTCTTGGAGGTCTTATTTGAGTTCTTAAGGCTAGTTTTAGCTCAGAATTATTGCTGTTTGTTGCTGTGCTTCAAAGCAAAAAGGAGAATTCTAGGGAAAGGGTAGCCGACCGGCCACCAGTGGTGGCCAACAGCCACAAACAGTGGCCGACCGGCCAATAGTAGTGGCCGATAGCCACCTATGGTAGCCGACCGGCCATCAGTGGAAAAGTTGTTCAAAATGTTCCTGTGGTGGAGCAGAAGCAGTCTGAAAATTGGTGTAATGTTCAGAGATCAGAGCAAAGAGCAAACAGAGGCATCCAAAGGCAAGGCAGTGGATTTTCGGGAGGATCGACCGAGTATGCATGCGTTCCTCGCCCGTGAGGCCACTTTATTGCTTCATTAACTAGTTGTAACTAATTAATACATGTGTTGTAATTAATTAGTTTAATCTGTTTTGTAATATTTTAATTAGCTTAGCATAGCTAGTTATTCATTGTGTTGTAATAATTAATTAGCTAGAATAGTTAATTAGTTGGTTTGTAATAATTAGCTGGTTTGTAATAATTAGCTTAGCTTAGTGTAGCTTAGCTTATTTATTTGGACCCTCCTTCGAGAGGGTGCAATGTTGTAATAAGCGTGCGTGTGTGTGTGCATGTTTTCCAACCCCACTTCTTTCCCCCTTTTACTTAATCGCTTTCCATGGTTAGTTTAGGGCACGTTTAGATTAGCATACCTTATGCTTTGCATGTTTGCATCATTCATTTGTTTTGCATGCACCGGGCTCGGTGCATCATTCAAACTGCATCGTATTTCAATACCTCTTTGAATACGTGTATCAAATTGTTGCATTCATATGCCATCTTAGATAGCCGAGCCTATTAATTGCATATTGCATATGTTGCATTAGACATCTTGTATAGTTAGGATCATGTATATTTCTAACTAGCTTTTGTTTTGGCTCAGAGTACACTGTAAGTTTTACGCTTTAGCATACTTGCATGAGTGTGAGTGTTGCCATGATAGCATGCTTGCCATGAGGCTATGTACTTATTTGTTAAAACTGCATGAATGCCTGTGGATGAAGGCTTGATTTCTTGGATTGGAACAATTCGATGATTGTGAGTTTTAAGCCCACTTTGCAAAGTGGCAAATCATGTTTTAAAGCCCACTTGAGGGTGAAAAATCCGCGCTTTAGCCCATTTGCGAGTGGCACTTTCAAACCATTTTCAAAAACAAACATGAGTCAGGGTTTCCTAAATTTCCTAAAAAAAATAAAATATTTAGGTGACGACTCTGTAATCTGGCAAAGCAGTCCAGTTTGGCATTATTTGATTTAAAATTTGATTTTCCAAAATGATTTGCCGGATTGGACTCTTTGGTGTTTATCAGTCTCACATTGCACTTTGTGAGATTAGATTCAGAACCGTGACAGGAGTCCGAACTGTAGAAGACCAATTCGCGCCTCTCCGAAAGGGGGGTGCACGAAGTAAGTCGGGTCTACAGTTTCTGGCAACTCGGCTGGGGATTTAGAGAACTTGACTTGAACTCATGATATGTGGTTTTATCTACATTTGTGTGTTTCTTTGCATTGCATTTGCATAGGTGCGCCTAAGTCACAGTGTTTGCCATCTGCTAGTCCTGAATGGTTTGCTGGAGGCTCGCTTGGAAAAGCGTGCCGTAAGGCTGACCGGTTACGGGCTCTGCCATGATGGGAACACAAACCTTGGATCTGGACTACCGCTGTACCGTTTGATCCTCCTTTCACTTCTCGGTGCTAGGAGCGAGAGGTATATTAGGTGGTCTTGCCGAGGCACCCTTTTTGACCAATTGGCCTAGTTGCATATCGAAATCAATAGAGACTGTTCCAAACTAGGATAGGTTGCTCACCTAAATGCAGGATTGTTTGAAACCGCATGCGTGCGTAGCAAATCCCTAGTTCCTGACGAAAATAGGACAGGGAAACCTTACCCCACCATAGGGGTGTTTTGGCTCTCACTTGTTTGATACGTGCTGTTAGGGTGTGTTTCTACAGGAATGTATGTATCAGTTGCAAGTATCAGTTGGAAGTCTGGGAATCAGTTTGAGAATATCAGTTTTGAGGCAGAAATTTGGAGCAGAAATCAGTATTTGAGTACAGATTGTCCAGCTTATGATTTCAACTGTGTGTTGTCTCTATCTAAGCCGAGGTGCTATGCGTTTGCTGATTGTTGTTTTCTTTTTGCTTTATTTTTCTTTTTGCAAGGCAGTATTTCACAATTGCTTCCGACGAGGCAGATCCCCCCTGAGCGCTCTGGACCAGAGTCAGGAGGATTTACCGATCTGAGGATCTTATTGGAGGACGACCAGTGTTCACTTCACTACCCCCGGTTACGAGACGGAGGACAGTCTGGCACAGATCACCGGTTCAGCAGTCGTTAATTCAGTGGTCACTATCTGCTTCACTTGTTCGCAATCGGGCCTAGTTTTCTGCTTCCACCTCAGAAAGGGAATATACACCGGTTTTGACAGATTAGCACCCCTCAGTCAGTATGGAGGATATGATGCATCAACTTCAACAGTCTATCAAGGCCATGCAGCGGGATGCTGTTCGCCAAGCGGAAGTTACCACTCACCAAATAGAGGTTGTAGGCCAGCAGGCTGAATTGATTTCCAAGCTTCAACAACAGTAGCAACCACAACAAGTAGCAGCTTCTACTTCGCACCCACCCCCACCTAGGGTTCCAATACCCGGGGATATAGCTAATGTCCAGAAGAATACAGACATTCCAGCAGGGCCAGTCCCACCTCAGACTTCCAAAGCACCGGCCTACCCAACAGACACAACGTTCGAGTTTGAGGTTGATCCTATTGCTTTGAAAGTAAGCAAACTTGAGAAGCTGTTCAAATGAGCTTAGGGAGTCAACTCGATCCCAGACATAGAGGATGGCTACACAGATTCGACGGTGACAATGCCGGATAGATTTAAAATGCCTCACATAGACCGCTTCGACGGTTTAGGTGATCCTATGGTCCACCTGAGGCTATTTTCAGATATTCTGCGGCCGATGGGCTTGACTAGATTGTAGAAGCTATCCCTCTTTGGCCGGACCCTATCGGGTATTGCGGCTATCTGGTATGCCAAACTGGAGGATTCCGTGAAAAGGAGCTGGAAAGAAATGGCCGAGGCCTTCATTGCCCAATATTCGTATAATACTCAAATCGAGGTCACAACTCGTGATCTCGAGGCAACTAGACAAGAGCCGAAGGAGGGCTTCTCCAACTTCGTCACTAGGTGGAGGGCCAAGGCCTCCATGATGACAACCAGGCCAGCTGAGAAAGACCAGATAAGAATGGTCATCCGTAATCTGTAACCAAAGTTGCTGCAGAAGATGATTGTCTTACCCCTCCCTACCTTTGCTGATCTTCATGAGATAGGGGTACAGATCGAGGATGCGATGAAACTGGGTCTGATTGACCATGAAAAGGAGTAGCCCAAGAGGGCTTTTACACATAGTTCAAATGCGGCTACGAGTAGCAACGCAGCTGCGAGCACCTCTGACGTTGGTATGGTCACTACCACACCAAAAACAGCTACATCATTTACCGGCACATCTGGAGCCACCCCACAACCTGCAAAGTACCCACCTTGAGGCCAGAGGGTTTTCACCCCACTTTACATGTCTTTGTCTACAACCTTGAGGGTCCTGATTAGAAAAGGGCATCTGAAGCCCTTGGAACCACGCCCATTGCCAAATCCCCTCCCTCCTAGACACAACCCGACCAAGTATTGTGCCTTTTATCAGCAGCATGGGCATGATGATGAGATTCAAGACCTCATTGACAACAAAGTGATAACGCCTCCTGAGATGCCAAACGTCACTACAAATCCCCTCTCACCACATAACCAACCCCCTCTACCCAGGCAAGTAAACTTGATCCAAACAATGGCTATCCCATACGACCCCAGCATATACATCACTCCGTCCCACCTACCTAAGCCGACATTGTTCATCCCAGAAAGCACAGACTTGTGCATGATGAGCACGTCCACATCCCAACCTGAACCCGTGGTGGTGGCTGTGATAGAAGAGGGTATGCCTGAGGGCTCTGTGAGCTTAACTGAAGAAGAGTACAACCCTTGCCGCTTTATTGCGCCAGCTGGTCAAGCCAGACCGAGGGTGGAATTGCTGAAGGGAACTGAGGTTAATGTAGTCCGGGAGAACGGGCCAAGCCAGGGGCTGGATGATTTAGCTGAGCTTGAGGAGGACATTGCTAATCTACAATTTTTTGACGAGCAGGATCCGGGGGATGTGCGCATCAACTGGTTTGACCTGAATGGATCAACGGATAATACAGGGTGGCTTAGTGATGAGCCAGATATTGATGAGGGGTCTCAACCAAAACAGGAACAGGCGGAAACAGGAACATCTGTAATGGCCGGAACGGTCGACAACTAGGGGAAGTTGCTGGAGAGCACCGGTATAAAGAATTTTGCTCAAGAATTGGGTAGCTTGTGTACAACTAATACAGAACAGGAGGCCGCGCTGAAGCGGTTCGACCAGGAAAGAATTAAGACTGATTAGAGGGCTAGAAAAGCCAAAGCCCCCGCGGGGACTGAATGTGTTGTGAACAGAGGAACAATTATAGTGGAACTGGACAGTTGTTTGTCGGTTACCGAGGGAATGTAGTGGGAAGACAATGATTTGCGTCTTGCCCATACCGATGAGGACTGCGGACAGAATCTGCCAAATGATATGTGGTATACTGAGGAAGTCGATCACATGACTCGGAGTGGGCGGTACTTTAAGCCCCCACACCTTGACCAACCGGAAGCATCAGGAAAAGACAAGGAAGCAGAGAAACAGAAAGAGAAACTATTAGAGGAGGAAGCTATACTGAAGCAGCTGAAGAAGATTCAAGCAGACATCTCCATCTAGGGATTGCTCATGGCCTCACGGGTGCATGGACGAGCCGTCCTATCAGCAATGGATAAGGCTAAGCTCTTTATTGACACAACCCTCGAATAGTTAGTGGGACTGGTGTCCCCGGGTGGCGCTTCACCGACTTTGACATTCAGAGATAAAGAATTACCGCCTGAGGGCTTTGAGCACAACAAGCCACTGTACATCTCTGTGGAGTGTAAAGAGAAGTGGATACTAGTTGTCTTGGTTGATACAGGATCTGCAATTAATGTGTGCCCATCGCGTACGGCCTATGCCATTGGTTTGAAGCCGGCAAATTTCACACCAACAGCCCAGGTGATTCAGGCTTATGACAATACAAGTCGGGAAGTGATGGGGACAGTGCAGATCAGAACTCAGGTTGGCCCGGCACAACAGGACATTGAATTCCATGTTCTGGACGTTCCAGCAACCTTTAATTTACTCCTTGGACGACTGTGGCTGCACCAAGTAAGAGCTGTCTCTTCCACTCTGCATTAGATGCTGAAGTACCCCAATGGGAAGGGGGTAGCTATTGTTTTTTGGAATTCTTCCATACATCCGCCACTGGAGGTTACTACGCCGGTCTGGAAATTGCACACGGCGAGGAGGATGTCTTCTTGTTTGGGTTCACCTTGGCCAAGGCTCGAGTAGTGGAAGATATTCTAGCTGTTCACGAGGGACTATATGTCAGTGCGCAATTTGTTTACCTCATGAATAAGCTTCAACATGTACTCGGAATGGGATTGGAAAGGAGCGGCCGGAAGGGCATCGTTGCATTGGTCAAAGTGCCACACAACCCTTATACCTTTGGTTTAGGTTACACGCCTACCAAAGAGGATTGGGTAAGAAAGGGAAAGGAGATGGCAGGAAGAGCCAAGGCTAAACATGCTGGGAACACTATGAGTTGGTCCATAGACCTATTCAAGGAACCCTGAACGGCCGCTTTGTCCGAGAGGGAGAAGATTTCCCATTTTTTGGCTTTCCTGAGCTGTGGCTGAATTTAGAGAAGTGGCGTTTGCTTGACTTCGAGATCTTTTTCGACCTATAGTTGCAAGGGGATAAAGTTACAGAAGAGCAGACTGACCTACCAGCTGAGGTTGAACAGTGCAAAGATGATGAGTCTGATGGCATAGAACTTGAGATGGGGGCAGCGCTGGCTTGTCTCCTCTCAGATCCTCATATCACACCGGAGAGCTCGGGGGGTGACTTCTTTGTTTCCATGATTGGAGATCAAATGGCTGTGGGCCCTTCTTCTGGCATTCTGGATACATCTATCGCACCCTCCCTCATTTGGTAGTACGAGGAAGGCATTCTATCTAGCAGTTCTAGGTCAGGTAGTGAACCGGAATCTGATTCCACAGAGTCTGTGGAGTCGGAATCAGATTCTTGTTCTTCTGAGTCAGAGTCCGATATTCCTGGGGTTGATAACCCGGATGCCATTGTTTTGTCCAGGTCGTCTTTTCCCTTTTCTTTTGAGTCGGTTGTAACATAGGAATTGGATGAACTGGAAGTTATGAATGAGAATGGTACCACTGCTATTTTTGAGTACTTTTCTGTGGCACTCGTTTATTGCATTAATTAGGACTTTCAAAACTTTGATAAAAACGACGAGGAAGAAATCCCTCCGATTTTGAAACATTTGATTGATCGAGAGGAAGTGAGGTTTGTAAAACCTTTGGTTCATGAAATCACTTCAATTAATGTTGGTATTGAGAAGGATCCGCGTCTGGTGCAGATCGGGTCCACGTTGTCTTCGGAGGAACGTGAGCGCTTAGTCGCTTTATTAAAAGATTTCAAAGATGTTTTCGTGTGGTCCTACGAAGATATGCTTGGAATCGATCCTGAGATTTTACAGCACTGGATCCCTCTTGACCCTGAGGCCCGACTCGTTAAGCAGAAGCTTTGGAGAATACGCCCGGATTGTGCTATGAAAATCAAGGAAGAGGTCACCAAGCAAATAGATGCAGGGTTCCTGTTAGTATCTGAGTATCCTACTTGGTTGGCCAACATTGTTCCGGTGCCGAAGAAAGACGGCAGAATTCGGGTGTGTGTGGATTTCAGAGATCTGAACAAAGCTAGTCCAAAGGACGACTTTTCTCTACCGCATATTGACGAATTGGTGGACTTCACCGCAGGGCATGCGTTGCTCTCCTTTAAGGATGGGTTTTCCGGGTACAACTAGATCTTGATGGCACCCGAGGATAGGGAGAAGATTGCCTTCACCACGCCGTGGGGAACCTACTGCTATAGGGTGATGCCGTTCGGTTTGAAGAATGCTGGGGCTACTTATCAATGGGCTGCGACCACGATCCTACACGATATGATCCACAAAGAGGCAGAGGTGTACGTGAATGATATGATTGTCAAGTCCAAGGAAAGAGAGGGCCACTACACCGCCTTGAAGAAGGTTTTCCAACGGATCAGAGAGTATCGGTTGTGACTGAATCCTCAGAAATGTACTTTTGGCATCACAGCAAGGAAAATGCTGGGGTTCTTGATTACACAAAGCGGCATTGAGGTAGATCCTTCCAAGATCAAGGCCATCTTAGAAAGGCCACCACCAAGGACTGAAAAGGAGGTGCGCGGCTTTCTAGAAAAAGTGCAATTCATAAGACGGTTTATTGCAAAATTAACCTTGACTTGTGAACCACTATTTGGTCTCCTGAAGAAAGGAAAGAAATTCTAGTGGGATGACCGATGCCAAGTTGCTTTCGAGCAGATCAAGCAGTATCTACAAAACCCACTCGTGTTGTCACTGCCAGAACCGGGGAAGCCGTTGATTTTGTATCTGTCAGTAACCGACATGACTATGGGCTGCATGCTTGCACAGGAATCTGAGGATAAAGTGGAGAAGGTTATCTATTACCTGAGCAAGAAGATGTTGAAATATGAGACCCGTTACACTCCGCTCGAGAAGGCTTACTTAGCCTTGGTATGGGCTACCAGGAAGTTGAGGCACTACCTGTTAGCTCACTCTGTAATTCTGGTTTCGAGATTGGATCCCATCAAATATCTCTTCGAGAAACCGGCACTTACGGGTAGGCTAGCCCGTTGGTTGCTTCTTCTCTCTGAATTCGATTTGAAGTACATGACACCTAAGTCTGTGAAAGGAAGAGCGGTAGCAAAGTTCCTAGCAGATCACCCAGTGGAGGGAGATGAAGCAATAGAGTATCTCTTCCCAGATGAGGCCATTCTGCAGGTCGAAGAAGAGATTTGGTCTATGTACTTTGACAGAGCATATAATTAGTACGGGTATGGGATAGGGGTGTTGCTGATAGCGCTTGACAATTCCCACATACCTTTAGTTTTCAAACTCCGATTCAAGGTATCAAACAACGAAACAGAATACGAGGCATGTATCACTGGCTTGGAAGCCGCCCTGGAACTAGGGGCAAAAAGGTTGGACGTCATTGGGGACTCGAACCTGGTTGTGTCTTAAGCAAAAGGAGACTGGAAGGTTAAAGAAGAAAGGATGACAATCTATTACCAAACTCTGGACATTCTAATTCCCAGGTTTGAGAAGTTAACCTTCACGCATCTGTTAAGAGAGAACAACAGGTTCGCTGACGCTTTATCAACTCTATCTTCCATGATAGACATCCCTTTGGGAGTCCGAATGCGTCCAATCATTATTGAACAGAGGTATGTGCTGACCTATGAGCTGATTGCTGCGATAGATGAAGTACAAGATCAGAACCCCTGGTACTTTGACATCTGGAACTTCTTGGAAAAGGAGGCTTATCCATAGGGGGCAAATGCCAAAGATAAAAGGGAAATACGGCGAATGGCTGCTCAGTTTATCATCTGCGAGGGTAAATTGTACAAATGGGGCCATCTGGGAATGCATAAACTGTGTGTTGATGCTGAAGAGTAAAAGCACTTAATGGAGGCCATCCACGGAGGAGAGTCCGGATCACACATGAGCAGAGTCATGCTAGCTCGAAAGATTCTTAAACAGGGTTATTACTGGTCAACCATGGAGGAGGATTGTATCAGTTTTGTTCGGCAATGCTGTAGATGCGCCCCGAGGGCTTTGCCACTACAGTTTGGACTCAAATTGTCAGGGTTCTGAATCTAATCCCGCAAAGTGCAATGCGAGACCGATAAATCACCCAAGAGTCCAAATCCGCCAAATCGTTTTGGAAAACTGATTTTTGTAAAGAAGTGCCAAACATGGACTGCTTTGCCAGATACAGAGTCGCCACCTAAATATTTTATTTTGGGGGAATTTAGGAAACCCTGACTCGTGCCTAAGGCCATGTGTCCGTCATCACCAAAGTTGCCTCGGCTCGGGAGCTTGGGTATGATTGGGGAAGGTCATCTATGAGCACCTCCACTCGCTCGATCAAAGATCGGCCTGTACTAAACATGATATATTGTTTTTGAAAACACATGCGTTCTTATTCCAGTTATTAGCTAGAATTACTATGTGATGCGCACAACACACAAGTATAGACTAGATCTCCTAATTTGGAACAAAACATTGCATATTCATTTGTTTGGAAATGGTTTGAAGTTTGCTACTCGCAAGTAGGCTAAAACAAGGACTTGATGAATTGTTCCAATTCAAGCAATCCAACCTTCACCCACAGGCATTCAGGTAGTTATATCACATAAGCAATTAGCCTCATGGTAAGCATGCTGTCATGTTAACACTTACATACATGCAAGATGCTAAAGCATAAACACTCACAGTGTTCCCCGAGCCAAAATAAGAAACTAGTTAGAAATCGTGCATGATCCTAGTTCTTGTTAAGATGGCTAATGCAACACATGCAAAATGCAACTAGAATAGGCTCGGCTAATCTAAGAATGGCATGTGAAATGCGACAACTCGATACACGTATTCAAGTTGGAATTGAAGTACTATGCAGTTTGTATGATGCGCCGAGCCCGGTGCGTGCAATACGAATGAATGTATGCAAACATGCTAACATAAGAATGCTAATTGAAACGTGCCCTAGAACTACCCTCATAATCAGTTAAGTAAAAGGGAGAAAGACGTGGGGTTGGAAGACACGCATCACACACACACACGCTTATCACACAATTGCGCCCTCTTGACGGAGGGACTGAAAGAATAATACAAATTAACTAACTAACAAGCTAATTAATTATTACACAACTTTAACTAATTAAACAAATTAATTAAATTACAAAAGCAGTAAAGAGGCCTCGAGAAGATGGATGCATGCATGCTCGGACGGCTTCGCTCGGAAATCCATCGCCATGCTTCATGTTGCCTCTGTTTACATTGCTATGCACCTCTGAAAACTGTGCAAGTCTCAAGGATGCTTCCAAACCACTCCCTGAACACTGTGGGATGTCACCGGCCAAAATACAGGAACACCGGCCATGTGGAAATGGTCATCGACCATGAATGAAGCTATCGGCCAATAATCTCTTCCTGCAGAATGCTATTTTTGCTGCAACAGAGGACAGACAGAGCATGGCAATGCATTTTCAAAGCAATGTGTGCACAACCACCCTTCCTATCATGTCATGAACTCAAGGGAGTGTAGCCCTCGACCCTCGGGCCACCAATCACGCATCTCGATGCATGATGGCCAAATGGGCCAAGTGTGCAACTTCAATATTAAATGAAATGCATATAAACACATAAGGGGCCCCAAGCCTCTATCATGATTGATCAAGAGGCAAGGGATGCATGCTCGATGCTATGCAACCTAAACATGCAAGCACACTAGTGCAATACAAACATGCAAGCAACAATGCTATGCAAGGCAACTAGCATATGACAATATGTGAAGATAAGCATGTGAACAAGCATGTGGCTTAACAAACATGCAAAACATGCAAGGCATGTGATAACATTCACTCATGTAACAACATGTGAGGCAAACACGTAACAACATGTTAAGCAACCTAAAACCAAAATAATGCATGCCAAATGCACTACCACTTAAGCATGCAACAACATGTTAATAGGCCAAGTATGCAACAACATGCAAGGCAAGCATGCAACAACATGCGGGAATGGTCTTAAACCAAAATGGGCAGCTCTCGAATAAGCCCAAATCAGTGGCCAAAGTCAAGAATTGGAGGCATGAAAATGCAAAACAATCATGCTCATGTGAGTGGTCCAACACTTAGGCAACCATGTACAATCCTTAAGCATGAGCAAGATGTAATAAATATGAGAATATGACAATGCATTAAGCTCTGAAAATATGTGAGGAATGATGCCAAATCAACCAAATAAAGCGAGCAAAGCATGCAAGAAGGTCCAAGGCCTAAGGCTAACCAAAGGGCTCAAACCATGGCCATACAAGGCAAGTCCCAAAGGGCCAAAGGGACACAAAACAGTCCCAATGCAGGTCAAGACAAGGCCAAAAACACACTTAGATGGCATCCAAATGGCCTAAGCATGGAGGCATACGCAATGATCCATTCAAGAAGCATAAGACTACAACTCTTTAAGACATTAAAGGAGTGATGAAAGCAAATATTCAAGCATGAAACATGGACTGAAATTACACTACAAATGATGCCAAATCATTGAAATGGTCCAAGTAATGCATGCTAGATGACTCAATACACAAAGCTTACAAGCAAGAATGAACCAAAGCTATGCAAAACAAGTCATGGATGACCAAGACAACCAAAATCAGACCTTAAGCATGCCAAAACATGGATAAAAGCTTCTTGAAGTCAAGCCAAAAGCATGCTTAAAAGACATGTGACAACATGATGCATGTTAGGCTATTTCATGGGATTGCATGGCAAGTGTATGAAGCATGCAAAGGCTAATCAAACCAAACCTAAACAAAGGTATGACATGATAAATCAACACCAAACATGCACTGAAATGGAAAGAAAACAAGCTAGAATGACATGCTCAAACATGAAGCATACAAGACTAGTTTGCAAAATTTACATTACGAGTGTATAAACCAAGAATGGAATGACCAAGATAGGCAAAAACAGTGGTGTATGACAGAAAAATAACCACAAATACCAGCTAAGACATGGCTAATATGAACTTAACAAAGGTGCTCACATGTGAGGCTAATATGACAAGTATTGAAGACAACAAGGAGAGGGGATGACCCTCTCCTTCTTAGGACCTCAAAACACCATCCCCACCACTGAAATCCCTCTGGATTTCAGTGTTAAGAAGGCCAATACGAGGTGGTCCCAAGGCTCACAAAAAAAGGCACAAAAATGAGGCCAAACAAGGCCTAAGAGGGGGTAAACAACCCCAAACACAAAAGTGGTCTTAAACAAAGATCAAAAGCATACAAAATCAGAACTTTTATCAATTATATGTTAAGCTCAAAACAGCATGCAAGATAGGCTAAAAGCTTGTGCAAAAATGGGGAATAAAGAGGGTAGCTTCTCACCATTGAAGAACCTCTTCAAGAACACCACTCCAACAGGTTTCTCTGATCAAAACCAGCCCAAGAATTCTAACAACAACTCCTTAGAGCCTCAGCAACCAAGGATGGTGTAATGCTAGGTGTTTGTGTGCAATAGTGTGAACAAAACACCCTTTAGAGCACAAAACACACACACAAATGTAAAGAGAGGGAACTATAGATATAGATAGATACAAATTCTCTAACCTAAAATCCAGAACCTCTGAGAAGGGAGGAGGGCCTCCCCTCTTATATGAATTCAATTCCTAAGCTTCTTGGAGAAGCTAACACAAGGGAGCAAATCCCTCCATACACGTGTATGGAGGGGGTGTAATGTGGACGTCAGCTGTGACAGCTGGCATAAAATATCTGCCAAAAGCAAATGGAAAGGGGTTGACCAGCAGAAATGGCCGATTGACCAACAAAGGTGGCCGACCGACCAACAAAGGTGCTGACCGGCCACAACCTTTGGCCGATGGCAAGAAAAAAGGGCCGGTGGCATCATGCCTTGGCCGGTGGGTTGAGGGGATGGCCAACAAGCCACCCCCTTCCCTTAAAAACAGAAATACAAGTGTTTGGTCCATAACCAAGCACAAAACAGCCAAGTTGAGAGATCTTGAGGCGAGGGGCGCGGCCGAGACCTTCGAGAACTCAAAACGAACACGAACATGGATGATCGCCGAGTGTTCAAACGGTGACGTCCAAGTCTTGAGGACGGTCAAAAATGGGTTGTCTACAGATGCCACAAATGCCAGATCCATGCAAATTGCATGAACATCCCGCTGTCAAAGCTATACAACATGACTTCACCATGGCCATTTTCAGTCTGGGGAATTGATGTTATTGGGGCAGTTACTCCGAAGGGGTTAAACGGGCATGAGTACATCAGTGGGTCCAGGCCCAATCCCCCATAGTGCTGAAAGCGTTGCATGTAGCCAAGTTCATCAAGAATAATATCATCTGTTGCTATGGGGTCTTGAACAAGATCATTTCAGACAATGGTTCCCACTTCAAGAAAGAAGTGGTCGACTTGTTGGAGAAATACAACATGGCTTTTCATAAGTCATCTACGTATCAGCCGCAAACCAACGGAGTTGTTGAGGCCGCCAACAAGAACATCAAGCACATCCTACAGAAGATGGTGGAAACCTACAGGGACTGGCCAGATAAGCTACCATTTGCTCTTTGGGGCTATAGAACATCAATTCAGACTTCTACTAGGGCAACTCCGTATTCTCTAGTTTATGGAATGGAGGCTGTTCTGCTGATTGAAGTTGAGGTTCTGTCACTGCGGGTTTTGGCCGAGTGCCAGATAGCGGAAGCGGATTGGAAGCAAAGCAGGTTCGAGGAACTTATGCTGTTCGACGAGAGGAGGCTGAAAGCACTGTACCACGTCCAAGGTTATCAACGAAGGATTGCTAGGGATTTCAATAAGAAAGTTAAGTCTAGGAATCTGAAAGAAGGGGATTTGGTGCTCAAAGACAACCGAGCTCCCATCTACGACCCTAGGGGCAAGTTCAGACCCAATTGGACTGGTCCTTACATCATCAAATCTATTTGGTCGGGTGGAGCTGTCGTTCTTATAGACTTAGATGGCCTCGAATTCTCCCAACCAATCAACATGGACAAGTTGTAGAAATACTACCCTTGAGAGGCTCGCTAGGCTGAAAACCCGAAAGGGCGACCTAGGCAAAAGTTAGAGCACAAAAAAAATTGAAAAAAATAAAAACTGAGCTCACAAGGTTGAAAACTCGGAAAGGGCAACCTTGGCAAAAGTTAGAGCGTAAAAGGAGAGTGTTAAAACCAGAGTGAACCCGGACCGAACTACGTAAGGCTTGATTCCCATCTTTGGGATACGTGGGCAACTTCATTTTGAAGTCCAGTCATAAACACTTCCAAATCAACTATGTCCAGGTGATTGTTTTGGTCATCTTTGTCTTTTCTGCATCCAAGAGTTCGGTTGTGATCTCCAGTGCAATTCTATTCAGACAAGGGGCAACTTTCCAATTATTGGATTCGGGATTGTGCATCTCAAGGATAGATTCCGGGTGTGTCCAGTTGTGATCCTTATCGAAAATGGTTTTGAAACTTTTTAATAAAAGTTGATTTTGTTCAAATTAATCTTTTTACAACTTAGACCATTTTTGGACCAAAAGGAAAATTTTCAGTACCCACAACCTTCAATTTCATTGATTTCAATACAGAGTTCTCAACCTCTTGATACAAATCGAAGTTGCTTTTTATTACATTCAAAAGGAAAACTTTAAAGTACAGATTAAAGTAATAAACTTGGGGCATAGTTGAGTCAGGTGTTCCTGCGCCCCCTCCCAGAGCTTGGGGAAGCTTCGGATGCCAAAGTAGGCCCGGTTTGTGCCTCATCTTCAAGCCAAGCTATGCATTCGCCAAAAAGGGCACAATTGAAATTGGGAGCAGGAGCCAGAAGTTCTCTTGCCCTCCATGCAGTGGAATACCGAGCTAGCTGTGTGCCTCGAATTGGAAATGAAGTCGGGTATTCTACCTCCTCTTCTGGGTAAGTCTGGTTGTGTCCGAACTGATGCCGGAACCGGAATAGAAAGTAGAAGACACAGTGCGTCAAACCAATCAGCTGAATGCTAGGTTGGCGAGACATGCTGTAGCTCATCTCAAGCAGACCAAACCAGGGGCAACGCCAAGCAATGTCAACGGCGTACCTGTTGCACATCCATTGACACCACCACCCCTCGTTCGGGAAATCAACTAGCCATTGGCAAAAGAAATAGTTGCGCGCTGAATATGAAGGACAAGAGTCCACTACCTTCAACCTATCCATGAGCCAAACCTGGGAGCGATGAAAAATAAGAGAGATTAAAGAATAGAGAGGTGTACGTGGAGAGAAAAGTGAGAAAGGGTTTTGAGAGAAAAAACAGAGCCTGAGGGCCGAGTGATGTGAGAAACTCATGTCAGAAGGGTAGGAAACATTACTTGCAAGAGTAGTGGACTTCCTGCGAACCTAGCCATCTCCCGACAATGGAAAGCATCTAAGCCCATCAAAGTTTCAGCTAGTGTCAAGCCAATGCAGCTCTTGCCCTCTTTCAAGTCTTGAGCTACTTCGATCAAGCGAATGCTAGACCCTTCGAAGCTAGGGGCAAGCAGGAAATGGGCCAACATACACAAGCAGAGGGCATGCTGCCAAAAACTTTGCCAAAGACGGTCATCGCGGTCGCTAGCATCAGAAAACCGATGAATCAAGCTTGGGATGCCCAACTCACCATTGTGAACCAAAGATCGAGCATCATGTAAAGTGAGCCCCCACATCCGTCCTAAACCTTGAATGTGGCCAAAGCGAGACTGGGGCAAGATTTCCTTGTTGCGTCGAGATTCCATCAAAGCTTGGAATTCTTCGATTGTGGGGCATATCTCTTGTCCGCCAAAGCTGAAAACATGTGTAATTGGATTCCAACATCTAGCCGCGGCATGGAGGAACGGAAAACACAGTGGAGTACGACTTAGCGGGAATAGTGCATTTATCCCGAAACCCTAGAAATTCAGCATTTTTGAGCCATCTAAATTCACAATCCAAGTCGAGAGTTTTTTGGCAAAGAATGACTCCATTTGAAGCAAAAACAGAGCTGGAATGAAGAAACTACGAAGCTAGAGCGTTTGTAGAAGATAAGGTGTTGAGTGGAAGACAGGTGGCAACAATCTGGAGGTTCCTTACACTGGTGGCCGGCCACTTTTGTAGCCGACCGGCCAGTACTAGTGGCTGACAACCATTTTTGATGGCCGGTAGTATCTTTGTATGGCCGGTGGCCTCCCATTTTGCCCTTTGGGCCATCCATGTGTTGAAAGTGCTAAGAACTTGTGTTTTCTTCACTCTTGGTGCATCTCTTCAGTCTCTCTTTAAGAATTTTGTCAAATTGCTTATCGAGTTGTTGTTTTGCTTATCGAGTTGTTGTCTTTGTTTATCGAGTTGTATTTGTTTTGACTGTTGAGTCGTTGTTTTGTTCATTGAGTTGTTTTACTCTGTTTTTTATGTTTTTCTTGGTTCACTACCTGATTAAGTAGTTGCCAATACAATTTTTCAATTTCCATTAATCCCATTTTTGTGAACAATGGTGTGATGCGATGAATGCTCAGAATGCGAAATGCAACACTTTTTCAACAAAAAGTTATTTTCATTCCAATCATGGTTTCTTTTTACAAAGAGTATGTGCTAAAACAACTAACAAAAAGAAATAAAGAAAAAAACATCTGAATCGGCGCCAGCCACCTCAGGATCGAGAGGCCCTCTTCGTCCTCTTCCTAGGCATGGACCCGGAGCTATCGTCATCAACGCTACTATCTGAATCTGAGATGGAGCCCTCCTCAGCATCTCCACTCCCCTCCTCGGAGCCATCCTCAACATCGCCACCGCCCTCAGAACCCGAGCCGGTGCCGTCACCTCCACCCTTAGATGACTCTGACTGCAGGCTCGCTGGCTCCTCGTCCTCATTTGTCTCATCGTCATTAGGGATAGGCTCTGGTGGACTGCTCTCGTTATGAGTATGCCTAGCTCTGCCTCGGCTGTGTGTCGGAGTCCCTCGTCTCTCTCTCCCTGCTGTTAGGGGAGGCACTGAAGGTCCTGCTGCAGCTCCCGCTGGGACGCTCAATGGGGTTGGCATCTGAAAAGGGACCTGAGAAGAATAGTTTGCCAAATGCATCAGTTACGGTATGCGACGATGAGTATAGTGCTGAATGCAGTGTGTGGGAGCAGTGTATTAATGCAGTGATATAATGTGTTCAGATCAGTATGGGGGAGATTGCAGTTGAAATGCTAATGTATCAACAGAAAATTTCATGGCATGAAGTGCAAATTGAAGAGACTTACTGGAATCCTGTAAAGACTGAGTAGGTTCAGGCTCGTCTGAACCATCCCCATCGGAGAGGCCGCCAGCTCGAGAGCATGTCCGGTGTACTCTATGGAAGCCTGCAAATGTGTTGAGATGATCAGCAATCTACAAAGCATAGCTGAAATGAATTGAATATGCAAAATGTAAAGTGTGGTACATACCGGGGTCAGACCTCGAACTCTGACAAGCTCGTGACCAGCTGGTGCAGGCTCAATGGGAATCTGATAGGTCTCCTCGAAACGTCCCCAGCAGGTCAGTGTAGTGGGCAGCCCTGGCCACCCCGCCCTCTGCCTCGCCTGGGGGCCTCTCCTATCATGAGCTCGAGATACCCTGGATCCTCCCGCTCTCTCCCTTGCCGCTAGAGCTCTGTCTCTCTCACCTCCATGGGCCCCAGTCAGAGGTGGCATGAGGTATGTTTGGATAAAGGTGGTGTAATCGCCCTCAAGCCTGAAAAAGTCAGCATCCTAACCTCTCGTGAAGTCGATCATCTCCTGCATAGTGTACCTCTCTGTGACCCTTATATATGTGGGAGGTGGCATCGGAACTACCGGCTCAGGCAAGCCGAGGCTCTGTCACAGGAATCGCTCCCCTAAGAACCATGCTTGACAAACTGGGCCCTCGAGCAAGATCCGAAATTCGGGAAGCCTCCCGCGTGCCGGCAAACTAATCTCTGACCCCGTCAGGCATCACTGCCCACAGCTGCTAGGTGATTTGCAAATAGTCAATATACAGACTGTTAGCTGCTATTGTATATGCAATATGAAGTAAAGCTGAAATGACTGAAAGGGGTGAGTCACCTCTGCTGCGATCACAGTGTCGAAGAATTGACGGAAGAAGGAGAATGACTCTCGAGGCCTCCGTTGGCATCTCCCGTCATATCTGTGTGAGTATGGAACCATGGGTGGTATCTCTACCTCTGGCTCTGGGGCAAGCCTCGGAAAATATGCGTATACCCATAGCTGCGAAAGGCAGAATGATAACAGTGAGTATATGTTGGATGAGTGAAAAAATGAAAGCGTACAGCGTGTGCAGTGTACAGATAATGTAAAGCAAAAAGCAGATTATGTGTAGTGTAGTGTACAGTGTGTGTGGTGTACCGGAAATGCGAAGCAGAAATGTAAAACAGAAGGGTATGACATACCTGCCAGGCCCTCCAGTAGCCTCTTAGCAGATGCCCGCTCTGGCGAGAAGTGGAGCTCATGTATCCATATAGTGTGGCCAAGCCTGCGTCGCCCCAGTCGTAGAATCGGACGTGAGATAGGTCCACCAAAGCGCTCATGAGGTAGAGCTCAACAGTGTTCGCCCGGTCGGCGAACAGAGTAGTGCCAAACAGGAACATGAGGAAGCCCTGGGCGTAGTACTCGGTCTCCTCGCGGGTAGTTGGCATCGTCCCTCTGAAATGATCGGTGAACCACGTATATCGCACCATCCCTGATTGGGAGATGGGTGGGTGAATCCCTAGCAGATAGATTTGAGCGGCCTCCCACTCGCCCATATTGGTGTCGTAAGGAATCGGATGACCCCCTACTACTATGCCGGTGAGCATAGAGAAGTCAAAGGGAGTCATCGTCATCTCCTCTACTGTAGAGAAATGGAGGGAATCGGTGGTATCCCACCACCTCTCGACTAAAGCACCCAGTAGAGGCCGGCTCACGATGAGACGCAAGAGCCCCATGCAAAATACGCCGAAGCCGGCCTCATCGACGATGTGACAGACGGCGTCAGGAAGCTCTATATACCACTCCCTCACGGAAGTGGTCCCGTATCCGCGAAAGGCATGTGAATCCCCCTATAAGCAGGACAAGCAGATGCAAGGCAGTGTAAGAAATACAGTGGAAGGGTATGTGAATCACAAGCAGATGCAAGGCAGTGTAAGAAATACAGTGCACAAGTGTGTTTGGGATGAACAGGTGAAAGGCAGTGTGAGCTATACAAGAACTGTAACCTACATTGCAGAAAATAAAGAGAAAGTGTATACCTCAGAGGCGCCGTGGGATAGATGTGACTCTGGCTCGCGTAGCAAGAGGTCCTCTAGTGCACCTCACGCAAACCCCTTAAACTAGCGGATGCTATCGGGAGGTAGCACGTGTACCTTAGGATGGTACGTCGTTGGGTCGAATGGCCGAATGCTGAGCGACAATGGCTCGAACTCGGGATCCATCTCCATCCCCGGACGAACTCCGTTGTGTGGGATGTTGTTCGCCATCTCGAGGAAGGAGGAGAGAATAACCGAAAATGTGGAAAATGGGCGGGAATGCCAAAAGTCAACTCTGAGAGAGGAAAAATGGAAGAAAAGGTCAAGGCTCGGAAGAGGGCACGGAAGTCAAGGGTAACTCAGGGGAAACAAACCCCGAGTGATGGAAGTCAAGAAGAGAACACCGAAATCACTTTTCAATCGGTTCAAAGTGTTGTAAACTATGAGGGTTTATCGAATCAGAAGTTTGTGGGACGTTGGAAAACGCGTTTGAAGCTCGGATCGGAAGGGGAAAATGGTCTAGAGCAAAAGGGGAGTGTTTTTCGACAAGGGAGAAGTGAAGAAATAGGGTTTGGAACCTTATATTTAAAGACCTGTGGTGAAATGCAAAAATTGCCCCGAATCTATCATCGGTGGCCGTCGGCCACTAGTGTTGGCCGACCGGCCACATTTGTGGCCGATGGCCTTATTTTGTGGCCAATGGGTGGCCGGCGGCTTCCCAAAGTGGTCGGAAGGCCTCTGATGCTCTCCATGGATGTTGTTTTGCTGTTTTGTGCCTTGATCCCTCAAGAAAGTGCAAGGGAAGTACATTTTCAGCTCAAGTGGCCTCCACGGAAGCTCCGGACTGTGTTTTCAGTATGTGATGCTCAGCACGTACGAGGTGTATCCTTTTAACTTGTTGCAACTCCTCCGAGAGGTAAATCGGAGGTCACAATTGAATCGGTCTTGTTAAGATGCGCATTTCTTCACTCGGTGTTTTGCGTTGAACATGCTATTGATGTTGCATTGAATAATGTATAGTTGTCATTGTACCCAAAATATGTATGCTGCGTTGCATTACATTACCTATCTTCTGACGTTTGCATAGAATATGCATGTTGCATTGTATTGCACTGTGCGTGCCCTTCCATTCACATAGAATATGTGCTTTTCATGTTCACATAGAACATGCTGTCAATCTTGCATAGAACATGCATTCCTATTGTCTTGTACTTGTCAAAGTTTCTTTCTTGTGCATGCACGATATTGTATGTACGGTTCATTTGAAGCTGATGCAACCAGACGATATTGTATGTACGGTTTATTTAGAGGAATTCCGAGTAAGATCATTCCTGTCCTTTGAACCTCCTTCTTTGGTTATAAACATTTGGGTATGCCTAGTGTTTACACAACACCTCTTTGGTTAGAAACATTCGGGTACGCCCGGTGTTTACACCACACCTCGTTGGTCAGAAACATTCGGGTACGCCTGATGTTTATACCACCCTTTTGGTTAGAAACATTCGGGTACGCCTGATGTTTATAGCACCCCTTTGGTTAGAAACATTCGGGTACGCCCGATGTTTATACCACCCCTTTGCTTAGAAACATTCGGGCACGCCAGATATTTATACCACCCTTTTGGTTAGAAGCGTTTGGAACATGTGTCCAACGCTTATACCGCCTCTTTGGTTAGAAGCATTAGGTTGTGAGCCCGATGTTTATACCACTCCCCTCTAGTTAGAAGCGTTTGGATCGTGTGTCTGACGCTTATACCACCCCCTGGGTTAGAGGCGTTTGGGACGTGTGTCCGACGCTTATACCACCTCTTTGGTTAGAAACATTCGGGCACGCCCAATGTTTATACCACCCCTTTGGTTAGAAGCGTTTGGGACGTGTGTCCGACGCTTATACCGCCTCTTTGGTTAGAAGCATTGGGTTGTGAGCCCGATGTTTATACCACTCCCCTTTGGTTAGAAGCGTTTGGGACGTGTGTCCAACGCTTATACTGCCTCTTTGGTTAGAAGCATTGGGCTGTGAGCCCGATCTTTATACCACTCCCATTTGGTTAGAAGCGTTTGGATCGTGTGTCCGACGCTTATACCACCCCTTGGGTTAGAAGCGTTTGGGACGTGTGTCCGATGCTTATACCGCCTCTTTGGTTAGAAACATTGGGTTGTGTGCCCGATGTTTATACCACCCTTCCGGTTAGAAGCATTGGGTTGTGTGCTCGATGTTTATACCACCCTTCTGGTTAGAAGCGTTTGGACCGTCTCCTGACGCTTATGCCACTCTGTTTTGGTTAGAAACATTGGAACATGCTCTGATGTTTATACCACCCTCTGGTGTTTGCATTGCTCTCTTTTTCCCTCTCGTGTGTGGCGCGTTAGGACACTTTGGTTAAATGCATCTGGACGGGTTCCAATGCTTATACCGCTCTTTGCTTTGATTGCACAATGGTTGAATGTGTTTTGCTTGTTATTACTATTCTCTGTGGCTCGGAACCTTGGGGTGTGTCCCTGGGTTCACACTATTTCTTTCCTCGCGTATGCCTTGCGTTGGAATCTTGTTTGTCACCTCGGGTGTGCCCGACGGTTGTTGCTCTTTATCTTTCCTGCGTGAGGCGCAGTTAAGATTGCATAATTTTCTTATATCCTTTCTGCATGAAATGTGGTTTGGTTTGTGTCAACTTGCTTATATACGAGTTTGCTGTAACGTTTCTCTGCATAACATTTGCATTTAGATGTTTCGTTACAGTCTCATTGCATGTTCATAAGTTATGTTCTGCATCATGCATGTCATTTGCATCTTGCCCCAGAACTATGCTGGTTTGATTCCTTGCAAAGGGATACGTAGGTAGCCTGTGGGCTCAACCGTTCTTTGTTTTGGTTGCTTGTTTGTCTAAGTCTTCGGCCTTGTCAAAAATGGGTCGTCTCTGGGCTTTGACGTTCACTCCCGTCATTTCATGACTTTCGAGTTCTGTCAAAGAGGGGCAACTGTAGACACCCCATTTTTTACTGTCCTTAAGACTTGGACATCATCATTTGAACACCTGATGATTTCGCATGCTAGTGTTCGTTTTGATTCTCTGAAGATCTCGGCTGAGCGCCTTGCCTTGGAGCCTCTCAACTTGTCTGTTTTGTGCTTGGTTGTGAACCAAGAGCTTGTTGCTCTGAATTTGGAGGAGAGGGTGGCTTTTCGGCCATCCCCATTGTCCATCGGCCATGGCTTGTGCCTGCTAGCCATCAGTGGTGGCCGGTCGGTCACTAATGATGGCTGACGACCATTTTTCTCCTTTTTCAGATATTTATTTGCCAGCTGTGCCAGCTGTTGATCACTAATGCTCATCTCCATACACGTGTATGGAAGGATGAACGCAAGCTTTTGGCTTGTTTTTCAATATAATGGGGGGTCTCTCTCCCATTTTGAGGGTTAAGAAAATTTGTGAGCAAATTTCCTATCTCTCTCTCTAGAATCCTCTCTCTCTTCCTATTTTGTGCTTGAAAGTGAGAATTCTCTACACATTTGCACTAAGACCTTTGACCAAGAACCTTCACCTTGGAGCTGAGGTTCTTGGAGGTCTTGTTTGAGTTCTTAAGGCTGGTTTTAGCTTAGAATTATTACTGTTTGTTGCTGTGCTTCAAAGCAAAAAGGAGAATTCCAGGGAAAGGGTGGCCGACAGCCACAAACAGTGGCCAACTGGCCACTAGTAGTGGCCGACAGCCACCTATGGTAGTCGACGGGCCATCAGTGGAAAAGTTGTTCAAAATGTTCCTGTGGTGGAGCAGAAGCAGTCTGAAAATTGGTGCAATGTTCAGAGATCAAAGCAAAGTGCAAACAAAGGCATCAAAAGGCAAGGCGGTGGATTTTCGGGAGGATTGACCGAGCATGCATGCGTCCCTCGCCCGCGAGGCCACTTTATTGCTTCATTAGCTAGTTGTAACTAATTAATACATGTGTTGTAATTAATTAGTTTAATCTGTTTTGTAATATTTTAATTAGCTTAGCATAGCTAGTTATTCATTGTGTTGTAATAATTAATTAGCTAGAATAGTTAATTAGTTGGTTTGTAATAATTAGCTTAGCTTAGTGTAGCTTAGCTTATTTATTCGGACCCTCCTTCGAGGGGGCGCAATGTTGTAATAAGTGTGCGTGTGTGTGTGCATGTCTTCCAACCCCACTTATTTCTCCCTTTTACTTAACCGCTTTCAATGGTTAGTTTAGGGCACGTTTAGATTAGCATACCTTATGCTTTGCATGTTTGTATCATTCATTTGTTTTGCATGCACCAGGCTCGGCGCATTATTCAAACTGTATCGTATTTCAATACCTCTTTGAATACATGTATCAAATCGTTGCATTCATATGCCATCTTAGATAGCCGAGCCTATTAATTGCATATTGCATGTGTTGCATTAGGCATCTTGTATAGTTAGGATCATGCATATTTCTAACTAGCTTTTGTTTTGGCTCGGAGTACACTGTAAGTTTTACGCTTTAGCATACTTCCATGAGTGTGAGTGTTGCCATGATAGCATGCTTGCCATAAGGCTATGTGCTTATTTGTTAAAACTGCACGAATGCCTGTGGATGAAGGCTTGATTGCTTGGATTGGAACAATTTTATGATTGTGAGTTTAACCCACTTTGCGAAGTGGCAAATCATGTTTTAAAGCCCACTTGCGAGAGGCACTTTCAAACCATTTTCGAAAACAAACATGAGTCGATTTGTTCCAATTCTCGCGACTTAGTCTATACTTGTTTGTCTGCGTCACATAGTAAAGTTAGCTAATAACCGGATAAGAACACATGAGGTTTATAAAACAACATATCATGCTTAGTAGAGGCCGATCCTTTGATCGGGCGAGCGGGGGTGCTCATGTCATGACCTTCCCCTCTCGTACCCAAGTTCCCCGAGCCGAGGTTACTTTGGTGATGACGGACATGTGGCCTTTGGCACGAGTCAGGGTTTCCTAAATTTGCCAAAATAAATAAAATCTTTAGGTGGCGACTCTGTAATTTGGCAAAGCAGTCCAGTTTGACAATATTTGATTTAAAATCTAATTTTCCAAAATGATTTGCTGGATTGGACTCTTTGATGTTTATCAATCTCACATTGCACTTTGTGAGATTAGATTCAGAACCGTGACAGGAGTCCGAATTGTAGGAGATCAATTCGCGCCTCTCCAAATGGGGGGCGCGCGAAGAAAGTCGGGTCTACACTTTACCACCGGGAATGGAACAAATGCACAATGTGTTTCTTGTGTTGATGGTGAGGGGCTACCTCCGAGATCCATTTCATGCTATTGACCATCACTGAATAGGTTTCGATGATGATATGATCTATGAAGAAAAGCCAATTCAAAATATCGATCGACAAGTCAAGCAGTTGAGGAACAAATCGATTCCTATGGTAAAAGTAGAATGAAAGGAACACTATGGCATCGAAGCGACTTGGGAAAAAGAAGGTGAAATGAGGCAAAGGTACCCCAAGTTGTTTCCAACTCAATTTGACACATGTTTGGAGGACCAAACTGCTTAAACAAGGGAAGATTGTGACAACTCCGTTTTGTATTATGCTTTCAACTCCTTAATTGTGCATGTGCTTATGTGCTAAGTGTGAATTTGAGTGATTAATATGTCATTAATATGATCTCGACTTTATATCTATTGATCGTTGGAAAATCTATTATGATTTCTGCTTTGATATGAAAATTGAAGGCCTTAATGGCGTAAGAAATTGAAATTGGTTAATTTATTCTAATCAACATAATTTTTAGAGCCTATTAGGAAGTTTGATTAAAATTTGATTCAGACTAAATTAATTAAATTAAACTAATTAGAACTAAGTGTAATTAGTTAATCTTAAGCCTTGATTAACACTCTAATCTAATCCTCTAGTATAAATATGTTGTAATTAAGAGCTTGAAGCCTTAATCATAAAATTGAGCTAAAAAATTCTGAGATAGAGAGCCTTAGAGAGAGATAATTCAATTGTGGAGAGAGAAAGAGCTTGAATTTGAAGAATTTTGCCTAAAGATTGAAGAATTAAGGAAGACAACTCAAGAACTTGCTAAATTGAGCTCAATTGAAGACCCTAGGTAAGCTTTTGAGCCCTAATTCATGAAGCTAAGTTATTTCATATGTGAATTTAAGAGAATTAAGTGATTGAGTACAAGAATTAAGCCAAAATTGTTGAATTTAGCGGCAATTCATACACGCATGCATAGTTTGGTTGAGTTTTACCATTTTTGAACATAATTATCCCATCCATGTTGAATTTCAAAGATGAATTGTACATGCATGCATGAATTACATGTTTTTGAAAGTGAATTGCATGTTTTTGAAGCTTTAGAGAAGAATTTGAAATTTAAAACCAACATGCATGAAGATTTGAGTTTTATTTGAAGAATTCTTGAAGCCTTGAGCTTTCTTTTTTGAGAATTGGCTTTGTATTCATGTTTTTGGAAGATTTTCTAAGTGTTTTCAAAGTTTTGTCAAGCTATGCAAGAAATTGATTTGAAAATACAAGCTTTGAAGCTCAACTTTGTTATGGAATTTCCAAAATTTTATCTCACCGCTAGAGGAAACAATCTGTTGTTCGAACACACATTACATGTATCTAGTATTTTTTGCAGGCATTTGCAGTTGGCTTTAGCGACCGCCTTTTATTTTACACCTTGGCTCGAGCGAACATTGAGCCTAGATTTGAACTGTCTAGTACTTTTGCAAACCAAGTGGTCTGCTTGAGCGACCAATGTTGCGCTCGAGCGAAGTGCTCTGTTTTAGCAAATTTTGAAAACACATATTCTGATCAAATGTGCATTCTCATTCCTTTTAAAGCATTCTTAGGCATGAATTGAACATCCTAAATGAATTAAAGGGTTAGAATGAAGCCTAAGAGAATTGAATAAGTTAAAGAACAATCTAGTTAAGAAATGTAATTCAACGTGTGTATGTTGATGTATTGTGTAGGATTATCTGCAAGGACAAGTCAACAACTGAATCATTGTGAGTAATATCTTAGTAAAGATATTTTCTTACTTACTTTATTTTCTGAATGTCCTTATATGGTAGGCTTTTTCGAAATTGTGATTTTCAAGTGTGAATGAGTTTCTATTTGTCTAACCAATATGATATTTGTAAACGTAATTGATATGACATGAATGTTTATGATAGACCTAAGGTTGTTATGTATATTTGAATTGGACCCAAGGTCGTTCTGTGTAATTGAAATGGACCCAAGTTCATTCTGCACATTTGATAAAATGGAGCCAAGGTCATTCTAAACATCTGATAAGTCTGATTATCTGATATGAGTTGGCCGAATGGTCACTATACAACTGTAAATGATTGGACCCGAGGTCATTTGTTATGATATGATCAATTCCATTTCGTACATCTGTTATACATTGGACCTGAGGTTGTTCTGTTATCTGTTGGACCCAAGGTCGTTCCGTGATGAATCACTTATGATATAGAAATGCTTATATCATTTATTAGATTTCATTCACATAATCCCTTTACTTTGATGTTATTCATTGGACATTAGCTCACTCCGTTTATATATATGTATGTTGGTGAGTAGTGAGATGGCCAGCCTTAGCCTCAGTAAACCTGTGAAGGATACCAAGTTTTGTGAAGTCTGTTATCAGCGCCTCATGAGCGAGGCTTTTGTTCTTTTGTCTGTCAAAATTTTGTTTTCTTTTATTGGTCATGTTTGGCCTTGTATATGTACATAAGTTATAGTTTGGTATGACAATGGCGTTTGAAAGATCTTGGACATATGGAATCTTATTATGTTTGTATGAGTGTGAGCTATTAATATATGAGAAGCTCTGTTTATGCCATTTATGCACAGCTCATTGGACAAAATTTTATATTTCTGTTTCCACTTCTGGCCCTATATGATTTAATTATGATTTGATTTCTATCTGAGGCCGTATGTAATCTCATGATTACTGGCCAGTTATGATCCAAATCTCTAGGAGTGGGTTTGGGTCATGACATTGGTAATGGCAGCCAAGAAACTGAACCCCTATTTCTAGTCCTACAAGATTGTAGTGCGGAACACCCATTGAAGCCCCTCTTGCAATATGGGGATTTGTCTAGAAGGATAGTGCGATGGTTTATAGTTATAGGTTAATATGACATAGAATACATGCCAAGGATAGTAATCAAAGGTTAGGTCTTGGTCGACTTTGTTGCTGAGTTTACACCAAACACCATACCGAGACCGAGGCCGAGGCCTGTGAACCTCAACCTATGGGCATTTGAAGAACCAGAAGAGTCAAAAGGAACACAAATGGAAGTCTAAGACCAAAAGCCAGCCGAGGGTAAGGGAACCTGAAAAAAGGAGGTCGAGAAACCAAAACTATGTAGCATTTACATCGGTGGCTCTTTGCGCCTCTTTGTTGACAGAAGTTCAAATCAGTAAGGAGTAGAGGTAGAAGTGGTTTTGATTTCACCAGATGGACAAATGTTGGAGCAATCAATCAAATTAGGATTCAAGGCCTCAAGCAATGAAGTCGAGTATGAGGCGTTCATCGCCGACTTAAAGCTGGTAGTAGCAGTCGAGATTGATGAGGTAGTTGTCTACTACAACTCCTAACTCATCGTCAACCAGACGATGAACGAATATGCTGCCCGAGATAAAAGGATGATGGCTTGTGTTAAAGAAGTCATCAAGTTGTTTGCCCAGTTCAGGAGTTGTCAGCTCCAACAAGTTTTCCGAGAAGACAACAATCATGCAGATGCACTGGCTAACTTGGCCTAAGCCATCAAGTCAGATTCTGCCAGGACCATAATAATGGACTACTTGTCGAGCCCAAGCGATGAGCCCATGATCATAGAGTATAAAGCAACGTGTGTAGAGTTAGGACTGAGTTGGATGGACCCTCTGGTCAAGTTCATAAAGGATAGTAGATTGCTAGAGGACAAGAAGGAGGCATACAAGGTTAGACTCAGGTCAGCAAGATTTTGTTTGTCAACTGAAGGCTATCTTTATAGAAGGTCCTTTACTGGACCATTGTTGTGATGTGTGCACCTTTCCCAGTGGATGATTTCTTGTTCAAAATCCATAAAGGAGTTTGTGGCAATCATGCAGAGGGGTAGGTTAATGGCCCATAAAGCTATATCATAAGGGTATTGGTGGCCCTATATGCAAAGGATGTTGAAGCCTATGTGAGAAAGTGTGAGAATGAGAAGTGTAGGTTTTCACTTTTGATACATCAACTACTCGAGGACTTAAAGTCAGTGTCTAGCCCTTGGCCATTCGCCTAATGGGGCATGGATCTGATTAGGCAACTGTCCAAAGCGACCAGTTAGAGAAAATTCCTGTTAGCAGCCATTGATTACTTCACAAGGTGGGTGGAGGCCGAGCCGTTAGCCAAGATCTGAGATGTAGACGTAAAGAACTTTATTCAGAGGAACATCAATACGAGGTTCGAAATACCAAGAGCAATTGTTGCAGAAAACGACACCCAGTTTGATAGTAAGCTAATCAAGAACTTTTGTGCCAAGTACAAGATAACTATTCAACACCAAGCTTTCCAGAAAGCAATGGTTAGGCCGAGGCATTGAACAAGACTATCCTGGACGGAATAAATAAGAGACTTGAAGTCACTAACGGCAAGTGGGTTGAGGAGTTGCCTAATGTTCTATAGGCTTACTGCACCACACTGAAAAGATCAACCGGAGAAACACCTTTTGCTATGGCCTATGGCGTAGAGGAAGTCATACCACTAGAGATCAGCATTCCACGGATTAGAACGCAGGCAGTGGAAAATGAGAGAAATGAAACCTTTCGAGCTCGAGATATGGACTTGATAGAAGAGAGACAAGAACGAACAACACTTCAGTTGGGGGCATATTAGTAGAGTCTAGCAAGAGCCTACAACAAGAAGGTTAATCCTAGAGAGTTCAAAATTGGAGATCTTGTCTTGAGGAAAGTTGTTGGCAACAAGAAAGATCCCATGGAGGGTAAGCTTCAACTAAACTGGAAAGGACTATACTGAATCATCTCAGTTGCCAGGAATGGACCATATCGGCTTGAAGATTGTTATGGCAAGCAGTTTCCAAGACCATGGAATACTAGTAATCTGAAGTTTTTCTTCCATTAGTTTTTTATTTCTTTTATTTTTATGTAACTTAGAAGATGATTAGCCGAAGTATAGATCAATAAAATATTAGCTCGAATTTGTTCTTTGCAAATTGTTGTTGAAACTTGTATGTTCGTTAGACTTTTGTGAGAAAATGTTAGGCTTATGTGATGCTTCAATGAGAAACTGGATGATTAACTAAGGCTTGTCAAAATGATAGAGTTGATCTAAGTTAAAGATGTTTTAGTGAGAAATAAGACAAAACCAACCATGATTTTGCCTAGGGGGCAATAACGTCGGACAACCGACTTGGTTAGTTTGTAACGAAAAGCTGAGGTAGTCAGTACTGTGAAATCGGTGCACTAAGGTTAAGCCTTAAGTGGTTTGTTTAAATGAGCTAAACACAATGACTTTGATCATGGATGCCCAAGTTTGTAATACTTCGACAAAATTAGGATGTTGGCTCATTAATGCAAAGGTAAGTTTTGTTACTTACATTCACATTAGGGGGTAGAGCACATGGACAAGATTAAGTTTGAAATTGTAATTTGGAAAGAATAACACTTGGTGAAATTTTCAAAGTTAATTAGAAATTCTTGAATGGCAAGAATGAAGGTATTCAAGGTTAGAATCTAAGATGTTACACTTGTCAAAAATTTTGAGATTCGATAAGAGTCCGAGATGTTCTACTTGGAGAGTTTTCTTAGAAACAGATAGTGGAAACATTAAAGCAAAGACATGCATCACCAGAAGTATACGAGACAAGTAGGCATAGAACACTTAGCCAAAAATAGACATTCATAAAAGTTGTTTGATTACGTCGGTCAGAAGGCACATCGGTCTTGAAAGACAAAATCTATTCAAAATAAAGAAGAAAATACAAGGCATAAAAGGAATTCCACCCCCCCCCCCTAAATACTAGGTTTTGGATTAATGGTCTTGGACTGCTTCACCTTGGTGAACTTGTCAACTCTGGCATTGGCAACAGTTTCCTCGTTGATTTCCTTCAGAATTTGCTCGACAGTCTTGTCAGCACCAGATTTGTCGGTTTCCTTAGCTGTGGAAGTGCTCTTTGCAACCTCTTCATCATCATCCTTAGTCAGGTCCAGGACATGATGATTTAAGGTAGGAGACTTGGCCCCAAAGGTGGTTTCCTTGGCGGTCCCTTTCTCTTCTTATTCATCGACTCTTACGGTCTCCTCAGACTAAGAGGGGGAATGGGGGGAATGGTACATCAAGCTAACTGAGGTCCCAAAAAGGCAAGTCCTTGGAGATAGACAACTTTTTTAAACTAGTGATCCAGCCGAGTAGTAGCCCTTGCTGTAGCTAAATTCCATTACTAGTCTCGGACGTTGGTTTGGCCTTCAGTATAGGCCTTCTTATCGCCCGCTTTGATTTCCTGATCCTTGGTGGCTAGCACTTCAGCCAACCTCTTTTCAGCCTTGAGAACTTTTTCTTCGGCTACCCTGGCCGCAACATCAGCCTTCTGCTCACCAGTCATAGCAGTCTTTACTCTATTAAGTAGTTTCCTCCTTGCCATTTCAGATTGGTTGAGCTGGAGAAGATAGTTAGTTGCTTCTTGTGTTTTCTTGACGGGATCTTTCTTTATCAACTCAGCCTTATATGCAAAGGCATGGGTGTGGTGGATGGCCTGCAAAGAGAAGATAGTGAGTTAGGAAAAATGAATCTAAGTATGGAATGCTAGACAAGATACAAAATAGATAGCTTACCACCATGGAGTTCCTCGTCATGAATGTGAAGTGTTCGTATTCGTTGAAGTCACTAATGGTCTCCATGTCGGCGGGAAGCAGTACGGTGGTTAATAGTACAGTAGCGATCTTAGGTTGGCGAGAGGCACTTTTACTAAGCTTGATGGGTTAGCCGTCAATGGAGACATTGGGGACATAGGCATCCAAGGTGTCATCGGCGGTGGTGTGGTGGGGCATCGACCGAATCAGTGGATTGCCTATTCCTGGCCTATTCTATGTTTGAAATGAGGATAATGTCTTATGAGTCCTTCTTTTTAGAAGAAGGAGTGACTGTCACTCTGGCTTTGGCCTTAGCCTTTTTGATTCTCTTTTGCTTTTAGACAGAGGGTGGAGATGGTGTTGAGTAAATGGTGACAACATCGAGGATGTTGCTAAGAAGATCCTTGGCCACTGCAGATTTGCATCTTATTTCCTTGGATGTGGTAGCGATGGTTACACCGATACCGATTCTAAATACAGGAAGTGTAATGGGAGGGTTCTCATGGTCATACGTCGGCAAGTTGGAGACTCAGCATTTTTTGCTCCTAGTTTTTCCTATAGGACCATTGGAGGGTTGGCGACGACATTGGCGCTGGGATGGCAGGATGTACTGAGATGGAATCGAGGTGAATGGTTGTTTCATTGGGTCCAATGTGAAACCCTGATCTAGGCAAGAAGATGCTATTACTATTGGTGTTATTGCAGATGGTGGAGTCCTGCTTCTGGATGGGACGTCGGGCAAAGACAATTTATAGGTTGGAATATAGTTGAACATCAGGGGAGCCTTTCGATCTATGAAGTTGGGTGAGATCTTTCCGCTTAACTAAGCTCTACAGAAGGATTTACTCGGCTGGGAAAGATCTGCAAAGCAAAGAAGGAGAACAATAGAATTTAGTTAAGTATGGAATGATGACTATGAAAGTGTGTGATCTAAGGAGCTAAGTTCTCACCTTTATTATCCCCAAAGATCCCTCTACGCAAGGGAAAGAGCATAAGTTGTCGTCTGGAGAAAATTCTTAGTTGCCTGAGAAGATGAGATAGTTTTCCCCTGCACTCTTGTTGGAGTCTTGAAGGATGGCTATCATTTTGTAGGCAGTGGACCTAGGTTTGAGATAGTAGGAAATGTTGTTGGTGGATTTGAGGCTACACATGGTGTAGCAGTATTAGATGTCGGATAGTGTAAGCCTAGTGTTATGTCAGTGACACAGCTCGACTATATCGTTAATGATCCTAAAGGTGTTTATGGCTTACTGCATGGGGTTAAGTTTATAATAGTGCATCATTTCTCGGAAGAGAATGTTGAGGGGAAATCTTATTCCACCCACCACAATTGATATGATAGGAAATGGCATGTAGTTGTCCCCAGGCAAAATGGGATCGTTCTCACTAGCTAGCCTAATTTGGACATCGGCTGGAATGCCAAATTCTTGGTGGAAGGTTTTTTTTTTTTTTTTTTTTTAAATCTTAATGGGAGAATCTACCCTCAACTTGTGCATATCCATAATCCCAAGGAGAGTGTTTGCCTACTATGGTTCTGATTGTTGAGATGTCAGAAACTTGGGGTTCGAAGGTATCTTTTCTGGGTGTTCTTAGCCTATGGATTCAAGAAGTTCCCAAGATTGTTCTAAGGTTTTTTTTTTTCCCCGAATGTTTAATCAAGTCTCAAATCTTAATCTGGAGTGCTCAAAATAGAGATGGATGTTGTAGGCACCTCATTTTTGACCGCTCTTAAGACTTGGACGCTTTATTCCGAACATCTGATGATGAAGTTACACTGTGCAATCTTTTGAATTCTTAGCGAAGAAATTTGGATTCAAGCTCTAATCCCAAACCTTGCACTAGGGGTGTCTGCGGTTCAGTTTGGGACGGTTTGCGGTTTGGTTTGGACCTGCCCGCATGTATACGGTTTGAGAAAAAGTCAACCCGTAACCGCCCGCAATGCGGTTTGCGGTTTGTGCAGATAGGGTTCACGGTTGCGCGGGCAGTTGCGGGCGGTTTGCGAATTGAACTTTTTTTCAAAATTTTTTTGTTAAACCCTTTTTTTTGCCCCATTCTTTATCAATATTTCTTTTAGACCTTTTTCCTCCCATTTTCTAAAATACTCTAACATTAATAATTAATGAATTAAAACTTATAAAAAACTTATAAAATAAAAAACACAACAAAATCAATTCGTAACCTAAACAAATCATTCAAAATTTACCTTCATCATTAACTTGCATTCATCTCAATTCGTAACCTAAACAAATCATTCAAAATCTCCATTCATCATTAACTTGCATTCATCCTACATTCATCATTCCTAACCTAAATTAAAAAATCCTACATTCATCATTCATAACCCAAATACAAAAAAAAAAAAAAAAAAAAAAAAGGTAATTCTTTATTAACTTACATTCATCCAAAATGCAAAAAAATAAATAAAAATAAAAGGGGTTTTTTTGAACGGTCAGATTTAAAAAAAAAAAATAATTATGCGGGCGGGTTGGGTTGGTGCGGGTCAAGCCCACAACCTGCTTGCAACCCGAAAATTAGATAAAATCCAAACCGCACCCTACCCTAATGTGTTTGCGAAACCGCCCATACATGCGCGGTTCGGATCGGGTAGGGCGGTTTGGGCGGGTCGGATGACCCTCGGCCCAACCCTACCTTGCACTCCATTTTGGCCAAACTATTTTATACCTTAAAACCCTTCCTTTCAAAATATTTTTCCAAATGCTTCTATGATATTCCGAGGCTCGCATTTCATTTAAAACATTGCACTTTTAAGTAAACCGAGTAAGGACAAAGTGGAGATATATGGAAGGGAGGTGAACTCTTTGAAAAATACTTAAAACATCTTATTTATAGGTTTGGAATTGAAGAAAATAGGTGGTGAGGGAAGGAAACTAGTTGGGGAAGAAGTTAGGCATCAATCCGTTAGGATAGAAATGAGCAGTCTTCACTAAAATAGGCATATCTCTTTACACACTTAGCATTTAGATGTGAAGCCACCACCATTCAAAATTAGACTTCAGGGGCTTCAATTTAGACTCAAGAATCACCTAAAATTGAGTTCGGATGAGGGAAATATACATGTTTGAAGTCGGGCATGAATGCCGATTTTTAAGGCCCGACCGGGTCCATTTAGAACAGGCCGTGCCTCATTGAGGCCTAGCTGGGCCTCAATGAAAACATTTCCTGGGTTGCTTTTTAGGCCTGGTCGTGTTTTTTAGGCCCGGCTGGGGTCTCAATGGCGCCAGACAGACAGCTGGTGGGAATTGAACAAATATCTTTGTTTGAAGATATTTATGAACTTTTTGGCTCAAACTCTATAAATAGGACCTCTTCCTTCAGATTTTGAGGTTAGAAAAACTTTCCAAAAGGCTTGCTCTTGAACCTTCAAGCTTTTTTTGTTCTTCAAATCAACTTTCACCCTTCATACACCATTAAAACTTGGATTTGAAGCTTTCTTGTAAAGAATTCAAGGCATATTTTTAGAACCTAGAGGTTAGAGAATTGTTCTAGGAGATATTTGTAGAAGCTTAGACATAACTTCCTTACAAAAGCTTTCTTGACCTTCAAACCTTCTTTAGCTATACATACACAATACGCCATTAGAGCTTGTTCTTGAAGCTTTTGTTGAAGTTTCAAACCATATTTCTTAAAACTAAAGGGTGTTGCAATCAAGTTTGTTTAAAAGCATCATCCCTTTCAAGAGGTATAACTTTGCATCTTCTTCCTTATTCCTCTTTTACTCTTTTCCTCTCTTTTTCATGCTTTGTACACTATTTTGTGGGCTGAAACTTGTGATTTAAGACCTACCAAAGGTGGAGGGGTTAACCACCCTTCCTTGAACCTTATTCCAACCTTATGTCCTTGTGTTTCTCACTTATTTCTCTAATTTTAGCCATTGTTTTGGGGCAATTTTTGGACTGTTTTTGGACTATTTTTAGAGGCTAAAATATAGTTTAGAAGTCCCAAAAGTGGAGGGGTTAGCCACCCCTCCTTAGCTTTGCTTACTAGCTTTGTATCTCTTTATTTTTGCCTATCTTTTTGTGCTCTTTTAACATGATTTTAGCTATCATTTTTTACACTTTAGGGGCTATTTTAGGGTTGTTTTAATTTATTTAATTAGTTCATGCTTTGATTAGTTTTCTTGTTGTCTCATAAGTTCGCATACATAGCTTGTTGCATGTTGTTCTAGCTTTTCTTTAATTAATTTCCATTTTAATAACCAACTTACCATTCATCTCTTTCATTTGAGAGTTATTTCAATCAGTTGACGGTTATTCAAAACATGAACTAGAGATCTATGCTTAATGGCTTAATTTCTACGGAGGTTCATTGTCAACGGTATAATCTCTTTTTCTTGTCAAGAATCACTTCCCATTTGACATATTTCTCACTTAGTGGACATAATCATCACCTTGGACTTAATGGGTTAAAGAATGGCGAAGACTAATGAATTTGGCTTAAAATGAACCAACCCACATAAAGAAAATGAGTTATATTGTTTGGGCTCGGCCGGACCTTATGCCGAGTCTATTGTGTCAAGGGTCGTCATACGTCAATTCATGATGTTTTGATGAACCTTGAAGCGTCTCTACCTCCCTTTTTGAGTTTGCTCTATGATAGGAAGGAGGGGTGGTTGTTGTTCATTGCATTTATTGATCTTTGTCCAAATTGTATCTGAAATCATCAAGCAATCGAATTGCTCATTGATAGTTTTGGAAATGATTCCAACCTTCTCTTGAGGCTTTCCCATGACAGAGAAGTGTGAGAGGGACAAACAGAGCTTAGAAAACTCTGTTTACACTGTTTTTACCTCAGAGCATAAAAACAGGATTTTGCTTGAAATTAAGGCACGACCAGCCCTTTTTGGACCCAGCCAGGCCTCATTGAGGACCGGCCGGTAATCAATGTTTGGTCAGTAGTGTATTTTGCAAAAAATAGAGGGCAGTGGCTAAAGGTGAAACAGAACAGGCCTAGGCAGACAGAGGAGTTCTTGGACACTGTGCATGCAACCTTTATGCATCCTTGCTTACATCATTATTGTAATTATCATTACTGTTTATTTGTAATTGTTATAGCTAGTTAGCTTAAATAGCTAGTTTGTTTCTCATTCTCATTATTATCCTTGTTGTAATAGAGTAGTTAGCTAGTTAATTCTTTGCTTATTTATTCATTCGGTTTTGTAATAGTTAGTTTATTTCGAACACTCGAACATTGATTCGCACCCTCCTGTGTGAGGGCTAAAAATGTAATAACATGTATGTCTTCTAACCGCACGTCTTTCTCCCTTTTATTTACTTACTTATGATGGTTAGTATAAAACATCATTTTTCAAATTAGCATTCTTATGTTTTGCATCCATTGTCTTACATGCATCCGAGGTTCGGCTCATCATACTAACTCAATATCAAATGTTCAAATTCATTGCCTGAATACATGCTTTATCACATGTCTTGAATGAAACCATATTCCATGCTCATAGCCAAGCCTATAAATTACATAATGTGTGCGTTGCATTTAGTCATATTGCATTAATTAGGAGCATGCATATTTTTCTAATTATTTTGCTTTGTTTTGGCTCGGAGTACTAGGTGAGCAATTTATGTTTTAGCATCTTATATCGAATGTTTGTGTTTCCATGCCAAGCATTCTTCCATGAGGCTAATTGCTTAAATGATATAACTGTTTGAATGCTTGTGGATGAAGGCTAGTTTCTTGAATTGTGATAGTTTGATTAATGTCCATTTTAAGCCCACTTTTTCAAGTGGCATATTCACAAACTCTTTTCAAAACCAAACATGAAATCAAATGTTCTAATTTTTGGCAAATTAGTCTATATTTGTGTGTGCCTCACATAGTAGAAAATAGCTAATAATCGGAACAAGAACATATAATGTAAATAAAAATCATATCATGATTAGTCGAGGCCGATCTTTGATCGGGCGAGTGGGGTGTTCAATTCATGACCTTCCCCTCTTGTACCTAAGTTCCCGAGCCGAGACACTTTGGTGATGACGGACTAATGGCCTTTGGCACGAGTCTTGGGTTTCCTAAATTTTTCAAAAATATTTAGGTGGCGACTCTGAAATCTAGCAAAGCAGTCCATTTTTTTGTCATTTGATTCAAACATCGATTTTCCAAAAGAATTGCTGGATTTGGACTCTTTTGTGTTTTCATTGTTTTACATCGCACTAGTGAAATCAGATTCAGAACCATGGGAGTCTGAACTATAGGGCCAGTCGTCTTCCAAAAGGAGTGCGAAAAGCAAGCTACATATGTGCAAGAAATCTTAAATTAATAAGAAGACAAAAAGTGGATTCAGAAGGTGGGAAAAGAAATCAAATTCAAAGAAGCAGAAACTCAACAACATGGATGAAGAACATAGTAGAGTCAAGATGCATAAATTCAAGAATGTATGTGAAACGTGGAAATTATAATTGGAACTGATGAAAGTGTGCAGAATCAAGTACAAATTGTGTGAAAATGAAGGTGTAATGCACATATATACAGACATATACAAATTTCAGATGGAATATGCTCAAGAATACGAAGAAATAAAACTAACACTAGCAAGATTGTTGGACTTATGAGCAGTTGATGGAGAAACGGAGGCTGGAGTCAAGTTCACCGAAGAGAGAGACAGAGCTTTTAGTTAGAGCAGAATGATGGAACGACCACCGAAGACGGAGAGCGGATGAGTTGCAAAAGGGAACTTCAACATGTAATAATGGAAATTGGAGTTTAGAGAGAGAAAATTTGAGAGGGAAAAGAGAGTTACGGATGAAAAGTGAAGAGACGGAGAGAGAAGGGAATGGTTTTGTGGAAAAGTGAAGAGATAGCAAATCGAAATGATTTCAAATGGCTAGGAAGATGTGCCCTAGTTGACAACAGGTAGCATCAGACAAGACTGAAGTGACACCTGTGATTAATGGACGTGACAGATATGCACCAACGAGGTGGTGCCACGTGTCTTGGCAGTTTTGAGGTCTGTTACGAAAATAAACTTGGAATCTTGATGTTCTTGAACTAACGAGTCATGATCTCAGCTAGTATTGAAATCTCGATTAAGATGTCGATCTTGGATGAGAAAGAACATTTTAGTTCTTGGTTTTTGACAAGTGGACACATGCAAGTCCTTGTTTCATGAAGCCAATGAGTCATGATCTCTATTGGAGGAATTCTTTTCATCATGTTGTTTAGCAGACATGTTGGGAGGTTAGAGGATGTAAGTTCCATCATCTCAGGTTGCTGAGGTAATAGAACCTACGGGTAGCTGTGGGGACATATTTTTTAGGCTGTCCACGTGGCCAAGATGCTTGTCGAGGTGTTACGTGGATGAACCAAGACGCTGAGATATGGTGTGACTATATCAGAATTTGAGATATTCGGGTCGAGGGCAAGAGTCCTAGATGGTTTGAGGCTCTCTGTTTGGATAGAGATAAGACTCTTAAGAGAGTTCATTCTAATTTGAATAAGAGGAGTCTGAGATAGATGTTATCCTAGTAAGGGATAGAGTCCTATGAAGTGATACTTCTAGAGGATGAGGACACTTCTAATTATAAAACTAAGGCACCCCCGTGGGTCTAAGGAATGCTTTTTTCTTATGCATTGTTACTTGTGTTGTTATCTTGTCAGATAAGTGGACTAACTTGATCGTCGAAGTACCCCTGGGTGGACAAGCCACCGTGGTGTTTGTTATCTTCTAGTGTGCAGGTGTTGGGTTAGATCTATTCTTTTGCGTTCTCTACGACTAAGTCCCTTAGATCTTGGCCAGGGAATCTAGTTTGGTTATGAGATCAAAAATCAACACCCACACAAAATATACTTACATAAGTACATTTTCCCAAAAGATTATCATTAACAGGATAAAAAAAAAAAAAAAAAAAAACCACTTCTTATCATTCTATTCTTTCATTTTAGTTCCAAGAAAACTAACAGTAACTTTTGTTTTATGAACACATGGTTATACAGTTAAAACAAATTCTCGTACTTGCCAACTCTTTCCATTATGAGTTTTAATAATTAATTATATTTTCACGGTCACATAATTTAACTAGACAATTAACCCATTACGTACATCAAGACATTACAGTTACAAAGGCAACTACCATGTTTTATGGCCTAAAGCACAATTGTAGATGGAGCACTCACAACAATATATATGCATGTAACAATAGGCACGTCAACACACATTACCCTATTTTTCTGATCACAAGCACAGAAAGCCAATAATGCATCCCTTTTCATCACCACACAAATATGAAAATAAACTACACATAATCACTTAGCATAACCCCGTTTCGTCAAGCTATAACCACCACAAACCACTTTATTAGGCATGAATCGGAGGGGAGAAGAACCCATTTCAAAGAGCCAAACTTAATTGGTCCTTGAGCCGGAGGGGAGAGGAACTCGTTCACACTTTACCGAGTGTGAATCAGGGAGAGGAACCCATTTCAAAGTGCCAAACTTTATTGGGCATAAGTTTGGAGGGAAAAGGGACCCATATCAATGCGCTTCTTCATTCAACTCACCAATGGGCACATTATTCTAAATCTCACGATTTATTTAAGAACATCAACACCATTCGCTATCGATGGCCAAGAACACAGCCTCGGAAACAGTAAGAACCAAGTCCATAGATTCAGTTCTGTTCTCTGGATTTAGATTTTACCAGCATTTATACGTTACATAATTTTCATCTTTCAACTCCAACTAATTCAACTTCCAATTCATGCCATTTTGAAAACTCATAATTAAATTTCCTTCCATCACTACTATCCAATCTTTACGATTCAATTCAAAATATTCAAATTTGGTTCAACAAGTAGTCACTTTGTCATGAATACAATTATTCACTTATTTAAAAAAAAAAAAAAAATTGTTAGCTCTTCTTACTTTTCATTTTAATTTTCATTTCTCATTTCTCATTTCTCATTTCTCATTTCACAAAAGTACATAAATCTTTATTGATTTCAAAATTTATTTTCCCTTCTCTGCAAATTCCCAATACCCACAACAAATCATCATATTTTTCTCTTTAGTTATCAAAACCCAACTAATAAATTTATTATCATAATCCAACACATATATAACACAAATTAATCTCATCTCTAAAAAAATAATCAAAGGATTTGCGACATTTTATCATAACCCTCATAAACAAGATTAACCAATCTACAAATATTTCAATACACAACATTTACCAACACCCTTTTTATTTCTCCGAAATTCTGATTTCAAGACAATTATTACAACTAAACAAATATAAAACCATAGATAATAGTTAACATAAATTAAATTCATGATGACTTTTTTTTTTTTTTTCTTACATATCCATTTTCACATTTTTAATACACAATACCCCACATGGTTCAAATAATATTAAATCAGCAACTTTTACCTTTTTCTCATAGCCACTGAACAAACAATTTGGGCTTTTTACTCTAAAATATCTAAACATGTTCCTCAAGCATACAATTTTATAAATCCACAACAAAACATAAGACTTAACTCTAGATCATGAAACCCTAATCCTCATCACATGCTTTTCAAAAATACCCAACAAATCAAGTTTTTAATGCAATAAAACTATCATATGTCTATCTATAACAAGATATTGAAAATGAGCAAAGAAATTCCTACCTCAAAACTAGAAGAGGAGAAAAGCCCCAAAAATCGACTTTGCCGGAATTTGATCTCCACTGGTCAAAATGTAGCCCCTCGACATGCTCATCATTTCTAATATATGAAACTCAATAGATTTTCTTGGATCAAAGAAAATTTGAGGGTTGGTGGGTTTGGTGTATAGAGAGATGAGAGAAAAGAGAGAAAATATTGTAGAGAGAGAAGAAAATGAGAAAAATGATGTAAAGGAGAGAGAGAGAGAGGGATAATCCTTTTAATCAAAAAACCCAAAATTCAAAGTTGGTATAGACTTAGGCCGCACGTGTGGGACTCCCCCGCTTCCAGTTAACAAACTCTCTTATGTTTCCCTTTGCCACACATGCAGGCTCACCAGCCGCATGTGTGGGACTATCTTGGTGCTCAAAAGTTTTTCTAAGGCATTCCCACACTTCTTGTTTTCATCCTTATGCCCGAAAGTCAAACATTTTAGCTCGGTCTTACTTTATGAAGATTAAACAAGTTCAAATTCGTAAACATCAATGCAACATGACCTTTCAAGTTTTCGAAAAAAAGAAAACTGTAAATTCGAAAGGCATGATCAAGTCAGGTCCGAGACCCAGGACATCACACAAATCGTGTTTAAATGGTTTGGTTCAGATTGGTTCCATGATTCCAATGGTTTGGGTTGGTTCCAATTTTTATGGAATCATAGACAATGGATTGGTCCTATTTTCATCGCAAACCAATCCAAACTGGAACATATTCACCCCTATAAAATTGAATACACATATTATTTGATAATTAATTATCGATATTTGATCAACTTGACTTTTTGTAAGCATGTTCTACATGATGGAATCTAAAAAGTAACAGTTCATATTATCAAATAAGACTTAAAATGGGCTTCATTGACTGAACCATTCACTTGAGTAGAACATGCTTGCAAAAAATCAAATTGATTGAATATCGGTAACCGTTTCATCAAATAATATTTGTATTCAGTTTTATATTTCAAATGATATTTACTATTCATTTTTTAATATACAAATGCAATTTAATGAACGAACTATTGATATCTGATCAACTTGATTGTTTGCAAGTAGGCTTTCTCAACATACCTTAAAAGGTGAACAATGCCAATTATCGAAATGAAATCCAAAATAGGAAAGGGTGGCTACTGTGCGGGAGCACAATAACCATTGTTGTGCGGCCCATGAGTAGGGACGGAGCTACCTAAGGCTGGAGGGCCATGTGGCCCTCCTAAACTTTTGATACTTATATTGTTACCGATAAAGATAAAGATTATGTACCCTTATAAAATTGTAATAATGCTCCTTCTTAAACTTCTTGTATTTTTAAAATTTATAAAATTCTCTATTTTATTATTTTGGTTATTCTTGTATACTTGTAATTTACAGGTCAAGGTAAGAAATGAGTCAATTGATAATTAATTTCTTATTATGGGTTTTGTTTATTTGCTCATGTCTCCTCATTGTGGGGATCTTTTGTTGAGTTGATAGGATTGAACTTATTGATTGTAGATTTAGTTGTTTGTTTGTCTCTATTGTTGGGTTAATAGAATTTAGTTATTGATTGTGGATTTATAAGTCACATTAATGTAAATCTCAGGATAATTGTGTAGACCCGACTTTCTTCGTGCGCCCACCCTTTCGGAGAGGGCGCGAATTTGGTCTTACTACAGTTCGAACTCCTACCACGGTTCTGAATCTAATCTCACAAAGTGCAATGTGAGACTGATAAATACCGAAGAGTCCAAATCTGGCAATTGGTTTTGGAAAATCAATTTTGAATGAAAAAGCGCCAAACATGGACTGCTTTGCCAGATTACAGAGTCGCCACCTAAATGTTTTATTTTGGGAAATTTAGGAAACCCTAACTCGTGCCAAAGGCCACGTGTCCATCATCACCAAAGTTGCCTTGGCTCGGGAACTTCGGTACGAGAGGGGAAGGTCATGCAATGAGAACCCTCGCTCGCCCGATCAAAGGATCGGCCTATACTAAGCATGATATGTTGTTTTATAAACCATGTGTTCTTATTCCGGTTATTAATCTTACTTACTATGTGATGCGCACAGCATACAAGTATAGACTCAATCACGAGAATTGGAACAAAACAACTCATGTTTGTTTTCGAAAATGGTTTGAAAGTGCTACTCGCAAGTAGGCTAAAGCGCGGATTTGCCACCCTCAAAGTGGGCTTAAAACAACATGATTTTGCCATTTTGCAAAGTGGGCTTGAAACTCACAATCATCGAATTGTCTCAATTTAGGCAATCAAGCCTCCACCCACAGGCATTCAAGCAGTTAATCACTTAAGCAAATAGCCTCATGGCAAGCATGCTATCATGGCAACACTCACACTCATGTAAGGATGCTAAAGCGTAAACACTTACAGTGTACTCTGAGCCAAAACAAAGAAAACAATGCATGATCCTAACAATACAAGATGCCTAATGCAACACATGCAAAATGCAGCTAAATAGGCTCGGCTATCTAAGATGGCATATGAATGTAACAATTTGATACACGTATTCAAATAAATATTGAAATACGATGCAGTTTGAATGATGCGTCGAGCCTGGTGCATGCAATACAATGATGCAAACATGCAATGCATAAGGTATGCTAATCGAAACATGTCCTAAAACTAACCATCGAAAGCGGTTAAATAAAAGGGAGAAATAAGTGGGGTTGGAAGACATGCACACACATACGCACACTTATTACAACATTGCGCCCTCTCGAAGGAGGGTCTGAATAAACAAGCTAACTAGCTACGCTAAGCTAAGCTAACTATTACAAACCAACTAATTAACTAACTTAGCTAATTAATTACAAACCAAATGAAATTGAATAACTAGCTAATCTAAGCGAATTAGAATGGTACAAAGATGAATTAAATTAGCTAAACACATTAACTAATTAATTACAAAACCGGCAAATTAACTAGCTAAGTAAAGCAGTAAAATGGCCTCGAGGGGAGGGAGACATGCATGCTCGGTTTGCTTCGCTCGAAAATGCATTGCCTTGCCATGAGTTACCTTTGTTTGCACTCGTGGTGATCTCAGAACATCATATGAACTTCCAGATTGCATTTGCCCCAACACAGGAACACTTTGGACAATTTTCCCTGAAGGTGGCCGGCCGGCCACCTCAACTGGCTGGCCGGCCAGTACAAGTGGTCGGTAGGCTAGTGCAAGTGGCCAGCCCACCACCTCTCTTTCCATAATTCTGCCTTTGCTGCAACAGAGAGCAACAGAGCCAAGACAATGTATTTGGCAAGAAATGTGTGTACTACCACCCTCTTCATCATGTATCAAGCTCAAAAGAGTGTGGTACTTGGCTCTTGAGCCACCAATCAAGCATTTCAATGCATGATGTCCAAAGAACCAAGCTCGTACAAGCTTAGTGAATGCGCACATAAGACTCAAAGTGCCTCTACCCCATCACGCATGATCAAGGGTGTTGGCAACCAAGAAACATGGCACGTTTCATCACTTTGAGTATGAAACGTCCCACATTTCTTGTGTTTGGATTAACGTCCGATCCAAACACATGCAATGCAACACACATATGTTATCTTGGCATGTTTTACTTGGTTCAATTCTTGTTTACACATTTTAGCTTACCAATTAATCCATTAACCGGTTAAGTTCAATGTGCAAGTCCTCTAAGGAGAGGAGATCAACCAAAAGAATGATTTAAGGCATAGGAGAGACCATGCCTTTGACTAGGAGGAACCCTCAAAAGAAGGTTAAAGCCATCTAAGCAAAAGCCTCAATCCCAAGCTTAAACACAATCTCAAGGCCAACCAACTCTCAAAGCAAATAAAAAAGATGAAGAAATGAGGGAGGTGGCAGATTTTCAAAGCTGAAATGGCATGCTCAAGACACTAAATCATGTAAACAATCCGTACAAGACATGCTCAAAAGCCAAAAACATTAAGCTAGTAAAGAATATCATTCTAGAAGCATGCAATATCAAGCATAAACAACCAAACCAGCTTTGGACAGAGCTTAATCATGCCAAATCAGAGACTACAACATGCTGAAATTGAAGCTCGAATGGCAAGAAAAACATGTTCGCATGTAGGCTCGCAAGCAAGGCATAAAGCACAACTCTCAAAAGCATTTAAAGCGTGGAATATGTGAGAGTGTGTCTATACTATATGCACTGAAATTGCATGCTAAATGATGCCAAAATATGCAATCATCACATACACAACATGTTAAGGACCTCAAAACTCAAAGCTAGTCAAGGCACTTACACTACAACCATGCACAACAAGTCTTATATGGCCAAGACCATTCAAAATAGAGTCAAAGCATGCTAAATCAGTGGCAAAAACATACTGAAGTAGAGCTAACGCAAACTAGAATGATAGGCTAGAACATGAAGCATGTTAGGCCAACAAGCATGATTGCACTACAACTACCAAAAGCAAGAAAGAAGTGACCCAACCAGCCAAAATCAGAGTTAAAGCATGTCAAAACAAAGTCAAAAACATGCTTGAACTAAGTCACAAAAGAGTAGAAAAGCATACTCAAGTATGAGGCCATCAACACAAGCAAATAAGATACAAGGAGAGGGGACCACCCCCTCTTATTTTAAGCCTCAAAACCAACTTTCTACCACTGAAATTCCTCTGAGTTTTAGTGGTAGAAAGGCCAAACAAAGGGTGTTCCGAAAGCTAAGAAAGGTGGCTCAAAAGGCTTTACAAGCCAAAGAGCCAAGGGAGGAAACCACCCCCTAACCAAACAAGACTCAAACCAACATTTTAAAGCCTTAAAATCAGAGTTTTTAAGAGGTTAAAACCAGCCTTAAAATAGCATGCAAAGGTGGTCAAGCACTTAATCAAAACAAAGCTTAAAAAGGACAAGTTCTTACCCTTGAAGCACAACAACAATTCAGCAACAATTTTGAACCAAAACCAAGCCTCAAACCTCAACCAAGCTTCAATGGACCTCAGCTCCAAAGTGAAGGTCTTTGACTAGGTGTTTCTTTGCAAATATGTGAAGAAAATTCACTTTTAAGCACAATATAGCACAATATATATATATAGAGAAAGAGAAAGAATTCTTGAGAGAGAGAGGAATTTCAGCTCTGAAATTTTGTAACCCCTCTAAAGGGGGAGGGAGCTCCCCTTATATAGAATAAGCAAGAAAAAAGCTTGCTTCATCACTCCATACACGTGTATGGAGGATGAGCCTTAGTGAGCCACAGTTGGCTCAAAAGATCTGAAAATATCTAAAAAGAGAGAAAATTGGCCATCGGCCACTTAAGGTGGCTGGCCGGCCACCTTCTCTAGCCGACCGACCACTTCAAGTGGCCTACAAGGAGAAAAGTGGCCGGCAAGTGCCACAAGTGGCCGGCAAGGCCTTCGTCTCCTTTAGGCAAGAGGCATCAAGGTTTGGCCCAAAAACAAGGCCAAAACACAGAGTGTTAAAAGGCTCAAAGACAAGGCACTCAGTCGGGAACTTCAGACACTCGAAATGAGCACAAACATGCACAATCATCGCGCGCACAAACGATGACGTCTGAGTCTTAAGGTCGGTCAAAAATGGAATGTCTACAAATTGTAATAAAAATAAAAAATAAAGTTGTATAAGTTTAATGGGTTACTTGTTATAAGGAAAAAAAATAATTCAATGTTGTGATTAATGTGTGCCTCCTTTACCTTCAATTTTTGGCTCCGCCACTGCCTATGAGGCCCATTTTAGGATCTATTTTGATAATTTGAACATTCAATTTTTAGAGTACATTGAGTAGAACATACCTGCAAAAAATCAAGTTGATTGGATATCAGTAGCCCTTTTATCGAATTATATTTGTATTCAATTTTATAATTTAAATCATATTTATTATTATTATTATTTTTAGATACAATTGCAATTCGGTGAAAGTGCCATCGATATCCAATGAACTTGATTTTTTGCAAGTATGTTCTACTCAATATATTCTAAAAAATAAATTGTTCCAATCATCAAAATAGGTCCCGAAATGATCTTTATGGGCCGCACAACAGTGGTTGTTGTGCCTCCCCATATAGCAGTCACTCCACTTCCTAGTTGGTATATGTAGGATTTTAGGTATATGATGTCTGTTATGTTAATTCATACAAAAAATAGGAAAAGAAAAAGAGTTTTCAAAAGCATTTTTTGAATTTTTTTTTCCCCTTGAGTGAAATTTGTAATATTCTAAGCAATTTTTAAAATTTTTAATTTGGATTGGGTTTATTAGACTTTTTAAACTTAAACTATTGTTAAATTGTCTACTTAGTCCCTAAACTATCGACTTTGTGATGTTCCAAAAATCGGGAATATCAAGCAATACATTAACAAATAAATACATGGTTTATCTAAGGTTACAAGAGTAGGAAATGCCAGAAATGAGTGTTTTGATTTATAACCAAGTAAGATCCCAAGAAGGCTAGAGGAGTCAATATAGTCTCCCTTCAAAGTTCAACTACCGTAGATAGCAAAGTTACCTTTTTGACAAATCTTAACAAGGTATTAACACAAAGTCTACATGAGTAAACGAGAAAACAAGGAATAGGTAATTCAAAAGATATGTATAGATATGTAATAATTACAAAATCATGTCTTAAATTCAGCAAGAAATTTATCACTTTCAAACTCAAAACATAATTGCAAAGCTAGTTTCTAATTCTCCTAAGGTAGCCATATGTCTTCAAAGGCTTCAGCTTCACCTTCGACTATCTAATAATCTTCAATATTTGACATTAAATGCCATGAGTTTTGAATGCCTAGTAAACACACATACATTTGGTCCCTTTTTCCCAATCTAATACACAATAATGACATAATCATAATATATAATAGAAGCAATAACCTAGCAGAGCTTATAATAAATTTCAGTTTTTCAAGAATAATGGTCAATCAAGTTAGTTCCAGGCAACTCCCTGCAGAATGCCGTTCCTACCCAACACTCCAAGCTTGGCTTTAGGCAACCGGTATCCTTTCCTGCTCATCATTACAGGTGCCCACTCCTAGGGTTATATACCCAAGTCGTGTCATCCCGGAATACATGATAGTCATAACCTGTCGGAGCTATAAGAATTCTCATTTGTGTTTCGGTCTGCCACAAGAATTCTCATCTGTGCCACAAACATTCTTATTTTTGTTCTACAATACCACCGCACGGATGACATAAGGGTCCGTGTTCTAAACCTAGGCCTTAATGCATGATTTTTAAATGATTAAGCAAGCTTAAATATGTTAGTCTAATAAAAATAAAGAAAATATGCAAGAATATGTGGGAAAGTGAATAAAACTTAAAAGAATGAAAGAATTACATGATGCTATGATTGACTAACACCCTAGCCTGATTAAATATTGAAAAATATGAATTACAAACTACTAAAATAGAGATGAAAGGAAGACTTACTTGCTGGTTTGCTATAAATTGGAGAACACGTGAAGAAAAGGCGAGTTTTCTTGCTTGATTGCTTCCCTCAAGTTAGGTTATGATTTAGTTCAAGTTCTTCAAGCCTTGATGATTTTTAGTTGTTAGAGTTGTTGTGGGAGGGTGTATTTTTAGAGCTAGGACTTAGAAGGAGATGAGGCAAGGGTTTTTCACTAAAAAAGACTCACAAAACTTGGTCAAAAGTCCAACCCATTTGAAACAAGGTGATAGAGGCTGTATTTATAGGCTTAAGGGATGCTTGGGGAACACCCTAGGTCAATTTAGGGTTCCTCCATTGCATTCTCATTGCGCCTTCCGAAGAAATCGCACTAAAACCCTAAAATTTTGGGTGTCAGTTGGATGTACACACACACAAGGCATGTGCACATGCACGAAAATGCATATGTGGCTGCCTTTGCAAGGATGTGTGTACGCATATCTTTGATAGCTTTTCATATTTTAGGCATATCTTTCTCATCCGACATCGGATTGAGGTGAATCAAGTGGCGTTGGAAAGCTAATTAAAAGGCCTACAATTTTGTTCAAAATAGAAATTTCTAAATTCCAAATCTTTCTAGGTAAAAATAGGCCCTTATTACGAACCAACAAACGATAGTTTTGGCAAAAAATAGTTTTTGGCATGAAAATAGCAATACAACAACTCTAACAAACTTCAAACATCTCTAAGGTTGAAAGTATGATACGTCTTCATCATCGAGAAGCATTTCAAGTGCCTAAGTCTTAATGGTCAGTCAAAAAATGGGGTGTTTACAGATTCCCCTCTTTGACAGAACTCGAGTAGTCATACTTGATGGGAGTGAATGTCAAAGCCCTAGACCAACCCATTTGACGAGGCCATAAGACTTAAAGCAGTGCCATACATTCATGCAAATGATTGAACTCATAGGTTACCTACATATCCTTGATGCAGGAATCAGATCAGTGTAGTTTGGGAGCGGTTGTGCAACAATTCATTTGCAAGTTAGTGTATGCGACAAGCACTCAAACATTCGCCAAGCATGTAATAGTAAAAAAAGAAGAGGAGAAAACACTTGCTATATTCCCCTTGTCACGTCGAAGTGATTTTAGTCTAATGCTTTTCTAAGTTCTCCATGTGCATCTACTCTACCAATACACAAGGAAAACAAACTCGAAGCAATAATACACACCGCAGTGTGGTTAGAAATATGACAAATTATGATGCCAAAATTATGCTAGTGTAAACACATAATACGACATGAGACATTTAATACTTCAGGAAATATGTACTAAAACATGAGCATATGTTTTCTACGACATGACCAGAAATGTTCTGTGATATCAATTTCTGGATATGCACTACGACATGAGCATATATGTTCTATGACATGACTAGATATGTTTTGCGACATACAAGGGTAACATCCAGATATATTCTCTGGCATATTGACCACCAGATATGTTCTACAACATACCAGGTTAACAACCAAATGTATTCTACGGTATACAAGGTTATATGTTCTACGACATATTGACAACCACATATGTTCTATGACATATAAGGTTAACAACCAAATGTATTATACGACACACAAGGTTAACAACCAGAAATGTTCTTTGACATGTTGATAACTAGATATGTTCTAGGACGGCCAAGGTTGACAACCAAATGTATTCTATGACACACAAGGTTAACAACAGTAATGACCAGGCACGTTCTACGATGCATAAGGTTACAATGATAAAGACCAGACACGTTCTATGATGAACAACCAAATGTAAGCACATAAGGTTAACAGCCTTATATGTTCTTCGACATATTAACAACCATATATATTCTATGAAATACAAGGTTAACAACAAGTTTGTTTTGCTCCACGATAAAATTAACAGATTGATTACAATGCAAATAGATGTGAAAGCATTTATCATACACATGCTATGATGTGAGAGAATTAAAACCAAATAGAGAAAGTTAATCCAATCATGCCAATCAAAGTCCAAACGAAATCAAGAAGATAAGGAAAAACAACTAGAGAGAATCTTAGCATTCGTTCTGGAAAAAGCTTTTAAAAGACTAATCGTGTTAGAATCATAATAGGAGTGAGGTTGCTCAAATCAATGAAAAGTGTTTGTTAGATTGCTTCAACATATTGGGGGGGGGGGGAAGATATGGCTTGTGCCCCTTGCTTAGATGATAGCTTATTCAGAGATGCTCATGCCCCTAGTGTCCAATCCTTGTTCACACTGCTCATAATTTTCAACATTTTATAAGCTCATGTGGTGGGAATCGACACTTCACAGATTGACAATGAAGGACATGCTACTGCTACCAACAAATTGTCAAACTCATGCTCTTTTAATGCACCAGAGTGTTGTGAACTTATTTGATTCTGAGAGAAATGATGAATTTCCAATGATCATGGACTTGGTGCCCTTTGTGTAGATACTCTCAGCTTGTTTATGAATTTCACATAAGGACTTGTTTTGAACTTTTGAAATGTTAACCATGCCATTCTATCAAACTTTGAGCCGTACACATGCTAACAAACTAACACTGACAAACATGCCTCGGATAGACTCGACAAGGGAAAATGACTCCACAAAGAAAAACGACTCGACAAACATCAAATTGCACAAAAATTTTCTAGCATTCTTCAAAATTGATAGCCCTCTAGTGCACCCGCTGTTGTTCTACCTCATATGGACGCATTTGTGCGGTATAACTCGTGCTTTGATATCACTCTGTCATGACCGAAACCTGCCCCTATAGGTTTAGCGTCGTAACCAGCTAGTAATCCTAAGATTACCGAAGGCCTCTGAGACAAATCCGTAATAAGGGCTGGTAGAAGCAAATACATAAATATATTTGTCCAATGAGCTGTGCTGATTTTATGAGACAAAAAACTTTAAACATTTACATACATATATCATAACATCATCAATACGTCATCACACTGTACAGATAAGCCAAAAGAAATTATACCCAGTATACAAAAACTGGTCTTAATATTTAACATCTTTAACAAAAGAAAACAAAGGTTGAAGCCTTAATCACAGAACTATGATCATTTAATAGGTTCGGAACCTTCACGTGAAGCACTTAGGTTGGCTCACAAAACATAAGTCCAAACAGGTGCCATTAGGCTCGGTCTTGCACTTGTTGACCTACATATATATATATATATATATAAACAGTGAGCTAAAGGCCAATGAATAACATTAAGGTAAAGAGGTTAGAGAACGAAATCCGAACATTTCATATCCATAAAACAAATCATAACATAATCCTTCTCATATCTGAACATAATAGTGGTACATCTAATAGAAAATAACATATTATCTTCCGACTAGAGTAATCGGCCCTAGACATCGATTATCAAACATAACACCACTTTGTCAAGTGGCTAGCGAGATCTCATAATCACATATATGTCATGGACCTGCATTAACATGTTGTCCCGCATGACTTGGGACTTTATTAGGATACCATAGTAGATTCAAAAATAGGACATCAGTCACTTAAACAAAATATCATTTCAGAAATAAGAAATCATAACTTATCAAATAATATTTTGAACATAATTCATATGAACATATCTTTACAATAATGTTATTGATAGTGGGCTTCCAAAAAAGGCTGATTAGTGTTAAGATCTTGATCTACAATCACAAACCTATATAGCACAAAACTAGTCTTATCATTACTCATTCGTATGGTCAATATGGCTTAGCTTTCCTGACATGAACTTATTATTAATTTCATATCTCATAATTTGTTCACATTGAACCACATATTCGGATCGAATAATTCTTCTTATCTTTTCTAATTCAATTACTCATGTTGGTTTCTTATTTCTTAAGCCTTAATGATTCATAAATCATGCCTAAGAATGCCCGGAAAAAGATGGGAACAAAGACATGAACTTAAAAACATCTTTTGAAAACATGCTGACAATGAGCTGATGGCTAGAGCAGACTTTGGGTCGCTAGAGCCATCTAAAGATATAAACTGAGTTCGCTCAAGCCACCATTTGGTCGCTCGAGCTAACTTTTGCAGAGTGAAAAATGCTGGTAGCTCACAATGTTGGCTCGAGCCACCACTTGGTCGCTCGAGCCATTTGTGAATTTCTGTGTTTTAAAATGCAAAGTTTGAGCTCCAAAAATGTATTATAACTTGTAAAAGCCTGCATGGCCATTCCAAACTCATGAAAACACTTGGATAACACTTGATAACACTTAGAAACTTCTTTAAAATCATGAATTCAAGGTCAATTTACTAAATCAAAGCTCAAAACTTTCATGCATGTAAGATTTTCAACCCCCTTTTTATCTTATACTCTTCAAAACATGGATTTGAGCTCCAAAACAATATCATTCATGGATGCATGTGTGTTATGAATCTTAATTCAAACATTGTTAGCATGAACCATGCTAAAGATAATAAAACTAGCCAAAATTAGGCATGCATGTATGAATCTCATCTCCCTATTTTCTTGTTTTTCAAGTACATACATTTATATTCATATTCTCATGATAATCAACTTTCAAAACCTTAGAAATCCATAATGCATGTATGAGATAGTTTCAAAACTTAACATAGATGATAAATTCATAATCAAAAGTAAAGAATCATAACAAAACGTTGCATGTATGGATGAATTAACTCCCAATTCCTTCTTCTAAGCTCAAATCATGCATTTAACCATATAATCTTCATGAATCCATGCAATTACTAACTTAAGTTCATAAATTAAGCTTGAAGAAGTTACCTAGAGCCTTGATTAACACTTGTATCAAACAATTCTTGAATTAATCGACAGTATCCTTCAATCTCTTGCTATAATGTTCAATTTATTGCTCCCCTCTCTCTCTCTCTCTCTCTCTCTCTCTCTCTCTCTCTCTGAATTTTGCACTAAGAAATGAGAGGGTTTGAGCTCAAAATGAGCTTAAGGCTCAAATATATTGCTAGGATGGCATAATACAATAATTAGAACATTAGGTCAATTAAATACAACTTAATTTATCAAATTGAATCAATTTTTAATTAAAATTACCAAAATGTTCTAAATATTCCAAATAACTTATTCATGTAACCAATTTCTGTTTCAGATGTCAATAAGGCTTTCAATTTTCATATCAAAGTAGATATTACAACAAATATTACTACGAGTAAAAGATAGAAAGTCAAATAGCATGCAAAATACACAACGAACCCATAATTTCATTTTAACCTCTTAATTAACATCCTTAATTACTTATTACAGGCAGATTATGGATTGGGGTGATTATAGTGAAGCAAACCTAATAGGACCCGAACTTGTCCTAGAGACTATTGAGAAAGTCAAACTGATCCAACAACAGTTAAAGACTACTCAAGACTATCAAAAGAATTACGCAGATAAGAGGAGAAGACCACTGATGTTTGAAGTACGTGACCACATGTTCCTAAAGGTGCAACCTAGGCGTGGGATCGTATGTTTTGGAAGAAAAGAGAAGCTATCACCACGTATATTGGACCATTCGAAATACTAGAGAAGGTGGGCGGAGTGGCATATCAACAGCTCTACCCCCGCAGTTAGCAAGGATACACAATGTCTTTCATGTATCTATGTTGCGGAAATACCTCGCCGATCCATCGCACATTATCAACTGGGAAGGAATCAGTCTCGACAAGGATGTTACCTTTGAAGAAGGATCTGTAGCAATACAAGATAGTCGAGAGAAGAATCTTAGGGGCAAGACGGTCCATTTAGTAAAAGTGCTTTGGCGTCATCAAGGGGTCGAACAATCTACTTGGGAGCACAGAGATTGGATGAAGGCAAACTACGCACAACTGTTTGAAAGCGATATATAGTTAAATTTCGAGGATGGAATTGTTTTAAGGGGGATAGGTTGTGAGGCCCTTGAAAATTTTATTTTCTTAAAAGTTCCTTACTTTTGGAATATTGTAATGAAGACCCTTGATTTCCTAAATAGTTTTAACTTTAACCCTAGAAGCGAAAACTCACAAACCCTAATCGATTTCGGTAACTTAGGAATCATTTCTAATATCCTAATACTAATTAATTGACTCTCTTGATATGGAATTACCACTAAAAACCCTAGAATTTTTCGGTTTTCATCATGTTCGTTGATTGATAGCCTTTTTATTAAAAATAAGAAATCTAAACCAAATTAGATTCTCTAACCCAAAGTTTGTTTAATTCTACACTAAAATAAATGTTCCAATTCATAAATTAAACCCAAAGCCCTCACATTTTTATGAAATTACTAATTGACCACAAATTAGTGCTATTATATATATATATATATATATACTTGTATCTATAAACCAATTTTATACACTATGTTTTGAAATTTCCATCAATTGTACACAAGAAAAAAAACAAAAATAATCCCTTCAAATCCACCCCACATGGCGGGCCACCCTAGGGAAAAGAAATGTATAGAATTTTTTCAAACATAATCCATGAATTCGTGGACAAGTTTGCTAGTACACCCAAAACAAGGAATTTTGTTCCACCTCAAGTTCCATCCTAACTAAAGCCTAACTAGATCATGATTAATTGCATAATTAAGGCCTCTAATCAACCACTATTCCATTACGTTCAAAGTAAATCCAAAATATCCAATTCATTTCTAACCAATGGGCAATTTAGACCTTTTGCACCAATTTTAGTATAAATAAAATGTCTCCCTTAGCATTTTACACACAAGAACACACACACAAACACCCTATTCGGCTAAGATGAAGATAGGGCAATAGAATGAGAAGAGAGTGAGCTTGGTAGAGGAAAGGAGAGAAAGAGAAGGTTTTGTTAGCAAACCAACGAAGCCTCAAGTAAGCCACATCACCATCTCTTCTTCTAATCCTTTTTCAAATACATGTTATGAGAGATTTAAAATCATATTTTCAGATGTTTGTAATGGTCTTCATGTGTTCAAAGTTGATGAATTGGGCCTTGATCCTTCTTCTACTCATATTTCCTCTTAATAGATGCAAAATTACCTTTTTCTTCCCATATCTCACATTATTTCCAAAGGCATACCATCACTCTAAAAATATGAGTTATTGATACATTATTTAGTATGTTTTCACCACCAAAAAGTGAAAAAGTTCCCTTAGTTGGCCTCTTTTCTCACCAATCTTCTTATTTTAAGTATTGTGCATGAAAAACCAATTTTACAGCCAACTTTTGAAAATTCTATAAAAAATGTAGAAAAATCTCCCGGACCTCAGTTTTATGAAAAAAACTTCCTTAAAGAGTCATCGTACAAGAAAAAATGGTTTCATTGAAAAAGAGTGAGCGGTTTAAAAGAAAATCCAATTTTCGTAACGGTCGACGTATCTGGATAGTGCTAGAGTGTTTTTTAAATAACTAAAAATCTATAAAAGCTATTCCATTTATGAGAAATGCTCTGAAAGTTGGATAAAATTCTCTACGAACCATAAGAAGGGTAGGCTTGGGAAATAATATAAAATGGTCCTTTTGATTTTAAACTTTAAACTGAATTTTTAAATTTAGTTTTGCATTAGTGTTTTATGCTCATGTCTTCATGAATATGCTTATTAATATATGATCAGGTCTTGGTATGACATTACATATTTCATTGTTATATACCTTTTATTTTAGTCCTTTGATGATGCGTATACTTATGCAAATGTATTCTTTTGTTATTTGCTTGTGCTAACTAACTTAAAACATTAATCTAAACAGAAAACTTAATGGGGTGGCTAATAGGGTTTTGATCACATGAGTATTGCTATGAGATAAATTTATGTTCAAATTGAATTAGTTAGCGAGACGTGTTCCCTTTTGAAAGTTAAAGTCTTGTGCAAGTGGTTTTTTCAGAATAATTGAACAGAGCGGTTGTATCTGAACCCTAAGTGGTTTGTTGTGGGGAGGGAATGGGCAAGGCCTTATTTTGACATCTCTTTTGAGGTACTTAGTTGGCGCTACGCGGTATGTAACCGTTGAATGGCATCTGGGATAAGGTCTGCAAAACAACAAAATAAGGGACATATCGAATAATCCGCGTTCGAGTCTTGTGATTGGGAAATCTCTTTGGGAGATTTCTAGACGACTAACAACTAACCTTGTAACCCTTGTTATTTATTTGAATATCATGTTTCTTTCCCCTGTTGTTGTAATTTTTATTGTGTATTAGATTGGGAAAAAGTGATGGAGTATGTGTGCATTTACTGGGCATTTAAAGCTCATGGCATTTCATGCTAGGTACCGAAGAAGATTTTGCTGCAGGAAATGACGAGGCTGAAACCTTTGAAAACTTTTGGTTCTCTTAGAGAAGCTAGAATTTTCGTTTTGTAAAGTCCATCTGAAATTTTAGTTTTGGGTGTAATATTGATGGAACTATCTTTTGTAATTGAGGATATTTTGTATCTATTCTCTTATTATTATATGCTTGTCTTTTTAAAAAAGAATATAGTTCCCTACGTTGCTTATGAGATATGCGTCAATGCCTTTTAAGATCTATCAAAAGGGTAGCGTGCTATCTAAAAAAGTTGGACTTAGAAGAAAGGCTAATTTGGCTCCTCCGGTGATCTGGGATCTTACTGGGTCATTGACCCTAGGACTCATTAGTGACTTTCCCTTTATTACAACCCTTAGTGTAGATTTTGGGGTGTCATAAAGAATGTGACCAGTCTCGCCCTTTTGAACCCAAGAATCAAATTGGGCCCTCATCCTCGTCATCCGTCTTCTTAACATCATATGCCTCATATGGCATTATGAATCCTTGAACAGTGGATACTCTGTAGCCACCCTTGCTATTTGGAGGGCCTTCGTCCATCTATGCTCGAATCCACGATTCTCGCATCAACAAATGTCATCGATGAGCTTTTCAGTAGTTCTTTTTTCGCTGAGCGCTTTATCATTTAAAAACCTATGATTATAGGCTCAGCTTTGGTGGTGCTACATTATGAAGAATTGTGTCATTTCAAGATTGGCTACAACATGATCCACTTGACTTTCTCTAATGATTCCTTTGTTTTGGGTCATTGCCAAATCAATAGCTCTTACTGCTTTCTCTGCGGCCACCATCGCTTTTCAGGCTTTCGCTTTCGTCCTCTTCTCTGATTTGGCTAGTCGGCGCTCCAAGTTTAGAATTAAGTTATCTTTTCGCATTAACTTGGCTTAGACTCCATGAAGGCATGCCAATCTTGTATGAGCTATAGAGTCCTTTCATGGCTCCATGAATGCCCTGGCGAAAGACTCCGTAGTCTATTAAGCCGGTTAGTGATCTTTTTACTTCCTTTGGGAAAATTTGTCATGCAAAATCAATGGCAACGTTGGGATCATTAACCAATGAGTCTGCCTTCATGATTAGTTTATTCCCAATAAAGATTGCAAAGCTCAAAAGCTGAGTTTGTCTACTCGGCTCTCTGGACGTCGGCACATCAATAGTCCTATATATCCCTTTGTCACGATCATTACCTCTGGGCGACCTACTTCGTGGTTCTCTTCGCCCAAAGTTCTGGTATGGTTGACGTGGTGACCATTGTCTACTCTTCTCCTCTAGCTCCACTAGATCTGGAGTCTTCCACCATCATCATTTCACATCTATTGTTCACAAACATCCTTTCAGCCATCGCTGGTAAACGGACATAAAGAAGCTGAGCACACTAACCACTCGGCTATTCGGAGTGGCCAGGAGCTCGAGGGTCAATTGTGTGAGCTGAGTAATTTTTCTACATAATCAGCAAACAAGACATCTAAACCCATCCATCCTAAAGCCCAAACCTAATCAGGCCCACTTGGGTTTTTCCGAGAGCTTAACACCAAACTACACGTTCGCCAACTAATCGGTATGCTGATAGAATCAACCTACATCGGTGTCGAGAGCTATAGTGGGCCTAGGCTGTCCCTTTTTGAAGGTGTAGTAAGAAATTGGGCCTTGGCATTCAAGTAATGATAGCAAACAGGTTACGTAAGAAATATCTACACCAAATCGCTATAAAAGGAAGGAGAGTTGAAGAAGAAATGTATGCATTATGAACCCACAAAAACTTTCTAATTCACTAATTACACACCCCTTTTCATACACGAGCAAACTTACCTGTCGGAGTGCTAATTCTGGCACCCCCTAACCGGAGTGTTTCTTATTTTAGGCATCGAAGCAAGGATCAAGTGGAGGACTGTTTAGACAGAAGGAATATTTTAAAACCACTCCTCACAATGTGCCATATTTTTAATGATAAAATTATAAACTTACTAAACTCAGTTAGTTATAACCTTAGCCAATTCAGTGATAATTTTCCTTAAAAAACACTAACCATATTATTAATTGAACCAAATTGAAACAAAATTTGAAATTAAGGGTCAAAATTGAGCCAATTAAAATTATACAGACTAAAATGCTATAAGGGATAAAATATTGGGACTACCAGTTTAATTTGCCCAAAAGTTATTGAGCTGAGGTTGAAGTTGGTACTTGTTTGTAGTTAGAGACATGGGTAACTCAATGAAGTTATTTATTACTATTCTATTTTTCTTTTTTTAAGTTTGTATCCTTCTCATTCTGAATTCAGTGTAAAACTTTGTGGAAAAAAAAATCAATTAATTAAAGTGAGATTTTTATTTTTATTTATTTATTTATTTTTTAAAGAGAGGTATTTTAGAATATATCGATTTACCTTCTCTCATTCTCTCTCAATACCAACCCTCATTCGCCTGTCTTAGTCAAGGCCAAGAAACAACATAAGGGCTAGTGCTTTCCATTTTCAAATAAATTATCATATATGGGAGAGCAACCCAACACTCTTCTCTTTTAACTAAAGTAATTAAACCGGGGCTCCTATAATCTTGATGAAGTTTTACTTTAGTTAATGAAGTTTTCTTTCTCAATTCTATCGCATAACAGAATTGAGAGAGAAAAATAATATATTGGATTCAACTGTATAAAAGACAATGTACATAGACTGTTTATATAGTGAGGGAAAACTTAATTTACATAATATATTGTATTCAATTGTATACAAGACAATGTACGAAGACCATTTATGTGGTAAGGGAAAACTTAATTTAAGAAACAATGGTATATGGTAAGGAATCAATCAAATCTACTAATATGCTAGAATCAAGCCTAGAATATTCACAACCCTCTTCAAACTCAAGGTGGTTGTATTAAGACCAACTTGAGGTTGGAAAGTAACTCATTAAAGCGACCGGGAGGATGAGCTTTAGTGAAGAATCAATCAAATCTCCTAATCAAGCTAGAATCAAGCCTAGAATATAGACAAATATACATACATATGCATTCACAAACCCCCTCAAAACTCAAGGTGGTTGTATAGGCCAACTTGAGTATGGAAAGCAACTAGGATGATGAGCTTTGGTGAAGAATTAGTGTGACGTCCTAGGCACATAACCTGATTTCCTCATTCTCTTATTCTCGTTTAATCTCTGCATCCAGAGTTTTGATCTCAATCCAAGGCCTTATCGGCCGTGTTAGTTCTCTACTTTCCAAAAATCTTTTTGTGTGGTCAGCCTAACCTATTTTGGATTCCAAAAAAAAATTCTTGATCTGGGTGCAAAGGCAGAACTGGGGTGGTGGAATACCTAGTTGCATTTAGTTCATTAAACAAAACTGCACGTACGGGGGAAAGAGCCGCACATGCGGAGGAGGGGCCGCATGTGCGGTGAACGCTTGGTTCTTGGGATGTATTCTAGAATAAAAGCACATGTGGAAGGCACATGTGGGGGGTCGCTGCACGTGTGGCCACAGGCTTGCATGTGCGGAAATGTCATATTCAAGTTCAAATTTTGGACCACTTTTTGCAAAATCTAATTTCATCTCCCTCTCCAATCACATTTCTCATTGCTCTCTGTCTCTATACTCATCTTTTCTCTCATCCCTTTCTACAAACCCAACCAATTCCAACTTCTCTATTAGATTTCTAAAAAATTATCAAGATTTAGATAGGTGTCCTTGAGGCATTTTTCGAGAGCTCATCAAGAGCTTCAACTTGTGCAGTGGAGATCGATTTTTGGCACTGTTGAATTTAGGGTTTCCTTCTCATCTTCTTCTTAGAGCTTGAGGTAAGGATTTTCTTTGAGTTATATATACATCCTTGCAAGTCCATTGTTACTTTGATGTTGTTTGGAGTATATTGACTTAGGGTCTGATTTTTATGAGATTGTGTTTTGCTCAAAGAGGGTTTTTCTCAAATCTTTTACCAAACCTCTAATTTATAAACTATGAAAATGTTTTGGGAGTTTCATGAGCAAAAATCTTTTCAAAAATGAGAAAACCCTAATTTTGTTTAAACCCTAGACTTAAGGAAATTGAGAAAAATGATGTATTAGTGAAAACTATGAGTTATGTGATGGTTGGGGTTTATAATTGCATAAAATCTTTCAAAATAAGAAACTTCATATTTTTGTGAAAACCCTAGATTTTGGAAAGAGTGAATAGTATATTGTTATACTTATCTTGAAAAGATGAAGGTTGGGAATGATGATTATCATGTTGAGATTTCTTTGGTTAAAACATAAAAGGAATGTATTTGATGATGCGTTGTAGATGCCCTATTTTGACCGCCCTCAAAACTTGGGCGCCTTACTCTAAACACTCGATGATGAAATATTACGCTGTGCAATCGTTCAATTTCTTCAGCAAAAGACTTCGGTTTAAAGCTTTAAAACCTAAACCTTGTATCCCCTTTGGACCAAAACCTTATTTTCTTTCTAGCCTAAACATTCAAACAACTGCTGGCTAACAAATGGCCTGCAGACCATTTTCATTGGGCTGGCCGTCCCTTTTCATGGCTGGCCGACCATGTTTAGCGTAGTAGATATTTTGACAGCAGCCAGCTGTCCCCATGTGCATGCCTTGCACCAGCTATCTCTTTGCTGATATTTCCGGCGTAAGAACCTGTTTTTCTATAAATACAAGACCTTCCCTCATGGTTTGGGGTTAGAAAAATTCTCCAAAGAGCTATAGCTTCTCCAACACACTTCCCTCCTCTCTTGCAATATGCATACACTATACATACACCTTCTAAGCTTGAACTTGAGGCCTTGGTTGAGATTCTTGAACACAATTTCAGCTACTAGAGAGTGTTAAGCTTGTGGTTTGTTAACAAGGAAGCTCTTCCTTTCTTTCAAGAGGTATACTTTGAGCTCTTTTGTCATCTCTTCTCTCTCTTTTCTTTACCTTTTCTCACTGATTTTAGAGCCATTTTAAACTCAAAAATGTGATTTAAAGTCACAAAAAGAGGAGGGGTTAGACACCCTTCCTTAGGCCTTGTTCCATAGCTTATTGCTATGCTCTTTTTTTTCTTTTTTTTTTTTGAATTTTAGGTGTTGTCTTAAGTGTTTATTTAATTTATGCTTTGAATATTATAGTTGTGTTGTTGTAAGTCTTCATGGATTTGGTGTATAGGCTTTAGTTTCAAATCCATTTAAGTTGATAGTCTTTTCTTTCATTTTTTATAGCTTTCATATACATATTCATGTCATTGTAATCACCCACCTTTTTCATTCATAATCTGCAAGCTCCCTCCCTTCTTTGTTTCTTTTGATTAAGAGTTGTATCAGATAAAAGATTGTCGCTCAAGGCAAAAGAAAGAAATCTCTCATGCTAAATGATTTAATCTATTCGGAGGTTCATTACCAAAGCATTACATCTCTCTTATGCTAAGCATGATCTTTGTTTGATACTTCTCTTTATCATCGGTGCATTACTTCAAAGGGACTAACGTACTTAGACCCTTAGAAATCACAAAGGAAAGAGTCATTATTGCTTATTATTGGGTTTGGATTTGGAGTCATTATTGCTCGTTCGGGTTTGACTCCGAATTCATAATCGCTCGTAAATGAGTTTGATTCTTCCATTGTAGTTTCCCCTGTAGAAAAGGGCTTGAAAAGCTTATTTCTCAGGTTAAGTCGTGTTTACTATTCTTTATTGCTTTGGAATTAGTGGACGTAATCATCACCTATGGACAAAAATGAAGAAAAGATAAGAAAATTGGAGTAAAAAGAGGTAAAAAGATAATAAATTTTTGTTAGGTTCCTTCGGACGTTATACCGAACCAATTGCATATTGAATCATCACATACTATTTCAATGATGTTCAAGTCTACCCCTTCTCCCTTGAGGTAACTCCATGATAGAGAGGAGGTATTGTCTATCTTTTGTTTCATTTATTGAGCTCTTGTCCTATTGTTTCTAAAATCATCACGCAACAAATTTGCGATGATTAATGATTTGAGAATCAAATTTTCTCATCCCTTGATCATCTTCATGCTAGGGAAGGGCAGAGAGGATAAACATCTCCTGAAAACACTATGTCTTGCTCTGCTTCAGTTATGTTGCAGTAGGGTATTCCCCAGAAACAGTGGCCGGCCGACCATCATTCTAGACGATCGACAACTCTCTTAGGCCAGCCGGCTACCCATTTGGTACAGGTAGTGGTATTTTTGCTGCAGAACAGAGCCTATCTCGAGGCCAAAACATAACAATTTTAGGAAATAAAACTGATACTGGCAGCAAACAGAGAGGTTTCCAAAGGGTGTTTCCAATTGTGCACATGCGGTTCCTCGGCTCCCGTCCGAGTCCATTAGATTAGTAGCCTTAATATTCATATTTCTAAATAATTTGTAATTAATTAGTTGCTTTGTTTTCATTCGGACTTGTAATAGTTAATTGATGGGTTTAATTCATTCGGGTTTGTAAATATTAGTTAATTAGGACATTAATTCGGACCCTCTCGTGCGAAGGCCAAATTGTAATATTTGTATGTCTTTCAACCCCCATTTCTTTCTCCATTTTATTTACATGTTTACCGTGGCTGCATACAATATCATGTTTTGTTTCATATCATTACCATGCGTTGTATCCATTTTTGCATGCATTGAGTTCGGTTCATCATTCTATTACATTGTCATTTCTTATTTACTTGAATACGTGGATTATCACATGCTTTGAGTTGACCCATATGACATGTTAAATAAACCAAACTTAGTAGTTGCATTTTCGTATGTGTTGCATTTGTCACTATGCATATTTAGGAGCATGCATTTTTCTAATTATTTTTTTCCATTTGGCTTGCCTCGGTTAAGCAGTAGGTGAGCATTTTTTCTTTAGCATATTGCATGAGTGTTTGTATTACCATTTCAAGAATACCACCCTGAGGCTACGTGCTCATTTGAAATATCTCTTTGAATGCCTATGGATGAAGGCTATTTCGCTTAAGTTGGAATGACTTTGATAAATGTACATATGAGCATGCTTTTCATTCAAGTAACACATATTCAAAACTCTTTTCAAACAAACACCAAATCAAAGCATTCCAAAGTAGGTGAAATAGACTATACTTGTGTGCATCACATAGTAAATTAGCATAATAATCGGAACATGAACATATTTTGTCTATAAAAATCACATCATGATTAGTAAAGGCCGATCTTTGATTGGGTGAGTGGGATGCTCAATTAATGACCTTCTCATCTCATACCTAAGTTTCCGAGCCAAGACACTTTGATTTTAATGGACAAGTGGCCTTCGGCACGAGTCACGGGTTTCCTAAATTTCTTAAAAATATTTAGGTGGCGACTTTGAAATCTAGCAATGCAGTCCATTTTTTTTTGGCATCTCTGATGATTAATGGATTTTCTAAGATTTGCCAGACTTGGACTCTCATTCATTTTTCTATTTCACATTGCACTTGTGAAACCAGATTCAGAAGCATGGGAGTCCGAACTATAGGGCTGTCGTACCTGAGGAGACTAAACCCCTCCGAAGAGTGCGAAAAACCAGCTACAGTTTCTAGTAACTCTGCTAGGGATATTTAACGAACTTGACTTAGACTTCATGATGTGACATTTTATTTACAGATATATGTTCATTGCATTGCATTTGCATGGTGTTTTAAGTCACTATGTTTACCATCTAATATCTTGGACAACTTGCCAGAGGCTTGCCAAAAGCTTGGTTGGACATAGGCAATGTCACATTAGGAACACAACCCTTAGATCTGGGTTACCGCTATACCGCTTGATCCTCCTTTCACTTTTTAGTGTTAGGAGTGAGAGGTATCTTACGTAACCTTGCTGAGGTACCCCTTTGACCAATTGGTCTAGTGCATATAGTAAATTTCTACTGACTGTTCCAACATAGGACATGATGCTTGCCGTATGCAGGATTTCGTGAAACTACTTGCTTGAAGTAGTAAAACCTTAGCTCATGCCAAAACTAGGACACCTTAACCCTACCCCCTCATAGGGGGGTTTTGGCTCTCTTTACCTGGTATGTGCTTTACAATGAAACTGTACAGGGGTGATTCATATCAGTGGTATAGTTAGTATCAATTTGTGGGGCAATAATTAAGTGGGGTGTATAATCTTACAACTATAATCATATCTATTCTGATGACATGGTGGCTGAGGTGCTGTCCGATTTCTGATTATTGCTTTTTCTTTATTTCTTTTGCTAGGTAGTCTAAAACCATAGATTCAAAAAGTTTTGATGTCCCCCAAGTGCTCTAGACTCGTGTTAGAAGACTTTGTAAGGTCGGAGATCTTGTTCGGGGATAGTTAGTGTTTGCTTCATTGTCACCAGTTGCAAGGCGAAGAAAGGTGAGGCAGAGTTCACTAGTTTAGTTATTTCAGCAATCACCCATCAGCTCACGTATACTCAGTTCACCTCAAGCACAATCATCTACTCCCATAATGGCACAATATCCCTCATCAGACTTGGAAGAATTATTGGTTCATCTTCAGCAGTCAGTCGACTCACTGTAGCATGACATGGTTCGTCAAGATGAGGTCACGAATAGGTTGGAGCAACAACAACAGCAATCGATTGTGGCTTCTGCTTCACATATACCTAACGTGGCTACTTCTGTGACCAGTACCACTGCCAATGCTACTGCAGCTCAACAGGCACTAGCCGACGGTGTTATGGCTTTTCCCATTTAGCTAGACCCAATTCCAGTACAGATGTCTGGAGCTCTAGTTTACCAGACTGTGGCACCTTTTTAATTTGATGTCGACCCAACCATGCTCAAAGTCAATAAATTGGAAAACTTGTTCAAAAAGGCACAGGGGTTTAACACCATTCCAGATATAGATGATGGGTATACTGAATTTGCCGTTACTTTGCCAGTGTGGTTCAAAATGCCGCATATTGGCCACTTCGATGGTGTTGGGGATCCAATGGTACATTTACGTCTGTTTTTTGATATCTTGCGACCAATGAGTTTGACCAGACTTCAGAAGTTGTCGCTCTTCGGCCGAACCATGGCAGGTATAGTTTCCCTCTGGTATGTTAAATTGGAGGACTCTATGAAACAGAGCTGAGAGGAATTGGCCAAATCTTTCATTGCTTAATACTCCTACAACACGCAGATCGAGGTCACAACACATGATCTGAAGGCAACGAGTCAGGAGCCAAAATAGGGTTTCTCAGAGTTTGTAACTAGGTAGAGGGCCAAGGTATCGATGATGACCACCCAAGCCTCAGAAAAAGACCAAATCAGGATGGTTGTTCGGAATCTTCAGGACAAGCTGCTACAGAAGATGATCGTTCTCCCCTTATTCATGTTGAAGGAACGTCAAGAAATAGGAGTTCAGATTGAAGACACGATGAAGCAGGGTATCATCGTTGATGACAAGCCAACCAAGAGGCCTTTTATTCGCAGTTCTAATGCTGCCGAGAGTAGCACAGCTGTGAGGCCTTCAGAGGTGAGTGTTGTCACCCCTTTGCCAATATGAACCCACAAACTTCCAATCCTACCTAAAACCAAAGGATTTTCAATCAATTGCACATGACTCTATCTCGAGCCATGCAGGTGTTAATAAAAAAGGGACATCTGAAACCCCTGGAACCTTGACCACTTCCAGACCCTCTCCTGCCTAGGCACGATCCCACCAAGTACTGTGCCTTCTATCAATAACATGGCCACGAAACCAATAAGTGCTACTGCCTACGTCATGAGATTCAAGATCTCATTGACAACAAAGTTATAGCTCCACCCCAAAAGCCAAGCATCGCAACCAATCCACTACCTAACCATAACTAAGTACCACCCCTACCACACACCAATTACATCCATACACTACCCTTGTCCTATGACCGGAGCGTCTATATCACCCCCTCCCATCTACCAAAGCCGGTGTTGTTTATCCCTGATGGCATAAACTTATGCATGGTGAACACATCCAACCCACAAGCCAAACCTCATAAAGTTGTGGTGACAACACCTGAAGGAGAGGAGCTTTTGACCTTGCAAGTAAGTACCGGTCTGCCACTAGAAATTCCTGGGGAAGTATCTGAGGGGGAATATGACCTTGACTCAATACATTGTTCCTGTCGCTCAACCCAAGCCTAAGGTAGTATTGCCAAGCTCAATTGATGTTAATGTGGTCAGAGAAGATGGCCCATGTGACACCCCTGTTCCGTGATTTGCAAATTGGTCCTTAATTTAAGTATGATTATGTGTTTAGCATGATTTCATGTGCCATTATATGAATGTATGTGATTTTAGAATTCTATCTGTTCACCGTAGGAATATCTATTTGAATAATCCGCTTCGAAAATTAAATTGAGGGCCTTATCGGCCACAGAACCCGAAATTGATTACGCCATTACGGTTGGCATAATTTTTAGAGCCTACGGTGAAATTTAATTAAAAATTGATTATGGTCAATTTAAACTGATTAAATTGATGAATTAAGGGCCCAAATATTTTATATTAAAATATGTTATTAGTGGGCCTTGTTGTGTTATAGCATTACACCCCCCTTAGCTCACTTGAGCTCAAAAATCTGAGGACACCATTGTGAGAGAGTGAGGGCCAGCTGTTAGAGAGAGAGAGGGAGAGAATTATGCTATTTCGACTCAAGCTTGAAGAAATTGAAGTCCATCTCTAAATTGGACCATAGATTGAAGGAATTAAGCTTCTAGGTAAGTGAACTCATGGATTTTTGTTGTAAATGTGTAGATTCAAGTGTGTTTAATGATCAAGAACATGAGTTAGCTTGATGTTAAGGAAATGGAGTTGTTTGTGTTCAATTGATGGTCAATGAAGGCATGCATGTGTATAATTGTTGTAGAATTGCATAATCTAGCATGTATTGAGTTGAACATGGAAGTAAAGGTGTTAAATCTTACATGCAAGCATGCTTTTGTTGTATTCCATGAGAATGAACACCATTTGTTTTGTTTGGGTTGGAAATGAGGTCAAAAATAAGCATGCATGTTTGAATAATTAAGAGATGAGCTTGAATGCATGATTTTACCATATTAGAATGAGTTTTGGGGCATGCATGTGAATTATTTGTAAATTGAGCCTCATTGAGTTGTAATTTGGGGTCTATACCATGTTAGCATGATTGTACATGAAATTCGAGCCATTGCATGCAAGAAGTGTAGCTGGAAAATTGTTTTGGAGCTCAAGAACACAATCTGGGAAACCCAGAATTTTGATGTCCGCTCGAGCGGGGGAATGTCCGCTCGAGCGGGGATTTCGAGCTCCCAGTATTTTGTTCTTGCAGGCATGGTGTCCGCTCGAGCGGGGAAGTTCACGCTCGAGCGAGGGATCATGGAGGATGAACTTCCGCTCGAGCGTTCTAGTTCACGCTCGAGCGTAAAAATGATGCATCCAGTACTTTTTGCAGACATAGCGTCCGCTCGAGCGGGTAAGGTCACGCTCGAGCGGGGAGCTATGTTGAGAGGCCCTCCGCTCGAGCGCCATATTGGGCGATCGAGCGCAATTTCCACCTATCCAGAACTTTTGCAGGCCTTAAGGGTCCGCTCGAGCGGGGAAGTTTACGCTCGAGCGGGGACCCTGATTTCTGAAATTTCGCTTTCGCATTCTGTGTTTCGTTTTCCGTTCTCTTTCACTTTCAAGCACTCTTAGGCATGTGTTAAGCATTGTAAATGAGTTAATGAGATAAGAATAAAGCCGAAAGAGGAATATGTGAATTAAAGAACGGATTGAGCTATTAGTGACCCTCTTGTGTTCGTGAAATGTGTAGGGTCGAGCTCCATGGCAAATCCACAAGCCGATCACTGTGAGTAATATCGATATTGAATGCTTGTGAATGTCCAATTGTTTATTCCCTTATAAGCTTATGAATTGCTAATTGGGATTGTGGATGTAAGATAAACATGAATGGACCCAAGGTCGTTTTGATAAACATGAATGGACCAAAGGTCGTTTTGTTAAACAGGAATGGACCAAAGGTCATTTTGATAAACATGAATGGACCCAAGGTCGTTTTGATAAACGTGAATGGACCAAAGGTCGTTTTGTTAAACAGGAATGGACCAAAGGTCGTTTTGATAAACATGAATGGACCCAAGGTCGTTTTGATCAGCATGAATGGACCCAAGGTCGTTTTGACATAAATGAGTGGGCCAAAGGCCGTTCTGACATAAATGAATGGGCCAAAGGCCGTTTTGATACGAATGCGTGGGCCAAAGGCCGTTTTGACAAGAATAGAAATATGAATTGGGCCCAAGGCCATTTGGAATATGTTGTTCTACGATGTTATGTAAATGCTGTATTTGATATTATTCACTGGGCTATCGCTCATGCTCATTCATGTGTTTGTAGGTGAGCCAAGAGATGCACAAACCCAGCCCCAGTGAAGTTTGCCAGGAACAACATGAGTTTTGGAGAGTCAACCTTGTGTCTCACGCACGAGACCCATCCTTGCCACTTTGTTATGTATTTACACTTTATCTTGTTGGCAAGGACTTTATGTGTATTTGTAGATAGTCTGTCGTGGGTTGACTCGTTTTGGATGATCCTGTGTGTAAAGAATTTTTGGAACTGTACTTTTGATGTGGGTTATTAACGCATACGTGTATGGTTTGCTTGGAGTGCATATAAGCACGGCTCTACGGACAAAGTTTTTAATTACTGCTTCCGTTTGGCCCCTTTTCCCATAGGGGCGGGTTTGGGTCATGACAGCCCAAGCCAAGGATTAGATGATCTTGCAGATGTTGAGGATGATTTGGACAACCTCAAATTCTTTGAAGAACATAACTAAGGCAATGTGCAGATCAGTTGGTTTGACCTGAGCCTGTCGGCTGATAATTGAGGATGGTTGAGTGATGAATCTGACAAAGAAGAGAAAACATGAGACAAACCCAATGGAGAGAAGACTGTGGCAAGTGTGGTAGCTGGGGAAGCTGAAGAAAAAGGAAAAATGCTTGAGAGTAGTAGTGCAGAAAAATAAACCCAAGAATTGGGTGTCGATGAAAACACTAAACGAGAAGCTGTGCTAGGGCAGTTTGAACGGGAGAGAATCAAAGATAATTGGAAGGCCGCGACACCTTGTCACCCTGAGGGGGATAATTATCTTGTGGGAGTGATTCAAATAGAGCCAGACAACTGTCTATCAACAATTGAAGATGAAGGTGAATGATGAGAGTACAGCGATCTACATCTTGCTCACACAGACGAAGACTAGAGAGATCATATCCCTGATGAGACTTGGTATCCTGAATAAATAAATCACCTAACTAGGAGTGGACGGTATTTCAAGCCTCCAAACTTGGACCAAGCAGAACCCCCAGGAAAGGACAAAGAGGTTGAGAAAGAAAATGAGAAGAAGCTGGAAGAGGAGCGGGTTCTGAAACAACTGAAAAAGATCCAAGCTGACATTTCCATTTAGGGCCTCCTTATGGCTTCATGAGTACACTGACAAGAAGTTTTGTCGGCAATAGATAAAGCCAAGTTGTCCATCGATACTACACCAGAGCAACTCGTCGGCCTAATCTTCCCAGGTAGCACCAAGTCTGCTCACTTTCTCTGATAAGGAGTTGCCACCGGAAGGATCAACTCATAACAAACCACTATACATATCTGTTAAGTGTAGAGGAAAATGGGTTCCAGTGGTTCTAGTGGACACCGGCTCTACTATCAACGTATGTCCTTGTCGTACTGCCTATGCAATAGGCCTAATGCCAGCAGATTTCGTCCTCACAACTCAGGTGATCCCGGCGTATGACAATACAAGCAGAGAAGTTATAAGGATGATGAAAGTACAGATCCATATAGGCTTTTCCGAGCATGAAATCGAGTTCCATGTGGTTGATGTGTCGGCTACCTTCAACTTACTTTTAGGGAGGCCCTAGTTGTATTACATGAAGGCTAAGTCTTCCACCCTCCATCAAATGCTGAAATACCTTCATGAAGGAAGAGTGGCTACCATTTTTGGGAACTCATCTATTTATCCACTGCTAGAGGTCACTACGCCTTTGCTAGAAATGAATCATGGTGATGAGGATGTGTTTCTTTTAGGTTTCACGCTAGCAGAAGCCTAAGTGGTACATACAATCCTAGCCGAGGATGAAGGCATGTATGTCAGTGCTCAATCCATTTATTTCGTGCACAAATTGCGGCACATTCCCACAATGGGGCTTGGAAGAAGTGGAAGAAAAGGTGTTGTGGTGCTAGCTGAGGTGCCACACAATCCACATGCCTTTGGATTGGGCTATGTTCCCACCAAAGAAGACTGGAGAAGGAAGAGAGAAGAGATGACAGAAGGAGCCAAGGCCAAAAGAGCCAAGAAACATTACGAGCTGGTTCGTAGGCCAATCCAGGGAATGTTGAATGGGCGTTTTGTTAGATAAGGAAAGGATTTTCCCTTCTGCGGCTTTCTTGAGTCTTGGGTCGATTCCTTAACAAAAAAGCGTTTCCCGGGTTTTGAAATATTCTTCGACCACTAGCTTCAAGATAGTGATGAAGAGGGGGCTGATCCAAATATCAATGCCGGCCAGAGTAAAGATGACGATTTAGACAGCAGCGGGGCTAGAGTAGGGGCAACACTGGCCGATCTCTTGATAGAGCCTGAGACTAGTACAGAGCACTTAGGGGATACCACTACTATTTCTATGATTGGAGAGGAACTGATTGTGGACTCCACCAGTTGCATTTTGGATGTGTCGAGGGCGCCAGGCCTCACTTGGCAGTTGGAGAAAGGCTTTATTACCAGTTCTGAATCGGATGATGAGCCTGAGTCTGATTCCACCAAGTTTGTCGAGTCGAAGTAAGAGTCGAGTCTAGTATTTCTGGGCGTGGTAACGCGAGTGCCAAAGTCCTGTCGAGATCTTCTTTTAGTTTTTCTTTTGCGTCAACTGTAACAGAGGACCCAAACTTTATTAATGGAAATGCAGTAGACTTCACTTACTTCTCTATGCCTTTAGTTTGCTGCACTGATATTGATTTTCAAAATTTTGACTTAAACAAAGAGGAAGAAATTTCTCGAGCTTTGAAAAATTTGATTGACCAAGAGGAGGAGAGGTATGCTAAGCCTAACACCGAAGAGATCATTGCAATTAATGTGGGTACTGAAAAAGATCCACGCTTAGTCCAGATCGAGTCCACATTATCTTCGGAGGAATGTAAGCGTTTAACCACTTTATTAAAAGATTTCAAAGATGTTTTTACGTGGTTCTACGAAGACATGCTTGGAATCGATCCTAAGATTGTACAGCCCCTGATCCCTCTTGACCCCGAGGCTCGACCAGTGAAGCAAAAACTTCGCAGAATTTGCCCAGATTGAGCACTGAGATTAAAGAGGAAGTCACTAAGCAGATTAATGCAGGATTCTTGATGGTATCAAAATATCTGACTTGGTTGGCCAACATTGTTCTGGTTCCGAAGAAAGATAGTAGAATCAAAGTATACTCCGAATGATGACTTTTCGTTGCCATACACGATGAATCGGTTGACTTCATTGTCGGCCATGCGTTGTTGTCGTTTATAGACGGGTTTTCAGGGTACAACCAGATCTTAATAGCGCATGAGGATAGAGAGAAGACTATGTTCACCATGCCGTTGGGTACCTACTGCTACAGGGTTATGCCATTCAGGTTGAAGAATGCTGGGGTACATATCAGAGAGCTGCAACCACCATCCTGCACAAGAAGGCAGCTACATCGCATTGGAAAAATTCTTTGAACGGATTAAGGAGTACAGACTGAGATTGAACCCACAGAATTGCACTTTTGGGGTGACTGTAGGGAAAATGCTGGGTTTTCTGATTACGCAGAGGGGAATTGTAGTAGATCCATCCAAGATCAAGGCCATCTTAGCAATGCCACCACCAAGGACTAAAAATGAGGTGTGTGGTTTTCTAGGCAAAGTGCAATTCATAAGATGGTTTATCTCCAAATTAACATTGACTTGTGAACCACTATTTGGTCTCTTGAAAAAAGGGAAGAAGTTCTGATAGGACAATAGAGTCAGTTTGCCTTCGAACAAATTAAGCATTACCTTCAGAATCTGCCTGTATTGTCGCCACCAGAGTTAGGGAAGCCACTGATCATGTATCTGTCCGTGACAAAATCAACCATGAGATGCATGGTAGTGTAAGAATCAGAAGCTAAAGTAGAAAAGGCCATTTACTACCTGAGCAAGAAGATGCTAGATTACGAGATCCACTAAACTCCTTTGGAGAAGGCTTGCTTAGCTTTGATTTGGACCACTAGGAAGTTGAGACACTACCTGTTAGCTCATTCCGTAATTTTGGTTTTGAGACTAGATCCCATCAAATATCTCTTTGAGAAACTGGCGCTTACGAGTAGGCTAGCTCGTTGTTTGCTTATTCTCTCTGAATTTGACCTTGAGTATGTCACTTGCAAGTCGGACAAAGAGAGAGCAGTAGCGGAATTTCTGGCAGACCACCCAGTGGAAGGAGATGAAGCAGTAGAGTACCTGTTCCTGGATGAGGAAATTCTGTAGATCGAAGAGGAGACGTGGACAATGTACTTTGACAGAGCGGCTAATCAATACGGTTATGGGATAGGCATGTTGCTTATAGCACCTGATGATTCCCATATACTCCTAGCTTTCAAACTCCGATTCAAAGTATCCAATAATGAAGCAGAGTATGAGGTGTGCATTGCTGGACTAGAAGTTGCCTTGGAACTAGGGGCAATAAATAAGGTTGGATGTCATCAGAGACTCAAACTGGTTGTTTCTTAAGCCAACGGAGATTGGAAGGTCAAAGAAGAGAAAATGAAAGTTTATCATTAGACCCTGGACATTCTGATTCCAAGGTTTGAAAAACTAACATTGACACACTTATTAAGATAGAAAAATCGGTTTGCTGATGCACTGGCAACTTTATCCTCTGTGGTAGACATACTGCTCGAGGTTAAGATGCGTCCGATTATCATTGAACAGAAGTATACGCCTGTTTACAAGACAATAGCCGCAATAGACGAAGTTCTGGACAAGAACCCCTGGAATCATGACATTTGGAACTTTCTAGAGAAAGATGCATATCCACCAGGGGCAAATGCCAAAGATAAACGAGGAATATGATGTCTGGCTATTCAGTTCATCATATGCAGAAATAAGCTGTACGAAAGGGGCCATATGGGAATGCACAAACTCTGTGTTGAAGAAGAAGAGTCAAAACGTCTCATGGACGCCATCCACAGAGGAGAGTGTGGAGCATACATGAATGGTGTGATGATGGCCAGGAAGATCCTCAGACAAGGATATTATTAGTCATCTATGGAGGAGGATTGTATCAACTTTGTTCGGCGATGTCACAAATGTCAAATCCATGCTAATCACATGAATATCCCGCTGTCAAAGCTCTACAATATGACTTCACATGGCTTTTCTCAGTTTGGGGAATTGACGTCATTGGAGCAATCTCACCAAAGGGTTCGAATGAACATGAGTTCATTTTGGTGGTGATCGACTATTTTGCCAAGTAGGTGGAGGCGTAGTCGTATTCAGTGCTAAAAGCATCACATGTGGCCAAGTTCATTGGGAACAACATCACCTGTAAGTATGGGTGCCAAATGAGATCATATCAAACAACAACTCACACTTCAAGAAGGAGGTGGTGGATTTGCTTGAGAAATATAATGCGACTTTTCACAAGTCATCAACATACAGACCACAGAAGAATGGGGTCGTTGAAGCCGCAAATAAGAATGTCAAGAACATCCTGCGAAAAATGGTGGAGACCTATAAGGACGGACCAGATAAATTGCCTTTTGCACTCTAGGGTTATTGAATGTCAATTCGAACATCTATAGGGGTGACTCCCTACTCTCTAGTATATGGGATGGAAGCTATTTTGCCGATCAAGATCGAAGTACCGTCTCTGAGAAATATAGCCAAGTATTAGATAGCAGAGGCGGATTGGCAGTAGAACAAGTTTGAAGAATTGATGTTGTTTGACAAGAGGAGATTGAAGGCATTATATCATCTTCAAGGATATCAGCGTAGAATCGCCATGGCCTTCAACAAGAAAGTTAAATCCAGAAACCTCAAAGAAGGAGATATCGTGCTTAAGGACAATCGAACTTCAACCCATAGCCCTAGGGGCAAGTTCCAACCCAATTGAACTGGTTGCTATATCATCAAATCTGTCTAGTCAGGAGGAGCAATCATCCTCATAGACTTGGATGGCTTGGAGTTCTCACAATCGATTAATATGGACAAGTTGAAGAAATACTATCCTTGAGAGGCTTACTAGATTGAAAACCCAAAAGGGCGACCTAGCCAAAAGTTAGAGCATGAAAAAAATTGGACATAAAGAAAAATAGAGCTCACAAGGTTGAAAACCCGAAAGGGAAGCTTTGGCAGAAGTTAGAGCACAAAAGGAGACAGTTAATACCTAAGTGAACCCTAACCGAACTATGTAAGGCCTGATTTCCATCTATGGGATACGTAGACAACTTCATTCTGAGATTCGGCCGAGACCATTTTCAACTAAACTATCATATCCATTGATTGATTGGTTCATCTCATCTGTTAGCTTGGTTGTGTTACCTCCATTTGGTAGAAGGGCCAGTTGCAAGATAGAGCAAAGGGCAGAACGATAGTGAAGGTGAATGCAGTTGTGGACAATTATGATCTTCTTGATTTGGGGCTGTGCATCTTGAGGATTGATTCTATGTGTGTCAGGTAGTGACTGCTTGTGAAAATTGTTTTGAAAATTTTTAATGAAACTGATTTTCTCAAAATTTCACTTTTGCAACACAGACTATTATTTGGACTCAAAAGGAAACTTTTCAGTACTTACAACTTTAATTACATGATTTCAACATAAGTACACCCTCCAACTTTCAAGTTAAATCAAAGTTGCTTTTATATCATAACACTTGAAAAGAAAAGTCAAAACAATGAACTAGGGGTATAGATGAGTCAGGTAGTGGTCCTATGGCTCATGTCCACACTCTCAAACGGCTATGCCGCCAAGGATGGCCCGACCTGTATCTCATCCTCAAGCCAAGCCAAACACTCACCAGAAAGGGCACAACTGAAACTAGTAGCAAGGGCCAAAAGCTCTCTCATCCTCCAAATAGTGAGGTATCGAGCCAAGTGTGAACCACGAACTGGGAATGAAGCTTGATATTCCACCCTCTCATCTGGATAAGTCTGATCACACCCAAACTAGCGTCTGAACCAGAATGGGAAGTAGAACACAGAGTGTGTGAGGCCAATCAACTGTGTACCCGGCTAGCGGGACATGTTGTAGTTCATCTCAGACAAGTTAAGTCAGGGGGATCGCCAAGCAATATCAATCGCGGATCTGCTGCACATCCATTCGCACCACAACCTTTCTGTGGGGAACTTCACTAGTTGCGACTGAAAGAAGTAGGATCTGGTCGAATACTCTGGGCTAGGGTCCACAACTTTCAACTTATCTATCAACCACACTTGGGGGGGGATAAAAAAAATAAGAGAGATTAAAGAATAAAGAGATATGCGTTGAGAGAAAAAGTAAGAAAAGGGCTTTGAGAGAAAATAGAGAGTAAGTGCCAAAATGATGTGAGAAATCATAAATAAGAAAGGGTAGGAAACAATACCTGAAAAGTAGTGGACTCCTTGCAAACCGAGAAGTCTCTCGCCAATGGAAAGCATCCAATCCTATTATGGTTTTGGCCAGTGCCAAGCCTATACAGCTCCGGCACTTCTTGAGGCATTGAGCCACTTCAATCAGTCGGATGCTAACTCTGCTACCATTGGGGCAAGAAGATAATGGGCGGGCAAGCATATATAGAGGGCATGTTGGCGATAACCTCGCCAAAAACAATCACGCCTATCCCCAATGTCGGAGAAAGGACGAATCAGGCCACGAATGTCTAACACTCTATCATGAGCCAAAGATTTAGCCTCCTTGAAAGAGAGGCCACACATTTGTTGAAGAGACCGTGCGTGGCCAAAAAGGGTTTGAGGCATAATTTCCTCGTCACACTGGGACTCCATTAATGCTTGAAACACTTTGAGAGTAGGACACATTTCTTGTGATCCAAAGCAAAATACGTGAGTAATCGGGTCCCAACAGTGGGTAGCAGCATGGAGGAACGGAAAACAAAGTGAAGTGCGGCTCAAAGTAAAAAGAGCCTTTATGCCGAAATTGTTGAAATTCACTTTTTCAGTGCCGTCCAAAGTGGCTGTCTAATCTTTGAGCTTCTTCACAGCGAAAATCTCCATTTTCAGAGAAAACAAGCAGAAAAGATGAGGTTCTGTCGAAGAAATATCAAGAGAAGACCTTTATAGAAGACAAGGTTATGTGAGTGGTTGACAGCTGTTGCCAGCTATAGGTCTTGGCCGGCCGCCCACATCACCAGTCGACCATCCATTTTGTTAGCCGGTCGACCAAGTATGCTGGCCATTCAGCTTGGCAACAATGTTGTGTTTTTCCTTTTTGTTTTTGAGTTTTGTTTTGAGTCTTTTATTTCTAGCAAGTGTAAATAGGTGTGTTTAGGTTATTTGTACTTTGTCTTTCCTTTATTGAGTTGTATTTTTCATTTTGGTCGGTTATAGGCTCAATATCTGATTAAGAACTCGTTCGAATACAAGAAGTTTCAATTTTAAATACAATCAGTTTTTAAGCAAGTGTTGTGCCATGCTCGAGATGCTATGCAAAACAAAAGTTCTTTTATAAAACTGCAGGGTTCAACCCCGATCATAGTTTTTAAATAAGAGAAAAAAAAAAGTTTTCAAAAGCAAAAGTATAGAACCTATCTGAAGTTATACAAAGTTTTGAACTACTAAAGCAAAAGAAAGGAAAAAGAGAAATCCAAAATTAGCATTTGTCAGGTCAAGTGCATCTGGAAGCCCTCTTCGTTATCTTTCGAGGATGAGACTCAAGACCATTGTCGCCATTAGCACCACTCTCGCCAGAAGACTATGACTCCGAGCCAAAAATCATTGTCTCCATCCTCAAACTCAGAGTGCTCGCTCATAACCTCCTCGGTGTCTCTAGCCTCAGTGTCCCTGCTAGTCCAGGTCCTCTCCGTGGACGAAGAAGCCCCCTACACTCGGGACTCACTGTCTCCGCTTTGACTTTGGCTCCAACTCCGGGCATCTCTGTCCCTACCTGTACCTCTTCCCTCACCCTTGCCATGTAAGGGGGCCCTCTATCTTCCCTCCCCTCAGCTAGAGGGGTTACCACAGATGCCGTTGGTACTGGTGGAGGCTGAAAAGAGTTTGTAAGAAATAGAGCATCAGTACAGTTTGGTGCAGAAATAGTATGAATATAGTCAAAGGAAGCTAGTGCATGTTAGATGAGAAAAGTGAGACACCTAATGGCCGCGGTAGGTGAGTAATGCCTCCCTCCTTCGCACCATGTGGACCATGGAGTCGACCAACTGAAGGAGGCCATCCACGTAACCCACTGACACTTGCAAATGAGTTTGAACATCAGTATATAGAAAAGGGAATATGAAATACAAACAGCGAGACAAAATGCATACCTGCTGCACGTCGGGGTCCCTGACATACTTGTGTTCCTCCTCCGAGTACTCAATCAAAATTTGTGATCATAGTTGGGATCACAAGCAGACCGATTACATGAACGGGGAGAGGAGCCCTTCCAACATAAGGCTCAACTGCACGAGCGGCACCTCTAGTAGCAGGAGCATCTGTAGCGCCTCCCACGTGAGCTCTGGCCAAAGCTAGCATGAGGTGGGTCTGGATAAAATCGATGTAATCCCCAACCCCACGGAAGAGATTAGTGTCTTGCCCCCCCATGAACTGCATGATAGCCTCGATAAGAAGACTATAGGCGATCCTCATAGAGGACGGAGGGGGAGCAGGAACAATGGGGTCTGGTAAGCCCAGGGTCTGGTGCACGAACCTCTTCCCCAGATACCAGGTCCGGCAGAAGGGACCCTCCAGCAAGATCCGCAACCTGGAGGTATCCCAGGACCCGACGTACTCGTCCCTCATTCCGATTGGCATGACCATCCACAGCTACCACGTAACCTACAAATAAAGAATTTACGGTCGTCAGTTGTTTTCAGTTGTATCAGTTGTCGAATTATGGAATGGAAGCAATATAGATGGAATTGAATAGGTATAGGTTTCAAATTACCTCACGTGCTGCCACTATATCAAAGAATCGGCGGTAGTAGGTAAGTGGTGATACTGCATCACCGAGGATAGCACCTGCTGTTATATCACCTCGAGTGAGGCACGGATGTCTCCACCTCATCTCTCGGCACCGAAGCAAGGGCAGGGAATTATGCATAGACCTAGAGCTGCAAGAAAAGAACAGTTTGTGAGTCAACAGGTATAAACAAAAATAAAGACAGAAAGTGCAAAGTAGAAAGCATAAGTTACAAAAATTGAAATGGAAGTGCAAGACATACCTTCCAGGCTCTCCAGTAGCTGTTGACCATGTTCCCCTTCCTATAGGAACCGGAGCTCATATATCCATACAAAGTGGCAAGGCCTGCGCAACCCCAATCCTAGAAGCGCACACGTAGTAGGACCACCAAGGCACTGAGTAGATATAGACCCACGGTGTTCCACCTGTTCGCGAACAAGGTGGTACCAAGAAGGTCGATTGGAAATCTGCGAGTGCACTTCTCAATCTGCTCTTGAGTCTCTGGCTGGCTTCCATAGAAATGGTCATAGAACCAACTGTAGCGCACCATGGATGGCCTATCCAAAGGAGGGCGCGAGCCAAGAAGATGGACCCAAGCAGCCCGCCACTGGCCCTTGTTATGATCAAAGGAGATCGGATCACCCCTACTCGTAACTCCGTGATCATGGAGAAGTCATAGGGGGTCATCTCCCCTGTAGTAGAGAAGTGAAAAGAGTTGGTAGTGTACCACCACCTCTCCACTAGGGCGCTGAACAAGGGCCGGTTCACCTATAGCCATGAAAGCCTGGAACAGAATAGGCTGAAGCCTACCTCGTCAACCATCTCTCTGACTTGAGTGGTGAACTCCTGGTACCAGTCCCTCGATGTCACCTCTCCATAGCCTTTCTAAGCAAAAACATCACCCTATATTGAAAAAAGAATTTGTTACATGCATGATAGATGAGAGTTTGTAATGAATGTTAAAGTAAAAAAACTTTATAGAAAGAAGCAAAGGTTCTTACTTTAAAGGCATCATGGGAGAGGTGCGAGGTGTGCTCCTGTAGGAGGAAATCCTCAAGCATGCCCCGGGCAAAATCCTCAAACTGCAACATACCACTAGGAGCCATCGTATGTGTATACGGATGGCAGGTGGCTGGATCGAAAGGCCTCACCATCAGTGGTGGTAGCTCGATGCACAGGCTCTAGAGAGAATATCTCTTTCACAGCAATGTCAGCAGCAATGTCCTCTGTCATCCCATCGGCCTCCTCTATCATTGACTCCTCTACCCCCGCGACAGGTGGATGAATAGACACCTTAGAAAGGACATCGTCATGTGGAATATCTTTGGCCATGGAGAATGTGGTGGGTGGTGAGACAAAAACAAGAAAAAATGAGGGAAATAAGGGGAAAAAACCCCCAAACCAAACCCTAGGAGAGAAAAAGAGAGGAAAAAGTCAAAACTTGAGACAATACCAAAGACCAAGAAAAACCCGTGAAAACAAGCAAAAAACAATGAGAGACCCAAAAGCTTAACCAAATCAAAATCTAATCGGTTCAAAATGTTAAGGGCTAAGAGGGTTTTGCGAAAAATGTTTGCGTGGATCGTTGGGTAAACCGGATGAAGTGAAAATCTAGAGAGAGAGAGAGAGAGAGAGAGGGCCTAGAGAGAGGGAGAGGTATTTTGGACGATTTGTGTGTGAAGGAATGAGACAAATAAGTGCTTTTAATGAGCCATGGGGTGAAAACCCGTAACTTCCCTCGACGGCAGCACGGTTGGCCGGCCAGTCAAACTGTTGTACGGTTGGCTCCTCTTTTGGCCTGCCGAGTTCTCCAGTGTATTTTGAGTTGTTTTTCTGGAAATTTACCTATTTTGGGCACGGTTGATCTTGTATTTATTTGACAAAATGAAAAATTGAAGAATTTGGGTTTGTTCAAGTTACAGGAAATTCCGAAGTGTCATTTTGGATGAACCGTTCTAGGTCTCGCCACTTCTCCAAAGTATGAATATGCCTCGACCTTGAGCTCAAAAAGGTTTTATCCTCTTTTCAGTATGTGAGAAATTTTAACTGTGAGTTAAAGATAGGAGTTTGAAAAAATAGGAAAAGAAGAGGAAGATCTCTAGTAAAACAGGGTTGTTCATCGCCACTTCCCCCATGAGGTGTTTTCAAAACCACCTCTTTCTATTTATCATTTCTATTATGTTGCATGTTATGTTACATAGAACATGCATTATATTGTATTTCGCATCAACTACAGCAATTATGTCGCATTATGTTGCATTTATGTGCATCGTGCCTATTCATCTTATTGTGTCTATCCTTATCACCCGATGTGATTCGGCTTATTGCATGTATTAAGCTTGTTCACCCTTTCCTCTCTACATGAGACGTAGTTAGGATTGTATCTTTCACCCCCTCTACGTGAGATGTAGTTTGGTTTGCATCTTTCCACCCCTCTTTACGTGAGATATACTACGTGAGACGTAGTTAGGATTGTAACTTTTTACCCCTTTCTACGTGAGACGTAGTTAGGATTGTACACCTCTCTACGTAAGACGTAGTTTGGTTTGCATCTTTCCACCCCACTCTATGTGAGACGTAGTTAGGATTGTATTTTCATCTCTCTATGTGAGATGTAGATTGGTTTGCACCTTATCATCCCTCTCTACATGAGACGTAGTTTGGCTTGTATCTCTCCTCTCTACATGAAACATAGTTTGGATTGCATCTTTTCATCCTCTCTATGTGAGACGTAGTTAGGATTGCATTTTTTTCACTCCTCTCTACATGAGACGTAGTTTGGATTGCATCTTTTCATTCTCTCTACGTGAGACATAGTTAGGATTGCACTTCTTTCACTCCTCTCTACGTGAGACGTAGTTTGGATTGAATCTTTTCATCCTCTCTACGCGAGACGTAGTTAGGATTTCATTTCTCACACCCTCTCTACGTAAGACGTAGTTAGGATTGCATCTTCCTCTCTCTCTCTCTCTCTCTACGTACGACGTAGTTTGGCTTGCATTTTCTCTCTCTCTCTCTCTCTCTCTCTCTCTCTCTCTCTCTATCTCTCTACGTGAGGCGTAGTTTGGCTTGCATTTTCTCACATCCACTCTACATGAAATGTAGCTTGGTTAAACTTTCCTCTCTCTGTATGAAATACAGTTAGATGCAATTGTTGGTTGCACCGTTTTTTCTCTTTTTACGTGAAACGTGTTTGGAATTACTGTTTGCTTACTTCTTTCCATGTGAGACACGGTAGGATTTATTTTGTTTTAAGCTTGAGGCTTGTTTCATTCATGTGTCATCATCTTTTCATTACTCATTGCATTGTCTTGCATGATCATGGATTTCAAGTGTAGCCTTGAGCATATCATTTACATCTTACCCTTGAACTATGCTAGTTTGATACCTTGCAAAGGGATACGTAGACAACTTTCAAGTTCAACCAATTGCGTTTACATTTTGTTTGTTCGCCCAAGTCTTATGGCCTTGTCAAATGGATCATCTTTGGCCTTTGACATTCACTCACGTCATTTCCTGACTTCGCATTCTGTCAAAGAGGGGCAATTATAGACACCCCATTTTCACTGCCCTTAAGACTTGGGCGCCTTACTCTGAACACTCAATGATGAAATATTACGTTGTGCAACGGCTCAATTTCTTCAGCAAAAGGCTTTGGTTTTAAGCTTTAAAACCTAAACCTTGTACCCCCTTTGGAACAAAACCTTATTTTTTCTAGCCTAACCATTCAGAGAACTACTGGCCAACAAATGGCCAGCAAGCCATTTTCATTGGGCCGGCCGTCCCTCTTCATGGCCGGCCGGCCATGTTCAGCCTAGCAAATATTTTGACACCAGCCAATTGTCCCCATGTGCATGCCTTGCACCAACTGTCTCCTTGTTGATATTTCTGACGTGAGAACCTGTTTTTCTACAAATACAAGGCCTTCCCTCATTGTTTGGGGTTAGAAAAATTTTCCAAAGAGCTATAGCTTCTTCAACACACTTCCCTCCTCTCTTGCAATATACATACACTATACATACACCTTCTAAGCTTGAACTTGAGGCCTTGGCTGAGATTCTTGAAGACAATTTCTGCTACTAGAGAGTGTTAAGCTTGTGGTTTGTTAGCAAGGAAGCTCTTCCTCTATTTCAAGAGGCATACTTTGAGCCCTTTTGCAATCTCTTCACTCTTTTCTTTACCTTTTCTCACTGATTTTAGAGCCATTTTAAACTCAAAAATGTGATTTAAAGTCACAAAAAGAGGAGGGTTAGCCACCCTTCCATAGGCCTTGTTTCATAGCTTAGTGCTTTACCTTTTTTTCACTTTGTTTCTTTTGGTTTTAGCCACTTTTTCTACTTCTTCTTCTTCCTTTTCCTTTTTTTTTTTTTTTTTTTTTTTTTTTTTTTTTTTTGGAGGTTTAGGGGCTATTTTAAGTGCTTATTTAATTTATGCTTTGAATATTATAGTATTGTTGTTGTAAGTCCTCACGGATTTGGTGTATAGGCTTTAGCTTCCAATCCATTTGAGTTGATAGTCTTTTCTTTCATTTTTTATAGCTTTCATATACATGTTCATGTCATTGTAATCACCCACCTTTTTCATATATAATCTGCAACCTCCCTCCCTTCTTTGTTTCTTTTGATTAAGAGTTGTATCAATAAAAAAATTTTCTCAAGGCATAAGAAAGAGACCTCTCATGCTAAATGGTTTAATCTCTCCGGAGATTGATTACCAAGGCATTACATCTCTCTTATGCTAAGCATGATCTTTGAAGGGACTAATGTTCTGGTTAGAGCCTTGGAAATCTCAAAAGAAACAGTCATTATAGCTTATTATCAGTTTTGGATTTGGAGTCATTATCGCTCGTTTTGGGTTTGACTCTGAATTCATTATCGCCCGTAAATAAGTTTGATCCTTCCTTTGTAGTTTCTCCCATAGAAAAGGGCTTGAAAAGCTCATTTCTTGGGTTAAGTTGTTTCTATTCTTTATTGCTTTGGACTTAGTGAACGTAATCATCACCTTTGGACAAAAATGAAGAAAAGATAAGAAAATGGAAAGGTAAAGTAAAAAGGGCTAATAAAATTGGAGCAAAAAGAGGTAAAAAGATAATCAAATTTGGTTTGCTTAGGTTCGGTTGAACATTATACCGAACTTATTGCATCTTGAATCATCACATACTATTTTAGTGATATTCGACAATTTAAGAAGTAAGTCTACCCCCCTCCCTTGAGATAACTCCCTGATAAGAAGGAGGTATTGTCTATCCTTTGTTTCATTTATTGAGCTCTTGTCCTATCATTTCTAAGATCATCACAGAACAATTTTGCGATGATTGATGATTTGAGAATCGAATTTGCTCCTCCCTTGATCATATTCATGATAGGAAAAGGCAGAGAGGATAAACATCTCCTGAAAACACTCTGTCTTGCTCTATTTTAGTTCTGTTGCAGCAGAGTATTCCCCAAAAATAGTGGTCGGCTGGTCGGCCATCATTCTGGACAGCCAACCACTCTCTTAGGCCGGCCAACCACCCATTTTGTACTGGCAGTAGTATTTTTGCAACAGAACAAAGTAGATCCTAAGGCCAAAACGAAACAATTTACTGACTGCAAATAGAACTGTTCCTAGCAGCAAACAAAGAGGTTTTCGACGGGTGTTTTCAATTGTGCGCATGCGGTTCCTTGCCTCCCATCCGAGTCCATTAGATTAGTAGCCTTAATATTCATATTTGTATATAATCTATAATTAATTAGGTTCTTTGTTTTCATTCGGACTTGTAATAGTTAATTAATTATTTTAATTCATTCGTGTTTGTAATAATTTGTTAATTAGGACATTAATTTGGACCCTCTCGTGTGAGGGCCAACTTGTAATATTTGTATATCTTCCAACCCCCATTTCTTTCTCCCTTTATTTTCATGCTTACTGTGGTTGCATTGAGTTCGGTTCATCATTCTAATACATTGTTATTTCTTATTTACTTGAATACGTGCATTATCACATGCTTTGAGTTGATCCGTATGACATGTTAAATAAACCAAACTTAGTAGTTGCATTAGTCACTTTGCATATTTAGGAACATGCATTTTTCTAATTATTTTATTTCCATTTGGCTTGCCTCGGTTGAGCAGTAGGTGAGCATTTTTTCTTTAGCATATTGCATGAGTGTTTCTGTTACCATATCAAGCGTACCACCCTGAGGCTACGTGCTTATTTGAAATATCTCTTTGAACGCCTAGGGATTAAGGCTATTTCGCTTAAGTTGGAATGGCTTTGATAAATGTACATATGAGCATGCTTTTCATTCAAGTAACACATATTCAAAACTCTTTTCAAACAAACACGAAATCAAAACATTCCAAAGTGGGTGAAATAGTCTATACTTTTGTGCCTCACATAGTAAATTAGTATAATAATCGGAACATGAACATATACTGTCTATAAAAATCAAATCATGATTAGTAGAGGCTGATCTTTGATCGGGGGAGTGTGGTGCTTAATTCATAACCTTCCCCTCTCATAGCTAAGTTCTCGAGCCAAGACACTTTGGTTATGACGGACAAGTGGCCTTCGGCATGAGTCACGGGTTTCCTAAATTTCTCAAAAATATTTAGGTGGCGACTCTAAAATCAGGCAATGCAGTCCATTTTTTTGGGCATCTCTGATGATTAATGGATTTTCTCATTCATTTTTTTGTTTTACATTGCACTTGTGAAACCAGATTCAGAATCACGGGAGTCCAAACTATAAGGCTATCGTACCCGAGGAGACTAAACCCCTCCGAGGAGCGCAAAAAACCAGCTAGATGCGCATTTTTTTTTTTTTTACCTATCTCTTGGAATATATATTGTGTATATATATTGAGTAGAGATGTAGAACTTGATGACAATGGAAGATTGTGTGGATAAAATGATATATATAGCATTGGCATTCCATTTCATTATCATAGTTTTCTCTTGAACTGGCATTGTCGAGATCACTTTTGAAACAGAAATGGCTTTGTGGAACAAATGTTGTTATTGAACCATTTTTGGGTAAATACGGTGGGAAATCCGATTAGGAGGTGTAGTTTGAGAATTAACTTAGCCTGAGTGTCCATGGTAAAAGACCAGAGACTCGCGCGTGTCGGTGCCTTGGCCTTCCAGTTAGTAATCGGTAATGTAGGATTTGGTAGTGCTTGATATGCCTACTTACAAACACTAGCCTTGGGGATTTGCTTGAGTGTTATTTACCACCCCGTGATTGTTTTGAGCTTATTGGATTGATTATATTTTTGAACAAGCATTGTGCATGAGATTTTCTTAAAGAGAGAAAAGCTATTTTGAGCATGGCATGGCATGTACATCCATCGAATGAGGCTTGTATAAAAATGTATATACTTTGTTAAGAATACTCTACTGGGCTTTGTGCTCACACCTAGTGCATTTGTTGCAGGAAAAGCTATTGTGACCCGCCATAGTAGAGGTGTAGAGAATTGTTTTGGGAGCACGAGGATCTTATCTCTTGTTATTTTATTTTGATAAGCCAAGTGCTATATTTGTATTCATTAGAAAACCATTGATCTGTAACCGGGCTTAAGCCTAGGAACGTGTAGCCTGTAGGGGCATTATTTTGTGTTTTAATTTATGTTGAAACTTGCTACATGTTGTAAATTATTGTCTTAGACGTTATAAATGTATAAAGGCATGCAGAACTTTTCATCCCTAAAATAAATGCCTTTTAATATACACATATGATTATTAAATTGTAAAGGATTCATAATTATTGAGGATTGAGGATTATTGATTAGTTAATTAGAGTTATCAAATGTTAATAATTTAGGGGCGTTACATAGTAACTTGAGCATTCGAGGTGATAGATTGCTACAAAATAGTGCCACTAGCAACATGATGTCGAATGAAGTGACAATCAGTCTCGATGTGTTTGGTGCTATCATAGAACATGTCATTGTAAGCAATCTAGATGAAAATACGATTGCACAACAAAGAACAGTGGCCGAAGTGTGAAGAACACCCATATCTTCAAGTAACTAGCGAAGTCATAGGAGTTCTTAAGTGGTGTTGGCAAGAGCACGATATTTTGCCTCACTACTGGATCTAAAAACTACTATTTGCTTCTTACTTCGACACGAAATCAGTGAGTTACCAAGAAAGAAGCAATAACCAGTGCTGGAGTGTTGATCAGTAGAATTACTAGCCTAATCAGCATTAGAATAAGCACACAACTCGAGAGATGAATGAATAGAAAAATGAAATCCATGAAATAAGATCCCTTCACATAACGGAGGATGCGAAGAAAATCAACATAATGAGTAGAATAACAGTAATAATCACATAAATGAGTAAAAAAAAAGTTACCTAGGGAGGGAAGGGATCAAGAGAGGTGTCATCAATAGTTGATAGGACAACAAAAGATGATGGTGGAGAGCCAAAGTGGCTGGCAGGGTCAATGAACTCAAGTGGTGGCAGAGGTATCGAGTTGACATGCAAGAGAAGAGCATCGGAAGGAGCTATAGGAGGCTCATTAGGAGGAGCTATCGAATCAGTGGTAGGCAATACAACTATAGAAGCCTCATGAGGAAACATATTAATAGAAGAATTGGTAAAGAACGGAAGGGCATTAGTGGATGGAAGGGAAAATTTTGACAAAAAAGAAAATATTTTGTGTTCCCAAAAAAAGACATGGTAAGAGATCTGGAGATTTCGGGAAAGAGGGTTCCAACAACGATGCCCCTTATGTTCAATGCCATAACCTAAGAAACAACAAAGACGAGAATGGGATTGAAGTTTAGTATGTTCGTGAGTATAGCGCCCCGAGTTAAGACTCGATCCTTTTATACACTTTAGTTATGAGTTTTGCATCTTTTCTGTTATTGATATCGATGATAGTCCTATATCATAATTTGGGAGCTGAGAATTGGATTGTTGGTTACATTTGAAACAAGTTAGGACTTAGTATTTCTAGGGAGATTTTGGCTATCTGGGTTGGGTTCGCTTGAGCGGTGTGTTGGTCACTCAAGCAGACTTTTTTTTCTCCTAGCTTCTAAGTTTGTAGTCTAAACTTCTGGGAGCATAGTTTTCTTTGCTCAAGCGATGTTTTAGTTGCTCAAGCGGTTTATTCTGCAGGGATAATCTTTTAGGAGTTTGGTTTCTTCGCTCGAGTGACGTTTTGTGTCTGACGCTCGAGCGGTGTTTTGGTCGCTCAAGCGGTCTATTTGTATAAAGTTGTGGGGAAATGATTTTTTATTCACTTTTCTAATCCCTCTCTCTCTCTCTCTCTCTCTCTCTCTCTCTCTCTCTCTAAAAGGTTCCTAAACCCATTTTCTCTTTCTATCTCTAAAATTCTTACACGAAACTCTCGATCTACCTCAATCCATGAATCTCACCACCGTAGTGCTTTGGAATAAAGGGTAGAACTCAAGGAGGTGGTTATTTTGATCTGAAAAGTTCGAGTTTCTGTTTTCATCAATTTTGGGAATTTATTCATCTCTTTCTTCGGGTTTGATAAACGGATTTATTTACCGGTTTGCATGTTACTTACCCTCATTATGTGTTAGTCAATCAAAGTAGATTTTGGAAATTTTGGGTTTGATTTAGGGTTTGAATTAATGCACAAAATAGGGCTTTTGGGATGTGTTTATCTGAAATATTGTTAGAATGGTTTATGGTGTTTGGTATTGAAGAAAATTTCTTTAAAATGGAGCATATTGTAAGAAATATATGTTTGGTTTTATGGAAACCATTAATGGGTTCTTGTTAATTTTGAACAAAAGAATAAAGGAAATTGATGAGGTTTTGAAATGATATTATGATAATATCTATTGAGTTGGGAAGGTGGAGTTGAACATGTGACTGTTACTCTTATGTTAACATTCTGAAATTTATATATGCCTCTTGGAATTTATTTTTTGAATAGAGATATTTGGTTTGGCTATCGGTGGAGGATAGCACTGATTATTGTAGCAATTGCATGAGAACTAGGTTAATTGAAAACCATTCACTCATGCATTATATTTGAACATTGGTTTCATATTTATAAATTGAAATGGATTGTTTTTAAGAAAAAGAGATGAATACCGTGGTGAATCTAGTTAGGAAGTGTGGTTGTGGTTATTATGTTAGCCTTTGTATTCTTGGTAAAAGTCTAGAAATTTGCGCGGTTAGGTGCCAATCCTTTCGGTTAGTACCGGTAAAATAGCTTTTGGTAGTGCTTGAATAGCCTACTTGCAGACATGTACCTAGAGATTCCCAGTGTGTTTATTTATTTTCATGTTTTCTCTTTTGAAGCAAAAGTTTATCTATTGGGATTTGAATTTGGCATTTCATCTTTTGAAACGAGAAAACATATTACTTTGGTAAATGGCATTCATGTGCATTCACTATATGACTTCGTTTACATCTCTACTGGGTTTTGGCACACCCTATGTGGAAAACAACTTTTAGGTGTTAATGATATGCTTCCACCAAGAGGTTAGCTTGAGAGGACCGTGTAGCTAAAGGCTCATTTTATTTTTGTCTTGTAAATGTATTTTGTACAAGCCTAGGGCTTTTCTTGTATTAGGCTCGACCAACTTTTGTGGTAACCAAATGAAGTCTTGGAAACTTGTAGCCTGTATGGTATAAACTTCTATTTACTTACTGTTGTTTCAATATACGGATCACATGCTATAGATTCAGATCCTAGGGTTGATGAATGTATTACCTCATGTGACACCTTTTGTACTACTTTATAAAAGTAAATGAACGAAGTATGGTTTCGGTAGTGTTTACGATATCAAATGATTGAAACTGGTAAGCTTCGGCATATCTGTTAAGAGTTATGAGAGTTATCTTTTGTTATTATTCGAGGCATTACAACAACGTTGGAGAAGGACTATACAAAATTTAAATTAAATATGAATGTTTCGTAATAAAGAATTTTGTGTATTAATAAGGTAGACGAAAAAAATGAACAATATCTTTAGTATTTAATATAGAAGAAAATTAATTCGGAAAATATTAATTCTATAGTTAGTTCACATTAAGCAGAATTTTTTTACATATTAGATTTTAGCACTGATTAGGTATAATGGTATATTACTCTGACAATTTTAAAAAGTAAGAGAGAATAGTGATGCACCCCATAGGAGAGGGGGAAAAAAAAGAGAAAAGAGAGATATGCCACATAGGAAAGAGAAAAAAATTGAGGGTAAACATTACTTTTAATAATATGTAGAATTCTTTTATATATTAGATTTTAGCACTACTTAGGTATAAGAGTATATTACTATGAAATTTTAAAAAGTAGAAGAACAAGTGATGCACCACATAGAAGAGAGAAAAGAGATATGCAAGGGAAAAAAATATTGAGAGTAAAAATGACTTTTCATAATATATATATATATAAATATAATTGGATTGGAATGGTTTAAATGCGATCAAGTGAGGAGTGTTTGATAACGTAATTCAGCACTTAAACCTAAATGTATTAAGTGACAGTCAATTAATCTCGTTTGATAACTACAAATAATATCACTTAAATTTAAGTGTCTCTTAAATTGAAAAAACTAATTTTTTTTAAGTCATATAAAATTACTTAATTTTGACTGAATTTATAAAAACTAAATAAAAGTATCAATATAAACTATTATAAACTCACTACCACTACCACCACCACCACTACCGCTACCACTACCACTATCACCAGCACCACTACCACTAACACCACCACTATCATGCCACCGCCGCCACCACCACCACTACTACTACCACTACCACCATCGCTGCTGCTACCACCACCATCTTACCACTATTGCCGCAAACCCTGCCGCTATTACTACCACTACCACTACCACCACATCCACAACCACCACCATCATGTCACCGCCACTACCACCACAACCACCACAACCACCATTGCTATCACTACCACTACCACTACCACCATCATGCCACCACTACTACCACCACCTTCATCACTATTTCATTGTTATCATAAGCACGACCATCATTTTACTACCACTACCGTCACTATTGCTGCCATTACCACTACCACCATAACCTCTATCGCCATCGCCATCGCCGTCGCCGTTGCCACCACCGCCACCACCACCATGCCACTGTCACCACCACCACCACCATCACAATATAAAAATTAAAATATACAATTTGAAAATAATAAATTTTAAATTTGATTTTATATATATTAAACAACTTATTTTTCATAACGGTTCCAATCTAGACCCAACCCTTTTTACTTTTTCAGATTATACATTTCACTTGTTGGGTTTGAATTCTACTTCTTTTACTTGAGTTGTACACAGGTCACCTTGGTATAGTCCTTAGAAAAACCATATCAGTGTGCACTGCCAGCTTGGTCGCGGTCGCAACCTCTTTAATGCACCCATGAACTTGTTTTCGCGTCTGCGTTGTTCCAAATTTTAAAAACAATACTTAATGCTCAAAAACCCATTTTTAAACCCATTCTTCTCTCTCACTTCTCTGTCTGCCATTCTTGACCCTTTGAGCTTTAAAACTTATGATTTCATCTAGTTCCACTTATATTTATCCATAGTTCTCAAGGTTAAAAGCTAGATCACATCAAGGGCAACATCTTAATTGGAAGAGTTGGCATTTTCATCATCGTAGAATTTTGGGTGTTGATTCTCTCTTTGCTTGAGTTAGGAATTTCCTTAATGATATGCATGTTATTTAATGTTTTTATGTGCTAGTCTTGATAGCTATGAGATTTGAGAAAGCTAGGGTTTGATTAATGTATGTGTTAGTGGATAAAATGGGGATTTCGCTTTAACTTTGCTTATTGTTCAATTAAATCTGATGTAGTTACTTTATGACTTGGGGTTCGAAGGAAATTTTGTTTTGAGAAAAAAAAAATCCCCAATTTTTCATAAAACTAGGATGTGTTGGGATTTTTGGAAATTGAATTTGAAATGTTGAGATTCATAAGATTCTTGAGGAATACTAAATATTAAATATTGTGAATTTTTGTGATTTTGGAAAATCATAGTGCTTTTGGAAATATTGATATTATGTTGGATTATATCATTATTGATACTCTTTAATTTTTGTATTGGAGATAACTATTTTGGTTATTGGTGGAGGATAGCATTTCCGTGTGATAGAAATTATATGTGATTTAGGCAATTGAACTGTTTACAAATCATGCATCTCAGTAATCATACCATGGGTTTGTGAACTTCACACTTTTGTATTTTGGAAATAGTTGTGTTGAGAACACTTGCATTATTTTTGAGAAAATAGGTAAAAACCGTAGTGAATCCGGTTAGGGGGTATAGTTGTGTTAATTTTGCTTTAGGTCTATGATGAAAGTAAAAAAAAAACATGCACATAGTAGGTTCCAAGTTCTTTCTAGTTAGGTGCCATTAAAGTGGATTGGTAGTGCACTTTGAGATTACTTGCAAACACCAGCCTATAGAAATTACCAGTGTTGTGTTTGCTGCCATATTTTCTATTGAAATGAAAAGCTTTTGAACTGTGATTTTGGAACTGGTGCATGGCATTGTTTATCAAATGAAAACTCATATTTTGTCATGGTATTTCATATGCATTCGCCGCATGATATCGTTAAACATCATACATCTTATTAAGTTTATCTCTACTAGGCTTTTTACTAATCCCTGTGTGGAAACAACTTTTCAAGTGTTGACGGCATGTCTCTGCCAAGGTGATGGTGTAGGAGGATCTTAGAGCTTGAGGCTCTTTTACTTTGTATATACTTTCTATGCTTAATCAAGGGATTAGATGTTTTGGGCTTATGTGAGGCCCCTAACCTTTGTAAAACCTATTAAGTTCTTGACTTTTGAATTTTTTCAATAAAGACCCTCAAATCCGTATTTGTCTTCAATTTTAGTTATAAAGTCGAACATGCGTGCCAACTGAAAACTCGAAAACCCAAATTGAACTCAAAGCTCAGGAATCATTTCCAAAAAACCCTAATAATAATTAAATTAATTTTCTAATTATATTTTACACACAAAAATCCTAGATGTCTGGTTCTTAATATGATTCACCAGTTAATCCGAACTAAGGAAACTTTAATCGAAATGAATTTTCAAATCCTAATTAAATTAAATACTACACTTAATTAAATTTTCAAATTCATAAATTAAAGACAAAGCCCTCACATTTTAATCAAATTACAAATTGACCCCAAGTTAGTACTATTATATATATACACACACACATACTTGTACCTTTCTTAAATAAATAATTTTGTCCACAAAATATATTCATATTGTACACAAATAATCGAAAGAAATCCCCTCAAATCTACTCCCCAAGGATAGCTATACTATGCATATATATATATATATATATATATGCGATGTCCTTTTGGGGACAAATTGCTTGATTTAAGGAAGAAAAATTGACCTAGGGTACAAATATGATTAGATATTGATATATTTATATATATTGCACTTGTAACCAATTCAACTTTGATTAATCAAAACCTTAACTAGATCACGTGTGACGGTGTTATTAAGGCTCTAATCATCATATATTTCATTCCATTCTAACTAAATCCAAGCCTATTCAATTGAATTAGAACTAAGGGCATTTTGGACTTTTCACCATTCTATTTTTTTTCTATAAATACACCAATTCTCTCGACATTTTTTAGCACAAAAACACACTCACACCCTTACATATTCAGTTGAGAGGAAAGAGAGGGAAAGAGAGTGAGCTTGGTGAAGGAAATGAGAGAAAGAGAAGGTTTTATTAGCAATTCAACCAGGCCTTAAATAAGCCACATCACCATCTCTCCTTCTATTTCCTTTTTCAAATAAATGTTATTAGAAGTTTAAAATCATATTTCATATGTGTTGTAATGGTGTTCATGTGTTCAAAGTTGATGAATTGGTCTTTGATCCTTCTTCTACTCAAATTTCCTCTTAATAGAAGCAAAACTACCTTTTTCTTCCAATATCTCACTTTTTTTTTTAAAGGTATACCATCACTTTAAAATTTTTAGTTATGGATACATTATTTAGTATGCTTTCATCATAAAAGAAGTGAAAAATTTCCCTTAGTTGGCCTCTTTTCTCACTAATCTTCTTATTTTGAGTACTATGCATGAAAAACCAATCTTTATCGCCAACTTTCCAAAATTCTAGAAAAAAGTAGGAAAATCTCATGGACCTCGATTTTATGTCAAAAACCTCCTTAAAGAGTTATCTTTCAAGGAAAATTGGTTTCATTGAAAAAGAGTGAGCGGTAGTTGTAATGGTCATAATGGTCAACAAATCTAAACAGCGCTAGAGTGTTTCTTAAATAACTAAAAATCTAGAAAAGCTATTCCACTTCCGAAAAATGTTCTGAAAACTAGATAAACTATGAACCATCGGAAGGCCATGCTCGGGAAAAATCTGAAATGGTCCTTTTGATTTTATTCTTTAAATGGTACTGAATCTGAAAATTTAGTTTTGCATTGGTATTCTAAGCTCTTGTCTTCATGAATATGTTTATTAGTATGTGATCATGTCTTGGTATGATATTGCATGTGTTATAGTTATGGTCCTTATCTTCTTCATTTGATGCTGATCATGCTTATGTGGATATTACTATCTTGTTAAGTTGTTCCAACTTTAATTTAAGACATCTAACTCAACAGAAACCTTAATTGGGGTGATATTGGGTTTTCAATCACTTGAATAATGAAGAGATGATAATGTCTTATGTATGGTTTGATGAGATGTGCTCCCTAATTGAAGGTTAAGTCTTGCTCAAGCGGTTATCGCATAAACCCTAGAACGGAACAGACGTATTCAGACTCTTGCGATGATTTGATTTGGTGAGATAAGGTTGGATCTAGATGGGACATTCAGGAGGATAAAACTTTTTTTTGTTTTTTTTTTAAGGATAAGGTTGGATTCGGGATGATAAAACATTTTCTTTTCACTGTCCCATTTGAGGTCGACCAATGGCGCTGCGTGGTATGTAACTGTTATAGGCATCCGTGGTAAGGTTTGCTAAGCAACAAAAGTGGGAGTTTCGAATAGTTCGGTGTCCAATTCTTACGGTTGGGAGAATGAAATCTCTTTTGGAGGATTTCTAGATTACTAACATCTAACGTTGTAATCCTTTATTATTGAATGATTATCATGCTTCATTACTTGCTTGTTATAATTGTGATGGTGTATTGGATTGGTAAAAAAGGACGGGGTGTGTGCGCATTTACTGGGCATTCAAAACTCATGGCACTTCATGCCAGGTATTGAAGACTATTAGACTGGTCAAAGGAAGAGCTGAAGTATTAGAAGACGTATGGCTACCCAATGAGAGTTAGGAACTAGTTTTGTAAACACGTTTTGAGATTATAAATGATTAATCGCTTGTTTTATTTAAGACATGATTTTGTAATCATTATATATATGATTTGTAACCTATCATTATACTCCGTTAACTCATGTAGGCCTTATGTTAATACCTTGTCAAGTTTTGTCGATAGCCTTGCTATCTAAGGTGATTGGACTTAGAAGGGAGGCTATATTGACTCGTCCGACCTTCCTGGGATCTTGCTTGGTTATTAGCCAAAGGGCTCATTAGTGACGTTTCCTACTCTTGTAACCTTAAATAAACCCTGTATTTATTTGTCAATATATTCTCTGATGTTTTCAATTTTTGGGGCGTCACAACTTGGTATTAGAGCCTAGGTTCAACCCGTACCAACGCTTTTTGACCTACGGTTGAAGACTACCTTGCTCCGACTATGTTATATTATTATAACACTATTTACTCTATCAACCAAAAGACATTAAAAATCAAAATTTGCTTAATCAACCTTAGGACGTTTCTTCAAATTTCAGGCATAGCAACGTCGGCTCATAAAGTTGTATAGGGTGCGCTAGTAATTGTAGCGTCAGAATTGAAGAGCTGAAGAAAGCATTTCAAATAAGACCAACAGAACCGGACTTTCATAATGAAGAAGGGAAACCTTGATCAATGAATAAAGACATGTAGTTTGTCCCAAAACGATTGAGAATGGTGACATAATTGATAGTTGAGTAGGACTACGTTAGGAAGCATATTAGGAGTTACTTGAATTAGAAGCATTTCACCTTAGTAATTCCCTTGACTAATTGCATTAGCAGAACCCTAATCTGTACCTAACTGTGCGTTAATAGATGGTGAACCATACATGAGCAAACAATTACACTGGTAACAACGACAACACCAACCACAACGCTGACATCACTATTAACATGATCAAGACACTCGGGGTCAATAATCACACCCATGCATCCACCACCAACTTACCCGAGAATATCGAAAATCAAATTTTGGAAGAATTAGGAAGGCTAAGGAGAACACGCCAGAATAAGGGGACACATCTATTCTCCGAGTTTCACAAATAGAGACCGTCGATCTTCACTGGCGAAACCGATCCTAAGATCGCTGAAAAATGGATTCAACAAATCGAGAAGATGCTGGAGACAATGGAAATAGTCGAGCATATGGACAAGATCGCTCTGGCCGTTTACCAATTGAAAGGTGAGGCAGACCATTAGTGGACCATAATCAAGGAATATAGGGACATCATGACTATGACTTGGGTGCAATTTAAAGAATTTTTTTCAGGAGGTACTTCCCAAACATTGTTAGATAGGAGAGAATTCATGAGTTTGAATTGCTAGAGAAAGGCACAATGACGGTGACCCAATACGTGGCGAAGTTTGAGGAGTTGGCTCATTATGCGACTCGATACATTACCGATGATGAAGAGAAAGCACGAAAATTTAAATGGGGTCTGGACCCTATAATTAGAGAAAGGGTTTTTCCCTTGTGACTTCCCACTTTTGTGGATGTAGTAGACACAACACTAGATGCAGAATAGGAGGTGGTAGATACCAGATGGATTTGAAGCCTGAAGAAAGAAAGTCAATCCAATGTGGGACTAGAAAGGAACAGCCGAAGGCATGCAATGCATAAATCGTACTTTAGGGCACCGCAACTACAACAACAATAGCAAGAGCAGTACCAAAAGGAAAGCTTTCAGGCAAGATCAGCTTGGCCGATCCAGTACTATTATTGCCAGAAACTACGACAAAGTAGAATGAGTGTCCCCAACTCGTCTAGTCAGGAAATTAAGGAGAATGCACGAAAGCAAACGTGCAAGGGATTGACAGGTAGAAGCCATGAAAGAACAAGCCAAGACCAGTCAGTCAACAACACCAGAGAGAAGGAGACAAGAAGAGGCATGGGCTTAATAATAATTAGAGGCCAACCGGAAAAATATTTTCACTACAAGGAAAAGAAGACAAAGACCTCACTAAGCAGTACCCTAAGAGTAAGAAATACAACACATGGACTCGAGGAACTGTAGTACGAGCCTTGGTTAACCAAAAAGAATGTAACTAAGCGGTTAGAACTCTTTTGGAGTGACTTTTTGTAATCTTAACGTAGATGGTGTTAATCCTTTATTTAATCTAGTATCAGAACTTTTAGGTACACATTTTTTTTGTCACATTCCTTCATATCTGCAATATGTGTTAGGTCATAAGAATTATTTGTGCAATTTCCGAGGCATGAAGATACTCGACTGCGACCTCATCTTAGAAATAGATTTGTTACTCGTACCTTAGTAATTATCAATAGTTACCAAAAAAAGGAGATGACTGATCCATCCAGTGGAACACTTTTATTATTTAAGGGGGGAGGGGGAAGATAGATTAGTTTCCATTGACAAACGTAATGGCATCAACAAATTACCAAGGGATTAATTATTAACAAGAGTATAGACCACCAAATTGGGAATTTGGCAATACAAGCCCTCACACTGAAGTAGCAACGAACAATTTAGAATTTTTCGATTCAAAACGCTATTATTAAAACGAGACCAATGATGGGTTTGGACACAAGAGAAAAGAATTTAAGAGAAGAAGATGACCAGGCTGCTTAATATATGTTGGCAGAAACTACCCAGGAGTACAAGCATGCAATGCGGACCAATTACCTACAACTTTTCAAGACATGAAGAATGTTTGAAATTTCGAGGATGAAATTTGTTTAAGGAGGGTGTGAGGCCCCTAACCTTTGTGAAACCTATTAAGTCCTTGACTTTTGAATGCTTTCAATAAAGACCCTCAAATCCTTATTTGTCTTCAATTTTAGTTATAGAGTCGAACATGTGCGCCAATCGAAAACTCGAAAACCCTGGATTGAACTCGAAGTTCAGGAATCATTTCTGAAAAACCCTAGTAATACTTAAATGAATTTTCTAATTATATTTTACACACAAAAATCCTAGGTTTTCGGTTAATAGTATGATTCACTGTTTAATCCAAAATAAACAAACTTTAACCGAATTAAATTTTCAAATCCTAATTAAATTAAATACTACACTTAATTAAATGTTCAAATTCATAAATTAAAGCCAAAGCCCTCACATAATCAAATTACAAATTGACCCCAAGTTACAACTATTATATACATATATACATACATATACTTGTACCTTTCTTAAATAAATAATTTTGTTCACAAAATATCTTCATATTGTACACAAATAATCAAAAGAAATCCCCTCAAATCCACTCCCCAAGGCCGACTATGCTAGGCACACATATATATATATGTGTGTGTGTGTGTGTGTGTGTGTGTGTGATGCCCTTTTGGGGACAAATTGCTTGATTTAGCGAAGAAAAATTGACATAGGGTACAAATATGATTAGATATTGATATATATATATTGTACTTGTAACCAATTCAACTTTGATTAATCAAAACCTTAACTAGATCATGTTTAAAGGTGTAATTAAGGCTCTAATCATCATACATTTCATTTCATCCTAACTAAATCCGAGCCTATTCAATTGAATATGAACTAAGGACATTTTGAACTTTTCACCATTCTTCTTTTTCTATAAATGCACCAATTCTCTCTACATTTTTTAGCACAAAAACATATTCACACCCTTACATGTTCAATTGAGAGGAAAGAGAGGGCAAGAGAGCGAGCTTGGTGAAGGAAAGGAGAGAAAAAGAATGTTTTGTTAGCAATTCAACCAAGCGTCAAATAAGCCACATCACCATCTCTCATTCTATTTCCTTTTTCAAATACATGTTATTAGAAGTTTAAAATCATATTTTCAGATGTGTTGTAATGGTGTTCATTTGTTCAAAGTTGATGAATTGGGCTTTGATCCTTCTTCTACTCATATTTCCTCTTAATAGATGCAAAACTACCTTTTCCTTCCCATATCTCACATTAATTCTAAAGGCATGCCATCACTCTAAAAATTTGAGTTATGGATACATTATTCAGTACGTTTTCATCCCAAAAGTAGTGAAAAATTTCCCTTAGTTGGCCTCTTTTCTTACTACTTTTCTTATTTTGAATACTATGCATGAAAACCAATCTTTAGAGCCAACTTTTGAAACTTCTAGAAAAATGTAAGAAAATCTCCTGGACCTCAGTTGTATGTCAAAAACTTTCTTAAAGAGTTATCTTTCAAGGAAAATGGTTTCATTGAAAAAAAAAGTGAGCAGTTTGAAAGAAAATCTAAATTTCATAATGGTCGACGAATTTGGACATCACTGGAGTGTTTCTTAAATAACTAAAAAAATCTAGAAAATCTATTGCATTTTCCAAAAATGTTTTGAAAACTAGATAAAATTCTCTACTAACCATAGAAAGGCTAGGTTCGAGAAAAATCTGAAATAGTCCTTTTGATTTCAATCTTCAAATGGTACTGAATCTAGAAATTTAGTTTTGCATTGGTATTCTAAGCTCGTCTTCATGAATATGCTTATTAGTATATGATCATGTCTTGGTATAATATTTCATGTGTTATGATTATGTTCCTTACCTTTTTCATTTGATGATACTCATGCTTATGTAGATATTACTATCTTGTTAAGTTGTTCCAACTTTAATTTAAGACATCTAACTCAATGGAAACCTTAATTGAGGTGGTATTGGGTTTTCAATCACTTGAAAAATGAAGAGATGATAATGTATTATGTATGGATTGATGGGATGTGCTTCCTAATTGAAGGTTAAGTCTTGCGCAAGCGATTATCGCGTAAACCCTAGAATGGAACAGACGTATTCGGACTCTTGCGATGATTTGATTTGGTGAGATAATGTTGGGTCCAGATGGAATATTCAAGAGGATAAAAGTTTTTTTTTTTGAAGGATAAGGTTGGATTCTTGATGATAAAACCTTTTTCTTTTCGTCATCCCTTTTGAGGTGCACCGATGGTGCTGCGCGGTATGTAATCATTGCAGGCATCCGTGATAAGTTCTGTAAAGCAATAAAAGGGGGAGTTCCGAATAGTCCGGTGTCCAATTCTTGCAGTTGGAAGGATGAAATCTCTTTGGGGGATTTCTAGATTATTAACATCTAACCTTGTAATCCTTTATTTTTGAATGATTATCATGCTTCATTACTTGCTTGTTATAATTGTAACGGTGTATTGGATTGGAAAAAGAGGACGGGGTGTGTGTGTATTTACTAGGCATTCAAAACTAATGGCATTTCATGCCAGGTATTGAAGACTATTAGACCGGTCAAAGGCAAAGCTAAAGTATTAGAAGACGTATGGCTACCCTATGAGAGTTAGGAACTAGTTTTGTAAACACGTTTTGAGATTGTAAGTGATTAATCGCTTGTTTATTTAAGAAATTATTTTGTAATCATTATATATATCATTTGTAACCTGTCATTATACTCCGTCAACTCATGTAGGCCTTGTGTTAATACCTTGTCAATGGTTGTCAAAAAGGTAGCTTTGCTATCTAAGGTGGTTGGACTTAGAAAAGATGCTATATTGACTCCTCCGACTTTCCTAGGATCTTACTTGGTTATTAGCCAAAAGACTCATTAGTGACGTTTCATACTCTTGTAATCTTAGATAAACCCTGTATTTATTTGTTAATATATTCTATGATATTTTTAATTTTTGGGGCGTCATAACTTATGTCCCACTCTTTTGATATAACTGGACTATGCCCTAAAACTTGTTATGGCATAAATTTGTTACAGTCTTAAGTTTCTTTTAAATACTAGTATGCTATGAATTTTTGTCTTGAAGTTTATGGATTTGATGTTGGGTTTAGCACGCTTTATCTATCGAATGGATGAGAGTAATTATAGCTTCCGCATTAGTTGAGAAATGAATGTTAATTTAAAGGACATGATGGTTAGTTTGGATATCCATATTTTTTGGACGTTACATTTTTAGTTCAGATCTTAATTTTTGTCAAATAGTTTTTGCAGTATAAAAAATTTAGCATGAGATTTTGGGTGAAGTACTAATAAATCATAAAATATGATATTGTAAGTTCTTTAGTCATCTCTTTTTTCTTATGAACACAAAGGTCCCATTAAAGTGGAAATTACATAAAAGGATAGTAATTTAAATGTTTGGGTTTATTTTTTTAGAGATAAAAGTGGGTTCCTCAAAATGTAAAATTACACATTTGGGCAATTTGCACTATAGAAATTTTGGATTTTCACTCATTCTAAAACAAATCTTACATTACGAATAAAAACCTAACACTCTAATGTAATATTTCAATAATGTAACACTTCAATGTAACGCACTAAAAAACTCTTTGGTGTATTTTTTCTAAACGTGATAATGTAACACTAAAAAAAAAATCTTTAGTGTATTTTTTCTAAACGTAAAGCTCCAATGTTACAAAAAAAAAAAAAATAATAAATAAATAAATAAATAAATAAATTCTTAGTGTACTTTTCCAAAACATAACACTCTAATGTAACAAACAAAAACACTAAAAAAACTCCTTAGTATACTTTTTTTCCAAACGTAACACTCACAGTTTGAAATTATACATTTGTCCAAAACTTACTAAAGAATATTTGTACTCCTTTTAGTGTTACATTAAGTGTTATGTTTAGGAAAAGTAAAATAAGAATTTTTTTTTTTTCTTTGGGTATTACAATGGAGTGTTACGTTTGGGAAAAGCACAACAAAGAAATTTTTTTTTTTGTGCGTTACATTAAAGTATTACACTAAAGATTTTTTTTGGAGTGTTATATTGAAATGCTATGTTTGGAAAAAGTAACTAAAGAGTTTTTCTATGTGTTCCATTAGAATGTTACACTAAGGAGTTTTTCTGTGTTATATTAGAGTGTTACACTAAGGAGTTTTTTTAGAGTATTATATTAGAATGTTACATTTAGAAAAAAAAATATATTAAGAAAGTTTTTTGTGTGTTACATTAGAGTGTTACACTAAGGAGTTTTTACGTGTGTTACATTAGAGTGTTACACTAAAAAGTTTTTTTTTTTAGTGTTATATTAGAGCGTTACGTTTAAGAAAAATACAGTAAGAAAGTTTTTGTGTAGTACATTAGATTGTTACAATAAAGAATTTTTGTGTGTGTTACATTATAATATTATATTAAGGAGTTTTTTTTAGTATTATATTAGAATGTTACGTTTGAAAAAGTACAAAAAAGAGTTTTTTTATGTGTTACATTAGGCTATTACACTACGATTTTTTTTTTAGTATTATATTGGAGTGTTACATTGGAGTATTACAGTTTGAAATTATACATTTGACCAAAACTTACTAAATAGTTTTTGTGCTCCTTTTGAAATATTTGAAAAATCTCACATTCTTTTAAAATGTTTGAAAAATCTCATATTTTAAGTCATTTTTATATTCCTTTTGAAATGTTTTCCAAATAAAAAAGATTTTTATATAAAAATTCATCCCAAATTTAATTCCTAAATATTGTGTACCTTAGATTTCTAGCACAAAAGAAGGAAAAAAAAAGAAAAAAGAGAAGGAATATAATAGAAATAAGGGTATAACTGTAAATCTAATTTTTAAATAATTTATTAAATCTACCATTTCAAAATCAATGGGACTAATTGGTCTATAAATTTTTTTTTAAGACTAAGGGGTTGTTTGGAGTGTCCTAAATAAGTGCACTTTTTGTCTTTTTAGACTAAAAAATTGAGGAAGAAAATATGGATGTTTGGGTTAACTTTTTGACTTTTTATGGAAAAATGTATAATAAAAAATTGTAAAATTGATTTGTAGGGAAAAATTAGGATTGTGAGTTGTGCAGCCGTAATTGTTAACTTTTGGTGAATAGTATTAACTTTTTAACTTTTTGAGTAATTTTTTGACTTTTTGGCAATATGCTAAATTTGGCCTAAATGGATTACTGTTCCTCAAGATGAATTTTTTCTTAAATTTTCAGTCTTTTTTAAAAAAAAGAAAGAAATAAATAAAAATGTAAAAACAAGGTATTTTAGAATACCTCTTTTTTTTTCCTTCTTTCTTTCTTGTTTACCAAGCTTCGAACCTTTGACGTTGGTGCTGTGACAGGACACACCATCCGCCAAATAACAAAGAAACTTAGTAATCAGTGAGCGTTATTTTAAATATTTAACTATAGATCCATCACTTGCTCAATTGTATCAGTGGCTGTTCCAAAGACGCGTCAATTTATGTGTGGCTAATAATAGTTTGCGGCAAAAACACTTACACCACATACACATCATGTTCCCATCAATTTTGGTGGGTTAATAAATTAGATTCCAATAAGAGAATAATAATTGTTCCACCGACTAAAACTTTGAATATTTGGATTTTTTCATTATTCCAACGAATAATTACATATATCATCGGACCCACTACTTTGTTCTCAAGGTCGATCGTGAGGCAAGGCAGGCAAGACTATTGCCTCGAACCCATTGAATTCTCTCAAAAAAATATGACCATGAAATAATTTCAATCTTGAGTTGTGTTTGATTAAGTATTTTAGTTTTAAATTATGTTTGGTTTATTAGAATGAAATAATCATTTAATCATGTACATCCTCAAGTTTAGTTTATTACAAAATAATAATAAAATATTATAAATGAAACAATTATTCACTATTGTCGGGAAATAGTCATTATATAAAGTAATCATTCCATTCAATTCAAATTTATTTTAGTGAACCAAATATTACATTACAATATTAGTAGTTTAAAAATGATTTTTTACATAATAATAATGATAATAATAATAATAATAATTGAATTACCATCTAAAATAATAATAATAATAATAATAATAATAATAATAATAATAATAATAATAATAATAATAATTGAATTGGTAAATTATTTAAAAGTAATGGACAATTGTTTAACAAATGTATGAATTATTTATAAAATATTCTTTGACTATACTGTAAGAATTTTTCCAAAACATGGCTTAATGTGGCTTATACATGATTATACTAGATTTATCTCATTAAGTAAGATACATGTACAACAATTAGACGGTGACTAATCATTGATGAATGCACCTATATATACATAATATAGAGAAGACTAATGGAGATAATGTCAATATATTGAATGTGATAGATTCATTATGAATGAATCTTAGAGATGCATTATGTATCTATTATGAATGTAGAAGATACATTCATCTATCTAATGGGTTCATTAATATAGAAGATGCATTATGTATCATTAATGTAAAAGATACATTAATCTATTTAATGAAGTTCATTGAATGAATGGATTCTTTGATAGGAATAATACTAGTATAAAGAGTGTAAGGTCTCAAACCACACTCTCCATCACAAAACTCAAGTTGTCACCACAAGAAGGCTCCCATTGCCTAGAGAGAGAGAGAAGTGGTTTGAATATTTTAGACAAATAAAGAACTTGAAGATCAAGGTCTTCTATTCAAGGTTTCTTTTTCTCAAAAGAGGTTTTCATACTATATGGATCAAGGTATGTATACACTTATTTATATAGTAGAAATTCATATAGTTTTTATGTTATAGAATTGAATCCTTAATGGTTTTTAGTTTATGTTCCGCAAAGTTTTCTATCAATTGTTATCAAAACAAGATTCTCAATTCTGATGCATGAAACGTATAAGTATGAATTTTATTTTATGATGTTTTGTGTAATAAGTGCATAACCTTGTTTTACACTTGTCCAATTTTATTTTTTTTGGCCAATCTTTTATTTTATTGGTATTAAAATAAAAATTGAAAATTATTGAACAAGAGGTAATTAAGATAATGTCTTATGCACTTATAATGTTTTATTACACACCTTATGAGTTGAAACATTGTTGATTAGCTCAATGGAGGTTCAACACTATGTATGTTTGAACAACCGAGATGATTAGTATAATAAATATAGTAATAAGTTTTTCTGCCCAACGGTGATAAACTTCTCACGTGCTTTAGTTAATAAAATAATATATGACATTGAGTTTTTCTGCCCAACAGTGATAAACTCCTTACGGTCTTAATGATTATTTTATTTTATTATATGTTGTTTATTTTTATCAGTTATCTCATTTACTTTTATGAATTGCTAAAATATATTGTTATTTGGCCCATCGGAAGGATAACTTGATTTCGTATCTAACCAATTGTGTTTTCTAGTTAGATATATTTAACTTGTGGTATTATTTTTATTCATGACATGTGAAAAGTAGTTTTCTTGATTATATTATGTAATGGATATTATGTGTTTGCAGCATTGAATCCTACTGCAATTAACAGTTACTTGTCTGGTATTGAAGCTTTGAGTGGAACTAATTTTAAGAAATGGAAGGAACAAATTGGAATTATTTTGGAAATTATGGATTTAGACTATGCATTAAGAGAGCCAGCTCATACAAAGCCTAATGATACAAGTTCTAAGGAACACATGGCTTTATATGAAAAATGGGAATGCTCTAATCACTTAAGTCGAATGATTATGAAAGGCTCAATTACGCTTGCAATTCAAGGAGCAATCCTAGTTTCTGAAAGTGCATTGAGCTATACGAAATCTATTGAAGAACAATTTATTGGAACTTCCAAATCCCTTGCTAGTACTCTCATGATTAAAATGATGACAATGAAATATGATGCTTTGAGTGGTGTTCGTGAACATATCTTAAAGATAAATGGCATGGTCTCTCAATTAAAAGGAATGGACATGGAAATTTCTAAAGGTTTTCTTGTTCATTTCATTATGACTTCTCTTCCTGCACAATTTGGTCCTTTCAAGATCAATTATAATACGCAGAAAGATAAGTGGAAGATGAGTGAGTTAATTGCCATGTGTGTTCAAGAAGAAGAGAGGCTTAAAGCTGAAAAGCCTGATATGGCTCATTTTACCACTTTGGGTCCAACCAAAAAGATTTTTAAAAAAGGCAAAAGTAAGAAGAAGAAGAATGCAAATAATGACACTCACAAGGCTAATGAAGAAAATAAGATTCGATGCCATTTCTGTCGAAAGAAAGGTCACATAAAAAAAGAATGTCTAGGTTTTAAAGTTGGTTGGACAAGAAAGGTAACACTCAATGCTTTGTGTCTTATGAATCCTTTTTGGTAGATGTTCCACCAAATTCTTGGTGGATTGGCACTGGTGCAAGTATTCATGTAACAAATTCCATGCAGGGATACCTTACAAGTCAGAAACTAAATAAAGAAGAACAAACCATTACAGTTGGGAATGGAATAGAAGTGGACGCTGAGGCTATTGGCACCCTCTGTCTAATTTTAGACTCTTGTTTCATTTTTGATTTAGTAAACACAGTTTATGTTCTTGTTTTTACTAGAAACCTAATTTCTGTTTCACAACTTGATTCCTATGGTTATGAATTTAAGTTTGGAAATAATAGAGTCTCTTTATTTCACAGTTCTCATATGATTGGTTCTGGTACTTTATATGGTAATTTTTGTTCATTGAATTTAGATTCCACTTATGCACAATCTCTTTTTATCATTTCATGTAAACAACTTGGTAAAATAAAAAAAGAAAACGAGTGAATGAAAATTCATCCATGTTATGGCGTAAGCGCTTGGGCCACATATCAAGAGAAATGATGGAACATCTTATTAAAGAAGGAATCTTAAGTTCACTTGATTTTTTTGATTTTAGTATTTGTGTGAATTGCATTCAAGGAAAATACACAAAGACAAAGAAAAAATGTGCTACTAAGACTACTTAATTATTAGACACAATTCATACTGATATATGTAGTCTCTTTACTATTCCAACTATTTCTGGACATAAATATTTTATTACTTTTATTGATGACTTTCTAGGTATACTTATGTGTATCTTATTCGTGAAAAATAAGAAGCATTAAATATGTTCAAACTCTATAAAGCTGAAGTTGAAAATCAACTTGGTAGACGGATTAAAAGTGTATGATCTAATAGAGACGGTGAATATTATGGTAGATTCACTGAGTCGAGTCAAAATCTAAGTGCTTTTGCTTTATTTTTAGCGGAGAATAGTATTATTGCTAACTACATAATGCCCGGTACACCTGAGCAAAATGGTGTAGCTGAGCAACGAAACTGTACTCTTTTGGACATGATGGGAAACATGATGAGTAACTCTTATTTGCTAGATTACTTGTGGGGTGAAGCTTTAAAAACTGATGTACATGGTCTTAATAGGGGTCCTAGTAAGGCTGTGCCTGTAACTTCTTATGAGTTGTGGAATGGTAGAAAACCTAATTTGAATTATTTATATGTCTGGGGTTGTCCTGTTGAAGAAAAAATTTTTAATCCACAAATAAAGAAATTAGACCCTAGAACTATAAGTTGTTATTTCATTGGATATCCTAAGAGATCAAAGGGTTTTAGATTCTATTGTACCACTCATAGCACAAGAATTGTTGAAACAAGAAATGCTGTGTTCTTAGAGGATGAAAACATTAGTGGGAGTATGAATCTCAAAAATGTTTCTTTGGAGGAAAATCGTGCTTTTACGCCTTCCACGATTATCCAAGAAAGTGAAGTGCCTGAACCTATTATGGATAATGTTGGTACTCAAGAGATTTCTCACATTGAAAAAGAAGTTGTCCCAGTTGCAGAACAACCTTTACGCAGATCACAAAGAGAAAAAAAACTAGCCATATCAGATAACTATGAGGTTTACCTAAATGAGTGTGATATAGGCTTGGAGAACGATCCTATTTCTTATGTCCAAGCCATGAAAAATGGAAATGCAACTTAATGGTTAAATGCCATGAAAGATGAGTTAAAATCCATGAAAGACAACAATGCCTCGGATCTTGTAGAATTGCCTAAGGGAGCCGAAACTGTTGGATGCAAATGGGTTTTTAAAACCAAGCGTGATCCTAAAGGTAATGTCGAAAGATACAAGGCCAGATTAGTTTATAAATGATACACTCAAAGAGAAGGGATGGATTATAAGGAAACTTATTCTCATGTTTCTGTGGGGGTTGAATATCGGGAGACGTAAAGAGGCCGAATCGTCGGACCTGGAGAGTCAAAATTCATATATCGCATTCGGTCCCAACTTATACACAAATCCAGAGGTACCCTGTCACGACCCAAACCCGCCCCGAGAAGGTTGGTATCGTAACCGGCCAGTAATCCTAGATTACCACAGGCCTTACAGTACAAAACATAATTAACCGGGGCTCGCGGAAGCGAAATAAAGAAACTAATAGTCCAAAGAGCTGTGCATATATATGAACAAATATTTACATGCCAAAAATGTTAATTTACCCACCATATTACATAACATGTGTCCCAACATTCATATACAACACATATAGGCACAAGCCACAAATACATTACAAAACAAAACTCACTATATGGCCTTCCAGGCCTAGCCCAGCTCGGGGGCACCATAACTCAGGTAGGCTTTCAAAACGGCGGCTCGACACGAATTCCGCCTAGGCTCGGCTCCCTGACTGCTCACCTATAAATACATATATACGGGGGTGAGCTAAAGCCCAGCAAGTAACATTGATGTAAAGGGTTAGTGAACGAATTCCATATATCATATATCCGTAAAACAAATCATCATAAACATAATCATTTCATAACAGAACATACGTAATGGCATACTCCATAGAACATAACATATACTGAACATTTTCCGACTAGAGTAATCAGTTCTGGATACTGATTAAACACATACTGCCACAATGAAGTGGATAGCGAGATCTCGTAAACTGGTCATGGACCCGCACTAATGTGCCGTCCCCCATGACTTGGGACTTCCTATGGATGCCATACTAGATTCGCAAATAGGACATTCGTTCACAGATTCAAATTCACATTTTGAAAACATAACTTAACGTATCACATTTAAAACATACTTTATAAGAACATAACTTTACAGAAATGTTACTTACAGAGGGTTTCCGAAACCGGTCGTACGGTCTTCGTGTCTTGACCTGCAAATATAAACGTTACAGCATAATCTTTTAACACATAAAGCACACACACACACTTGTAATCTCATTATCATAACTTAATTAAGCCTTAGGAATGTCTAAAATGTAATGAGAATGCCCAAAACATACATTGAAACACTTTGTGAAACTTCAGAAAAATAGGTCCCCGCTCGAGCGGAAAAACCCACGCTCGAGCGGACTGAAAACTGCGAGAAAAATACTGGATGCATGAAATGCCCGCTCGAGCGGCCAAACCCACGCTCGAGCGGACTGTGAAAATTTGGGTAGAAAAACCAGTCCAAAAATCTGCTAAACCGTGGCCTCCATTTGCAAAATCAACTCCCAAAATCAAGAAACTCAAGGCCAAAATCATTTGAAAAACAACTTGAATTCAAACATTACAACTTCAAATAACAATCATATTTCCAACTAAAATTCACATGTTTCATGTACAAATTAAACTTTGAATTGAGATAGAATTTCATAAAACATGCTCATAAACTCAACTAAACTCAAATCCATGAAATTCCTCCCCAAACATGACTATCATGCAAGAAAAACATGATTAAAAACATGGATTTCACACTCTTATGCCAAACACAACATGAATCATAATATTTAAAGCCATGTATGCTCATGGATGCAATCTAGATAAAAATACAACACGTCCTCTCAATTAAGCATGATTTCCCCTTTCAATTCATTCTCTTGCCATGAGATCATGAAGGAATCAACCTTAATTCAAGAAGTTAAAGAGTAATCCTTACCTTGATTATTTAATTTGGAGAAGATCAACTTGTTTCTCCCCTTTTTTCACTTCTTCTTCCTCTTGATTTCCTCTTCTCCCGAATTCACTCTCTCTCTCTCTTAGATATTTTATTTCCTTTGCCTTTTGAGTCAACATTGGGTCAATAAGCCTTATCTATAGCCATTTATATCAAAAAAAATGGAATTGTGCCAAAACTTACAAGCCAAACGGAGCTTAGCGAATCAGACGAAATTCAGTTCTAAATTAAACATCCCAAATGGTTCCAAAAATTCCCGGTATCACATAGGCATGTTCAATTTCGTCTTCCGAATCCGTTACGGTCGTCAATTTCAGTCCCGAAGTTGTAGTTCCAACACATATTTTTTTCTAATTCAAACAGAAAATTCCCAATTAATTCATCTTAATGCGTAATTAATTACCGATAATTGTGGCGTACATTTCGGGGTCATTACATTCTCCCCAACTTAGAAAGTTTGGTCCTCCAAACTTAGCCTATTCTGACAAGGTCCCAAGCAGAAATCTCAGTCACATGTTCCTAGTCATAATTCAATGGTTCCATTCAGTTATTTCACACGATAAAGGAGGGCTTGTATCAATCCCGTAAAAGTGAAGGCAATGTCACAGCAGTCAACACATAATAAACATATCTTACACAAGATTACAGTCAACTAACACGCTCCTTAATGTTCAATGCAAGGTAACAATGTAGTTATAACAATCCATAGCAAAGGTAACAGCAAAGGGAATTTGTTCTATCATAGTCACAGTCAATTGTTTTAACAGCATTTAAATATTCCCATGTTCAAATAGTCCCATAATCAATATTCTCTATCGCATAGGTCATAATGCTAGCATCACAATAGCTAAGTGAAATCATACCTGTCTTCGCTTTGCCAGCATCCTGTGTCTTATCAGAAATTAAGGCGTAAACTCTTGCTTGCCTCAAAGTATTCCCCTCGGGAGTCATTGTTGTGGTTGTCTTTGGAGCCATTGTTGAGTTAACTCCACTAGCATTGGGCTTTTGATTTCTTGGATAAACTTGTGGACAAGATTTAGCTATATGTCCTTTCTGTCCGCATTTGAAACAGGCTCCAGTTATACGGCGGCAAATACCCTAATGTTGCTTTCCACACTCCTTACAGATAGGTACACCCACACTACCACTATTTCCCGTTTTTGTGTTATCACTAAACATTGAAGTCAAATTTTCATTCACGGAAGTCATTGATTCACCTACCGTTTCTATCTTCTGTTTCTTAAATCTCTTACTTTCTCCCTCAATCATTGTTGTTGGTTTGCAAATTTTTAAGGCCGCAATGTTTGTTTCAGCCATCAAGGCTCTATCAAGTACATCAACATATTTCTCCAATTTCAAAACATTCACTCGATCAATTACCTCAACATGCAATCCACCCTCAAACTTCCTTGCCTTTTTGTACTCTGTATCAACCATATGAGGAGCATAGCGGGCTAATTCAGTAAATTTAGCTTCATACTCCGCAACTGACATTGTGCCTTGCTTTAGCTGTTCAAATTCAGATATTTTCCTGTCTCGCAGGCATTGTGGGAAGTATTTTTCATAAAACTTTTCTTTAAATCGGTCCCAAGTCAAATCCCTATCTACCTCTCGAACAAGCATCCACCATCTTCGAGCTTCCTCCGTCAAAGTAAATGTTGCTAACAACACCTTGTATACATCAGTACATGGAAACACTTCAAAGATCTTTTCCGTTTCTAATACCCATGCCTCTGCCTTTAAGGGTTCAATTCCCCCTGCAAACTCCGGTGGTTTCAGTTTCTTGTATTTCTGTGTCAAAGTGATAACATCATCATTATTCATCGGTTCCACTTGGACAGGTGGTGGAGGAGGAGGCGGAAATAGTTGTCTCTGCTGTTGTTGGTTTTGTTCTTGTTGTTGTCTTACCAACCCAGTTAAGGCTTCCACCATTCTTTCCAATCGATCCAGTCTAGCATTAGAAACTTCTGTTTCATCTACATTCCTTACATTGGTAGTCTCCATTTGTCTATAGAACCCATAACAGATAAAATATTTCATTCCCAACATCATACTTCCTCTATTGTCTCTTCATTACAGGTCAATACAGTTCTTGTTCCTCATATTCATAAAACACACACACCCATGCACACATGTTTATGCCATGCTCTATTTCTTTCTAGACACCCTACAGCTCTTATGGACACGTGTGTGGGTAATAACTCGTGCGCTCTGATACCATTCTGTCACGACCCAAACCCGCCCCGAGAAGGTTGGTATCGTAACCGGCCAGTAATCCTAGATTACCACAGGCCTTACAGTACAAAAACATAATTAACCGGGGCTCGCGGAAGCGAAATAAAGAAACTAATAGTCCAAAGAGCTGTGCATATATATGAACAAATATTTACATGCCAAAAATGTTAATTTACCCACCATATTACATAACATGTGTCCCAACATTCATATACAACACATATAGGCACAAGCCACAAATACATTACAAAACAAAACTCACTATACGGCCTTCCAGGCCTAGCCCAGCTCGGGGGCACCATAACTCAGGTAGGCTTTCAAAACGGCGGCTCGACACGAATTCCGCCTAGGCTCGGCTCCCTGACTGCTCACCTATAAATACATATATACGGGGGTGAGCTAAAGCCCAGCAAGTAACATTGATGTAAAGGGTTAGTGAACGAATTCCATATATCATATATCCGTAAAACAAATCATCATAAACATAATCATTTCATAACAGAACATACGTAATGGCATACTCCATAGAACATAACATATACTGAACATTTTCCGACTAGAGTAATCAGTTCCGGATACTGATTAAACACATACTGCCACAATGAAGTGGATAGCGAGATCTCGTAAACTGGTCATGGACCCGCACTAACGTGCCGTCCCCCATGACTTGGGACTTCCTATGGATGCCATACTAGATTCGCAAATAGGACATTCGTTCACAGATTCAAATTCACATTTTGAAAACATAACTTAACGTATCACATTTAAAACATACTTTATAAGAACATAACTTTACAGAAATGTTACTTACAGAGGGTTTCCGAAACCGGTCGTACGGTCTTCGTGTCTTGACCTGCAAATGTAAACGTTACAACATAATCTTTTAACACATAAAGCACACACACACACTTGTAATCTCATTATCATAACTTAATTAAGCCTTAGGAATGTCTAAAATGTAATGAGAATGCCCAAAACATACATTGAAACACTTTGTGAAACTTCAAAAAAATAGGTCCCCGCTCGAGCGGAAAAACCCACGCTCGAGCGGACTGTGAAAATTTGGGTGGAAAAACCAGTCCAAAAATCTGCTAAACCGTGGCCTCCATTTGCAAAATCAACTCCCAAAATCAAGAAACTCAAGGCCAAAATCATTTGAAAAACAACTTGAATTCAAACATTACAACTTCAAATAACAATCATATTTCCAACTAAAATTCACATGTTTCATGTACAAATTAAACTTTGAATTGAGATAGAATTTCATAAAACATGCTCATAAACTCAACTAAACTCAAATCCATGAAATTCCTCCCCAAACATGACTATCATGCAAGAAAAACATGATTAAAAACATGGATTTCACACTCTTATGCCAAACACAACATGAATCATAATATTTAAAGCCATGTATGCTCATGGATGCAATCTAGATAAAAATACAACACGTCCTCTCAATTAAGCATGATTTCCCCTTTCAATTCATTCCCTTGCCATGAGATCATGAAGGAATCAACCTTAATTCAAGAAGTTAAAGAGTAATCCTTACCTTGATTATTTAATTTGGAGAAGATCAACTTGTTTCTCCCCTTTTTTCACTTCTTCTTCCTCTTGATTTCCTCTTCTCCCGAATTCACTCTCTCTCTCTCTTAGATATTTTATTTCCTTTGCCTTTTGAGTCAACATTGGGTCAATGCCTTATCTATAGCCATTTATATCAAAAAAAATGGAATTGTGCCAAAACTTACAAGCCAAACGGAGCTTAGCGAATCAGACGAAATTCAGTTCTAAATTAAAAATCCCAAATGGTTCCAAAAATTCCCGGTATCACATAGGCATGTTCAATTTCGTCTTCCGAATCTGTTACGGTCGTCAATTTCAGTCCCGAAGTTGTAGTTCCAACACATATTTTTTTCTAATTCAAACAGAAAATTCCCAATTAATTCATCTTAATGCGTAATTAATTACCGATAATTGTGGCGTACATTTCGGGGTCATTACATACCCTATTCGGCCAAATAACCAGTTGAGTAAGCGGCTGAATGAAGAACGGTTTGCAACAAAAGGAGCCGAGTAAATAGTTATACGACGAATTGAAGGTGGGCCCAGCCCTGAAGCCCAAGAAAGAAAAGATATAAATAGAAGAATATCATCCAGAGAGAGGTATGTGAGAATTCTTACGCTTAACTTAAGATACAAGTAACTAAGAGAGCATACACTGACTTAACCGTCGGAGTGCTAATTCCGGCACCCCCGACCGGAGTGTTTATTCCTTTTCAGGTTGTTAGCTGAGGATCTCGAGCATCCCAGTGGATCAAAAGAGTATTTCCAAACCACATCTCCACAATTGGCGCCGTATGTGGGAATACTTAACTACATCCATGTCGGGCGTAACGGAAGACCCTTCGATAGTCACTGACGAAACCACACAGAGAGACGACCTCACCCCAACAAACATGCTTGGACCGGAGACTATTGACGCAAAACGTGCCTTGAACTTCGACTCACTTTCCCAGAACTTGCCCTCGACTTCAGCACACGAGATAATGCAAGCGATCATGGAATAGGCGAAGCAAAACGAACAAAGACTGGAAAACATGATTGCTGAGAACGAGCACCTCTGTCAGGACTTGGCCTTGGAAGTAGCAAAATCCAATCAAGCTACACGCCAAGATCCGGGACGACCTCTGAGAGCGGGTGGTCGAAGACCTCAAGTTCGGAGGCAATATAGTGACAGCGACTCTGACTCATTATCTCCAGAGCCCAAAAAGAAGAGATGACTCGAAACTACCAGTTCCTCTAAAGAGAGTCCACGTGTAAGGCATAAGCGAAGATGAAATGGTTCGGACGAAGAAGACCAGCACAATCCCTTCGTGCGACGGATCACAAAGGCAGTACTACCCAAGAAGTTCAAAGCCCCGTCGTTCACCCTGTATGACGGGAAATTAGACCCTACTGATCATATCCGTCATTATAAGCAAGCCATGATGCTACATGCAGATGACGAGGCTCTCATGTGCAAAATATTTCCGAGCAGTTTGGGGCCATTGGCCGTCAGATGGTATTATAAGTTGGAGCCGGCGTCGATTAAGAGTTTCCATCAACTACAGAAATCCTTGAGGGCAAGATTCATTACCAACGAGGTACAGCCGAAGCAAGCTGACTCTCTCTGGGCAATGTAAATCCAGTCGGGAGAAACATTACGCGCGTATTCGGCGCGCTATTGGGAATGCTTTAATCTTGTCGACGATGCTTGCAACGACTCCATGGCCATTACCGCCTTTAAAATGGGTTTGCATCCTGATAGTGCTCTCCGCAGTTCCTGGACTAGAAGACCCCTCAAAACAGTCTGGTCGTTGATGAAGAAGGTCGAGGAATACTGCAAGATGGAAGATAACGCCTTGCCGGTTAAAGCTGGAAACATGGCCAATAAGACGGCCCCTTCTGAAATTGCTCAACCGGTAAATTATGTACCACCTCAGAGCCCTGAACCATGGCATCGGGCTAAATGAGACAAGAGACGGGATCCTCGCCGATCAAACAGCTCCCACTGAGCTAATGAAAAACTTCAAGTAGATAGCAGGCGCACAAGGCGCATAGACAAGAAATATACGGAGTTGTCAAAGCCGATCAGCGCGATTATGTCCAAAGGCCAACACCTTCCGTTCTTCAAATGGCTGTCCAAAATGGTGGGACCTCCCGACACGAGAAGACGGGATAGGCGGTACGAGTATCACAAGGACCATGACCATGATACTGAGAGTTGTTATGCATTGAAGAATCACCTAGAGGAATTGGTACAAGATGGTCGGCTACAATAGTATGTCCGAAAAGGCAACTTAACCAAAGCAATAGCCTTACGGCAGGATTCACCTCCACTTGGTGTGATCCACATGATATATAGCCTGCCAATGACATCCACGGTGCATACGATTTAGTCGAATCTCGTCCCTCAAAATCAACTCACTCCAGCTAAACGGCCCTATGAAATTGCGAGCATTGCTTTTGATGATTCAGATTTGGCCGGAGTGACACTTCCTCACATCGATCCCTTGGTAATTGAGTTATGCATAAACCAATTCACCGTTGAACGTGTACTCATTGATTCGGGGAGCACATCGAAAGTTATGTATTACAAGACATTTACCAAACTCGGCTTCTCCGAATCGGATCTTTCTCCAGCTCCTTATCTATTATTCGACTTCAATGCTAATCCAGAGTACCCGTTGGGCAAAATCACACTACCAGTTCGAGCGGGCTCCCGAACAGTGGATGTGGAATTCTTGGTCGTCAAGCTGCCTTCGCCGTATAATCTCATCATGGGGTGAACTTGGTTGCATACAATGCAGGCCGTGCCACGCACCTATCATCAACTGCTCCGCTTCCTGACAGAACGCGACATTGAGCAAATCCGTGGCTCCCAAAAATCGGCACAACCATGTTATCTCCTTGCTGGAAAGACACCAAAAGAGTTGCAAGTGAATTCTATTGAGGTGCCAGATCGAGAGAGCCTCGACGATGTTGGGCGGCTCCCAAGTGAAATGGCCACGGAAGCCCAGGATCGAGTTGAAATTGACGGAAACCCAGACAAGTTCTTCATGGTCAGCACCTCCCTGAATGAAGCCGACAGGCAGCAACTAATTTCCTTCCTGCTCGGCAACCTTGATGTATTTGCGTGGACACCATATGAGATGTCGGGTGTAGATCCGTCTATTTCACAGCACCGTTTAAACGTTGACCCTAAATGCAAGCCGATTATTTAGAAGAGCTGGCGGTCAGCCGCAGAGCACACTGCCGCCGTTGTTGAAGAGGTTGACCGGTTGCTTGACGCCGGGGCAATCAGGGAAGTGACCTACCCTACATGGCTCTTGAATACTGTGGTTGTGAAGAGGAAAAATAGGACTTGGCGAGTCTGCGTTGATTTCACGGACCTAAACAAAGCCTGCCCCAAGGATTGTTTTCCTCTCTCCAGAATAGACCAACTTTTAGATACGACAGCACGTCATCAGCGTAAGAGCTTCCTCGATGCTTACAGAGGCTACCATCAAATTTCCATGCATCCGGAGGACCAAGACAAAACTGCATTCCTCACCCCAAGAGGAACCTATTGCTATAAGGTTATGCCTTTTGGGCTAAAGAATGTAGGGGCAACTTACCAAAGACTAGTCACTACCATGTTCAAGAAGCAACTCGGCCACACTATGGAAGTGTACATTGACGATATGGTGGTCAAGTCCAAAGAAGAGCAAACTCATCTAGCCGATCTGGAAAAGACATTCGGCGTTTTACGCAAATACAAAATAAAGCTGAACGCTTCCAAATGTGCGTTTGGGATCGGCTCTGGCAAATTCTTAAGTTACATTGTCAACCACCGAGGAATCGAAGCCAACCCCAGGCAAATCACAGCAATTCTGGAACTTGCCTCCCCTTGATCGGTCAAGGAAGTTCAAAAGTTGATGGGGATGGCCGCCGTACTTAACAGGTTCATCAGTCGTTCGACGGACCACTGCCGACAATTCTTTCATACTCTACGGCAGGCTAAAGCTTTTGAATGGACCTTTGAGTGCGAAACCGTTTTCAACAGTCTGAAGACTTATCTCCGATCAGTTTCTCTATTGACAACACCATCGGCAGGTGACTCGCTTATTTTATATATGGCCGTCTCCGACCGGGCAGTCAGTGCTGTACTGTTAAAGGAAGAGCTTGGGGAGCAGCGACCAGTGTATTATGTGAGCAAGGCAATGGTTGACACCGAAACACGTTACCTTCCGCTAGAAAAACTGATCCTAGCCCTCGTCATGGCAGCAAGAAAACTGATGCATTACTTCCAGGGGCATAGCATCGGGGTACTAACAGATTACCCCCTCCGGTCAGTACTATGTAGTGCAGAAGCATCAAGGTGCGTTTCAAAGTGGGCTCTCGAACTCGGCCAGTACGATATTCAATTCCTGCCTAGAACCTCAATTAAGGGGCAAGTACTTGCTGATTTTGTGGCCGAATTCACGAGGGGTCTTGCCGACTTCAAGTCTGAACAAATTCAACCCAAGCCGAATTGGAGAATTTACGTTGGGGACATTTGGCAGTTGTACTGTGACAGATCATCCAACCAATGGGGCAGTGGAGCCAAAGTAGTAATCATGGCTCCCGACGGCACAATAATTGAGCAGGCGTCAAACTCGGCTTCGAAACATCGAATAACGAGGCCGAATACGAAGCCTTGCTGGCCGGTTTGCGAAATGCACACCTTCTGGGTGCCCGGCGTTTGCTTGTATTTTGCGATTCAAAACTGGTGATCAATCAGCTGAAGGGGGAGTACATGGCCAAAAACGACCGTATGGCAGCTTATATGAAAACGACAAATTCCTTGCTGGCAAAATTTGACCACCATGAATTGAACCAAATAACCTGTGACCAGAACACACATGCAAATGCCCTGGCTTGCCTAGCCTCCGCTATCAACTCAGAGATTAAACAGACCATTGAAGTAGGTTTCATCCTAGAGCCGAGCATTGGCCCTTCTGAGGAAGTCCAGGTCAATGTCATAGAGTCAGGACCGAGTTGGATGGACTCCATTGCTGCATTCCTATCTTCTGAATAGCTCCCAGTGGACAAGAAAGAAGCGCACAAGCTGCGAAACAAGGCCCTGCGATACTACTTGGATTCGCAAGGAAAGCTTTATAAAAAAATCCCTTTCTGGTCCATACCTGGAATGCGTTCATCTGGACAAAGTCGAAGAACTTCTGACCGAAATACATGAAGGCAGCTATGGCGCCCATTCTGGCGGGCGCTCTTTGGCTCATCGAGCTGTGACACAGGGGTATTACTAGCCGACAACGAGAGCCGATGCCGAATATTACGTGAAAAATTGTGAACTGTGCCAGAAGTTTTCTCCTTTGACCCACCTGCTTGCTGAAGAGTTAAGCTCTATAACCAGTCCTTGGTCGTTCGCCCAATGGGGACTTGACATCGTCAGACCACTGCCTCATGCCCCGGGTAACAAGCGATTTTTGATTGTCGCGACAGATTATTTCACAAAATGGGTAGAAGCGGAGGCACTAACGCACATCCGAGATACCAACATGAAGCGTTTTGTATAGAGAAATATCATAACATGATTCGGCATTCCCAGAGCACTTATTTCAGACAACGGCACCCAGTTTGATTGCGGTTTCTCTAGGGAACTGTGCAGCAAGTATGGTATTCGGCCCTATTATTCCTCCCCGGCTTATCCACAAAGTAATGGCCAAGCTAAAGCCTCCAACAAATCTATTTTAGACGGTATCAAGAAGAGGCTGGAGAAAGCTAAAGGAAGATGGGTCGAAGAGTTGCCAAGTGTATTATGGGCTCATTGCACTACTCTGAGGCGGTCCACTGGGGAGACGCCGTTTGCTTTGTGCTTTGGAACGCAGGCAATCATCCCTTTGGAGATCGGCCTCCCAACCTTGAAATCAAGAGTTTTTGATTTGGGCCGAAACGACATGATGTTGGCTTTGGATTTGATTCTGATTGAAGAACGGAGAGACCGTGCCATTGCATCCATGGCACGGTACCAACAGCAACTTGCTAAGTCATATAATCAGCGTGTTCAATTGCGCCGCTACACACCAGGAGAGTTGGTCTTGAAGAAAGTGCTTCCAGCTGCCAAGAATCCGACCGACGGAAAATTGGGTCCTAACTGGGACGGCCCTTATCAGATCGACTCAGTCGCGGGAGTAGAGGCATATAGGCTCAAAGACATGTCAGGGAGAAGTCTGCCACGACCTTGGAATTCCACGCATTTGCGTAAATTCTATCATTGACCTGACTTGTGGGGCATGATACTTGTTTTGAATGGTTCAGCATGTACATATTTCACTTTTACAATGTAAAGTTTCCCGTTTTCTCATTGCGCAATTCAGTTCAAAAGTCTCCGGATTCGGAGCCCCATTAGTGCATGACACTTTTGGGCCGATTAAGTCTCCGGATTCGTAGCGCCCTTCGAGTATCATGATTGGCCAAGAAAAGTCTCCGGATTCGAAGCTCCATTAGTGCATGACACTTTTGGGCCGATTAAGCCTCCGGATTCGGAGCGCCCTTCCTGTATCATGATTGGCCAAGAAAAGTCTCCGGATTCAGAGCCCCATTAGTGCATGACACTTTTGGGCCGATTAAGTCTCCGGATTCGGAGCGCCCTTCGTGTATCACGATTGGCCAAGAAAAGTCTCCGGATTCGAAGCCCCATTAGTGCATGACACTTTTGGGCCGATTAAGCCTCCGGATTCATAGCGCTCTTCGTGTATCACGATTGGCCAAGAAATGTCTTCGGATTTGGAGCCCTATTAGTGCATGACACTTTTGGGCCAATTAAGTCTCCGGATTCGGAGCGCCCCTCGTGTATCACGATTGGCCAAGAAAAGTCTCCGGATTTGGAGCCCCATTAGTGCATGACACTTTTGGGCCGATTAAGTCTTCGGATTCGGAGTGCCCTTCGTGTATCACGATTGGCCAAGAAAAGTCTCCGGATTCGGAGCCCCATTAGTGCATGACACGTTTGGGCTGAATAAGACTCCAGATTCGGAGCGCCCTTTGTGGATATCGCGATTGGCCGAGAAAAGTCTTCGGATTCGGAGCCCCATCTGTGCAGGTCACGTTTGGGTCGAATAAGACTCCGGAATCGGAGCGCCTTTCATGAATATCGCGATTGGCCAAGTCTCCGGATTCAGAGCCTCATTTGTGCATGACACGTTTGGGCCGGATAAGAATCCAGATTCAGTGCGCCCTTCGTGGATATCACGATTGGCCAAGTAAAAAAGCCTCCGAATTCGGAGCCCCATCCGTGTAGGTCACGTTTGGGCCAAATAGGACTCCGGATTCGGAGCACCCTTCACGACGAAAATTAAAGCATACAAACATTCAAAATGAAATGCTTTATTAAGTTGAGCCGCCAAAAACCGTGTACACAAATTAAAGCATGCAAACATTCAAAATGAAATACTTCATTAACTTGAGCCGGCAAAAACCGTATACAAATTAAAGCATGGAAACATTCAAAATGAAATGACTAATTAAGTTGAGCCAGCACAAACCGTATAAACAAGTTGAAACATGCAAACATTTAAAACATATTATTTTATTAAATTAACTAATAAATACATAGCTGATGCCCAATCTGTTTTAGAGCGTTTACAATATGTTCAATTTTATTTGGCGTCACCCTTGTCATCGCTCTTCTCAATTTCGAAAGCACCAAAAGGAAAGTGATGACGTTGGTATAATGGAGATGCCGATTCAACTCCTGTTTCTTGGAGAGCCTCTACGGCTTGGAGAGCCTTAATCCACCCGTGCCTAAAGCCCCGATTCTCGCATCGGCATACCTCCTCTGCGAGTTTCTCCTTGGTCTTCTCTATCCCGACTTTCCGGCCGTCATAGAAGCCTTTTTCATAACCCACAGACCTTGCAGTCTCTACTGCAAACATGCTTGCCGTATCTCGATCAGCAATCGCATGACTTATCAGCCGTTGGATCACTCTTTCCTCCACAACCAGGTTAAATTGACTGGCCGCGCGCGGCTCGGCAGTTTGGGCCTTCCTTAGCTTGCGCTCAGCCTTCTTCGTACGAGTCTCCAAGTTTCGAATTCGTTCGTCCTTCTTCTCTATCTCCCGCCGCGCGGCGTGCAGACGCATGTCGACTTCATAGGCGGTATATAGCCCTCTCACTGCTCCATGGATGCCCTCTCGAAGCAGTTCGAAATCCTGTCGACCAACCATCGACTGCTGGACTTCCGGTGGAAAAATCTGTCGAGCGAACTTGACTGCTACACCTGGGTCGTTAACAATAGAATCTGCCTACGTCATTGGCTTATTTCCCACAAAAACTGCAAACCTCAACGGTCGCGGCGTCGCATCGGACTCATTTCTCAGTCGCGGTTGAGGGGAGCTGCCCCGTTGTTGTTTTTCCCTTCGGGGTGATTTGCTTCGACGACTTGGGGGCTGACATTTTTCCCGTTCCCTGGACGTCCTATTTCCCGTGCGTGTGGGCTCGCTACTACGATGCATTTCAGTGTCAAGCTCAGCCAATGTTCGCCCTTCTTCTCTGCTGTTGAAGAACAGTCTATTTGACATTCGCACTTATCTAACCTTCCGCAACAAATTGGTTTAAATTGAGTCTGAACACAATAAGTGGAATTACGGGCGCGAAGAACCCACCTCATTTATTCCTAACACATGCAGTTCCCCCGAAGCGATTTCATTAATGCTAAACTCCAAAAGCCCGATGCCGATCGACGTGCGCCGCAGCCACGCCATGAACTAATGATATTCGGCTTTCGGAGTTCATACACTGGCTGGGGCAAGGGCAGATTTATTAATCTAATTGGCTAAATATCTAAGCCCGATGCCGATCGATCTGTGCCGCAGACACTCCATGAACTAATGATATTCGACTTTCGGAGTTCATACACTGGCTGGGACAAGGGCAGATTTATTAAATTAATCGGTCAAACATCTAAGCCCGATGCCGATCGATCTGTGTCGTAGCCACTCCATGAACTAATGATATTCAGCTTTCAAAGTTCATACACTGGCTGGGGCAAGGGCAGATTTATTAATCTCATCGGCCAAATATCTAAGCCAGTTGCCCCGATCGATCTGTGCCGCAGCCACTCCATGAACTAATGATGTTTGGCTTTTGGAGTTCATACATTGGCTGGGGCAAGGGAAGATTAATAAAATTAATCGGCCAAATATCTAAGCCCGATGCCGATCGATCTGTGCCGCAGCCACTCCATGAACTAATGATATTCGGCTTTCGGAGTTCATACACTGGCTAGGGCAAGCGCAGATTTATTAATCTCATCGGCCAAATATTTAAGCCAATTGCCCCGATCGATCTGTGCCGCAGCCACTCCATGAACTAATGATATTTGGCTTTCGGAGTTCATACATTGGCTGGGGCAAGGGCAGATTTATTAATCTGATCGGTCAAATATCTAAATTACTAAATTGCCTAGTTATCTAATCGACAAGTATACACGAATGTTTTATCCAAAATAACAAAAAGCAATACCATTCATCAATAGCAAAATTAAGCACAAATAATAGCAAAGTACAAATGAAATTTTCATTAGTAAATTGGGCACAAACTGTAGCTATTTTACATATGAAAACTACTAAACAAAAAGCTACAAGTTTGCATATTTGCCTAGCAAAAACTTAAAAACTGTAGTCATTTTACACATAAAAACTACTAAATGAAAAACTGCAACAGTACATTCAAAATCCCTAAACAAGAACAACTAAAAGTCGCCTAATCAATCCTCGGGGTCAGACTCTAGCGGCTCAACGTCCACTTGCTCGTATGGAATCGGCATAGCCAATGTCACATTAGCAGCAGCAGCAAGGGCTTTGAGCCAATCGTGTTTGAATCCCCGATTTTCAAATTTGGGGACTTCTTCCACATAATTTGCGAGGGCAGCGCTTTGCCCATTCTTGTACGCCTTGGAAGCCTCGGAGTTGGCTACTTCCTTCACCTTCTTCGATTCTTCCAAGTCAGCCTCCAATTTGGCAATTGCCTCTCGGGCTAACTTGAGCGCATTTTCGCTCGCGTTTGCCCTCTCCTCGGCGGCCAATCTGAGCTGGTTTGAATTTCTCGCCCCTTCTATCTCGGCCTTGGCCCTTGCACCTTCCATCTTCGCCCTCGCTGCTTCGAACTCGGCCCTGCTCCTCTGGCCTTCAACTTCCGATTGTAAACGGCCAATTCGTTCGATGGCGTCATGCTGGCGGCGGCCTATCTCGGCTATCCTTCCGACCGTCTGCAAAACAGAAAATTAAAACCAAAACAATATATGCATAAAAGGGAAAGCCAAGATCAAGGTGTATACCAGAAGAGCTGATTGAGCGGCTAATGCTATTGCCAACAGATCCAGCTCCGCCCGGAAAGCCGCCTTGTCAGCTAGCAATGAGACCGACGAAGCCATGCTCAACACCACGGTTGGGCCTTTCATAGCCGACCCGTTAGAGGAGATTGGCATGTATTTTATCTTTGGTTGAACGACAAAGGGCACAACCACATCCGATTCCTCTAAGCGCAGCCGTTTCTCAGCGGGGTTTTCTTTAGAGTCGGCATCGACTTCGGCAGGACGTTTCTCCGCCCTTCGCTCAGCCTCCTGATTCACCTGCGCAACTGTCTCTGACTCGGCGTTTCGGGTTTGAGCCGTCTCCTCCTCGATAACAGGTAGAGAGGGCTCTGCTTTGGCGAAAGGTGGCACTTCAGATCGAATGGCCTTTGCTCTCCGCCGTGTGGCCATTCTTTTAGTGTTTTTCCTTTTGGCGAGTTGTGTGAGTGACAACCCGGCCATGTCTTCGGGGTATGCACCGGGAAGGTCTTCTAAATCAGTAAAAATGTCGTCGAAGGGAAGGTCCCCTCGGCCTGAAGTGGACGGAGGGTTGGCTGAAGTGAGACCGGCTTCCTTAAAGGCAAATTTCAAAGCCTCGTCTACTTTGGCTTCAGACTGGTCTGACTCTTTGGCGACCTCCTCAGCTACTTCCACCCGCTCCGAGTTGGATCCGTCGAAACCAACTTGCCGCAAGTTTTTGAAGTTGGTTAAAACAAGAGCCGTAAGAAACTCTTCACCCCTCAGAATTGGGATGTTTTCTGCCGCCGAAAATGTTGTATACGTCGGCTCGTATCGAAGGAGAATGTGGGCCGCCCTCTCTTGTTTCTGAAGGCTTGGACGGTTGAAGTATTTGAGCACGACTTTAATTTCCATAAGAACGGCGTCATCGGTTGAAATCAAAACTTTCTTCAAATCGTTTCCTGCGCAAGCAAAACAATGAGACCGCAAAAATAAAGCCTTGTAAATATAAGAAAAATAAACACAAGGACTTATATGGCCACCTGGTTTGCCTCTCCGTCTAAGAATAGGGTCTAGGCGGTCCTCGCCTTCGCCGAATTCCCAGTTACCTCGGACAACGACCATGACATCATCGAGTCACTTGCCCGAGCTGGAAAGCATAGTCACTAATTGATGGTCGGCGTCCTTGGCCCTAAGCAAATAGCGTCCATGCCAGTCAGAAGACTTGGCCAAGGCATCACAATGCCGAATAGTAGGTATGCCAAGGTTAATCCTAAGGCGACGGTTTAACTCTATAATCCCCATTACGATTCTAAAAAAGTTGACATTGGGTTGGGAAGGGATTAGACCCCAATGGCGAAGGACAGCCCTAAGGGATAGGTGAAGCGGGAAACGGACTCCGCCTTCTGCAATTGATAAGAGATGGAAGACGATTGTGCTTTCATCATCCCTTTCCATATTAAGGGTGCCATTTGTCACAAGTTACAGATGGACGTCATCAGGGATAGAAAAATGGCATCGAAAGCCAGAGACTCGATCTGCGAAGAGGAGGTCTTTCAAATGCTTTGCCATTTTCGTCAGCCTATAGGAGTATGCTAAACTAAAAACAAACCAAGAAAAGGGATTCAAAGCAGAGAGGAAGAGCACTTACAAGAGACGGAGAGGACAATGAAGGATAAAAGGAAGTTGGAGAGGTGAGTCGGAAGGCAGTCCAAAAACTTCAAGCATCCAAAAATGTGTATGTATTCGAAAAGACGAAAAAATTTTAAATCACAATAAATGGAAGTGTACGAAGGGGCGCGAAGTTGAAATGATGACCGAAAGGCATGTGCTCTGACATCCGCATTGGAATGAGGTTAGCCGCCGAATTTCGGCTCTGACTTTTCGAGTTCGAAACCAAACACACCAGCTAACTGTCGTTAGTGGAGTGTCTGGGGGGCAATTGTGGCGGTCGAATATTGGGAGACGTAAAGAAGCCGAATAGTTAGACCTGGAGAGTCAAAATTCATATATCGCATTCGGCCTCATCTTATACACAAATCCAGAGGTATCCTATTCGGCCAAATAACCAATTGAGTAAGGGGCCGAATGAAGAACGGTTTGCAACAAAAGGAGCCGAGTAAATAGTTGTACGACGAATTGAAGGTGGGCCCAGCCCTGAAGCCTAAGAAAGAAAAGATATAAATAGAAGAACATTATCCAGAGAGAGGTATGTGAGAATTATTACGCTTAACTTAAGATACAAGTAACTAAGAGAGCATACACTGACTTAACCGTCAGAGTGCTAATTCCAGCACCCCTGACCGGAGTGTTAATTCCTTTTCAGGTTGTCAGCTGAGGATCTCGAGCGTCCCAGTGGATCAAAAGAATATTTCCAAACCACATCCCCACAGTTTCTAATAAAGATTCCTTGAGAATAGTCATGGCCTTAGTAGCTCATTATGATTTAGAGTTACATCAAATGGACGTTAAAATAGCTTTTTTGAATGGTGACTTGCATGAAGTGGTCTACATGGACCAACTTGAAGGTTTTTAAGATGAAAGCAAGGAAAATATGGTTTGTAGGCTTAAGAAGTCCATATATGGTCAAAAGTAGGCATCTCGACAATGGTATCTTAAATTTCATGAAGTTCTCACCAAATCTGAGTTTAAGGATAATGTAGTTGATCAATATATCTACCTTAAAATCAGTGGGAGCAATATCTGCATTATAGTTTTATATGTTGATGATATATTGCTTGCTAGCAATAATTTGGGAATGACACATGAAACAAATCAATTCCTTACGAGGAATTTTGAAATAAAAGATCTTGGTGAAGCCTTTTTTGTCATTGGGATAGAAATTCATTGAGATAGGTCTCGCAGTAATTTTAGGATTGTCCCAAAGAGCCTATATTGAAAAGGTTCTTAAAAGGTTCAACATGGAGAACTGTTCAAGTAGTGTTGCCCCTATAGTTAAGGGTGATAAATTTAGTGAACTTCAGTGTCCCAGAAATAATTTAGAAAGGGAATAAATGAAAGAAATTCTTTATGCCTCTGCAGTTAGGAGCATTATGTATGCTCAAGTTTGTACACAACCTGACATAACATTTGTAGTTGGTATGCTTGGTAGATACCAAGGCAATCTCGGACTTGATCATTGGAAAGCAGTTAAGAAAGTGTTGTGATATTTACAAGGCACTAAGGATTACATGCTCACTTATCAAAGAATAGATAGCCTTGAAGTGATTGGTAATTTAGATGCTAATTATGTTGGATGTAAAGACACTCGAAAGTCCACTTCTGGGTACATTTTTATGCTTGCTAATGGACCCATTTCATGGAAGAGTCATAAGCAGTCTCTAACAACCTCTTCCACTATGGAGGCAGAGTTCATAGCATGTTATGAAGCCACATGTCATGCAATATGGATAAAGAATTTCATATCCGGATTACAACTTGTCGATTCAATTTCGAGGCATTTACAGATTTACTGTGATAATGATGCTGCTGTCCGGTTCTCCAATAATAGCAAAACTTCAAGAGGATCAAAGCATATTGATATCAAGTATCTAGTTGTTAAAAAAAGGGTTCTGAATCAGACTGTTTCCATCTCTCATATTAGCACTACACTCATGTTAGCAGATCCTTTAACTAAAGGTCTCACACCTAAGCTCTTTTAAGAACATGTTGCGCGCATGGGTTTAGTAGAAAGTTTATCATGTTTAGACTTGAAATGAGTGTATTATGTTTATGATAAATGTTATGTTATGATCATCTTATGTTAGTAATGATTATGTTTGTTGTTTTCATTCTTCATACTTGTGCACAATTTAGAAGAAGATGTAAACAACAGGACTATTATAGATGAATTAGCATTAATCACCATTATGTTGCTAATGTCATATTTGTGATTTAAGATTCACTTATTCATGTTCATGGAAATATTAATACTATAACCATTGTACAGTCTTGATCAATGTGTAAATCACTGACTGTAATGATTTGGTGCTAATAGTTTCATTGAATAGAATCTAATGGTAATGATGCAATTTTCTAATGGGAGAACGTTGGCCATATTATGATAATCTAGTGACATAATATAATCATGCAAGCCAAGTGGAAGATTGTAAGAATTTTTCCTAAATATGGCTTAATGTGGCTTATACATGATTATACTAGATTCATCTCATTAAGTAAGATACATGTACATCAATTAGACGGTGACTAATCATTGATGAATGCACCTATATATACATAATGTATAGAAGACTAATGGAGATAGTGTCAATGCATTGAATGTGATAGATTCATTATGAATGAATCTTAGAGATGCATTATGTATATATTATGAATGTAGAAGATACATTAATCTATCTAATGAGTTCATTAATATAGAAGATGCATTATGTATCATTAATGTAAAAGATACATTAATCTATTTAATGAAGTTCATTGAATGAATGGATTCTTTGATGGGAATAATACTAGTATAAATAGTGTAAGCTCCCAAACCACACTCTCCATCACAAAAACTCAAATTGTCACCACAAGAAGACTCCCATCGCGTAGAGAGAAAGAAGTGGTTTGAAGATCTTAGACAAATAAAGAACTTGAAGATCAATGTCTTCTATTCAAGGTTTCTTTTTCTCAAAAGAGGTTTTCATACTATCGTGGATCAAGGTATGTATACACTTATTTATATAGTAGAAATTCATATAGTTTTCATATATATAATTGAATCTTTAATGGTTTTTCGTATATGTTCCGCAAAGTTTTCTATCATATACCTGTTACAATTGCTCTTGGAGATTTTTTATTTTATTTTTTTTTAAAAGTTGAAGTTGATTAAATTTTACAATTTAACCTACTAAATGTGAATAAATTAATAATGTTAACAATAAAAAAAAGTTCAAAATTTACCCCAATAATTATAATTTACATTAATCTCATTGACTATGCTTTATGATTTATGTCAAGTATAAAAATCATACGAAAATGTTGAAAAAAAAAAAATATAAAAATACAATTATTGTGAAAATTAAAGGAAAAATTATCCATAAATCCTATATGAAGGAATGTTGATCCATTTAGTCCTAAGAGTTTTCTTTTGGACTGATTGATCCTAGTTGTTTTTGGAAAGGTATATCTTTTTGGGTTGTTCCCAATTGAATGTACTGTAATACCCCTTTTTGTGGTTCGTTTGGTAACAGTTGCTGATAATGTGGGATTTGGAAGGTAAGACGTGTAGGATATTATTCTTTTTTGTAGGGATTTGGTGGAGTGGATAACGGTGGATGCTCATTTGGAGGGGTTTGGAGGTGTGTAGTGTGGAATTGGGCATTTTGTGTTTTCAATTTCTATATTAGTTGGCTGTGTTAATTGAATATTTTAGTTGGTTGCTTCGAGTTACAGTACCAAATGTGAACAGTGCACTCACTTCATGTGCTGTAACACACCAATCACTCCAACATATGTTTCCATATCGATTTTCCATCCGCATGGAATTAATGCACGACACATTACATTCTTGCCAAATAATGTTCTAGGGACCGAACGTTATGTTTTGTTCCTGTAGTATGCAAGCTGCCTTGGGGTGTAGGTTTACATAATTGTTTAAGGGTTGTGTTTTGCAACTATGCGGCAGTGTACATTTGTATTTTTAGTGGTACGTTCACGGACGAAACATTGACCCAACTTGTTAAGAAATGTTTTCTCAATTATTGCATACTACGCTGTGTGATTTCAATTTCCATGTACGCTGGTTGTGTTAATTGAATATTTTATCTGCTCACTTCGAGTTACATTAACATATTTGAACTTGGCATGTTGTAACACACCAATCACTCCATCATATGTTTCCATATCGACTTCCCGAACATATGGAATTAATGGACGGAACATTTCTGGCTTTACATCATTACAGTTAACACCACAAACACAATAACATCACAACACACAAAATTATAATGGTCCCGTCGCACTTGTAATGAATCGAACCATGTCAATCAACGTACATTCATAGCAAACCCACATCAAACATACTGCTGTATGTACGTTGCTTGTGTTAATTGAATATTTCATCTATTCACTTCGAGTTACATTAACAGATTTGAACTTGGCATGCTGTAACACACCAATCACTCCATTATATGTTTCCATATCAACTTCCCGAACATAACGGAACATTTCCGGCTTTACATCATTACAGTTAACATCACAAACACAATAACATCACAACACACAAAATTATAATGGTCCCGTCACACTTGCAATGAATTGAACCACATCAATCAGTGTATATTCGTAACAAACCCACATCAAACATACTGTTGTATGTACGTTGGTTGTGTTAATTGAATATTTTATCTATCAACTTCGAGTTACATTAACAGATTTGAACTTGGCATGCTATAACACACCAATCACTCCATCATATGTTTTCATATCGACTTCTCGAACATATGGAATTAATGGATGGAACATTTCTGGCTTTACATCATCACAGTTAACACCACAAACACAATAACATCACAACACACAAAATTATAATGGTCCTGTCGCACTTGCAATGAATCGAACCATGTCAATCAACGTATATTCATAGCAAACCCACATCAAACATACTATTGTATGTACGTTGCTTGTGTTAATTAAATATTTCATTTGTTCACTTCGAGTTACATTAACAGATTTGAACTTGGCATGCTGTAACACACCAATCACTCCATCATATGATTCCATATCAACTTCCTGAACATATGGAATTAATGGATGAAACATTTCCGGCTTTACATCATTACAGTTAACATTACAAACACAATAACATTACAACACACAAAATTATAATGGTCCCGTCACACTTGCAATGAATTGAACCACATCAATCAGCGTATATTCGTAACAAACCCACATCAAACATACTGTTGTATGTACGTTGGTTGTGTTAATTGAATATTTCATCTGTTCACTTCGAGTTACATTAACAGATTTGAACTTGGCATGCTATAACACACCAATCACTCCATCATATGTTTCCATATCGACTTCCCGAACATATGGAATTAATGGACGGAACATTTCTGGCTTAACATCATTACAGTTAACACCACAAACACAATAACATCACAACACACCAAATTATAATGGTCCCCTCACACTTGCAATGAATTGAACCACGTCAATCAGCGTATATTCGTAACAAACCCACATCAAACATATTGTTGTATGTATGTTGGTTGTGTTAATTGAATATTTCATTGGCTCACTCCGAGTTACATTAACAGATTTGAACTTGGCATGATGTAACATACCAATCACTCTATCATATGCTTCCATATCGACTTCCCGAACATATGGAATTAATGGACAGAATATTTCCGGCTTTACATCATTACAGTTAACACCACAAACACAATAACATCACAACACACAAAATTATAATGGTCCCGTCACACTTGGAATGAATCGAACCATGTCAATCAGCGTATATTCGTAACAAACGCACATCAAACATACTGCTATAGTATGAATATTGTTATGAATATTGTACATTTGCGAACAACCAGAAAACATCAACCCAAAACCCAAATTTAACACTACAAAAATAGCACCCAGACATATATCAAGCATACAACACTCATACATTACCTACCAGATTTGGGATTGAACACTAACTGACAAACCCTAACATTATGCCCACAACACCTAACTTTACAAACACAAAACAAATTACAGACCAATCAAACATCACCCACATACACCAAAATTAACATATGCAAACGTCCTACAAATCCTACTCCATCCACATATCACTCACATTATTTACATAAACCATCTGTGGAATCGATCCCAATGAGACAACCCCTAACATTACGATTACATATCAAATAAGAGGCCAATGCACCATCAATTACCTTCATGCGTAATCGCCATCCACAAAAACACTGTTTTCCACACCACAAATTGCTCCTCTGCTGGTGTTCGCTCCGACCCCTCGCTCTAACAACATAGGGTTTTCGCCTCCAACACTGCGTGCAAGGAAGAACTACTGTCAGTGACAATCTCTCATTACCATTTCACGATTACAATGTTTTACGTTTAGATTTCACCAAATCCACGTTGATCTACAAAATATTTCCATTCCTCATGCTGTGGAATTCGTTTGGTAAGGAGGGAAACTATAAAAGTCTATGGTAAGCTTGGTCCAAATGTGTAATTTCGACTTAGTGAGAAATCCCACATTCACCCCTCAATTCAGATAGCCACATGCTGCTAATGTACCCTTTCTGGTAATTCTCAATAAAACAGGACCTCTAGGTCTATAAGATAAAATGAAGGACTAAATGGGGCACAATTTCACAATTTAGGATTTATTGGTGTTTCACCCAAAATTAAATTATAATTTATTCACTTAATAATACAATAATTTAAAATTGAATTTCTTACTTAATATTTGAAGTGATTTCCATGGATTTATACAACAAATTTTATGTAGGTATAAGCAAAAAATAAATAAATTGAAAATTATTATTATTTTACCAATATACAATGTTTAAGACATATATGAAGGCCATGCCCTATTTAGTGAAGTCAAACCTACCTATTCTGCCTCTGATATCTCCAAACCTCACAGTTTATAGTGAATGATCAAGTAATGGATATGTCCTCCAGGGGCTCTGCAGGACCTGTGCAGTTATATAGGTTCATTTTGGGACATGTTTCAATAATTTTAGAATATATTGAGTAGAATATACTTGTAAAATATTAAGTTGATTGAATATCGTTACTCCTTTCATCTACTTACATTTGTATTTAGATTTGCACTTCAAATCACATTTGTTATTTTTTTTTTTTAGATACAAATACAATTCGATGAAATGGTTAACAATGTCTGATCAACTTAATTTCTTACAAGTATATTCTACTCAATATATTTTAAAAAGTGAACGGTTTAGATCCTTAAAATGAGTCACAAAATGAGCCCATAGAGCCACACAATAGTGGCACAGCAGCCATCCGTCATCTATAAGGTTTTTTTATTTTTTTATTTTTTTATTAGGAATAAAATCTTCATTACAAAATCGATAAAAGATCGGATCAATATGGTACAACGGTATCGCAAGATCTCAAAAAGAGGTAAACAATGAATCAGGATCCTCTCCTTGATCTCTCTCCTTGACTCCTTACTTGTTGGGCTATTGGGCCCACTTTTGGGTTCAATTTCGATGATCCGAACTGTTCACATTTTAAGATTTGTTGAGTATATCATACCTGTAAAAAATTAAGTTGATCAAATATTAGAAATCATATGTTCGGAAAACTGTTTATTAAATTTTTTAAAAAAATAATTTTTAGTTCAATGATCTGAACATGTAGTTTCTGATATCCGATCAACTTAATTTTTTACAGGTATAATATACTCAACAAATCTTAAAATGTGAACGATTTGGGATTATCAAAATTGAGTCGAAAAGTAGGCCCCAATAACCTAGCAAGCAGGAGTCAAAGAGAGAAATGAAGGGTTCAAGCATTCATAAAAGAGGAGAAAAGACCCCCACAAGGGAGAGAAACAAAACCTCCACACCAAAAAGATTATTACATTAGAAAGTGATTTTTTTTTTTTTTTTTCCATATATTAAGAATATCTGCCATTGGTTCTCCATGAGGCCATTAATTAAAATCAAAACATTAATTGATTGAATGAGTCCATATTTTGTTTTTGTCCAACGCATCAGTCAGGTTTAATAACTTTCTTACTACCTTTTGATTTGTTGCTATGTGGGGAGAGAGACGGTAAATTGCTTTCTAATTTTAAAAATTACAAATATTCCTTTATTAGCATTTTTTATTTAATAGAATTAACAAAAATAATAAAATTCCTAACTATTCTCTTATATAATAATAAAATTACAAAAATTATTAATTAAAATATATTTATAATTTCATTAAAAATGGTTAATTGATTTAATAATTTATTAATAACATGGGTCATTTGTTACACAATTAGAAACTTGCAGGGACGGGACATAATTTTCAAAATCACAATGGATAATTCATATTTTAAGCGAATCTCAGAAAATATATTTGTAATTTACCCCTTTTTTTATGAAATCATATTATTCAGTGTACTTTTAAATAAATAATTACAAATTTATTGAAAAACTTATGACTTTAATTATTAATATGAATAAACTTTACCATTCATCTGCAATTATTTTTTGAGCAAACTTCATTTTATCTCCAGTAGTTTAGGCTATGTGCGGTTTACCCCCTAACGTTTGGAAATGACCACATAACCCCCATGTGATTTGTGGATTGAAGTGCACCGTTAAACATTCTGTCTTACTTAAGAGCAAGTGTAAAACACGTGGTAGACATAAAGAGGTTATATACTCATTTTTAAATTTCAAGGGGGCAAATTGCACATGAAATAAAAATAAGGGGTTAATGTGCACTTTACCTTCCAAAAAAATGACGAAAATACAACGGTATTTTAGTCTTTTTCATTAACTTGTTAACGGGGCTAACAGTACACTTCAATCCACAAATCACGGTTGGAGGAATTCTTTTCATCATGTTGTTTAGCAGACATGTTAGGAGGTTAGAGGATGATCATCTCAGCTTGCCGAGGTAATAAAACCTACGGGTAGTTATGGGGACATATTTTTTAGGTTGTCCAAGTGGCTGAGATGGTTGTCAAGGTGTCACGTGGATGAACCAAGACGTCGAGATATGGTGGGACTATATCAAAATCTAAGATATTCGGGTAGAGGACATGAGTCCTAGATGGTTTGAGGCTCTTTGTTTGGATAGCGATAAGACTCCTAAGAGAGTTCATTATAATTTGAATAAGAGGAACCGAGATAGATGTTATCCTAGTAAGGGATAGAGTCCTATAAAGTGATACTTCTAGAGGATGAGGACACTTTTAATTATAAAAGTAAGGCACCCCGCGGGTCTAAGGAATGCTTTTTGCTTATGCATTGTTACTTGAATTGTTATCTTGTGAGATAAGTGGACTAACTTGATCGTCGAAGTACCCGCAAGTGGACAAGCCACCATGGTGCTTGGGTGCAGTTTGTCTTCTTGTGTGCAGGTGTTGGGCTTAATCTATTCTTCTATGTTCTCTATGGCTGAGTCCCTTTGATCTTGGCCAAGAGATCTAGTTTGGTTGTGAGGTCAAAAATCAACACCCACACAAAATATACTTACATAAGTACATTTTCCCAAAAGATCATCATTAACAGGATAAGAAAAAAAATCACTTCTTATCTTTCTGTTCTTTCATTTTAGTTCCAAGAAAACTAACAATAACTTTTGTTTTATGAACACAAGGTTATACAGTTAAAACAAATTCTCATACTTGCCAACTATCTCCATTATGAATTTTAATCATTAATTACATTTTCACGGTCACATAATTTAATTAGATAATTAACCCGCTACGTATATCACGACATTACAGTCACAAAGGCAACTACCATGTTTTATGGCGTAAAGCACAGTGGTAGATGGAGCACTCACAACAATATATATGCATGCAACAATAGGCACGTTAACACGCATTACCCTATTTTTCCGATCTCAAGCACAGAAAGCCAATAATGCATCCCTTTTCATCATAACACAAATATGAAAATAAACTACACATAATTATCACATAACATAACCCCGCTTCGTCAAGATATAACCAACACAACCCACTTTATTGGGCATGAATCAGAGGGGAGAGGAACCCATTTCAAAGTGCCAAACTTTATTAGGCACAAGTCCAGAGAACCCATATCAATTCACTTCTTCATTCAACTCACCAATTATTCCAAATTTCACGATTTATTCAACAACGTCAACACCATCCTCTATCGATGGCCAAGAACACAGCCTCGGAAAAAATAAGGACCAAGTCCATAAATTCAGTTATGTCCTCTGGATTTAGATTTTATCAACATTTATACGTTACATAACCTTCATCTTTCAACTCCAACTAATTCAACTTCCAATTCATGCCATTATGAAAACTCATAATTAAATTTCCTTCCATCACTACTATCCCATCTTTATGATTCAATTCAAAATATTCAAATTTGGTTCAACAAGTAGTCATTTTGTCATGAATGCAATTATTCACTTACTTAAAAAAAAATTGTTAGCTTTTCTTACTTTTCATTTTCATTTCTCATTTCACAAAAGTACGTAAATCTCTTATTGATTTCAAAATTTATTTTCCTTTCTCTGCAAATTCCCAATACCCACAACAAATCATCACATTTTTCTCTTTAGTTATCGAAACCCAACTAATAAATTTATTATCATAATCCAACACATATATAACACAAATTAATTTCATCTCTCAAAAGCAAATAATCAAAGGATTTGGGACTTTTTATCATAACCCTCATAAACAAGATTAACCAATCTACAAATATTTCAATACACAACATTTACCAACACCCTTTTATTTCTCCGAAATTCCGATTCCAAGACAATTATTACAAATTAACAATTATAAAACCATAGATAATAATTAACATAAATTAAATTCGAGATGACTTTTTTTTTTTTTCCCTTCCATATCCATTTTCACATTTTTAATACACAATACCCCACATGGTTCAAATAATATTAAATCAGCAACATTTATCTTTTTCTCGTAGCCATTTGTAGACACCCCATTTTTGACCGACCTTAAGACTCAGACGTCATCATTTGAGCGCTCGGTGATTGCACATATTGTGCTCGTTCTGAGGTTACGGAGTCTCGGCTGAGAGCCTTGCCTCCAGACTTCGGGACTCTTTTATGCTTTGCCTCGGTTTGCGAACCAGGTTCTGTTTTCTCTTCCCGAAGGGAGGGAGAGGTCTCGTAGACCATCTCCTAGTGGCCATAGGCTACTATTCATGGTCGTAGACCACTGTTCCCGTTTGGAGACCAGTTTCTGATTTTTGGAGCCGTCGGCCGTACGCCTCGGTTCGGGACCGCTTAACTTTCTCCGTTTGCTCCGGTTTTTGGCACACACCTTGTTTCCTCTCTCTAGAGGGACATTGTGGCCCGGGAGACCACCTTCGTGGTCGCACGCCACCTTCGATGCTTAACAGTCAGTTTTTGGGGCACCAGGCTGCGCGTCTTGACCCCCGAACCCTCGTTTTGCATCCGTCTTGGTTCATTTTTGGCATGGACCCTATTTTCATTGTTTAGAAGGTGGTACGAGGGTGGGAGACCACCTTTTCTCCTTAGAGACCACCTTTCCCCGGTCGGCCAATTTTCTTGTCAGGTAAGTGGTCTCCCTTACTTTTGGGCCACAATTACTGGTCTCCCACCACACCACTTGCTTGCTTTGAGTGTGGAGACCACCTTAGGAGCCAACCGACCACTTGAACCTCTTGACCCTGGTCGACCGACCAGGGGGAGTGGTCGGCCGACCACCTGAACTGGTCGGCCAGCTTTCTCCTTTTCTGTCTCACTGAGTTGGTGCCAGCTGGAAGCCACAGATTGCATCCTCCATACACGTGTATGGAGGATGTTTAACCTTGGTTTTAAGCTTCTTGAAGAAGCTTTAGACCCTTGGCTCTATAAAGGAGGGCCTTGCCTTCCTTGTGGAGGGTTCAGATTTTGCTTGGAGCATATACTATATCCCTCCCTTTTGTCTCTAGATTTTAGCCTTCAAAAGTCCATAGTTCTTGACCCCTTTGCATACCACCTCCTATCCTAACCCCTCCACCATCAACCTAAGCACCTTGGAGCTGGTTTTCAGAGGTTGAAGGTGTGCTATTTTTGTCCAGAAGCTGTTGGTCCTTTTGGTTACAAGGGTAACACTCTCTTTCCCTTTTCTTAGCATTGTTTTGCTTTATCTTTTAGCCATACTTGCAAGCATATTTGGGCTTTGTCATAAATTGAAAAAAGTCTTATTTTTAGCTTCTTAACATGTTTTTTTAAGACCATTTTTATGTTGGGGGCCATCTACCCCCTTGCATGCTTCATTTCCCTTTGTTTTGAGCCATGCATTAGGGCCTTTGTGTTGAGCTTTGTTAGCCCTTTTGACCACTGAAATCCAGCAGATTTTCAGTGGTTATTATGCTGTTTTGAGCACCAAAATCAGAGAGGGGTGACCGTCTCACCCCTTGTCTTGTTTACTAGCATATTTGGCCTAACAAAGGAGCCCTCATTTGCATGCTTCCAAGCCATGTTTCAGGCCATTTTTTGGTGGGTTTTAGGACCTACATAGGCTCTGTCCAGAGCCCATTTTTCCATTTTGGGTGTCCATCTTGCATGTGTAGAACAACCCTCTTTATAGGCTATCAAAGGGGCCTATCATTCTTGCATGCGTAGACCACATTTCAGTTGGTTTTTGGGCTTTATTTGGCATGTTATACCTCTAAATTTTGTTGGTTTAGTGACCTCTTGAACGCTTCATATACTTGTAGTGAAAACCCTCTTCACTAGCTTGTATTGCATGCTATTTTGGTCTATGAATCTAGCACTTTTTGGCCATGCCTTAAACTGATTTTGTGCATGTTTTGGACTGCCTTAGCTCTGTTTTTATGCCTCATGGTCGAATGATGCTTGCTATGCATGGTTGTAGTTCAATACTCTTGCCTAGCTTTGTGTTTTGGGGCCTATTGCATGCTTATGTTGAGGTGTTTCCATGTTTTAGGACCATTGTGCATCATATTTGAGAGCTTACATGTATGCCATATTCCCATGTTTTCCACTCTTTAAATGCGTTTGAGAGTGGTGCTAGTTTGCCTCGTTTTTGGACCATTGCATGAGCTTCATTTCTATACATGTTGAGCCATCTTTTTAGGCTATTTTCCCACTATCTTGGACCTGCCTAGGGTCTTTTTGGGGCTGGTTTTGCCATTTGTGCATTGCTTTGTGTACCTCTAGTGTAACGCACTTCACTAGTTTCGGTATTCGGGCCATCTAGCATGCATTATGTGACATATTTGTATGATTCGGGACCATCTTGCATATCATTTTAGAATGCGAATGCATGCATGCATTTGGTAGAGTGGCATTTGATGCCTGTTCGGTCCCTACCTTTCATTTATCATGTCTGGCCACTGATTTGAGTGTGGCTGAGGTCCACTCATATTGGTGTAAGTCCATCTTGCATTGTGTATGCCATAGTATGTCATGTGCATTGAGTATGCCATTGATAGTTCATAGCATTGTGCATGCTAGTTGCACCTTTCCATATCACTCCTTGCATGTTTACGTGTCTTAGTTGCATTTTGTTTAGGATTGCATGCTAGTTGTTGCATTGTGTTTGCATGCCATGCCATTCTAGTTGTTGCATAGTGTTTGGAGTAGGGTTTAGTCCAAACACGGGAAACGAGGGACGTTTCGTACTCAACGTGACGAAACGTACTTCAATTCCCAGTCACCGACACTCTTGACTATCCATGATAGAGTTGTTGGCTTTAGGAGTCCATTTGTGCATTCATTTCACATTGAGTCGTGCAATTCGACTCCTCGGCCATCATGCATCGAGATGCGTGATTGGTGGCACGAGGATCGAGGACTACACTTCCTAGAGCTCATGCAATGACGGGGAGAGTGGCCATGCATACATATGTTGAAAATACTTTGCCATGCCCCTTTCTTGCTCTCTGTTGCAGCAAACCGGAAACCAGCAGCAAAAACTGGTCACCAGCCTTCTGGAGCTTTGTATAGCGTTCCGGGACCAGTTGCAAACAGAGGCAAATTGGGGCATCGCGATGGATTTCCCGACAAGGAGACTCGAGCATGCATGCATCCCTATCATTCGAAACAGAGCTGAGGCTGTCCGTTTTTGTTTAATTTGAATGCTAGCTTATTTATCTTAGTTAATTTGTTAATTAATTAGGGTTATGTAATAATTAGCTGTAATTCGTTATTCATTCGGTTGTGTATTATTTATTCGGACCCTCCGAGAGAGGGCACAACTTTGTAATAAGTGTGCGTGTGTGTGATGCATGTCTTCCAACCCCACGTCTTTCTTCCTTTTATTTACCAGCTTATGATGGTTAGTTTTAGGGCATGCTTCAATAAGCATACTTATGCTCGCATGTTTGCATCCATTCATCTGTCTTGCATGCACCGGGCTCGGCGCATCATACTAACTGCATTGTATTTCAATTCTGAGTTGAATACGTGTATCATTTGTTGCATTTCATATGCCATCTTAGAATAGCCGAGCCTATCTTAGTTGCATTAGGCATTTCAACATAGTTAGGATTCATGCGTGATTTCTAATTGGCTTCTTTCTTTGGCTTGGAGTACTCGGTGAGTGTTTATGCTTTAGCATCCTTGCATGCATGTGAGTGACTGCCATGATAGCATGCTTACCATGTGGCTATGTGCTTATGTGATATAACTGCCTGAATGCCTGTGGGTGAAGGTTAGGTTGCTTGAGTTGGAATAATTCGTCGAAACCCGTGTTTTAGCCTACTTGCGAGTAGCAAACTTCAATCCATTTTCAAAACATACGGATATACGATGATTTGTTCCAAATTAGGCAATCCAGTCTATACTTGTATGCTGTGCGCATCACATAGTAATCCTAGGCTAATAACCGGAATAAGAGCTCATATTGTTTTCAAAACTCGATATCATGGTTAGTAGAGGCCGATCTTTGATCGGGCGAGTGGGGGTGCTCACGAAGTGACCTTCCCCAATCGTACCCAAGTTCCCGAGCCGAGGCAACTTTAGTGATGACGGACACGTGGCCTTAGGCAACGAGTCAGGGTTTCCTAAATCCCCCCAAAATAAATATCTAGGTGGCGACTCTGTATCTGGCAAAGCAGTCCATGTTTGGCACTTCTTTCAAAAAAATCTATTTTCAAAAACGATTTGCCGGATTTGGACTCTTTGATGATTCATCGGTCTTGCATTGCACTCTGCGAGATTTGATACAAGACCGTGACATTGAGTCCTGAATTGTAGTGAGCCCAATGAATAAAACGGGATTCCCTCCCGAGACGTTCGGGGAAGTCTACAGTTTCTGGCGACTCCGTTGGGGAGTTTGAGAACTTGATTCGAACTCATGAAATCTTGTTTTGTTTGCACTTATGTGTTTCTTTGCATTGCATGTGCATTGGTGCACCTAGGACACCGTGTTTGCCATCTGCTATTCTTGAACGGTTTGCCGGAGGCTGCGTGCCATAAGGCTGACCGGTTACGGGCTCTGCCACGATGGGAACACAAACCCTGATTTTTACCAGGGCACCCTTTTCAACCATTCGACCTAGTGCATATTCGGAATCCATAGTGACCATTCCAAGCTAGGACAAGTTGCTTACCCGATTATAGGTTGTTTGAAACCGCTACGTGCGTAGTGAAACCCTAGCTCCTGACAAAATAGGACAGGGAAACCTTACCCCAACATAGGGGTGTTTTGGCTCTCACTTGTTTGCTATGTACTTTTAGAGTGCGTCTCTACAGGAATGCATGTATTAGTTTACAAGTTTGGGTATCAGGCCTGCGGGCACTAGTTCAGTATTTTGGGAATCAGTTATCTGCGGGTATCAGATTCAGTTTTGGGGCAGTGATTTGGGAACGATGATCAGTGTTTGAGGACAGTCTATTCAGCTTATCAACTGTGTGTTGTGATGCCCAACTATGTGTTGTGTGTTTATTTACGCTGTTATGCTGTCTGTTTGTCTGGTTGTTTATTTCCTTATTATTGTTTTATTTATCTTTTTGCTAGGTAGTTTAGCACAATTGCTTCAGACCAAGCAGATATTCCCCAAGCACTCTGGACTAGAGGTCGCCGACTCAATCGATCTGAGGATCTAGTCGACGGACAACCAGTGTTTTGTTCCTTACCCCCGATTATCAGACGGAGGTCGAGAAGACGCAGTGTATTCGAGCAGAGGTTGCCAGAACAGTGGTCTACCCCGTCAGTGGATAGTCAAGCTGAGGCTTCAGTTTTTACCACAGAGATAAATATACCAGTCAGTCAGCTGGAACAGTAGAACATGGCAGGGATGGAGGAAATGGTGCGCCAACTCCAAGAAAGTATGAAACTTATGCAGGAGGACGCTGCTCGTCAAGCGGAATTTGCCAAACAGCAGGCTCTGGTCATGACCCAGCAGGCAGAGCTAATTACCCGGCTACAGCAGCAAGCCGGAGCATCAACCTCACATCAAGCTCCTCCCCCACCGAGGGTTCCAATACCCGGGGAAACACCAAATGTCCAGGAAGGTACGGACATCCCAATAGGGCCGGCTCCGCCCCCGATTCTACCTCAACTATCCAAGGCACCTACGCCTGTCAATCAACCAGACTCTCCCTTTGAGTTCGAGGTGGACCACACAGCGTTGAAGTTGAGCAAGCTTGAAAAGTTGTTCAAGAAATGCCAAGGGGTAAAGTCCATCCCAGACATTGAGGACAGGTATACCGACGCAACTGTGACGCTGCCAGATCGGTTCAAGATGCCACAAATCGATCGTTTTGACGGGTCCGAGGACCCCATGGTGTATCTACGTTTGTTTTCAAACATACTAAGGTCGATGGGCCTCACCAGATTATAGAAGCTTTCATTGTTTGACCGGACCTTATCGGGTGTGGCGGCCATCTGGTACGCAAAATTGGAAGACGATGTCAAGCGGAACTAGGATGAGATGGCCGAGGCTTTTGTTGCACAGTACTCCTATAACACGCAAATCGAGATTACAACCCGTGATCTCGAGACAACAAGGCAGGAGCCTAAGGAGAGTTTCTCTAAATTCGTAACCCGCTGGAGGGCCAAGGCCTCAATGATGACCATAAGGCCGATGGATAAGGATCAAATACGGATGGTTTTGCGCAACCTCCAACCAAAACTAATGCAAAAAATTATCGTGCTCCCATTCCCTACCTTTTCAGATCTGCATGAGATGGGAGTACAGATCGAAGATGCCTTGAAGCAGGGCTTGATTGACAATGACAAAGAGCAACCCAGGAGAACCTTCAATCGAAACAACAATGCAGGCACAAGCAGTGCTGCAACTGCTAGAGCTTTAGAGGTAAGCATGGTCACCACCACCCCTCCAAGAACCCCGGCAGTTACACCATTCTCCGATGCATCCGGGAGTAACACACAAACAACCAAATTCCAATCTCGAGGCCAAAGAACCTTCACTCCATTATATATGCCCCGGTCTAAAGCTCTAGGGGTATTAATCAGGAAAGGGCATTTGAAGCCCCTGGAGCCGCGACCATTGCCGGATCCACTTCCCCCCTCCCATAACCCGGCGAAGTATTGCGCCTTTCACCAGCAACATGGTCATGATACCGACCATTGTTTTAGATTGCGTCACGAGATTCAGGATCTCGTTGACAACAGGGTGATTGTGCCTCCAGAAAAACCCAACGTCACAACCAACCCTCTCCCACCACATAGCCAAGCTCCACCTCCCAAACGAATCAACTTTATCCAGACCGGGGTCATGTCATACGACCCCAGCATATATATCACCCCGTCCCACCTACCCAAGCCGAAGGTGTTCCTTCCTGACAGCACTGACCTGTGCATGTTGGACATCTCCCGAGCCCAACCTGAACCAATGGTGGTGACCATCGAAGATGGAACAGGGATGATTTCGGAGGAAAGTGGGGTTGTTGATTCAGAATCTAAGGAAATTGGGAGCCGTGCTGGCTACATTGCGTCAATGGGCCAGGCTAGGCCAAACTTTGAATTGCCGGTGGGGGCAGAAATTTGTGTACTACGGGGGGATGGACTTGATCAGAGGCAGGATGACTTGGCAACTCTGGAAGGGGACTTTGTTAACCTCTAGTTTTTCAACGAACAAGACCCGGGGGATAGTGCAGTCAACTGGTTCGATTTTGAGGAGTCAGCAGAGGTCACAGGGTGGCTTGACGACCAACCAGATATTGTTGAAGAATCTCAGCCGAAAAGGGGCCCGTCAGGGGCAAGGACATCAATTGTGGCCAGAAGGGCCGGAAGTTAGAATGCATCACTGGAGAGCGTCGGTGCCAAGAATTTTGCTCGGGATTTGGGCATTTTGAATACGGGGAATGTTGAACAGCAAACTGTACTGACGCAGTTGGAACAAGAAGGAATTGAGGACTCTGAGAGAGCCAGAAAAGCCAAGGCCCCTGTGGGGACTGAAAGTGTTGTGTGCACAAGAACAGAGGATGCTGCGAGCATGTGGACAGAAAGTACCGTGAGTACAAGGACAGTGGTAACGAAGCCGGACAGGTGTTTGTCGGCTGCCGATGGAATGTGGTGGGAAGACGATGATTTATGTCTTGCCCACACAGATGAGGACTGGGGAAGCAATCAATCCAAAGAAACCTGGTACATTGGTGATGTAGACCATATGACTAGGAGTGGGCAGTATTTCAAGCCCCCACACCTAGATCAACCAGAGGTGTCCGGGAAGGACAAGGAGGTGGAGAAACAGAAAGAGAAGCAACTGGAAGAAGAAGCTGTACTGAAGCAGTTGAAAGAGATACAAGCAAACATCTCCATCTGGAGACTGGTTATGGCTTCACGTGTTCACAGACAGGCTGTTCTATCAGCTATGGACAAGGCCAAACTCTCAATAGACACCACGCCTGAACAGCTGGTGGGACTGGTCTTTCCGGAAGGAGGTTCCCCAACATTGACCTTTTCTGACAAGGAACTACCGCCTAAGGGCGCAAATCATAACAAACCGCTCTACATATCTGTGGAATGTAGAAGTAAATGGATACCGGTGGTTCTTGTCGACACGGGATCCGCTATTAATGTGTGCCCGTCAAGAACGGCATATGCAATCGGGTTAAAGCCCGCGGACTTCGTGCCAACTGCCCAGGTGATTCGGGCGTATGATAACACAAGCAGGGAGGTGATGGGGACTGTCAAAATTCAGACCCAGGTTGGTCCAGGACAACACGAGATCGATTTCCATGTCTTGTTCGTTCCCGTAACCTTTAACCTACTTTTGGGGCGACCGTGGTTGCACCAGGTAAAGGCAGTCTCTTCCACCAGATGTTGAAATACCCCCACGGGAAGGGGATGGCCATTGTTTTCAGGAATTCGTCAATCCATCCACCACCAGAAGTGTCTACACCAGTCTTGGAAATCGAGCATGGCACGGAGGATATGTTCTTATCGGGGTTTACTCTGGCTGAGGCTCGAGTCGTGCAAAACATCTTGGCTGTTGATGAAGGGGTGTATGTCAGCGCACAATCAATATACCTCATGAACAAGCTTCAACACATCCCCGGGATGGGATTGGGAAAAAGTGGCCGAAAAGGCATCGCAGTATCGGCCGAAGTGCCGCACAACCCGCATACCTTTGGCTTGGGTTATCTGCCCACCAAAGAGGATTGGGTAAGGAAGGGTAAGGAGATGGCTGGAAGAGCCAGAGCGAAGCGGGCGGGGAAGCCTTTTGAGTTAATGCACCGACCCATTCAGGGTACCCTAAACGGACGCTTCGTCCGGGAGGGAGAGGATTTTCCATTCTGCGGCTTCCTAGAGCCATGGTTGAACGCGGAGAGGAAGCGCGTGCCAGGTTTTGAGATCTTCTTCGACCTGCAGTTATCTGGGGATGATGTTGCCGAGGAGCAGACAGACCCATCAGCTGAGGTTGAGCAGTGTAAAAATGTGGATTCCGAGAGCGCTGAAATTGAAATGGGGGTAGAGCTGGCTTGTCTACTTTCAGATCCTTCGATCGTACAGAAGTGCTTGGGGATAACTTCTCGGTGTCCATGATTGGGAATGAAACGGCTACGGGCCTACCGTCAAACATTTTGGATGCATCCATCGCACCCTTTCTCATCTGGCAGTACGAGGAGGGATTTTTGTCAAGCAGCACCGGGTCAGGTAGTGAGCCGGAATCTGATTCCACCGAGTCTGTAGAGTCGGAATCAGGTTCCAGCTCGACTGAGTCTGAGTTCGGTATTCCTGGGGGTGACAACCCGGATACCACAGTCCTGTCTAGGTCATGTTTTTCTTTCTCTTTTGAGTCTGTTGTAACAGAAGAATCGGACGATTTGGAAATGCTTAATGAGAATGGAATGGATGTGGTTTCTGAGTACTTTTCTGTGCCCTTGATTTATTGTATTAATTAGGACTTCCAAAACTTTGATGAAAACGACGGGGAAGAAATTCCTCCGGTTTTGCAACGCTTAATTGATCAAGAGTAGGAAAGATTTGTTAAACCTTTAGTTGATGAAATCACTACTGTTAATGTTGGTACTAAGGAGGACCCGCAGCTGGTCTAGATCGGGTCCACATTGTCTTCGGAGGAACGCGAGCGCTTAGTCACTTTATTAAAAGATTTCAAAGATGTTTTCGCGTGGTCCTACGAAGACATGCCTGGAATCGATCCTGAGATTGTACAGCACCAGATCCCTCTTGACCCAGAGGCCCGACCCGTTAAACAAAAACTCAGAAGGATCCGCCCGGACTGGGCCCTCAAGATTAAAGAAGAGGTCACCAAGCAAATTGACGCAGGGTTCCTGCTGGTATCCGAATACCCAACTTTGTTGGCCAATATTGTTCCAGTGCCGAAGAAGGATGGCAGGATCCGGGTATGCGTGGATTTCAGGGATTTGAACAGAGCCAGTCCGAAGGACGACTTTCCCTTGTCGCATATTGATGAGTTAGTGGACTTCACAGCGGGGCATGCTTTGCTTTCGTTCATGGATGGCTTTTTGGGCTACAACAGATAGTGATGGCACCTGAAGACCGAGAGAAGACTGCCTTCACCACCCCGTGGGGGACTTACTATTACAGGGTGATGCCATTTGGGTTAAAGAACACTGGAGCTACGTATCAATGAGCCGCGACCACAATATTGCACAACATGATCCACAAAGAGGTTGAGGTGTACGTGGACGACATGATTGTCAAGTCCAAAGAAAGAGAGGGCCACTACACCGCCTTGCAAAAGTTTTTTCAAAGGATCAGAGAATTTCGGTTGCGGCTAAATCCTCAGAAGTGTACGTTCGGTGTTACAGCGGGGAAAATGCTGGGGTTTCTGATTACACAGAGAGGTATCAAAGTCGACCCTTCCAAAATCAAGGCCATCTTAGAAATGCCACCACCGAGGACTGAAAAGGAGGTGCGAGGCTTTCTAGGTAAAGTGCAATTCATAAGACGGTTTATCTCAAAATTAACCTTGACTTGTGAACCACTTTTTGGTCTCCTGAAGAAAGGAAAGAAGTTCCAATGGGACGGCCGATGCCAAGCTGCTTTTGAACAGATCAAGGAATACTTACAGAACCCACCCGTGTTGTCACCGCCCGAGCTGGAAAACCGTTGATTTTGTACCTTTCAGTGACTGAAACTATGATGGGCTGCATGCTTGTGCAGGAATCAGAGGATAAAGTAGAGAAAGCTGTCTACTATCTGAGCAAGAAAATGTTGGATTACGAGACCCGCTACACTCCACTCGAGAAGGCTTGTTTGGCCTTGGTATGGGCTACCAGGAAGCTATGGCACTACCTGTTAGCTCACTCCGTAATGTTGGTTTCAAGATTAGATCCCATCAAATATCTCTTCGAGAAACCGGCACTTACGGGTAGGCTAGCTCGTTGGTTGCTGTTGCTTTCCAAATTCGATCTGAAATATGTGACGCGCAAGTCAGTAAAGGGGAGAGCGGTAGCGGAGTTCTTAGCTGATCATCCAGTGGAAGGAGGTGAAGCAGTTGAGTACTTATTCCCAGACGAGGCCATTTTGCATATCGACGATGAGTTTTGGACGATGTATTTTGACGGAGCGCCAAACCAGTACGGGTATGGGATAGGGGTGTTACTGATAGCACCCGACAAGTCCCGTATCCCTCTAGCATTTAAACTCTGGTTCAAGGTCTCGAACAACGAAGTAGAGTATGAAGCATGCATTGTTGGTTTAGAAGCAGCCCTGGAACTAGGGGCAAAACGGTTGGACGTCATCGGGGACTCGAACCTTGTTGTATCTCAAGCGAAAGGAGATTGGAAAGTCAAAGAAGAAAAGATGATAATGTATCACCAGACCTTGGACTTGTTAATTCCTCAGTTTGAGAAACTAAACTTTGCTCATTTACTAAGAGAGACCGACAGGTTCGCAGATGCACTAGCAACTCTATCTTCCATTATAGACATCCCTTTTGGGGTCCGGATGCGTCCGATCATCATTGACCAGAAGTTTGCGCTAGCCTATGAGTCGATTGCTGCTATAGATGAGGTTCAAGATGAGAACCCCTGGTACTACGATGTCTGGAACTTCTTGGAGAAAGAAGCGTATCCACCAGGGGCAAATGCCAAGGATAAGAGGGCAATCAGAAGAATGGCTGCTCAGTTCATCATCTGCGGAGGAAAACTGTATAAGAGAGGTCATCTGGGAATGCATAAATTGCGTGTCGACGTCGAAGAATCGAAGAGCCTGATGGAGGCCATCCATGGAGGAGAGTGTGGAGCGCACATGAACGAGGTGATGCTAGCCCGGAAAATTCTCAGACAGGGTTACTACTGGTCCACCGTGGAGGAGGATTGTATCGGCTTTGTTCGACGATGTCACAAATGTCAGATCCATGCAAACCGCATGAACATCTCGCCGTCGAAGCTGTACAATATGACTTCGCCATGGCCATTTTCAGTTTGGGGAATCGATGTGATTGGGGCTGTCACTCCAAAGGGGTCTAATGGGCATGAGTTCATTCTGGTCGCGATAGATTATTTCACAAAGTGGGTTGAGGCCCAATCTTATGCGGTGTTGAAGGCTTCACATGTTGCGAAATTCATCAGAAACAACATCATCTGTCGCTACGGGGTCCCGAATGAGATCATTTCAGATAACGGTTCCCACTTCAAGAAGGAAGTGATTGACTTGTTGGAAAAATACAACGTGGCTTTTCATAAGTCATCCACATATCGGCCACAGACCAACGGAGCAGTTGAGGCCGCCAACAAGAATATCAAACACATTTTGCAGAAGATGGTGGAAACCTACCGGAACTGGCCAGATAAGTTGCCATTTGCTCTGTGGGGCTACCGGACTTCAATTAGAACATCTACTGGAGCGACTCCATGTTCATTGGTTTATAGGATGGAGGCCGTTCTACCTATCAAAATTGAGGTTCCATCATTGAGAGTGCTGGCTGAGTGTCAGATAGCCGAAGCAGATTGGCAGTAGAGCAGATTTGAAGAACTTATGCTCTTTGATGAAAGAAGATTGAAAGTACTGTACCATGTTCAAGGTTATCAGCGTAGAATTGCCAGGGCTTTCAACAAGAAAGTCAAGTCCAGGAATCTGAAGGAAGGAGATTTGGTGCTCAAAGACAACCGAGCCCCCATCCATGACCCTAGGGGCAAGTTTAGACCCAATTGGACTGGTCCCTACATCATTAAGTCTATTTGGTCAGGTGGAGCTGTCGTTCTGATGGACCTAGATGGCTTAGAGTTCTCACAGCTGATCAAAATGGACAAGTTGAAGAAATATTACCACTGAGTATCTCGCTAGGCCGAAAACCCGAAAAGGCGACCTAGGCAAAAGTTAGAGCATGAAAAATTTGAAATTACAAAAACTGAGCTCGCAAGGTTGAAAACCCGCAAAGGGAGGCCTTGGCAAAAGTTAGAGCGCAAAGGAGAGTGAAAATACTGGAGTGAACCTGAGCCTGAACTACGTAAGGCTTGATTCCCATCTTTGGGATACGTAGGCAACTTCATCCTGTTGTTCAGCCATAAACTTTTCCCCGATCAACTTTGTCCATTTGATCATCTCGGTCATCTTTGTCTATTCCGCATTCAGGAGCTTCGGTTGTGATATCCGGTGCAGTGCTATTGTAGACGTCCCCGAACGTCCCGGGAGGGAATCCCGTTTTGTTCATTGGGCTCACTACAGTTCAAGACTCAATGTCACGGTCTTGTATCTAATCTCGCAGAGTGCAATGCAAGACCGATGAATCATCAAAGAGTCCAAATCCGGCAAATCGTTTTGAAAAACATATTTTAGAAAGAAGTGCCAAACATGGACTGCTTTGCCAGATACAGAGTCGCCACCTAAATATTTATTTTGGGGGAATTTAGGAAACCCTGACTCGTTGCCTAAGGCCACATGTCCGTCATCACCAAAGTTGCCTCGGCTCGGGAACTTGGGTATGATTGGAGAACGTCACTTCGTGAGCACCCCCGCTCACCCGATCAAAGATCGGCCTCTACTAACCATGATATCAGGTTTTGAAAATGTTATGTGCTCTTATCCCGGTTATTAGCCTAGAATTACTATGTGATGCGCGCAGCATACAAGTATAGACTGGATCGACTGAGTTGGAACAAAACATCTCATGTTTGTTTTTGAAAGCGGTTTGCTACTCGCAAGTAGGCTAAAATGTGGATTTGCCACCCTCAGGTGGGCTTAGAAAACATGATTTTGCCACTCTCAAGTGGGCTTAAAACTCGCAGTCGATGAATTGTTCCAATCCAAATAACCCAACCTTCACCCACAGACATTCAGGCAGTTATATCACATAAGCACATAGCCTCATGGTAAGCATACTATCATGGCATTCGCTCACACACATGCAAGGATGCTAAAGCATAAACACTCACCGAGTACTCTAAGCCAAAACAGAAACTAGTTAGTAATCAATGCATGATCCTAGTTCATGTTAAGATCGCTAATGCAACACATGCAAAATGCAACTAAGATAGGCTTGGCTGTCCTAAACATGGCATATGAAATGCAACAAATAACATGTATTCAACTTGGAATTGAAATACGATGCAGTTAGTATGATGCGCCGAACCCGGTGAATGCAAGACAGATGAATGGATGCAAACATGTGAGCATAAGTATGCTAATTGAAACATGCCCTAAACTAACCATCATAAGCTGGTAAATAAAAGGGAGAAAGACGTGGGGTTGGAAGACATACATCACACGCACACACGCTTATTACAACATTGTGCCCTCGCTCAGAGGGTCCGAATAAATTATACAGTCCTAATAAATAACTAACTACTCTAGCTAATTAAATATTACAAAACTTCCAATCAATCAACAAATTAATTACAAAAAAGAAAATGGCCGCAGCCCTGCCTCGGAATGTGTGGATGATGCATGCTTGACTCGCCTTGCTCGGAAACTCACTGCCATGTCAAAAGCTGCCTCTGTTTACACTGCCTTGTCCCTCTGAAATTTATGAAAGTTTCCAGAATCCTTCTAAATCACTCCCTGATTGTTGTGGAGTGCCACCGGCCACAATTAAAATCCACCGGCCATGAGAATAGGCTTATCGGCCAAATATTGAACCACCGGCTGGACACTGATGGTCGGTCGGCATCAAAAGTGGTCGACCGACCATTTCTTCCTGCAGAGCCCTGTTTTGACAGCAACAGAGGACAGACAGTGCATGGCATGGGAATTCAAAGCAATGTGTGCATGGCCACTCCCCCTATCATGCTATAGACTCAAGGAAGTATAGCCCTCGGTCCTCAGGCCACCAATCACGCATTTTGATGCATGATGGCCAAAGGCACCAAGTTTGCAAATCAATGTAAATGCATGCAACAAAACTCATGAGTGCTACACGCCCTATCATGTTGAGATCAAGGACATCGGTGACCGAGGATTAAGGCGCGTTACGTCACTTTGAGTACAAACGCCCCTCATTCCTCATGCTTGGTTTGACACCCCAAACCAAGCAAAATGTAATGCAAGTATGCAATGTGACTCAAGTATGCAACATGAGGCTAAGGTAACAAACATGCCAAGTGCAATGTGTCAAACATGCAAGATACAATGCAATGTAACCTATCATGCAAGCTAGGATATGGAATGCAACTAGCTAAACAACATGCAAACGTGCAAAGATGAGACAATGCAAGCATGAAACCAAAGTAATGCAACATGTCAAAACATGCAATGGTGGACTTAAACCACAAAGGGCAGACCTCAGCCTTGCCATAAACAGTGGCCAAAGATGATGCAAATGATGGACAAATGCTCATGCAAACATGCATACCAATGGACCTAAAGCTAAGGCACAAAAGGTAACTTTCAAGAACACTCAAAAGATGATAAACATGGACATTAGACCAACATGTTAAACTCTGAAAATGCATAGAGGATGATGCCAAATCAACCATGTTATGCAAGTAAGGCATGCAATAATGACCAAAACTTGAAGCCAACAAAGGAGTCCAAACCATAGCTATGTCAACCAAACCCCAAAAGACCAAAAAGGCTTAAAATAGTCTTAAGGCACTCCAAAACAAGACTAAAGCATGCATGGAACGTGGTCAAAACATGCTAACAAATGGATGCAAAACAAAGGGGGATTTAAGGCCACAAGGGGGGCATTCTACTACAACCACCACAACCAAACATGGCATGGATTATGTGATGAAAAATAGAGTTTTAACATGCAAAAAGGAGCCCTAAAACTCACTGATATGGCAGCTAAGGGACTCAAACCAAGAGGCATGCACAATGACTCATTTTAAGGTACAAAAAGACACCTTTCCAAAGCATGGAAAGGATGATGAATGCAAGCATACAAGCATGGATTATAGACTGAAATAGCATGGGAAATGACTCCAAATCATTGAAACAACCCAACTAAAACATGCTAATGACTCACACATTCAAGGCTCACAAGCCAAAATGCATGGTGGCTATACCAAACATGGCAAATATGACCAAATCAATACCAAATAGATCTTAAGCATGGAAAAACATAACTAAAAGCTTCATGAAGTCAAGCTAAAGTATGCAAGCATGGTGGCCTAAATGCATGGCACATGTTGGGAAAACAAAGAGGATTACTAAGCAAGTATGTGATGCATGTAATGAATCATAAATCCGACCAATGATAGAGATATAATATGACTAAATAACACCCAAAAACCTCTGAAATGAAGCTAATAACAACTAGGCATGCATGCTACCCTTATGAGCCAAAAACATGAACAAATGAGACACAAAGGGAGAGGGGTGTCCCTCCCCTATGCAAGACCTCAAAACCTCTTCTTCACCACTAAAAATCCTCTGGATTTCAGTGGCGAGAAGGCCAATGCACAAAAGTATTCGAAGCTCAACCAAAGAAAGCACAAAAGGGGCCTAACAAGGCCTAAGAGGGGGAGGTCAACCCCAAACACAAATGAGACCTTAATGAAACATCTTAAGCATGAAAAATTAGAGTTTTTATCAGTTATGCACAAAGCTCAAAATAGCATGCAAAGTGGGCAAAAAGCTAGTGCAAGAATGGGGAATATAAAGTAACTAGCTCACCCTTGAAGAACACTTGAAGAACAGTAAGTCCAGCCCCTTTCTTCTGATCAAAACCGACTCAAAACTCTAAGAACAACCTCCCAACACCTCAATAACCCAAGTATGGTGTAATACTAGGTGCCTTAGTGCAAAACTAAGAACAAAACACCCTTTTAGGCCCTCTAACACACACAAATGAAGAGAGAGAGGGAGATATAGAGAGAGAAAGTTGTATATATCATATATCAGATGTATATTCCTGATTTGTTCAACCCCTTCAAAGGAGAAGCAAGGCTTATATAGAGCAAGATAAAGGCTCAAAGCTTCTAAAGGAAGCTAAAGCAAAAGGGTCAAGGGGGTCAAGCTTCTAAGGGAAGCTAAGGCAAAGGGTGCAAGCTTCTTGAGGAAGCTAAGACAAAGGTCCAAGCTTCCCCAAGAAGCTTGAGCAAAGGGTGCAAGCTTCTCCAAGAATCTTGGGTTAAACGGGTGCAAAAGGTGCAAGTCCTCCATACACGTGTATGGAGGATAAGTCCGTGCACTCCAGCTGGCACAGCTGGCATGCACCATGCCTAAAAAAGGCAAAAAGGGGGTATCGGCCAGAGAAGGAGGCAATCGGCCAAATAAATGGTCGGCCGACCATACAAAATGCCGACCGGCCATCACCAATGGCCGGTAACATTAAAATAGAGCCAGTGGCCTCAAGCCAAGGCCGGTAGGTATCAGGGATAGCTAACAAGCTACTCTCTACCCTCAAGTGCAAAAACAAACAAGTTCTTGGTGCAAAACCAAGCACAGAATAGGTAAGTTAAGAGATCCTGAGGCAAGGCGCGTAGCCGAGACCTTCGAGAACTCAAAATGAACACAAACATGGATGATCACTGAGTGTTCAAACAGTGACGTCCAAGTCTTGAGGACGGTCAAAAATGGGGTGTCTACAGCTATTCAGACAATGGGCAACTTTCCAGTTGCTGGAATCCGGGGTTGTGTATCTCAGTGACAGATCTCAAGCGTGTCTAGTTCTGATTCATGCCGAAAATGGTTTTGAAAAGTTTTAATAAAAGTTGATTTTGCTCAAATTAATCTTTTTACAACTTAGACCATTTTTGGACCAAAGCGGAAAATTTTTAGTACCCACAACCTTCAATTTTATTGATTTCAATACAAAGTCCTCCTGCTCTTGCATACAAATTGAAGTTGCGTTTGGTTACATTCATAAAGAAAACTTGAAAGTACTAATAAAGTAATAAATCCAGGGCATAGCTAAGTCAGGTGTTCCTGCGCCCCCTCCCAGAGCTGGTCGAAGCTTATGACGCCAAAGTGGGCCCGATCTGTGCCTTTTCATTAAGCCAATCTACGCACTCGTCAGACAAAGTGCAACTAAAAGTGGGAGCAGGGGCCAGGAGTTCTCTCATCCTCCATGCTGTGGCATATCGAGCAAGCTGCGCACCTCGGACTGGAAATGCAGCTGGGTATTCTATCCCCTCTGGCAGGCAAGTCTGATCATGGCCGAACTGGCGCTGGAACCGGAAAGGAAAGTAAAACACGCAATGTGTCAGGCCGATCAACTGAATCCCAGGCTGGCAAGACATACTATAGCTCATTGCCGGTAGATTGAGCCAAGGACAGCGCCAAACAATGCGGTCTGCGGACAAACTGCACATCCAGTCGAACCACCATTCCTCATCAGGGGCATCGACTAGACGTTGCCAGAAGAAGTAGCCGCGAGCTGAGTATGCTGGGCAAGAGTCCACAACCTGCAACTTGTCCATCAACCACACCTGGGGAGGGATGAAAAATGAGAGAATAAAGAATAGAGAGACGTACGATGAGAGAAAAGTGAGAAAAGGGTTTTGAGAGAAAAATCGAGCCTGAGGGCCGAGTGATGTGAGCAATATATATGTGAGACAGGGTGGGAAACATTACCTGCAGCAGTAGTGGACTCCCTGAGAATCTGGTCGTCTCCCGGCGGTAGAAAGCATCCAAGCCCATCAATGTTTCGGCCAATGTCATGGCAATACAGCTCTTGCCCTCTTTCAAGCTTTGGGCGACTTCGATTAGACGAACGCTAGATCCTCCGGAGCTTGAGGCAAGCAAGAAGTGTGATAGCATGCACAAGCAAAGGGCATGACGCCGAAAACCTTGCAAATGATGGTCGCCGCGGTCACCGGCGTCAGAAAAGCGATGAATCAAGCCGAGGATGTCCAATTCCCCGTTGCAGATCAAAGACCTAGCGTCATGCATAGTAAGCCCACACATCCGTCCTAAAGCTTGGGCGTGGCCGAAGCGAAACTGGGGCAAGATTTCTTCGCTGCGCTCGGATTCCATCAAAGCTTGGAAATCTTCGAAGGTAGGACACACCTCTTGCCCGCCAAAGCTAAAAACATGTGTTACCGAATTCCAAAACCTCGTCGCGGCATGGAGGAATGGAAGATGCAGCGGAGTACGGCTCAACGTGAATAGTGCATTCAAGCCGAAGCCCCGGAAGTTCAACTTTTCCGAGCCATCTAAAGTAGCAATCCAAGCTGCGAGATTTTCGATGAGGAATGCCTCCATTTTGATGCAAAACTGAGATGAAATGAAAGAACCACGAAGCTAGAACTTTTATAGAGGATAAGGCACTGTTTGGGGACACGTGTCAAAAATCTGGTGGTCGCCAAACCAGGTGGTCGGCCGACCACTTTTTCTGGTAGGCCGACCACCCCTTTAGTCTCCAAGGAAAGCAGCTGGTCGGCCAGCCTCCTTGGGTGGTCGGCCATGGAGAAAAGCAGGGCTTTGGTCTTGTCCTAGCTTCTAAAAGAGGGCTCCTAGCTTTTCCATGTGTTGGGAGTATCGAAGGTCCGCGTTTCCCTCTATTTCGGACACATTCCATCGCCCGTTTTGTCCGAATTGCATTTGTTTATCGAGTTGTCATTGAGTTTTGTTTATCGAGTTATCGTTGAGTTTTGTTTATCGAGTTGTTGTCAAGCTTTGTTTATCGAGTTGTTGTTGAGTTTCGCTTATCGAGTCGAGTTGTTAAGTTTTATCGAGTCATCGAGTCTTTGTACATCGAGTTGTTACTCTCCTATTTATCAACATTGTCGTGTTTTGTTTATCGAGTTGTAAACTTGCTAAGGTTTTGTTGTTTCTTAGTAAGTTGAGTTGTTTAGTTTGTTGCGTTAGTTCACTACCTGACTTGGTAATGTACGATGCTCAATTTTCATTCAATCTCATTTTTGTGCAAAAATGATGCGATGCGATGCTAAGAATGCAAAATACAACACTTTTTCAAAAAGCTTTTTCATTCCATCATGCTTCCTTTGTTACAACATTTTACAACAAGGGTACAAGTTTTACAGAAAATAAAACTGCCTAATAATGTACAATGTGCTACAACTACTAGTAAAAAAGGAAAATAAAGCAGGAACATCTGCATCAGTGCTCTCAAGCGCAAGAATAAGAGGCCCTCTTCGTCATCTTCGGCTGAGAAGTCCCTGCACCACCTCCACTAGCACCACTATCTAAATCGGAGCTGCTGTCCTCGGAACCCTCCTCGGCATCACCTCCACCCTCAGAACCGAACTCAGAGTCATCCTCTCTGCCTGCAGATGTCTCTAACTAAGGATGCACGGACTCCTCCTCCTCGCTGGACTCCTCGTCATCTATTACGGGTGCTCTGCGCCTGTCTCGTCTGTGAGATGCGTCCCCTCTCCCAGCTCCTCGAGAAGGCCTGGATGGCTCGGCCTGTAGTGGTGGCATCTGAAAAGGACAATTTGAGTACATTAGCTAACATGTATATCAGATGTAGAGACAAGAATGCTACACAGAGTGGGTGTATGCAGATACAATGTATGAATATGGTGTGTGTCAGATGTGCTCTACGCATACAGTCAAGCAATTCAGTGAAATGGGTAAATACAGCATGTCATCAAAAGTATGATAAATGCAAGGAAATTGAAAAGCACCGAGACGCCGGCAATGAATAGCTGTGTCTCCTTCCGCAGAACCATGCCCTCGAGCGAGGCCATCACTCCGAGCATCCTATCCATGTACTCGATGGGGGGCTGCAGATGCAAGTGCAATTTATCAGTGAATGAATAAATGTCCAAATATTTGAGTGATAAATCAAAACTGTAAAGCATACCGGTGGCGAGTCAGGGTCTCTGACGTATCGGTGATTAGGCACTGGGGGCTCCAATGGAATTGGGTAAGGTGACCTGTATCGCCATCTAGTCAAATCGGTCGGAAGATCTGGCCACCCGGCGTGATGGTAAGTCGGAGGAATCGGAGGAACCAGTCTAGCCCCACCTCTCGATGTACCGACCCTGCTGGTTGAAGGAGCATCTGTAGCCCGGACTCGACTCGATGATGGCATGCCAGCAAACCTCCTCGTGGGAGTGTGGACACCTGTCAATGGGGGCATCAAGTATGTATGACGGTAGGTCGCGTACTCCCCCTCCTCCAAATGTAGAACTACATCAGTGCCCAGCATAGCCAAATCAACCTCAGTGGACCGCATGTCGTCCGGAGGTGCTGCGGGAAAGAAACAAGTGCAAAAGGACAAAACTGTCCCTGATTTGGACAGGTGGTCGGCCGACCACCTTTTCTGGTAGGCCGACCACCCCCTTGCACCAAACCTGGTTGGTGGCTCTCTAGGGTGGTCGGTGGCCCTCCTAGGTGGTCTCCAATGCCTCTTTGTTCTCTCTACAAATTTTGGTGGTGATCGGAGTCCTCGGCTCTCAAGAAAGTACAAGGAAAGTGCATTTTTCGGCGCAAAATCTCTCTGCGGGAACTTCAAATCTCATCTTTGATGCGCGGCTCGTTATTGCTCACCAAAAGCAAGGTGTATCCTTTTTGAGTACGTTCCAACCCCTCTGAGCGGTAAACCGGAGGTCGCACTTGAGTTGCCCTCGTCAAGGCTTGCATTTCTTTGCTCAATGTTTTGCTTCAAATACGCTTTTGAAGTTGCACTTATCCTGCAATGTTATGCACATCACTTGCATTGTTATGCACATCGTTTGCATTGTTGTGCATGTTTCACTGGTATCGTCATTCCTCCATGCTTAACTTGCGTTGTCACGCACGTTTCTTCTTGCATTGCGATGTACTTTTTCATCAGTACTATGTTTGTCTACGTTCGATGTAGCGTTGAACATATGTTGCTAACTATGTTGTGCCTATCAGGTTTCTCTCTTTTGCAGGCACGATATTGTATGTACGGTTCATTTGAAGCTGGTGCGACCAGACGAACCGGATAGGTATTGTATCTTCTCCGTGTGAGACGTAGCGAGAATGGTGATTCTCTTACACTCTTTTTGCATGAAATGTAGTTTTGCTTTGCATTCTTGCTTAAAACTGTTGCATTTATTATGAATATTTGCTTCATTACAGCTTGCTGCTTTGCATGATCATGAGTTACGTTCGGCTTTGTGCGTGTCGTTTTGCATTTTGCCCCTGCCTGCGGGCCCATCTCTTGTTTATCTTGCCTGTTTGTCTAAGTCTTCGGCCTTGTCAAAAATGAGTCGTCTCTGGGCTTTGACATTCACTCCCGTCACGTATGACTTCCGAGTTCTGTCAAAGAGGGGCAACTGTAGACACCCCATTTCTGACCAACCTTAAGACTCAGACGTCATCATTTGAGCGCTCGGTGATTGCACATATTGTGCTCGTTCTGAGGTTACGGAGTCTTGGCTGAGAGCCTTGCCTCCGAAGTTCGGGACTCTTTTATGCTTTGCCTCGGTTTGCGAACCAGGTTCCATTTTCTCTTCCCGAAGGGAGGGAGAGGTCTCGTAGACCATCTCTCAGTGGCCGTAGGCTACTATTCGTTGTCGTAGGCCGTGCGCCTCGGTTTAGGACCGCTTAACTTTCTCCGTTTGCTCCGGTTTTTGGCACACACCTTGTTTCCTCTCTCTAGAGGGACACTGTGGCCCGGGAGACCACCTTAGTGGTCGCACGCTACCTTCGATGCTTAACAGTCAGTTTTTGGGGCACCCGGCTGCGCGTCTTGACCCCCGAACCCTCGTTTTGCATCTGTCTTGGTTCATTTTTGGCATGGACCCTGTTTTCATTGTTTAGAAGGTGGTACAAGGGCGGGAGACCACCTTTTCTCCTTGGAGACCACCTTTCCCCAGTCGGCCGATTTTCTTTCCAGGTAAATGGTCTCTCTTACTTTTGGGCCACAATTACTGGTCTCCCACCACACCACTTGCTTGCTTTGAGTGTGGAGACCACCCTAGGAGCCAACCGACCACCTAAATCTTTTGACCCTAGTCGGCCGACCAGGGGGAGTGGTTGGCCGACCACTTGAACTGGTCGGCCGGCTTTCTCCTTTTCTGTGTCACTAAGTTGGTGCCAGCTGGAAGCCACAGATTGCATCCTCCATACACGTGTATGGAGGATGTTTAACCTTGGTTTTAAGCTTCTTGAAGAAGCTTTAGACCCTTGGCTCTATAAAGGAGGGCCTTGCCTTCCTTGTAGAGGGTTTAGATTTTGCTTGGAGCATATACTATATCCCTCCCTTTTGTCTCTATATTTTAGCCTTCAAAAGTCCATAGTTCTTGACCCCTTTGCATACCACCTCCTATCCTAACCCCTTCACCATCAACCTAAGCACCTTGGAGCTGGTTTTCAAAGGTTGAAGGTGTGCTATTTTGGTCCAGAAGCTGCTGGTCCTTTTGGCTACAAGGGTAACACTCTCTTTCCCTTTTCTTAGCATTGTTTTCCTTCATCTTTTAGCCATACTTGCAAGCATATTTGGGCTTTGTCATAAACTGAAAAAAGTCTTATTTTGAGCTTCTTAACATGTTTGTTTAAGACCATTTTTATGTTGGGGGCCATCTACCCCCTTGCATGCTTCATTTCCCTTTGTTTTGAGCCATGCATTAGGGCCTTTATGTTGAGCTTTGTTAGCCCTTTTGACCACTGAAATCCAGAGGATTTTCAGTGGTTATTATGCTATTTTGAGCACCAAAATCAGAGAGGGGTGACCCTCTCACCCCTTGTCTTATTTACTAGCATATTTGGCCTAACAAAGGAGCCCTCATTTGCATGCTTCCAAGCCATGTTTCAGGAAATTTTTGGTGGGTTTTAGGACCTGAATAGGCTCTGTACAGAGCCCATTTTTCCATTTTGGGTGTCCATCTTGCATGTGTAGAACAACCCTCTTTATAGCCTATCAAAGGGGCCTATCATTCTTGGATGCGTAGACCACATTTCAGTGGGTTTTTGTGCTTTATTTGGCATTTCATACCTCTGAATTTTGTTGGTTTAGTGACCTTTTGAATGCTCCATATACTTGTAGTGTAAACCCTCTTCACTAGCTTGTCTTGCATGCTATTTTGGTCTATGAATCTAGCACTTTTTGGCCATGCCTTAAACTGATTTTGTGCATGTTTTGGACTGCCTTAGCTCTGTTTTTATGCCTCATGGTCGAATGATGCTTGCTATGCATGGTTGTAGTTCAATACTCTTGCTTAGCTTTGTGTTTTGGGGCCTATTGCATGCTTATGTTGAGGTGTTTCCATGTTTTAGGACCATTTTGCATCATATTTTAGAGCTTACATGTATGCCATATTCCCATGTTTTCCACTCTTTAAATGCGTTTGAGAGTCGTGCTAGTTTGCCTCATTTTTTAACCATTGCATGAGCTTCATTTCTATGCATGTTGAGCCATCTTTTTAGGCCATTTTCCCACTGTCTTGGACCTGCCTAGGGGCTGGTTTTGCCATTTGTGCATTGCTTTGTGTACCTCTAGTGTAACGCACTTCACTAGTTTCGGTATTCGGGCCATCTAGCATGCATTGTGTGACATATTTGCATGATTCGGGACCATTTTGCATATCATTTCAGAGCTGGAAAATGTATGATTGAATGCCATGTTTCATCCCTTGCCATGCTTTGGTAGAGTGGCATTTGATGCCTTAGGTTCGGTCCCTTGCATCGGGCATGTTTGCATGAGTGTTCCTACCTTTCATTCCATCATGTCTGGCCACTGATTTGAGTGTGGCTGAGGTCCACTCATATTGGTTTAAGTCCATCTTGCATTGTGTATGCCATATTATGTCATGTGCATTGAGTATGCCATTAATAGTTCATAGCATTGCGCATGCTAGTTGCACCTTTGTATATCACTCCTTCCATGTTTGCGTGTCTTAGTTGCATTTCGTTTAGGATTGCATGCTAGTTGTTGCATTGTGTTTGCATGCCATGCCATTCTAGTTGTTGGATAGTATTTGGAGTAGGGTTTAGTCCAAACACGGGAAACGAGGGACGTTTCGTACTCAAAGTGATGAAACGTGCTTCAATTCCCAGTCGCCGACACTCTTGACTATCCATGATAGAGTTGTTGGCTTTAGGCGTCCATTTGTGCATTCATTTCACATTGAGTCGTGCAATTCGACTCCTCGGCCATTATGCATCGAGATGCGTGATTGGTGGCACGAGGATTGAGGACTACACTCCCTAGAGCTCATGCAATGACGGGGAGAGTGGTCATGCATACATATGTTGAAAATACTTTGGCATGCCCCTTTCTTGCTCTCTGTTGCAGCAAACCGGAAACCAGCAGCAAAAACTGGTCAGTAGCCTTCTAGAGCTTCGTACAGTGTTCCGGGACCAGTTGCAAACAGAGGCAAATCAGGGCATCGCGATGGATTTCCCGACAAGGCGACTCGAGCATGCATGCTTCCTTATCATTCGGAACAGAGCTGAGGCAGTCCATTTTTGTTTAATTTGCATGCTAGCTTATTTATCTTAGTTAATTTGTTAATTAATTAGGGTTATGTAATAATTAGCTATAATTCGTTATTCATTCGGTTGTGTATTATTTATTCGGAACCTCCGAGTGAGGGCACAACTTTGTAATAAGTGTGCGTGTGTGTGATGCATGTCTTCCAACCCCACGTCTTTCTTCCTTTTATTTACCAGCTTATGATGGTTAGTTTTAGGGCATGTTTCAATTAGCATACTTATGCTCGCATGTTTGCATCCATTCATCTGTCTTGCATGCACCGGGCTCGGCGCATCATACTAACTCAATTCCGAGTTGAATACGTGTATCATTTGTTGCATTTCATATACCATCTTAGAATAGCCGAGCCTATCTTAGTTACATTTTTGCATGTGTTGCATTAAGCATTTCAGCATAGTTAGGATTCATGCATGATTTCTAATTGGCTTCTTTCTTTGGCTTGGAGTACTCGGTGAGTGTTTATGCTTTAGCATCCTTGCATGCGTGTGAGTGACTGCCATGATAGCATGCTTACCATGTAGCTATGTGCTTATGTGATATAACTGCCTGAATGCCTGTGGGTGAAGGTTGGGTTGCTTGACTTGGAATAATTCGTCGAAACCCGTGTTTTAGCCTACTTGCGAGTAGCAAACTTCAATCCATTTTCATAACAAACGGATATGCGATGATTTGTTCCAAATTAGGCAATCCAGTCTATACTTGTATGCTGTGCGCATCACATAGTAATCCTAGGCTAATAACCGAAATAAGAGTTCATATTGTTTTCAAAACTCAATATCATGGTTAGTAGAGGCCGATCTTTGATCGGGCGAGCGGGGTGCTCACGAAGTGACCTTCCCCAATCGTACCCAAGTTCCCGAGCCGAGGCAACTTTGGTGATGACGGACACGTGGCCTTAGGCAACGAGTCAGGGTTTCCTAAATCCCTCCAAAATAAATATTTAGGTGGCGACTCTGTATCTGGCAAAGTAGTCCATGTTTGGCACTTCTTTCAAAAAAATCTGTTTTCAAAAACGATTTGCCGAATTTGGACTCTTTGATGATTCATCGGTCTTGCATTGCACTCTGCGAGATTACATACAGGACCGTGACATTGAGTCCTGAACTGTAGTGAGCCCAATGAACAAAACGGATTGCCTCCCGGGACGTTCGGGGACGTCTACACCATTGAACAAGCAATTTGGGCTTTTTACTCTAAACTATCTAAACGTGTTCCTCAAGCATACAATTTTATAAACCCACAACAAAACATAAGATTTAACTCTAGATCACGAAACCCTAATCCTCATCACATGTTTTTCAAAAATACCCAACAAATCAAGTTTTTAATGTAATAAAACTACCATATGTCTATCTATAACAAGGTATTGAAAAGGAGTAAAGCAATTCCTACCTTAAAACTAGAAGAGGAGAAAAGCCCTAAAAATCAACTTTGCCAGAATTTCATCTCTACGGGTCAAAATGTTGCCCCTCGACATGTTTATCATTTCTAGTATCTGAAACTCAATAGATTTTCTTGGATCAAAGAAAATATGAGGGTTGGTGCGTTTGGTGTATAGAGAGATGAGAGAAAAGAGAGAAAATATTGTAGAGAGAGAAGAAAATGAGAAAAATGATGTAAAGGAGAGAGGGATCATCCTTTTAATCAAAAAACCCAAAATTCAAAGTTGGTATAGACTTAGGCCGCACGTGCGGGACTCCCTCGCCGTACGTACGGATCACTCTAGTTAAGAAACTCTCTTATGTTTCCCTTTGCCACACGTGCAGGCTCACCAGCGGCATGTGCAGGACTATCTTGGTGCTCAAAAGTTTTTCTAAGGCGTTCCCACACTTCCTGTTTTCATCCTTACGTCCAAAAGTCAAACATTTTAGCTCGGTCTTATGTTATGAAGATTAAACAAGTTCCAATTCCTAAACATCAATTCAACATGACCCTTCAAGGTTCTGAAAAAAAGAAAACTGTAAATCTGAAAGGCACGATCAAGTCAGGTCCGAGACCCGGGACATCACACAAACCGTGTTTAAATGGTTTGGTTCGGATGGGTTCCATGATTCTAATGGTTTGGTTTGTTTCCAATTTTTATGGAATTGTAGACAATGGATTAGTCCTATTTTCATCGCAAACCGATCCAAACCGGACCATGTTCACCCCTATAAAACTAAATACACATTATTTGATAATTGATTATCAATCTCTGATCAACTTGATTTTTTGTAAGCATGTTCTACATGATGGAATCTAAAAAGTAACAGTTCATATTATCAAATACAACTTAAAGTGGGCTCCATCGGCCCAACCATTCACTCAAGTAGAACATGCTTACAAAAAATCAAATTGATTAAATATCGGTAACCGTTTCATCAAATAATATTTGTATTCATTTTTATATTTCAGATTATATGTACTATTCATTTTTTAATATACAAATGCAATTTAATGAATGAACTATTGATATCTGATCAACTTGATTGTTTGCAAGTAAGTTCTACTCAATATACCCTAAAAGGTGAACAATACCAATTATTGAAATGAAATCCAAAATGGGAAAGGGTGGCTACTGTGCGGGAGTGCAACAACTATTATTGTGCGGCCCATGAGCAGGGATGAAGCTACCTGAGGCTGGAGGGCCATGTGGCCCCCCTAAACTTTCAATATTTATATTGTTACCGATAAAGATAAAGATTATGTACCCTTATAAAATTGTAATAGTGCTCCTTCTTAAACTTCTTGTATTTTTAAAATTTGTAAAATTCTCTATTTTATTATCTTGGTTATTCTTGTATACTTGTAATTGATAGGCCAAGGCAAGAATTGAATCAATTGATAATTCATGTCTTATTATGGGATTTGTTTATTTGCTTATGTCTTCTCATTGTGGGGATCTTTTGTTGAGTCGATAAGATTGAACTTATTGATTGTAGATTTAGTTGTTTGTTTGTCTCTATTTTTGGGTTAATAGAATTTAATTATTGATTGCGGATTTATAAGTCACATTAATGTAAATCTCAGGATAATTGTACTAAAAATAAAAATAAAGACGTATAAGGTTAATAATATCTTGTTGTTACTTGTTATGAGGGAAAAAAAATAAAATTCAATGTTGTGATTAATGTGTGCCCCCTTTACCTTGAATTTTCTGGCTCCGCCACTGCCTATGAGGCCCATTTTAGGATCTACTTTGATAATCTAAACGTTCAATTTTTATTGCACATTGAGTAGAACATACCTGAAAAAAATCAAGTTGATCGGATATCAATAGCCCTTTCATTGAATTACATTTTTATTCAATTTTATAATTCAAATAATATTTATTATTATTATTTTTAGATACAAATGCAATTCGGTGAAAGTGATCCAATCAACTTGATTTTTTGCAGGTATGTTCTACTTAATATATTCTAAAAAATGAACTGTTCCAATCATCAAAATAGGTCTTGAAATGATCTTTATGGGCCGCACTACAGTAGTTGTTGTGCCTCCCTAACAGTCACTCCAGTTCCTAGTTGGTATATGTAGGATCTTAGGTATATTATGTCTGTTATGTTAATTCATATAAGAAATAGGAAAGAAAAAGAGTTTTCAAAAGCATTTTATTAAATTTTTTTCCCTTTGAGTGAAATTTGTAATATTCTAAGCAATTTTTTTAATTTTATTATAGATCTGCTTAATTTGGATTAGGTTTATTACACTTTTTACACTTAACCTTTGTTAAATTGTCTACTTAGTCCCTAAACTATTGACTATGTGAGGTTCAAAAAATGGGGAATATCAAGCAATAGATTAAAAAATAAGTACATGGTTTATCTAAGGTTACAAGAGTAGGAAATGCTAGAAATGAGTGCTTTGATTAATAACCAAGTAAGATCCCAAGAAGGTCGAAGGAGTCAATATAGTCTCCCTTCAAAGTTCAACCACCTTAGATAGCAAAGTTACCTTTTTGACAAATCTTAACAAGGTATTAACACAAAGTCTACATGAGTCGACAAGAAAACAAGGAATAGGTAATTCAAAAGATATGTATAGATATATAATAATTACAAAATCATGTCTTAAATTCAGCAAGAGATTTATCACTTACAAGCTCAAAACATAATTGCAAAGCTAGTTTCTAATTCTCCTAAAGTAGCCATACGTCTTCAAATGCTTTAGCTTCGCCTTCAACCATCTAATAATCTTCAATATCTGACATTAAAGGCCATGAGTTTTGAATGCCTAGTAAACGTGCATACATTTGGTCGCCCTTTTCCTAATCCAATACACAATAATGGCATAATCATAATATATAACAAAAGTAATAACCTAGCAGAGCTTATAATAAATTTCAGTTTTTCAATAATGATAGTCAATCAAGTTAGTTCTAGGCAACTCCCTGCGGAATGTCGTTCCTACCCAGCACTCCAAGCTTGGCTTTAGGCAACCATTATCCTTTCCTGCTCACCATTCCAGGTGCCCACTCCTAGGTTTATATACCCAAGTCGTGTCATCCACGAATACAGGATAGTCATAACCTGTCGCGGCTACACGAATTCCCATTTGTGTTTTGGTTTGCCACATGAATTCTCATTTGTGCCATAAACATTCTTATTTGTGTTCTGCAATACCACCGCAAGGATGACATAAGTGTCCGTGTTCTAAACCTAGGCCTTAATGCATGATTTTTACATGATTAAGCAAGCTTAAATATGTTATTCTAATAAAAATAAAGAAAATATGCAAGAATATGTGGAAAAGTGCATAAAACTTGAAAAAAAATGAAAGAATTACATGATGCTATGATGGACTAACACCCTAGCATGATTAAATATTGAAAAATATGAATTACAAACTACTGAAATAGAGAGAAAAGGAAGACTTACTTGCTGGTTTACTATAAATCGAAGAACATGTGAAGAAAAGGCTAGTTTTCTTGCTTGATTTCTTCCCTTAAGCTTAGGTTATGATTTAGTTCAAGTTCTTCAAGCCTTAGATGATTTTTTAGTTGTTAGAGTTGTTCTGGGAGGGTGTATTTTCAGAGCTAGGGCTTAGGAGGAGATGAGGCAAGGGTTTTTCACTAAAAAAGACTCACAAAACTTGGTCAAAAGTCCAAACCATTTGAAACAAGGGGATAGGGGCAGTATTTATAGGCTTAAGGGATGCTTAGGGAACACCCTAGGTCAACCTAGGGTTCCTCCATCACATTCTCCTTGCGTCTTTCGAAAGTAATCGCACTAAAACACCAAAATTTTGGGCGTCAGTTGGATGTGCACACACACAAGGCATGTGCACACGCACGAAAATGCATCTGTGGCTAGCTTTGCAAGGATGTGCGTGCGCACATCTTTGATAGCTTTTCATATTTTAGGCATATCTTTCTCATCTGACATCGGATTGAGTTGAATCAAGTGGCATTGGAAAACTAATTCAAAGGCCTACAATGTTGCTTGAAATAGAAATTTCTAAATTCCAAATTTTTCTAGGTAAAAATAGGCCCTTAATACGAACCAACAAATGACAGTTTTGGCAAAAAATAGTTTTTGGCACGAAAATAGCAATCCAACAACTCTAACAAACTTCAAACATCTCTAAGGTTAAAAGTATGATACCTTTTTATCATCGGGAAGCATTTCAAGTGCCTAAGTCTTAATGGTCAGTAAAAAAATGGGGTGTTTACAGATGCCCCTCTTTGACAGAACTCGAGTAGTCATACATGATGGGAGTGAATGTCAAAGCCCCAGACCAACCCATTTGACAAGGCCATAAGACTTAAAGCAGTGCCATACATTCATGCAAATGATTGAACCCGTAGGTTACCTATATATCCTTGATGCAAGGAATCAAATCAGTGTAGTTTGGGGGCGGTTGTGTAACAATTCATTTGTACATAAGTGTGTGCGACAAGCACTCAAACATTTGCTAAGCATGTAATAGTCAAAAAAGAAGAGGAGAAAATACTTGCCATATTCCCCTTGCCATGTCGAAGTGATTTTATTTTAATGCTTTTCAAAATTCTCCGTGTGCGTTTATTCTGCGAATATACAAGGAAAACAAACTCGAAGCAGTAATACGCACTGCACGGTGGTTAAAAATATGCCAAATTATGATGCCAAATCAAGCTAGTGTAAGCACATAATACAACAAGAGACATTTAATACTTCAGGAAATATGTACTATGACATGAGCATATATTTTCTACGACATGACCAGAAATGTTCTACGATAGCAATTTCCGGATATGTACTACGACATGAGCATATATGTTCTATGACATGACTAGATATGTTTTGCGACATACAAGGGTAACATCTAGATATATTCTCTGACTTATTGACAACCAGATATGTTCTACAACATACCAGGTTAACAACCAAATGTATTCTACAGCATACAAGGTTATATGTTCTACAACATATTGACAACCACATATGTTCTATGACATATAAGGTTAACAACCAAATGTATTCTATGGCACACAAGGTGAGTAGCCAAAAATGTTCTTTGACATGTTGATAACTAGCTATGTTCTATGACGGACAAGGTTAATAACAAAATGTATTCTACGACACACAAGGTTAACAACTCTAATGACCAAACACATTCTACGATGCATAAGGTTACAATGATAAATATTAGACACGTTCTATGACAAACAACCAGATGTATTCTACGACACACAAGGTTAACAGCCTTATATGTTCTTCGGCATATTAACAACCATATATATTCTACGACATAGAAGGTTAACAACAAGTTTGTTTTGCTCCACGATAAAATTAACAGATTGATTACAATGCAAATAGACGTGAAATCATTTATCATACACATGCTACGATGTGAGAGAATTATAACCAAATAGAGAAAGTTAATCCAATCATGCCAATCAGAGTCCAAACGAAATCAAGAAGATAAGGAAAAACAACTAGAGATAATCTTAGCATCATTCTAGAAAAACTTTTAAAAGCCTAATCATATCAAAATCATAATGGGAGTGAGCTTGCTCAAATCAATGAAAAGTGTTTGTTAGATTGCTTCAACGTATTGGGAGAGGGGGAGGGGGGGGGGAAGATATGGCTTGTGCCCTTTGCTTAGATCTCATTCCCCTAGTGTCCAATCCTTGTTCACACTACTCATAATTTTCAACATTTTATAAGCTCATGTGGTGGGAATCGACACTTCACAGATTGGCAATGAAGGACATGCTACTGCAGCCAACAACTTGTGAAACTCATGCTCTTTTAATGCACCAGGGTGTTGTGAACTTATTCGATTCTTAGAGCAATGATGAATTTCCAATGATCATGGACTTCGTGCTCCTTGTGTAGATACTCTTAGCTTGTTTATGAACTTCACATAAGGACTTGTTTTGAACTTTTGAAACGTTAACCATGCAATTCTATCAAACTTTAAGCCGTACACATGCTAACAAACTAACACTGACAAACATGCCATGGACAAACTCGACAAGGGAAAATGACTCCATAAAGAAAACCGACTCGACAAACCTCAAACTGCACAAAAAAGTTTCTAGCATTCTTCAAAACTAATAGCCCTTAGTGCACTAGGTGTTGTTCTAGCTCATATGGACGCGTTTGTGCGGTATTACTCGTGCTCTGATACCACTCTGTCATGACCCAAACTTTCCCCGATAGGTTTAGCATCGTAACCGACCAGTAATCCTAAGATTCATGAAGGCCTCTGAGACAAATCCATAATAAGGGGCTGACGGAAGTAAATACATAAATATAATCGTCCAATGAGCTGTGCTGATTTTATGAGACATAAAACTTTAAACATCTACATACATATATCATAACATCATCATTACGTCATCACATTGTACAGATAAGTCAAAAGGGATTATACCCAGTATACAAAAACTTGTCTTAATATTTAACATCTTTAACAATAGAAAACAAAGGCTGAAGCCTTAATCACATAACCATGACCACTTGACAGTTTCGAAACCTCTATGTAAGGCACTTAGGTTGGCTCACAAAACATAAGTCCAAACAGGTGCCATTAGGCTTGGTCTTCCACTCGCTCACCTACATATATATATATACAGTGAGCTAAAGTCCAGTGAATAACATTAAGGTAAAGAGCTTAGAGAACGAAATCCGAACATTTCATAACCATAAAACAAATCATAACATAATCCTTCTCATATCTGAACATAATAATGGTACATCCAACAGAACATAAAATATCGTCTTCTAACTAGAGTAATCGGTCCCGGACATCAATTATCAAACATCACACCACTTTGTCAAGTCGCTAGCGAGATCTCGAAATCACATATATGTCATAGACCCGCATTAACATGTTGTCCCCCATGACTTGGGACTTTTTTTGGATGCCATAGTAGATTAAAAAATAGGACATTCAGTCACTTAAACAAAATATCATTTTAGAAATCAGAAATCATAAGTTATCAAATAACATTTCGAACATAGTTCATATGAACATATCTTTACAATAATGTTACTCACAGTAGGCTTCCAAAAACGGTTAATTAGTCTTCAGATCTTGATCTACAATCACAAACGTATATAGCACAAAACTTGTCTTATCATTACTCATTCGTATGGTCAATATGGCTTAGTTTTCCTTACATGAACTTCTTATTAATTGCATATCTCATAATTTGTTCACATTGAACCATATATTCGGATCGAATAATTCTTCCTATATTTTCTAATTCAATTACTCATGTTGGTTTCTTACTTCTTAAGTCTTAATGATTCATAAATCATGCCTAAGAATGCCCGGAAAGAGATGGGAACAAAGATATGAACTTAAAACATCTTTTGAAAACATGCTGACAATGAGCTAATGGATAGAGCCAACTTTTGGTCGCTAGAACCATCTGAAGACATAAACTGAGTTCACTCGAGCCACCATTTGGTCACTCGAGCCAACTTTTGCAGAGTGAAAAATACTGGGAGCTCGCAATGTTGGCTCGAGCAACCACTTGGTCGCTCGAGCCATTTGTGAATTTTCTGGGTTTTAAAACACAAAGTTTGAGCTCCAAAAATGTATTATAACTTGTAAAAGCCTTGGATAACACTTGGATAACACTTAGACACTTCTTTAAAATCATGAATTCAAGGTCAATTTACTAAATCAAGCTCAAAACTTTCATGCATGTAAGATTTTCAACCTCCTTTTATCTCATACTCTTCAAAACATGGATTTAAGCTCTAAAACAATATCATTCATAGATGCATGTGTGCTATGAATCTTAATTCAAACATTGTTAGCATGAACCATGCTAAAGATAATAAAACTAGCCAAAATTAGCTATGCATGTATGAATCTCATCTCCATCTTTTCTTGCTTTTCAAGTACATGCATTTATATTCATATTCTCATGATAATCAACTTTCAAAACCTTAGAAATCCATAATGCATGTATGAGATAGTTTCAAAACTTAACATAGATGATAAATTCATAATCAAAAGTAAAGAATCCTTACAAAATCTTGCATGTACGGATGAATTAATTTCCAATTCCTTGTTCTAAGTGCAAATCATGCATTTAATCATATAATCTTCATGAATCCATGCAATAACTAACTTAAGTTCATAAATTAAGCTTCAAGAAGTTACCTAGAGCCTTGATTAACACTTGTATCAAACAATTCTTGAATTAATCTACACTATCCTTTAATCTCTTTCTATAATCTTCAATTTCTTGCTCCTCTCTCTCTCTCTCTCTCTCTCTCTGAACTTGTGTTTTCCCTCTTTCTAGGCTCAATCTCAAAATTTTGCACTAAGAAATGAGAGGGATTAAGCTCAAAATGAGCTTAAGGCTCAAATATATAGCTAGGATGGCATAATACAATAATTAGAACATTAGGTCAATTAAATACAACTTAATTTATCAAATTGAATCAATTTCTAACTAAAATTACCGAAATGTTCTAAATATTCCAAATAACTTATTCATGTAACTAATTTCAGTTTCGGATGTCAATAAGGCTTTCAATTTTCATATCAAAGCAGATTTTCCAACAGATATTACTACGAGTAAAAGATAGAAAGTCAAATAGCATGCAAAATACATAACGAACACATAATTTTATTTTAACCTCTTAATGAACATCCTTAATTGCTTATTAAGAGCATATTATGGATTGGGGTCATTACAGTGAAGCAAACCTAATAGGACCCGAACTTGTCCTAGAGACTACTGAGAAAGTCAAACTGATCCAACAACGGTTCAAAACTACTCAAGACCGTCAAAGAATTACGCGGATAGGAGGAGAAGACCACTAATGTTCGAAGTAGGTGACCGCGTGTTCCTAAAGGTGCAACCTAGGCGTAGGATTGTATGTTTTGGAAGAAAATGAAAGCTATCACCACGTATATTGGACCATTTGAAATACTAGAGAAGGTGGGCAAAGTGGCATATCAACCAGCTCTACCCCCGCAGTTAGCAGGGATACACAATGTCTTTTATGTATCTATGTTGCGGAAATACCTCGCCGATCCATCGCACGTTATTAACTAGGAAGGAATCAGTCTCGACAAGAATGTTACCTTCGAAGAAGGATCTGTAGCAATACAAGATAGTTGAGAGAAGAATCTTAGGGGCAAGACGGTCCGTTTAGTAAAAGTGCTTTGGCGTCATCAAGGGATCGAATAATCTACTTGGGAATGCAGAGATTGGATGAAGGCAAACTACCCATAACTGTTTGAAAGCGATATATAGTTAAATTTTGAGGGCAAAATTGTTTTAAGGGGGATAGGTTGTGAGGCCCCTGAAAATTTGTTTTCTTAAAAGTCCCTCACTTTTGGAATATTGTAATGAAGACCCTGGATTTCCTAAATAGTTTCAACTTCAACCCTAGAAACGAAAACTCATAAACCCTAATCGATTTCGGTAACTTAGGAATCATTTCTAATATCCTAATACTAATTAATTGACTCCCTAAATATGGGATTACCACTTAAAACCCTAGATTTTTTCGGTTTTCATCATGTTTGTTGATTGATAGCCTTTTTATTCAAAACAAGAAATCTAAACCGAATTAGATTCTCTGATCCTAATTTAGTTTAATTCTACACTTAAATAAATGTTCTAATTCATAAATTAAGCCCAAAGCCCTCACATTTTTATTAAATTACTAATTGACCACAAATTAGTACTATTATATATATGTACTTGTATCTATAAACTTATTTTATACACTATATTTTGAAATTTTCATCAATTGTTCGCAAGAAAAAAAATAAAATAATCCCCTCAAATCCACCCTACATGGCCGGCCACCCTAGGGAAAAGAAATGTATAGAACTTTTTCAAACATAATCCACGAATTCATGGACAAGTTTGCTAGTACACCCAAAACAAGGACCTTTGTTTCCACCTCAAGTTCCATCATAACTGAAACCTAACTAGATCATGATTAATTGCATAATTAAGGCCTCCAACCAACCACTATTCCATTAAGTTCAATGTAAATCCAAAATATCCAATCCATTTCCAACCAATGGGCAATTTAGACCTTTTGCACCAATTTTAGTATAAATAAAACATCTCCCTTAGCATTTTGCACACAAGAACACACACACAAACACCCTATTCAGCTGAGATGAAGATAGGGCAAGAGAGTGAGCTTGGTAGAGGAAAGGAGAGAAAGAGGAGGTTTTGTTAAGAAACCAACCAAGCCTCAAGTAAGCCACATCACCATCTTTTCTTCTATTTCCTTTTTCAAATACATGTTATTAGAGATTTAAAATCATATTTTCAGATGTATGTAATGTTGTTCATGTGTTCAAAGTTGATGAGTTGGGCCTTGATCCTTCTTCTACTTATATTTCCTCTTAATAATGCAAAACTACATTTTTCTTCCCATATCTCACATTATTTCAAAAGGCATACAAAAATTTGAGTTATTAATACATTTAGTATGCTTTCATCACAAAAAAAAAAAAAAAAAAAGTGAAATATTTCCCTTAGTTGGCCTCTTTTCTCACCAATCTTCTTATTTTGAGTATTGTGCATGAAAAACCAGTTTTACAGCCAACTTTTGAAAATTCTATAAAAAATCTCCTGGACCTCAGTTTTATGTCAAAAACTTCCTTAAAGAGTTATTTTACAAGAAAAATTGGTTTCATTGAAAAAGAGTGAGCAGTTTAAAAGAAAATCCAATTTTTGTAACGGTCGACGAATCTAGACAGTGCTGAAGTGTTTCTTAAATAACTAAAAATCTAGAAAAGCTATTCCATTTCTGAGAAATGTTCTGAAAGTTGGATAAAATTCTCTACAGGCCATAGAAGGGCCAGGCTCGAGAAAAATCTGAAACGGTCCTTTTGATTTTAATCTTTAAATGGTACTGAATCTGGAAATTTAGTTTTACATTGGTGTTTTATGCTCTTGTCTTCATGAATATGCTTATTAATATACAATCATGTCTTGGTGTGATATTATATATGTCATGGTTATATACCTTTTATTTTATTCCTTCGATGATGCTCATACTTATGCAAATTTATTCTTTTGTTATTAGCTTGTGCTAACTAACTTAAAACATTAATCTAAATGGAAAACTTAATGGGGTGGCTAATGGTGTTTTGATCACATGAGTATTTCTGTGAGATAAAGTTATGTTCAAATTGAATTAGTTAGTGGGACGTGTTCCCTTTTGAAAGCTAAAGTCTTATGCAAGTGATTGTTTCAGAACCCTTGAACGAAGCAGTTGTATTCGAACCCTAGGTGGTTTGTGGTGAGGAGGGAATAGGCAAGGCCCTATTTTGACGTCTCTTTTGAGGTACTTGGTTGGCGCTACGCGGTATGTAACCATTGGAAGGCATCCGAGGTAAGGTCTGCAATGCAGCAAAAGAAGGGACATACCGAATAATTCGCGTTCGATTCTTGTGGTTGGGAAGATGAAATCGCTTTGGGGGATTTCTAAACTGTTTCTTTCCCCTGTTGTTGTAATTGCTATTGTGTATTAGATTGGGAAAAATGGATGGGGTGCGTGTGCGTTTACTGTGCATTTAAAGCTCATGGTGTTTCATGCCAGGTACTGAAGAAGATTTTGTTGTTGGAAACGATGAGCCAAAAACCTTCGAAGACTTTTGGTTCTCTTAGAGAAGTTAGAATTTTTGTTTTGTAAAGTCCATCTGATATTTTAGTTTTGGGTGTAATATCGATGGAACTATCTTTTGTAACTAAGGATATTTTGTATCTATTCTCTTATTATTATATGCCTGTCTTTTTAAAAACCAATATAGTTTCCTACGTTGCTTATGAGACATTGCTTCAATGCCTTTTAAGATTTGTCAAAAGGGTATCGTGCTACCTAAGAAAGTTGGACTTAGAAGGGAGGCTAATTTGACTCCTCCGGCGATCTGGGATCTTACTGGGTCATTGACCCTAGGACTCATTAGTGACTTTCCCTTGACTACAATGTTTAGTGTAGATTTTGTGTCATGACCCAAACCCGCCCCCATGGATTAAGGTCATAACCGGCCAATAATCGAGGGATTACCTACGGCCTGAAACAATTATGACAAACATTACTCAACAGAGTCAAGGGGCCAAAACGGAAGCAAGATTAAAACTTTGTCCATAGAGCTATGCTTACATGATGTAGCAAAATCATTCCAAAAGGTTTCATAATAACTCACACATGATGTAGCAAACTTTGTCCATAGAGCCACTGCTGATTTGAACTTCCTTGCTGCAACAGAGAGCAAAGCAGCATATTTCTCAAGGGTTGTTTCCACACTTCGCCTCTCCTTTTCATGGGGAAATCAAAGGAGTGACAAGCTTTGGTTCACAAACCATCAATCAAGCAATTTTGCATGATGGCTTGTGAAACCAATTGTGCAAGTTCAATAAATGCGCAACAAGACCAAAATGTCCATCACCCTATCATGCATGATCAAGGGCAATGGAGACCAAGGAAAATGGAACATTTCATCACTTTTGAGTATGAAATGTTCCATTTTGCTTGTGTTCAAACTAACATCCGATTTGAACACATGCAATGCAACACAAAGAATGCTTATCTTGCCTCTTTTACTTCCCAATTTTGTTTACACATTTTAGTTACCAAGTCATTCATTAATCAATTTGTCCATTGGTGAGTATCTTCTAAGATGAAAGAAGTGTCAACCAAGGGATAGTTTAAGGCATGAGAGAAGCTTCATGCCGTTGCTAATGAACCCTCAAAGGAGGATTAAACCATTAAGTATGAGCCTCAATCTCAAGCTTAAACAACCCTAAGGTTGAAACAACCCTCAAAGCAAATGAAAAAGTGAAGAAATGAGGGAGATTGCAGAGATTATAGTGCTGAAATTAGGTGCAAAACAACACTAAAACATGCTATCAACTCAAACCAATGGTTTTTAAAGCCTTAAAACACTAAGCTAGTGAAGGAATTAACACTACAACCATACCATACAAGGCTCGAATGAATTAACCAGCCAAAAATAGAGGCAAAAAAGCCCTAAATGTAGTCTAAAACATGCTGGACTTGAGCCACAAAAAGCTAAAATAATAAGCTAATAAATGAGGCTAACTAGGCATGCAAACAAGACACAAGGAGGGAAGGCTAACCCCTCCAATTCTAGACTTCAAAATAAGGTTTTTGCCACTGAAAAACATCTGAAATTCAGTGGTTAAAAGGCCTAAAAAAAGTTGGTTTGAAAGTTATGAAAAATGGTACAAAAGCTTTACAAGCAAATAAGCAAGAAGGGTGAACCACCCCTTAACTGAAAATGGCCTCAAACCAACACTTTTAGGCCATAAAAACAAAGTTTTTTATAGTTCAAAGTCAACCCAAAAACAGTTTGAAAAGATGGCAAAACAAGCTTAAACGACAAGTGTTATACCTCTTGAAGCAAAGGACAATTATAGGCACAAATGAGGCACTAAATCATGCCAAGACCACCTTCTAGAGCCCAAAGAGGGTCTCAAGTAACCTTATCCCAAAGATAAGAAACTTTGGTTAAGGGTTGATAGGCAAACTAGAAGTATATCTCTACTTGTATGCACCAAAGTTCAAGCGAGAGAAATCTAGAGAGAGAGAATTGTGGAGAGAGAGGCTCCCAAAATTTTTCCAACCTTGAAAACAATAGAGAAGGTCCTCTATATATAGAAATATATGAGCCTTGGTCAAAAATATCTAAAAGGGCAGCTGGAGCAGTGTGAAAATAGCTGGAGGGAAAATATCTGCACAGAAAACTGCCTTTTCACACCAGTGGCCGACCGGCCATTACTAATGGCCGACAAAACTCACCTCTAGCCGACACATGGCCGAAAAATCCCATTCATGGCCGTCAAAGCCCATCCATGGCCAGCAAACTCCACCAGTGGCCAACTAGAAAAAGCTGCTCTCCAGGTCCAACTTCAAATGGGCATATCTCCTTCATCTAGACTCGGTTTCAGGTCATTCTTGAGTCTAAATTGAAGCCTCGGAAGTATTGTTTCCAATGGTGGAAGGCTTACATCAAAATTCCAAGTGTACCAAAAGATATGCTTATTTTAGTGAAGACTGCTCAGTTTTGGTCCTAACCAGATTCATGCCTAACTTCTGCTCAACTAGTTTTCTTCCCTCCCCTGCTATTTTCTTCATCTCCAAACCCCTAAAAAAGATGTTTTAAAGATTTTTTTCAAAGAGTTCACCTCTCTTTCATTTATTTCCACTTTGTCCTTGCTTGATTTACCGAAAAGCATAATTTTTAACGAAATGCGAGCCTCGGAACACCGTAGAAACTTTTTTTCAAAAATATTTTGAAAGAGAGGGTTTTAAGGTGTAAAAATCATTTTGGTCAAAATAGTTTTGGTCCAAAATGAGGTGTAAGGTTGGGATTTGGAGCTATCCTTACCGAAGAAATCGAACCTTTACGCAGCACAACTTTCATCACCAAATAATCAATCAATGGCACCTAAGTCTGAAGGGCGGTAAAAAATGGGGTGTGTACGCCCATATGCAGGATTTCGTGAAACTACTTGCTTAAATTTGTGAAACCCTAGCTCATGTCAAAACTAGGATAGGTTAACTCTACCCCCTCATCGGGGTGTTTTGGCTCTCTTTACCTCGTATGTGCTTTACAATGAAACCGTACAGGGGTACTTCATATCAGTGGTACATTTGGTATTAGTTTGTGGGGCCAAGAATTCAGTGGGGAGTACAGTCTTACAGCTATAATCATATCTATTCTGATGCCATAGTGGCTGAGGTGCTGTCCAATTTCTAATTATTGCTTTTTCTTTATTTCTTTTGCTTGGTAGTCTAAAACCATAGATGCAAAAAGTTCTGATATCCCCCAAGTGCTCTAAACTCGTGTCGAAAGACTTTGTAAGGTTGGATATCTTGTTCGGGGACAGCTAGTGTTTGCTTCATTGTCACCAGTTGCAAGGTGAAGAAAGGTAAGGTAGAGTTCACCAGTTTAGTTATTTCAGCAATAACCCCTCATCTCACCTATACTCAATTCACCTCAAGCACAATCATCTACTCCTATAGTGGCACAATATCCCTCATCAGACCTGGAAGAATTATTGGTTCATCTTCAACAGTCAGTCAACTCACTGCAACATGACATGGCCCGTCAAGATGAGGTCACGAATAAGTTGCAACAACAACAACAGCAACCGACTGCAGCTTCTGCTTCGCATATACCTAACATGACTACTCTTGTGCTTGGCACCACTGCCTATACTACTACAGTTCAAGATCCACCAGCCGAGGGTGTTCTAGCTTTTTCCATCCAAGCAGACCCAATTCCAGTATAGATGTTTAGAGCTTCAGTTTACCAAACTGAGGCACCTTTTGAATTCAAGGTTGACCCAACCATGCTTAAAGTCAAGAAACTGGAAAATTTGTTCAAAAAGGCACAGGGGGTTAACTCCATTCTAGATATAGATGATGGGGCATACTGAATTTGCCGTTACTTTGCAGAGCAGTTCAAAATGCCGCATATTGACCACTTCGATGGTGCTGGGGATCCAATGGTACATCTACATCAGTTTTCTAATATCCTACAACCAATGGTTTGACCAGACTTCAGAAGTTGTTGCTCTTCGGTCGAACCATGTCTGGTATAGCTGCCATCTGCTATGCTAAATTGGAGGACTCTGTAAAATAGAGCTGGGAGGAATTGGCCGAATCTTTCATTGTTTAATACTCCTACAACACGCAGATCGAGATCACAACACGTGATCTTAAGGAAACACGTCAGGAGCCAAAAGAGGGTTTCTCAGAGTTTGTAACTAGGTGGAGGGCCAAGGCATCGATGATGCCCACCCAACCCTCAGAAAAGGACCAAATTCGGATGGTTGTCTAGAATCTTCACGGCAAGCTGCTACAAAAGATGATCGTTTTCCCCTTATTTTGTTCAAGGAACTTTATGAAATGAAATGAGAGTTTAGATTGAAGACGCGATAAAGCAGGGTATCATCGTAAATGACAAGGACCCAGCCAAGAGGCCTTTTATTCGCAGTTCCAATGCTGCCAGTGGTAGCATAGCTACGAGGCCTTCAGAGGTGAGTGTTGTCACCCCTTTGCCAATATGAACCCACAAACTTCCAATCCTACCCGAAACCAGAAGACATTCAATCAATTGCACATGACTCTATCTCGAGCCATGCAGGTGTTAATAAAAAAGGGACATCTAAAACCCCTAGACCCTCGACCACTTCCAGACCCTTTCCTACCTAGGCACGATCTTACCAAGTATTGTGCCTTCCATCAACAACATGGCCACAAAATCGATAAGTGCTACTGTCTACATCATGAGAGTCAAGATCTCATCGACAAAAAAGTTATAGCTCCACCCCAAAAGCCAAGCACCGTAACCAACCCACTACCTAACCATAACCAAGTACCACCCCCATAATGCACCAATTACATCTATAAACTACTGTTGTCCTATGACTCGAGCATCTATATCACCCCCTCCCATCTACCAAAGCCGGTGTTGTTCATCTATGATGGCACATACTTGTGTATAGTGAACACATCCAACCCACAAGCCAAACCTCATAAAGCTATGGTGACAACACCCAAAGAAGAGGAGGCTTTGACCTTACAAGGAAGTACCGGTCTATCACTGGAAATTCCCAAGGAAGTATCTGAGAGGGAATATGACCCGACTCGATACATTGTTCCTATTGCTTAACCCAAGCCTAAGGTAGTACTACCGAGCTAAATTGATGTTAATGTGGTTAGAGAAGATGGCCCAAGCTAAGGGTTGGATGATCTTGCAGATGTTGAGGAGGATTTAGAGAACCTCCAATTCTTTGAAGAACATGACCAGGGCAATGTGTAGATCAGTTGGTTTGACATGAGCCTGTCGACTGATAATCAAGGATGGTTGAGTGATGAATCTGACAAAGAAGAGAAAACAGGAGATAAACCTGAGAGAGAAAAGACTATGGCAACTATGGTAGCTGGGGAAGCTGAAGAAAAAGGGAAAGTGCCTGAGTGCAGCAGTGCAGAAAAACAAACCCAAGAATCAGGTGTCGATGAAAATGCCAAATGGGAAGCTGTGCTAGGGCGGTTTGAACGGGGCAGTATCGGAGATAACTAGAAGGCCACAACACCTTGTCACCCTTAGGGGGATAATTGTCCTGTGAGAGTTATTCAAATGGAGCCAGACAACTATCTGTCAGTAATTGAAGATGAAGGTGAATGGTAAGAATACAACGATCTATATGTTGCTCACACAGACGAAGACTAGAAAGAACATATCCCTGATGAGACTTGGTATGCCGAAGAGATAGATCAGCTAACCCAGAGTGGATGGTATTTCAAACCTCCACACTTGGACCAAGCAGAACCCTCAGGAAAGGACAGGGAGGTTGAGAACGAAAAGGAGAAGAAGCTGGAAGAGGAGCCGATTCTGAAACAACTGAAAAAGATCCAAGCTGGCGTTTCCATTTGGGGCCTCTTTATAGCTTCGCGAGTACATTGATAGGTAGTTTTGTCAGCGATAGATAAAAGCCAAGTTGTCCATCGATAATACACCAGAGCAAGTCGTCAGCCTAATCTTTCCAGGTAGCACCAAGCCTATGCTCACTTTCTTTGATAAGGAGTTGCCACCGGAAGGATCGACTCATAACAAACCACTGTACATATCTATTGAGTGTAGAGGAAAATGGGTTCCAGTGCTTCTAGTGGACATCGGCTTTGCTATCAACGTATGTCCTTCTCGTACTGCCTATAGAATAGGCCTGAAGCTGGCAGATTTCGTCCCCACAGCCCAGGTGATCCGGGCGTATGACAATACAAGCAGAGAAGTTATGGAGACGATGAAAGTATAGATCCATGTGGGCCCTTCTGAGCATGAGATCGAGTTCCATGTGCTTGATGTGTCGGCTACCTTCAACCTACTTCTAAGGAGGCCCTGGTTGCATTACATGAAGGTTGTGTCTTCACCCTCCATCAAATGCTAAAATACTCTCATAAGGGAGGAGTGGCTACCATTTTTGGGAACTCATTTATTCATCCACCGCTACAAGTCACTACGCCTTTGCTCAAAATCAATCACAGTGATAAGGATGTGTTTCTTTCAGGTTTTACGGTAGCAGAAGCCTAAGTGGTACATACGATCCTAGTCGAGGACGAAGGCATGTATGTCAGTGCTCAGTCTATTTATTTCATGCACAAATTGCAGCACGTTCTTGAGATGGGGCTTAGAAGAAGTGAAAGAAAAGGTGTTGCGGTGCTAGATGAGGTGCCACACAATCCACATGCCTTTGGGTTGGGTTATGTGCCCACCAAAGAAGACTGGAGAAGGAAGAGAGAAAAGATGAGAGAAAGGGCCAAGGCCAAAAGAGCCGGGAAACATTATGAGCTGGTTCATAGGCCAATGCAAGGAATGTTGATTGGGCATTTTGTCAAAGAAGGAGATGATATTCCCTTCTGCGGCTTTCCTGAGCCTTGGGTCAATTCCTCAACAAAAAAGCGTTTCTCAGGTTTTGAAATATTCTTCGACCACCAGTTTCAAGATAGTGATGAAGAGGGGGTTGGTCCAAATATCAATGTCGACAGAGTAAAGCTAACGATTCAGATAATAGTAAGGCTGGAGTAGGGGCAACACTAGCCGATCTCTTGATAGATTCCGAGACTAGTACAGAGAACTTAGGGCATATCACTACTATTTCTATGATCGAAGAGGAACCGGTTGTGGACTCCACCAGTTAGATTTTGGATGTATCGAGGGCACCAGGCCTCACTTGGCAGTTAGAGAAGGGCTTTATTACCAGTTCTGAATCGGATAATAAGCCTGAGTCTGATTCTACCAAGTCCGTCGAGTCAGAGTCAGATTAGAGTTAGTCTGTGAAGATTGAGTCTAGTATTTCTGGGCATGGTTACGTGGCTACCAAAGTCCTATTGTGGTCTTCTTTTAGTTTTTCTTTTGAGTCAATTGTAACAGAGGACCCAGACTTTATTAATGGGAATGCAGTAGACTTCACTTACTTCTCTGTTGCTGCGTTGATATTGATTTTCAAAACTTTGACTTAAATGAAGAGGAAGAAATTCCTAGGGCTTTGAAAATTTTGATTGACCAAGAGGAGGAGAGGCGTGCTAAGCCTTACATAGATGAGATCATTGCAATTAATGTGGGTACTGAGAAAGATCCATGCTTAGTCCAGATTGGGTTCACGTTGCCTTCAGAGGAACGCGAGCGTTTAATCGCTTTATTAAAATATTTCAAAGATGTTTTTGCGTGGTTCTACGATTATATGCCTAGAATTGATCCTGAGATTGTACAGCCCTGGATCCCTCTTGACCCTGAGGCCTGAGCAGTGAAGCAAAAACTCTGCAGAATTCATCATAATTGGGCACTGAAGATTAAAGAGGAAGTCACTAAGAAGATTAATGCAGGATTCTTCATGGTATCAGAATATCCGACTTGGTTGGCCAACATTGTTCCAGTTTTGAAGAAAGATGGCAGAATCAGAGTTTGCGTCGACTTCAGGGATTTGAATAAGGCTACTTCGAAGGACAACTTTTCATTGCCACATATCGATGAATTGGTAGACTTCATGGTTGGCCATGCGTTGTTGTCGTTTATGGACGGGTTTTCAAGGTACAACCAAATCTTAATGGCGCCTGAGGACAGAGAAAACATTGCATTCACCACACCGTGGGGTACTTACTGCTAGAAGGTTATGCCATTCGGGTTGAAGAATGCCAGGGCTACATATCAGAGAGCTGCAACTAACATCCTGCACGACATGATCCATAAGGAAGTCGAGGTGTATGTGGATGATATGATTGTAAAATCCAAAGAACGAGAAGGCCACTAGATCGTGCTGGAAAAATTCTTCGAACGGATTTAGGAGTACAGACTGAGGTTGAACCCACAGAAATGCACTTTTGGGGTGACTGTAAGGAAACTGCTGGGTTTTTTTATTATGCAGAGGGGAATTGAAGTAGATCCATCCAAGATCAAGGCCATCTTAGAAATGCCACCACCAAGGACTGAAAAGGAGGTGCGTGGCTTTCTAGGGAAAGTGCAATTCATAAGACGGTTTATCTCTAAATTAACCTTGACTTGTGAACCACTATTTGGTCTCTTGAAAAGAGGGAAGAAGTTATGATGGGACGATCGATGTCAATTCACCTTCAAACAAATTAAGCAATACCTTTGGAATCCGCTTGTATTGTTGCCACCAGAGCCGGGAAGCCACTGATCATGTATATGTCCGTGACAAAATCAACCATGGGATGCATGCTAGCATAAGAATCATAAGCTAAGGTGGAAAAGGCCATTTACTACCTGAGCAAGAAGATGCAGGATTATGAGATCCACTAAACTCCTCTGGAGAAGGCTTGCTTGGCTTTGATTTGGACCACTAGGAAGTTGAGACAGCACCTGTTAGCTCATTCTGTAATTCTGATTTTGAGACTAGATCCCATCAAATATCTCTTTGAGAAAACAACGTTTATGGGTAGGCCAGCTCGTTGGTTGCTTCTTCTCTCCAAATTTGACCTCAAGTATGTCACTCGCAAGTCAATCAAAGGGAGAGCAGTATCGAAATTTTTGGCAGACCACCAAGTGAAAGGAGATGAAGCAGTAGAGTACTTGTTTCCAGATGAGGAAATTCTGCAGGTCGAAGAGGCGATGTGGACAATGTACTTTGACGGAGCAGCTAATCAATACGGTTATGGGATAGGTGTATTTCTTATAGCACCTGATGATTCCCATATGCTTCTAGCTTTCAAACTCCGATTCAAAGTATCCAATAATGAAGCAGAGTACGAGGCATGCATTGTTGGACTAGAATCTACCCTAGAACTAGGGGCTATAAGGTTAGACGTCATCGGAGACTCAAACTGGTTGCTTCTCAAGCCAACGGAGATTAGAAGGTCAAAGAAGAGAAAATCAAAGTTTATCACTAGACCCTGGACATTCTGATTCCAAGGTTTGAAAAACTAACATTTACGCACTTATTAAGAGAGAACAATTGGTTTCCTGATGCACTGGCAACTCTATTCTCCATGGTAGACATACCGCTCGAGGTTAAGATGCTTCTGATTATCATTGAACAGAAGTATATGCCTGCTTACGAGACAATAGCCGCAATAGGCGAAGTTCAGGACAAGAACCCCTGGTATCATGACATTTGGAACTTTCTAGAGAAATATGCATATCCACCAGTGGCTAATGCCAAATATAATACGGTGTCTAGTTGTTCAGTTCATCATATGCGGAAAAAAGCTGTATGAAAGGGGCTATCTAGGATTGCACAAGCTCTGTGTTAAAGAGAAAGAGTCAAAACGTCTCATGGAGGCCATCTACGGAAGAGAGTGTGGAGCACACGTGAATGGTGTGATGCTGGCCAAGAAGATCCTTAGACAAGGATATTATTGGTCAACCATGGAAGAGGATTGTATCAACTTTGTTCGGCGATGCCACAAATGTCAAATCCATGCTAATTGCATGAATATCCTGCCATCAAAGCTCTATAATATGACTTCGCCCAAGCCTTTCTTAGTTTGGGAAATTGACGTCATTAGAGCAGTCTTGCCAAAGGGTTCAAATGGACATGAGTTCATTTTGATGGTGATCGACTATTTTACCAAGTGGGTGGAGGCGCAGTCGTATTCAGTGCTGAAAGCATTACAGGTGGCCAAGTTCATCAGGAACAACATCATCTGCAGGTACGGGGTGCCAAATGAGATCATATTAGACAATGACTCGCATTTCAAGAAAGAGGTGGTGGATTTTCTTGAGAAATACAATGTTTCTTTTCACAAGTCATCAACATACAGACCACAGACCAATGGGGTCGTTGAAGCCGCAAACAAGAATGTTAGGAACATCCTATGAAAGATGGTGGGGACCTACAAGGATTGGCCAAATAAACTACCTTTTGCACTCTGGGGTTATAGAACGTCAATTCAAACATCTACAGGGGCGACTCCCTACTCTCTAGTATATGGGATGGAAGTTGTTTTGCGGATCGAGATCGAAGTACTGCTGCTGAGAATTATAGCCGAGTGTCAGATAGCAGAGACGGATTGGCAGTAGAACAAGTTTGAAGAATTGATGTTGTTTGATGAGAGGCGATTGAAGGCATTGTATCATATTCAAGGATATCACCGCAGAATCGCCAGGGCCTTCAACTAGAAAGTCAAATCCAAAAACCTTAGAGAAGGAGATATAGTGCTTAGGGACAACCGAATGCCAATCCATGACCCTAGGGGCAAGTTCTGACCCAATTGGACTGGTCCGTATATCATCAAATCTGTCCAGTCAGGAGGAGCAATCATCCTCATGGACTTGGATGGCTTGGAGTTCTCGCAATCGACCGATATGGACAAGTTGAAGAAATACTATCCTCGAGAGGCTCGCTAGGTTGAAAACCCGAAAGGGTGACCTAGGCAATAGTTAGAGCATGAAAAAAATTGAAAATAAAGAAAAATAGAGCTTGCAAGGTTATAAACCCAAAAGGGCGGCTTTGGCAAAAGTTAGAGCGTAAAAGGAGAAAGTTAATACCTGAGTGAATCATAATCGAACTATATAAGGCCTGATTCCCTTCTTTGGGATACGTAGGCAACTTCATCCCGAGGTTCGGCCATGACAATTTTCAACTCAACTGTCCTATCCATTAATTGATTAGTCCATCTCATCTGTTAGCTTGGTTGTGTTACCTTCATTTGGTAGAAGGGCCAGTTGCAAGACAGAGCAAGGGGCAGAACGATAGTGAAGGTGAATGCAGTTTTGGACAATTATAATCTTCTTGATTCGGGGATGTGCATCTTGAGGATTGATTCCATGCGTGTCAGGTGGCTGTTTGCAAAAATTGTTTTGAAAATTTTTAATGAAGCTGATTTTCTCAAAATTGCACTTTTTGCAACACAGACTATTATTTGGACCCAAAAGGAAACTTTTCAGTACTCACAACTTTAATTACATGATTTCAACACAAGTAAACCCTCCAACTCTCAGGTTAAATCAAAGTTGCTTTTACATCACAACACTTGAAAAGAAAAGTTAAAGTAATAAACTATAGGCACAGATGAGTTAGGTAGTGGTCCTCTGCCTCTTGTCCGCACTCTCAAACGTCTATGCCGCCAAGGATGGCTTGACCTATATCTCATCCTCAAGCCAAGCCAAACACTCGCCAGAAAGGGCACAATTGAAACTGGAAGCGGGGGCCAAAAGCTCTCTCATCCTCCAAGTAGTGAGGTATTGAGCCAAGTGCGAACCACAAACTAGAAATGAAGCTGGATATTCCACCCCCTCATTTGGACAAGTTTGATCATGCCCAAACTGGAGTCTGAACCAGAATGAGAAGTAGAACACATAATGTGTGAGGCTAATCAACTATGTACCCAGCTGGCGGGACATGATGTAGCTCATCTCGGACAAGTTAAGCCAGGGGCAACGCCAAGCAATATCAGTCACGGATCTGCTGCATATCCATTCGCACCACAACCCTTCTGTAGGGAAGTTCACTAGCTGTGACTGACATAAGTAGGATCTGGTTGAATACTCGGGGCAAGGGTCCATGACCTTTAGCTTATCCTTCAACCATACCTGGGGAGGGATAAAAAAAAATAAGAGAGATTAAAAAATAGAGAGATATGCGTTGAGAGAAAAAATAAGAAAAGGGCTTTAATAGAAAATAGAGAGTGAGTGCCAAAGTGATGTGAGAAATCATAAGTAAGAAAGGGTAGGAAACAATACCTGAAGAAGTAGTGAACTCCCCACAAACCGTGAAGTCTCTTGCCGATGGAAAGCATCCAAACCCATTGTGGTTTTGAGCAATGCCAGGCCTATACAGCTCCAACCCTCCTTGAGACATTGAGCCACTTCAATCAGTCGGATTCTAGCTCCTCTACCACTAGGGTCAAGAAGATAATGGGTGAGCAAGCATATACAGAGGGCATGTTGGTGATATTCTCGCCAAAGAAGATCACGCCTATCCCCAATGTTGGAGAAATGGCGAATCAAGCCTTGAATGTCTAACTCTTCATCATGAGCCAAAGATTTAGCCTCCATGAAAGAGAGGCCACACATTCATTGAAGAGACCGTTCATGGCCAAAAAAGGTTTGTGGCATAATTTCCTCGTCGCACTGGGACTTCATTAATGCTTGAAACACTTTGAGAGTAGGACACATCTCTTGTGATCCAAAATGAAATACATGAGTAATCGAGTCCCAACAGTGGGTAGCTGCATGGAGGAATGGAAAACAAAGTGAAGTGCGACTCAAAGTAAAAAGAGCACTTATGTTGAAACCGTTGAAATTTACCTTTTCCGTGTCGTCCAAAGTGGCCGTCCAATCTTTGAGCTTCTCTACAGCGAAAATCTCCATTGTTCAGAGAAAACAAGCAAAAAAGATGAGGTTCTGTCAAAGAAATATCTAGAGAAGACTTTTATAGAAGATAAGGTTGTGTGAGTGGTTGACAACTGTTGCTAGCTGTCTAGCCACAGGTCTTGGCCGGCCGGCCACTTCACCAGCCGATCGTCTATTTTGTTGGCCGGCCAACCAAGTATGCTGGCCAATCAGCTCAGCAACAGTGTTGTGTTTGCCCTTTTTGTTTTTAAGTTTTGTTTTGAGTCTTTTGTTTCTAGCAAGTGTAAATAGGCATGGTTAGGTTGTTTTTACTTTGTCTTTCCTTTATTGAGTTGTATTTTGCATTTTGGTCGGTTGTAGGCTCAATATCTGATTAAGAACTTGTTTGAGTACAAGCAGTTTCAATTTTAAATACAATCATTTTTTCAGCAAGTGTTGTGCCATGCTCGAGATGCTATGCAAAACAAAAGTTCTTTTATAAAACTGCAGGGTTCAACCCCGATCATAGTTTTTACAACAAAAAAAAAAAAAAAGAAGAGAGAAATCCCAAATCATCTTTCGTTAGGTCAACACCACTCTTGCCAGAAGACTGTGACTCCGAGCCAAAATCATTGTCTCCATCCTTAGACTTGGAGTGCTCACCCACGACCTCCTCGGCGTCTCTAGTCTTAGTGTCCTCGCCGGTCATGGTCCTCTCCGAGGACGACGAAGCCCATTGCACTCGAGACTCACTATCTCTGCTCTGACTCTGGCTCTAACTCCGGGCATCTCTGGTCGTACCTCTACCTCTGCCCTCACCCCTGCCACGCATGGGGGCCCATTTGTCTCCCCTCCCCGTAACTAGAGGGGCTACCATAGGTGCCGTTGGTACTAGTGGAGGCTGAAAAGAGTTTGCAAGAAATAGAGCATCAGTATAGTTTGGTGCAAAAATAGTATGTGTCATGCCCCAAACCCGCCCCTAAAAGTTTGGGCATGACCGAATCGGAAACAGACATTAAATCTGATGTACGTACATATGGGCCCTGAACGGAAGCACCTGATAACCAAAACTTCTATTCCATTGAGCTATTACTATTATGCCAGGATCACAACATCATATCAAATAAATAATATGCAGGAAACATACACACACATACATCGACTCAGTCCATAGTTGGGCGTATGACAAAACATATTAACGAAAGATAATCAAAGCATAAACCCCAAAAAAACCTAACAACACTTTACAAAATGCACAGGCTTCAGTTAATGCCTGGACACACCGAGGTTGACAAGAGGGAGATAAATCTTAAGGGTTAGGTCTGGCCTCTCGGTTGATTACCTACAGAAACAGACAAAATACAGAATGAGTGAAACTCAGTGAATAATAGTACATAAATAATGTAAGGTTTAACTTGAATAATAAAGCATAAAACTGCAGAGGCATATGATTGATTTCATTCTGTAATTATTCCAAAACAGCCATGGATCCAGTTTTCTTAACAGAGTGGTTTTAAGCCCAGTATGTACAGAACAACCATGGGTCTTCAGATACAAAACGGCCATAGGCCCAGAAATAACGGAGCAGCCTTTCAGCCCAGAAATATATACAGAACAGCCTTTCGGCCCAGAAATATATACAGAACAGCCTTTCAGCCCAGAAATATATACAGAACAACCTTTCGGCCCAGAATTATATAGAACAGCCTTTTGGCCCATAAATATATACAGAACAGCCTTTCGGCCCAGAAATATACAGAACAGCCTTTCGGCCCAGAAATAACTATGTATGGACTCAAGAGGTGGCTCGCACGGATTCTAGAGGTGGCTCCCACCAAGGTGTAGCACTTAGTTCCGTACAGCACTTTGTTTCATACCAGAATATATCATTAGGTCATAAAGACCAAACAATGCATATTATGTCATAACATAACATAACCGAAACGGATAAACAAAAACAGAATAACCTTAGTTCCTTAAGAATTCCATTATGGTATACCGCACATAAACTTCTCATGACTTAGTTACCGATTAACACAGTTATCTCGTGTATAACAGAATACGAATCATACTATTACAAGAGCATATAATAACGTTAAACCTTTGCATTCATATCGTAGGTTCTGAATGACCTCGAGTCCATATGTAACACAACAGAACTATTTCAGACTCATACGGATGCACATAGCTTATCTAATTATTTTGATCCCTCAGAAATATCCATACTCGATGATTTATAACTGATCGGCCTCAGGCCCATTAGTAGCAACACGGTATGCTTTCATAGTTACACTAAAACCATTATTCCATAATGAACATAAGTTCTCTTTCTTCATTAATAAACGACATAATTTACTTACGAAAAATAGAATGTTCACATCAACTATTAATCAAAGTCATACATAGTTCGTTGGCGTTTGACAGAGTACTACTAATAATTATTATTAATAAGTACAACATATTTCACAGCTTGGCCCTTGGCCTAATAGGTTCACAAGTCGGCCCTCGGCCTCATAAATTCACAAGTCGGTGATTCATATTTCACAATTGGCCCTCGGCCTCATCATTTCATATTTCACAAGTTGGAGATTCATATTTCACAATTCTTTTGATGTTTCCATAGATTCATAGTTCACAATTCCATGATTTCATACCGTTCCTTAATAGTATACATGTTCAACATAACGTTAATAACAATAGTAATTAACGGGATCACGAAACATTAAGGGTACTATTACTCACAACGTTGAGATGACGTGTTACTTCCTCCCGGGGTGTGTCCTGCGCACAATCAATAGTTCCTTTTCCTCCTTAAATCATTAAGAAATCATTCCCTGAGTCATTACATTACGCATGAATTTATAACCAGTGTACGATCATCAGAAAAATATTCTAAAAATGCCAGAGGGTTGAGCATGCAAAATTAAGCAAACATTATTTTCAAACTGGGCCCCACGTGCGGCAGTCTCCTCCGCACGAGCGGACATGGACCGCACGTGCGGTCCCCCTTCACCGCACGAGCGGCTGAACTGCAGTACCCAAATTCCATTTTTTTCTCCTTCTCCGCTCGAGCGCCCGGGACCTCTGCTCGAGCGGCCATGTCCCTGTTTTGGGTCAACTCGATTTCAACCCAACAATTAGCAACACCACTTCATTTTTACATGCAAACCAAGTTGAAATTAATGCAATATTTGGGCCCAACTTCACTATAACATGAATTAGAACTTGAGCATCACAAAATACACATGATTAAAAGCTTACTCAAGTCACAATCCTTCTAAATTCTATCTTTTAATTCAAGTTCCTCATGTTTATTAACACATCACACATTACATAAATATACTTTCATGGGTTTGACATGGAAAACAAGGATTGAGGTATAACTCCTACACAAAGATCCCAAAAACAACCAATTAATGAGCATAACTTGGTAAGCACACCAAAAATTACACACAACCCTCTAATACAACCCTAGTAACATACATATGAAACTAACAAACCTTTCTTCACAATTGAAAGGAGAATTCTCATGGACAATCAATTTAACATACCTTGAGCTTTGAAAATTATCCTCCTAATTTAATCCCAATTCCCTTCCTTGTTGACTTTGCCTTTGTTCCCTTTTTCTCTTCTTTCGTTTTTCCTCTCCAGGAGCTATTTCAAGTTTTTATCAAGCTTAAGAGGACTTGAACTTATATAGATTCATATATAAAAGCATATAGGACAAAATTCAATCGTTTAATCATTCCGAAATTGAAATTTTGTAAACATGCTTAATATTACTTAAAAATTATGCTGATCACATATATATAATCAATTTCACATAATTAAGCCTCTAGGGCTTCCAATTTCTGATTTAACATTATAATTGTAACAGATGCTTTTCCTTATTAAACAGATATAGGTTCGATTCATAAGACATATATATACTTAAACTTAATTTCTCATGCAGTTTCACATTAAGCATTTCTAAGCACAGAATAAAGACTAAAATATAGCAGAATCACATACGAGGGTCGGGTTATTACAGTATGAATATTGTCAAAGGAAACCAGTGCATGTCAGATGAGAAAAGTGAGATACCTAATGACTGTGGTAGGCGAGTAATGCCTCCCTCCTCTGCATCATGTGGATCAAGGAGCCGACCAACTGAAAGAGGCCGTCCACGTAACCCGTTGGCACTTGCAAATGATTTTGAACATCAGTATACATAAAAGGGAATATAAAATACAAACCGTGAGACAAAGTGCATACCTACTGCACGTCGGGGTCCCTGACATACTCATGCTCCTCCTCTGGGTACTCAATCAGTGGCAGGCCATCCCACTCAGTCGCCAATATGTGATCGTAGTCGGGATCACAAGCAGACCGGTTACATGAATGGGGGGAGGAGCCCCTCGAACATGAGGCTCAGCCGCACGAGCGGCACATCTGGCAGCTGGTGCATCTGCAGCACCTCCCGCGTGAGCTCTGGCCAGAGGTGGCATGAGGTGGGTCTCAATGAAATCGGTGTAATCTCCAACCCCACAGAAGAGATCAGTGTCCTTCCCCTCCATGAACTGCACGATAGTCTCGATAAGAAGACTATCGGCGATCCTCATAGAGGGCGGAGGGGGAGTAGGAACAATGGGGTCTAGTAAGCCCAGGGTTTGGCACACAAACCTCTCCCCCAAATACCAAGTTCGGCAGAAGGGACCTTCCAGCAAGATCAGCAACCTGGAGGTATCCCAAGACCCAGCGTACTTGTCCCTCATTCCGGCTGGCATGACCACCACGGCTACCACGTAACCTGCAAACAGAGAATTTACAGTCGTCAATTGTTGTCAATTGTATCAGTTGTCGGATTATGGAATGGAAGCAATATAGAATGAATGGAATGGGTATAGGTTTCAGATTACCTCACGTGCCACCACTGTATCAAAGAAGTTGTAACACTGTGGCGCCGATGATAGCACCTACCGTTATATCGCCACGAGTGAGGCACGAATGTCTCCACCTCATCTCTCAGCACTGGAGCAAGGGTAGGAAAGTATGCATAGACCTGGAGCTGGAAGAAAAAAATAGTTTGTGAGTCAACAGGCATAAACAAAAATACAGACAGAAAGTGCAAAGTAGAAAGCATAAGCTACAAAAATTGAAATGGAAGTGTGCAAGACATACCTTCCAGGCTCTCCAGTAGCTATTGACCATGTTTCCCTTCCTGCAGGAACCGGAGCTCATATATCTATAGACACCCCATTTTTGACCGTCCACAAGACTCAGACGCTTGATTCAATGCACTCAATGATGAAAGCTGAATTGTGAATTCGTAGCGATTCGGAATCAATCAAACTTCCAAAATAACCTCACTTTTTCAATATTTACCTTGTTTGAACCCTTGGGTTTCATTTTTGGACCATTTCTCACCCTGAGCTGAGTTTGAACCAAAAAAATATCAAAGGCCATCGAGGTCCGGCCGTGTATTGGTGATAGTCGACTGTAGACACCCAATTTTTGACCGTCCTCAAGACTTGGACGCCACCGTTTGAACACTCGGTGATCATCCATGTTCTTGTTCATCTTAAGTTCTCGGAGGTTTCGATCGCGCGCCTTGCCTCAAGACCTCTCGACTTGTTTGCTTTGTGCTTGGTTATGCACCAAACACTTGTGTTTTGCTTCTGAGGGCAGAGAATGGCTTGTTGGCCATCCCCGCACCTCACTGGCCATGGCTTAAGGCCACCGGCCCTGTTTTTTTGCCATCGGCCAAAGGTTATGGCCGGTCGGCACCTTTTGTGGTTGGTCGGCCACCTTTGTTGATCAATCGGCCATTTCTGCTGGTCGACCCCTTTCCATCTGCTTTTGGCAGATATTTTATGTCAGCTGTAATAGCTGGCATCCACAATTGGCCCCTTCCATACACGTGTATGAAGGGATTTGCCTCTTGGTTTAGCTTACTTTGGAAGCTTTGCAATTTTGGAATTCTATAAAGATGGAGCTTCTCCTCCCTCCTTAAGGGTTCCAGAGGTTCTAAAAATTAGGGTTAGAGAGTTGTATCTATCTATCTCTATATCTCCCTCTCTTCACTCATTTGTGTGTGTATTTGTGGCCTAAAGTGACTTTTGTTCACACTATTGCACACAAACACCGAGTGTTACACCATCCTTGGTTGCTGAGGCTCTAAGGAGTTGTTTTCAGAGTTCTTGGGCTGGTTTTGATCCAAGGAAGGTGCTGGAGTGGTGTTCTTGAAGAGGTTCTTCAAGGGTAAGAAACTACCCTCTTTATTCCCCATTTTTTCATAAGCTTTTAGCCTATCTTGCATCTGTTTTTAAGCTTAACTTATAACTGATAAAAGTTCTGTTTTTAAGTGCTTAAAATAGTTGTTTAAGATCTCTTTGGTGTTTGGGGTTGTTTACCCCCTCTTAGGCCTTGTTTGGCCTCTTTTTGTGCCCTTCTTTGTGAGCTCCGGGACCACCTTGTATTGGCCTTCTCACCACTGAAATCCAGAGGGATTTCAGTGGTGGGGATGGTGTTTTGAGGTCCTAAGAAGGAGAGGGCCATCCCCTCTCCTTGTTGTCTTCAATACTTGTCATATTTGCCTCATATGTGCACACCTTTTTTAAGTTTATGTTGGCCATGTCTTAGCTGGTATTTGTGGTTGTTTTGCCATGGTATACCTTTGTTTTAAGTTGGTTTAGACATGCCATGTATGCTTCATACATTTGCCTTGTAATCCCATGATTTGGCCTTAACATGCATCATGTTGTAACATGTGTTTTTAGCATGAATTTCGCTCAACTCCATGAAGCTTCTAGCTTTGTTTTAGCATGCTAGAGGTCTATTTTTGGTTGTTTTGGTCATCCATGACTTGCCTTGTATAGCTACCATGCAAACTAGCTTATAGGCTTCGGGTGTTGAATCCTCTAGCATGCTCTACTTGGATCATTTTAGTGGTTTGGCATCACTTAGAATGTGATTTCAGTCCATATAGTATGTTGGAATACTTGCATTTATCACCTATTCCATGCCTTGGATAGTTTGTGTTTTATGCGTCATGAATGTGTCATTGCGTATGCCATCATGCTTAGGTATTTGGGATGACATCTAAGTGGGTTTTTGGGCTCATTTTCACATGTCATAACTCTGTTTTCGGTCACTTAAATCATGCCATGTTTGGTTGTATTAGGTGTAGTGTAACACCTCTTTGATGGCCTTGCATGCTTTATGTTTTTGCCCCTTTGTTTTGGCTTGTTTGGCCTTGGTCATTGCATGTTTTAGGCTTACTTTGCCATGATTTAGAACTATTTTGGGTTATGCTTGCCATATGCTCTTTGTTTTGTGTAGCATTGGTTCAATTCCCTTGCCTAGTTTTAAGCCTTAAGCCTTAATCATGCATGCTTGGCTTGTTTATGTGATTTGGCATCACTCTTAGCACCGCTTCAGAGCATGTAATGTTGTCACATTTGCATGCTTTCCATTCCTTTTAAGTGTTCTTAAAAGTTGTCCTTTTATGCTTAAGTGTTAGGCCAATTGGCATGCATGTTTGTATGTACTTTTGTCCTCATTTCCATAGCATTTTGGTCACTGTTTTGGACCTATTAGAGAGCTATCCATCTTGGTGTAAGTCCATCCTTCGCATGTTGTTGCATGCTCGCCTTGTGTGTTGTTGCATACTCAGCTCATTGCATGTTATTGCATGCCTAAGTTGCATCTTGCATCCTTGTTAGCTTGCATTTTGTCATATGTTTGATATGTTGTTATATGTTTGCATGTTTGCATGTTTGTTCACATGCTCATGTTGCATTGGTTTGCTTGCATGTTTAGGTTGCATAGCATTGTGCATGTTGGCATCCCTTGCCTCTTGATCAATTATGATGGAGGTTAGGATCATTATGTGTTTGTGTGCATTTCACTTGATATCATATTGTACACTTGGCCTCTTGGGCCATCATGCATTGAAATGCGTGATTGATGGCCCGAGGGTCGGGAGCCACACTCACTTGAGTTCATAACATGATAGGGAGGGTGGTCGTGCAAACGTCGCTTTGAAAATGCATTGCCATGCCTTGTCTGTCCTCTGCTGCAGCAAAACAGGGTGCTGTAGGAAGAGATGGCTGGTCGGCCATCTTCAATGCCGGCCGGCTATGTATTGTTGGCCGATGGCCTCACGTTTGGTCGATGACCAGTTTCCCATGGCCGGTGGCCTCACCTCTTGGTCGGTGACCTCCCACAACCCTCAGAGAGTAGTTTAGAAGCATCCTTGAGACTTGCAAACTGCTCAGAGGTGCAGAGCAGTGTAAACAAAGGCAGCATGAGTATGGTGATGGATTTCCGAGCAAAGCCGAGCATGCATGCATTCCTCCCTCTTCCCGAAGCTGTTTTACTGTTTTCAGTAGCTTAATTAATTTGTTTAATTAGTTAAGTGTTGTGTAATATTTAATTAGCTTGTTAGTTAATTAATTTGTATTATTCTTTCGGTCCTTCCCTCGAGAGGGCGCAATTGTGTAATGAGCGTTCGTGTGTGCGATGCATGTCTTCCAACCCCCACTTCTTTCTCCCTTTTATTTAACCGCTTATGATGGTTAGTTTTAGGGCATATTTTATTTAGCATACCTTATGCTATGCATATTTGCATTCATTCATTTGTATTGCATGCACCAGGCTCGGCGCATCATACTAATTGCATAGTACTTCAATTCCAACCTGAATACATGTATCGAGTTGTTGCATTTCATATGCCATTCTTAGGTTAGCCGAGCCTATTCTAGTTGCATTTTGCATGTGTTACATCAACCATTTTAACATGAACTAGGATCATGCATGATTACTAACTAGTTTCTTGTTTTGGCTTGGAGTACACTGTGAGTGTTTTATGCTTTAGCATCTTGCATGTATGCGAGTGTTAACATGACAGTATGCTTGCCATGAGGCTAATTGCTTATGTGATATGATTGCATGGTTGCCTATGGGTGAAGGTTGGATTGCTTGAATTGGAATGATTCATCGAAATCCATGCTTTAGCCTACTTGCGAGTAGCAAAATTCAAAACCATTTCCAAACAAATGGATATGCGATGCTTTGTTCCAAGTTAGGCGATCTAATCTATACTTATGTGTTGTGTGCATCACATAGTAATTCTAGGCTAATAACCGAAATAAGAGCACATAATGTTTTCAAAACTAGATATCATGGTTAGTAGAGGCAAATCTTTGATCGGGCGAACGGGGGTGCTCATAGCTGACCTTCCCCAATCGTACCCAAGTTCCCGAGCCGAGGCAACTTTGGTAATGACGGACACGTGGCCTTAGGCAATGAGTCAGGGTTTCCTAAATTTTCCCAAAACAAAATATTTAGGTGGCGACTCTGTATCTGGCAAAGCAGTCCATGTTTAGCACTTCTTTCTAAAAATCTGTTTTTCAAAACGATTTGCCGGATTTGGACACCAAATCAGTCTTGCATTGTACTTTGCGGGATTAGATTCAGAACCGTGACATTTTGAGTCCAAACTGTAGTAAGCCCCAATGAACAAAACGGGATTTCTCCCGAGACATTCGGGGACGTCTACACCGACCATGGCTATGAATGGCCGGCCGGCCGGCCTTCGATGGTGATAAATACTGCTCTGGGCGAGAGGCCGCTAGCTGTCCATTTTTGAAGATATTTATCACCTTTTCAGCATGAATTCTATAAAACTGAAGCTCTGGGATTGTTTTGAGGGTTGAACAAATATCTAGAAGAGAGATATACACCTTGAACCCCCTTCACTCCTCCTTCTTCCATTGCAAGTCACCTTGAAGCTAACTTAACTTGTTTACACCACCACTACACACCATATACAACCTTGTCTTACTACCTTAGAGCCTTGGCTAATCTTGAGGAAGTGTAATTCAAGCTTGAGATTGCATTGAAACAAACTTTGAAGCTTCAAGAGCAAGCTTGCTTCTTGGAATGTATAAGCTTGCTCTCTCTTTTCTTTCTTTCATTTCTATCCTTTACTTCAATATCCTAGCTGTTTTGGTTGTTTTTGAGTTTGTTTGAAGTGTTGGAGTTGGGTTTGAAGGGTTACCAAAAGGGTAGAAAGAGCTTGCTCTTTCTACACCTTTATTTCATAACCTAAACTCTTCTCCTTTTCACTCTTTTTCTTTGGTATTCATATTGATTTTCAGAGGTTTAAAAGGGCTGAAAATCATGCTTTGAAGCTCCAAAAATGGAGCGGTTAGCCACCCCTCTTTATTCTTGTTTGTTAGCTTCAATTCTTATCTTTGTTGCCTAGCTTTTCACCCTTTTTTCATGCATGTTTCACCTCTGATTTGCATGTATTTGGGACTGTTATGAGGTTGTCTAAGCTTTTCCAATTGGTTCATACCTTGTTAGATACATTTGAGGTTACATAGTTGGCACACTTGTTGCTTAACATGCTTTCTTAGTTCATTTCAGATGCTTTGAGGCTGAAATTTGCTAATCAATCTATTAATCCATATCTTTCATTCATGAGAATGGTTTCAACCAATTGAGGTTACTCAAGGCATGTAAAGGAGATCTACACTTAATGGTTTAATCTCTTCGGGGATTCATCGTCAACGGTGTAGTCTCCTTCTCATGTTTTAGAAGGACCTCTTGTTTGACATCACTTCTCGGTTAGAGGACTTTAAACATCACCATGGACAAATGGACTAATGAATGGCAAGGCCTAAAACAATTGGTTTAAAACTTGGACCAACACACTTAAAGAAAATGGCTAGAAAAGCTTGAACTTGGTCGGACGTCATGCCAAGTTCCTTGTGTCAAGGGTCATCAAGCACCAATTCATGAAGTTCTTAATGTCCTTGAAGTGTCTCAACTTCCCTTTTTTGAGTTCATTCCATGACAAAAAGGGAAGGGAAGAGTGGCCTCTTTGCATTACATTCATTGATTTTTGGTCCAAAATGACATCTGAGATCATCAAGCGATCATATCGCTCATTGATAGTTTTAGAGTCAATCTCAAACTTCACTTCAGGCTTTCCCATGACAGAGAAGGAAGAGAGGACAAATTGTGCTTGAAAATGCTCCATCTGTACTAATTTCACCTCAGAGCACAAAAGCAGAGTTTGCACCAAATCAATGCACGGCCAGCCCTCTGTAGGCTCGGCCGGCCATCAGTATGGCACGGCCGGCCCTTGGTGTGCGGCCAGCAGTGCAGTTTTGCAGAAGCAGAGTTTGCACCAAATCAATGCACGGTCAGCCCTCTATAGGCCCGGCTGACTATCAGTAAGGCACGGCTGGCCCCTGGTGTGTGGCCAGCAGTGCAATTTTGTAGAAACAGAGACAGTAGCTACAGGTAAAACAAAGGCGACCGAGCAGATAGTGTAGCTTTTAGGCGATGCACATGCAACCTCCATCCATCTTCCTTGACATCCATATCAAATGTGTTGTTATTTAATTGTTTCATTAGCATAGAAAATTGTGTTGTAATATTTTATTAGTCTAATTAGTTGTAGCGAATTAGTTGATGTTGTAATATTTAATTAGCTTAGCCTAGTTAATTTATTTTAATTAGCTTAGATGTATTCATTTCAAGTGCTGTAATGCATTAGTTAGTTAGCTTAATTAGTTTAGCTAGTTAGCTTATCTCTTATTCATTCGGCCCCTCATTCGGGAGGGCATAATGTTGTAATAAGTGTGCGTGCATGTGTGTATGTCTTCCATCCCTACGTCTTTCTCCCTTTTATTTAATCGCTTTTGATGGTTAGATTAGGGACATGTTTTAATTAGTATATCGCATGCTTGCATCCATTCATCTTGTCTTGCATGCACCGAGGCTCGGTGCATCATTCAAACTGCATTGTCATTTCAATATCTTATTTGAATACGTGTTTTAATCGCATATTGTTCAAATCAATCCATATGTCATATTAGTAGCTGAGACTATTAAATGCATATTACATGTGTTGCATTAGACATCCTGTATTGTTATGATCATGTATCTTTCTAACTAGTTTCTGTTTTGCCTTGGAGTACTAGGTAAGTTTTGTTATGCTTTAGCATACTCGAATGAATGTGAATGTTGCCATGATTAGCATGCTTGCCATGAGGCTATGTGCTTAAATACTAAACTACTTGAATGCCTATGGATGAAGGTTTGTTGCTTGAATTGGAATGATTCAACAAATGTGCATTTTAAGCCCACTTTGTTGAGTGGCAAATCATGTTTTAAAGCCCACTATGTTTGGTGGCAAATCAGCAAATTTAAGCCCACTTGAGGCGGCAAATTCAAACCATTTTCGCAAACAAACATGAGTTGAATTGTTCCAAATTGAGTAAACTAGTCTATACTTGCTTGTGCGCGTCACATAGTAAAGCTGGTTTAAATAACTAGAACAAGAACACATAATGTTTATAAAATATCATATCATGATTAGTAGAGGCCGATCTTTGATCGGGCGAGCGGGGGTGCTCAATTCATGATCTTCCCCTCTCGTACCCAAGTTCCCGAGCCGAGGCAACTTTGGTGATGACAGACATATGGCCTTCGGCATGAGTCAGGGTTTCCTAAATTTCTCCAAAACAAAAAATATTTAGGTGGCGACTCTGTATCTGGCAAAGCAGTCTAATTTTGGCATTATTTGATTTAAAATCGATTTTCCAAAAGTTTTTTCGAATTTGGACTCTTTGGTGATTATTAGTTTCACATTGCACTTATAAGATTAGATTCAGAACCACAGGAGTCCGAACTGTGAAACCTTTCTTTCAAACCTTCCGAAAGGGGGGCGCGAAAAAGGCGAGCTACAATATCCATATAGGGTGGCGAGGCCTGCGCCACCCCAATCATAGAAGCACACACGCAGCAGGACCACCAAGGCGCTGAGTAGATACAGACCCACAGTGTTCCACCTGTTTGCGAACAAGGTGGTAACGAGAAGGTCGATCAGAAATTCGCGAGTGTACTGCTCAATCTGCTTCTGAGTCTCTGGCTAGCTCCCATAGAAATGGTCGTATAACCAGTTATAGCGCACCATGGATGGCCTATCCAAGGGAGGGAACGCGCCAAGAAAACGGACCCAAGTGGCCCACCATTGGCCCTTGTCAAGATCAAAGGGGATCGGATCACCCCTACTCGTAACCCCGTGATCATGGAGAAGTCATAGGGGGTTATTGTCGTCTCTTCGATAGTAGAGAAGTGGAAAGAGTTGGTAGTGTCCCACCACCTCTCCACTAGGGCGCCGAGCAAGGGCTGGCTCGCCTACAGCCATGAAAGCCTGGAACAGAATAGGCCGTAGCCTACCATATCAACCATCTTTTTGACTTGAGTGGGGAGCTCCTGGTACCAGTCCCTCGTTGTCACCGCCCCATAGCCTTTCCAAACAAGAGCATTACTCTGTATTGAAAAAAGAATTTGTTACATGCATGACAGATGAGAGTTTGTAATCAATGTCAAAGTAAACAAACTATATATAAAGGAGAAAAGGTTCTTAGTTCAGTGGCATCATGAGAGAGATGCGAGGTGTGCTCCCACAGAAGGAAATCCTCAGGCATGCCCCGGGCAAAATCCTCAAACTGCAACATACCACCAGGAGCCATTGCATGTGTACGCTGATGGTAGGTGGCTGGATCGAAAGGCCTCACTCTCAGTAGTGGTAGCTCGGGCTCAGGCTCTGAAGGGAAGATCTCCTCCACAGTAATGTCAACAACAATGTCCTTTGCCGCCCCGTTGGCCTCCTCTATCATCAGCTCTTCTACCCCCGCAACAGGTGGAGGAATAGGTACCTTAGAAGGGGCACTGTCATGTGGAATATCATCGGCCATGGAGAATGTGGTGGGTGGTGAGAGAAAAACAAGAAAAATGAGGGAAATCGGAAAAAAAAAAACCCAAAACCAAAACCAAACCCTAGGAGAGAGAAAAAGTCAAAACTCGGGAGAAAGTACCAAAGACAAAGAAAAACCCATGAAAACAAGCAAAAAATAATGAGAGACCCAAAAACATAACCAAATCAAAAGCTAATCGGTTCAAAATGTAGAGGGCCAAGAGGGTTTCGCGAAAAAGGTTTGTGTGGATCGTTGGGTAAACTGGATAAAGTGAAAATGTAGAGAGAGAGAGAGAGAGAGAGAGAGAGAGAGAAAGAGAGGGCCTAAAAAGAGAGGGAGAGGTATTTCGGATGATTTGTGTATGAAGGAATGAGCCAAACATGTGTTTTTAATGAGCCATGGGTTGAAAACATGTAACTTCCCCCGACAACAGCACGGTTGACCGGCCAGTCAAACTGTTGTACGGCCGGCGCTTCTTTTGGCCGGCCGACTTCTCCAGTGTATTTTGAGTTGTTTTCCTAGAAATTTACCTATTTTGGGCATGGTTAATCTTGTATTCATTTGAAAAAAGGAAGAATTTGGGTTTGTTCCAATTATAGAAAATTCCGAAGTGTCATTCTAGATACTCTGTTCTGGGTCTCGCCACTTCTCCAAAGTATGATTGTGCCTCAACCTCGAGCTCAAGTAGGTTTTATCCTCTTTTCAGCATATGAGAACTTTTAACTGTGAGTTGAAGATAGGAGTTTGAAAAAACAGGAAAAGAAGAGGAAGATCTCCGGCAAAACAGGGTTGTTCATCGCCACTTCCCCCGTGAGGTGTTTTGAAAACCACCTCTTTTTGTTTATCATTTTTATTATTTTGCATGTTATGTTACATGGAACATGCATTACATTGTATTTCGCATCAACTACTACAATTATATCGCATTGTGTTGCATTTATACGCATCGTGCCTATTCATCTTATTGTGTTTATCCTTATCACCCGGTGTGATTCGGCTTGTTGCATGCATTAAGCTTGTTCACCCTCTCTATGTGAGACGTAGTTAGGATTGTATCTTCCACCCTCTCTACATGAGATGTAGTATGGTTTGCATTTTTCCACCCTACGTGAGACGTAGTTAGGATTGCATCTTTTTACCCCTTTCTATGTGAGACGTAGTTAAGATTATATCTTCCACCCTCTCTATGTGAGATGTAGTTTGGTTTGCATCTTTCCACCCCTCTCTACGTGAGACGTAGTTAGGATTGCATCTTTTTACCCCTTTTTATGTGAGACTTTGTTAGGATTGTATCTTCATCTCTCTCTACGTGAGAAGTAGTTTAGTTTGCATCTTTTAATCCCTCTCTACGTGAGAGGTAGTTTGGCTTGTACCTTTCCTCTCTACATGAAATGTAGTTTGGATTGCATCTTTTCATCCTCTTTACATGAGACGTAGTTAGGATTGTATTTCTTTCACTCCTCTCTGCGTGAGATGTAGTTTGGATTGCATCTTTTCATTCTCTTTACGTCAGATGTAGTTAGGATTGCACTTCTTTCACTCCTCTCTGCGTGAGACGTAGTTTGGATTGCATCTTTTCATCCTCCATATGTGACACGTAGTTAGGATTGCGACTTCCTCTCTCTCTACATGAGACGTAGTTTGGCTTGCATTTTCTCACATCCACTCTATGTGAAACGTAGCTTGGTTAAGCTTCCCTCTCTCCGCATGAAATACGGTTAGATGCGATTGTTGGTTGCACCATTTTTCTCCTTTTACGTGAAACGTGTTTGTAATTACTGTTTGTTTACTTCTTTCCATGTGAGACAAGGTAGGATTTATTTCGATTTAAGCTTGAGGCTTGTTTCACTCATGTATCATCATCTTTTTATTACTCATTGCATTGTCTTGCATGATCATGGATTATAAGTGTAGCCTTGAGCATATCATTTGCATCTTGCCCTTGAACTACGCTGGTTTGATTCCTTGTAAAGGGATACGTAGGCAACTTTCTAGTTCAACCAATTGCGTTTACATTTTGTTTGTTCACTCAAGTCTTACGGCCTTGTCAAATGGGTCGTCTTCGAGCTTTGACATTCACTCACGTCATTTCATGACTTCGAGTTCTGTCAAAGAGGGGCAACTGTGGACACTCAATTTTCACCGCCCTTAAGACTTGGGCACCTCACTCTGAACACTCGATGATGAAATATTTCGCTGTGCAACCGTTCAATTTCATCAGCAAACGGCTTCGGTTTTAAGCTATAAAACCTAAACCTTGTACCCCCTTTGGAACAAAACCTTATTTTTTTCTAGCCTAACCATTTGAGAACTGCTGGCCAACAAATGGCCGGCATGCCATTTTCATTGGGTCAGTCGTCCCTCATCATGGCCTGCCATGTTTAGCCTAGCAAATATTTTGACACTAGCCAGTTGTCCCCATGTACATGTCTTGCACCAGCTGTCTCTTTGTTGATCTTTTCGACGTGAGAACCTATTTTTCTATAAATACAAGGCCTTCCCTCATGGTTTGCGGTTAAAAAAATTCTCCAAAGTGCTATAGCTTCTCCAACACACTTCCCTCCTCTCTTGCAATATACATACACTATATATACACCTTCTACGCTTGAACTTGAGGCCTTGGCTGAGATTCTTAAACACAATTTCAGCTACTAAAGAGTGTTAAGTTTGTGGTTTGTTAACAAGGAAGCTCTTCCTCTCTTTCAAGAGGTATACTTTGAGCTCTTTTGTCATCTCTTCTCTCTCTTTTCTTTACCTTTTCTCACTGATTTCAGAGCCATTTTAAACTCAAAAATGTGATTTAAAGTCACAAAAAGAGGAGGGGTTAGCCAGCCTTCCTTAGGCTTTGTTCCATAGCTTATTGCTTTGCCTTTTTTTCAGTTTGTCTCTTTTGGTTTTAGCCACTGTTCTTTTCTTTTTTTCTTTTTTTTTTTTTTTTTTTGAAGTTTAGGGGTTGTTTTAAGTGTTTATTTAATTTATTCTTTGAATATTGTAGTATTGTTGTTGTAAGTCCTTATGGATTTGGTGTATAGGCTTTAGCTTCCAATCCATTTGAGTTGATGGTCTTTTCTTTCATTTTTTATAACTTTCATAAACATGTTGATGTCATTGTAATCACCCACCATTTTCATTCATAATCTGCAACCTCCATCCCTTCTTTGTTTCTTTTGATTAAGAGTTGTATCAAATAAAAATTGTCGCTCAAGGCATAAGAAAGAGACCTCTCATGCTGAATGGTTTAATCTCTCCAAGGTTCATTACCAAGGCATTACGTCTCTCTTATGCTAAGCATGATCTTTGTTTGATACTTCTCTTTATCATCGATGCATTACTTTGAAGGGACTAATGTTCTAGTTAGACCCTTGGAAATCACAAAGGAAAGAGTCATTATAGCTTATTATCGGGTTCGCATTTAGAGTCATTATCACTCGTTTTGGGTTTGACTCTGAATTCATGCTTGTTGTGGTTGCATATAGATCATGTTTTCATTTCATTTTATTACCATATGTTGTATGCATTTTTGCATGCATTGAGTTTAGTTTATCATTCTAATATCATTGTCATTTCTTATTTACTTGAATACGTACATTATCGCATGCTTTGAGTTGACCCATATAACATGTTAAATAAACCGAACTTAGTAGTTGCAATTTCGTATGTGTTGCATTAGTCACTTTGCATATTTAAGAACATGCATTTTTCTAATTATTTTCTTCTATTTGGCTTGCCTCGGTTAAGTACTAGGTGAGCATTTTTGGTTTAGCATATTGAATGAGTGTTTGTGTTACCATATCAAGCATACCACCCTGAGGCTACATGCTTATTTGAAATATCTCTTTGAATACCTGTGGATGAAGGCTATTTTGCTTAAGTTGGAATGACTTTGATAAATGTACATATGAGCTTGTTTTCATTCAAGTAGCACATATTCAAAACTCTTTTCAAACAAACTCGAAATCAAAGCATTCCAAAGTGGGTGAAATAGTCTATACTTATGTGCTTCACATAGTAAATTGGCATAATAATCAGAACATGAACATATATTGTCTAAAAAAATCAAATCATGATTAGTAGAGACTAATCTTTGATCGGGTGAGTGGGTGCTCAATTCTTGACCTTTCCCTCTCATACCTAAGTTCTCGAGCCAAGACACTTTGGTTATCACAAACAAGTGGCCTTCGGTACGAGTCACGGGTTTCCAAAATTTTCCAAAAATATTTAGGTAGTGACTTTGAAATTTGGCAATGCAGTCCATTTTTTTTTTTTTTTTTTGGCATCTCTGATGATTAATGGATTTTCTAAGATTTTTCGGACTTGGACTCTTATTCATTTTTTTGTTTCGCGTTACACTTGTGAAACCAAATTCAGAATCACGGGAGTTCAAACTATAGAGCTATCATATCCAAGAAGACTAAACCCCTCCGAAGAGTGTGAAAAACCAACTACATGTGCATTTTTTTTACCTATATCTTGGAATATATATTGTGTATATATATTGAGTAGAGATGTAGAACTTGATCACTGTGGAAGATTGTGTGGATGAAATGATAAAGTATTGAGAAATTTGAGAAAGTCCAAGGCATTAACATCGATATATATATAGCATTGGCATTTCATTTCATTATCATTGTTTTCTTTTGAACTGGCATTGTTGAGATCACTTTTGAAACAAAAATGGCTTTGCGGAACAAATGTTGTTATTGAACTGTTTTTGGGTAAATACGGTGGGAAATCCGATTAGGAGGTGTAGTTTGAGAATTAAGTTAGCCTGGGTGTCTATAGTAAAAGACCAAAAACTCGCGCGTGTAGGTGCCTAGGCCTTCCAGTTAGTAGCCAATAATGTGGGATTTGGTAGTGCTTAATACGCCTACTTACAAACACTAGCATTGAGGATTTGCCTGAGTCTTGTTTACCACCCCGTGATTATTTTGAGCTTATTGGATTGATTATATTTTTGAACAAGCATTATGCATGAGATTTTCTTAAAGAGAGAAAAGCTATTTTGAGCATGGCATGTGCATCAATCGAATCAGACTTGTATACAAATGTATATACTTTGTTAAGAATACTCTACTGGGCTTTGTTCTCACCCCTAGTGCATTTGTTGCAGGAAAAGCTATTGTGATCCCGCCATAGTAGAGGTGTGGAGAATTGTTTTGGGAGCATGAGGCTCTTATCTCTTGTTATTTTATTTTGATAAGCCATGTGCTATATATGTATTTGTTAGACAACCATTGATCTGTAACTGGGCTTAAGCCTAGGAACGTGTAGCCCGTAGGGACATTATTTTGTGTTTTAATTTATGTTGAAACTTGTTACATATTGTAAATTATTGTCTTAGACGTTATGAATGTATAAAGGCATGCGGAACTTTTCATCCCTAAAATAAATGTCTTTTAATATACACATATGATTATTAAACTGTAAATGATTCATAATTATTGAGGATTGAGGATTATTGATTAGTTAATTAGAATTATCAAATGTTAATAATTTGGGGGCGTTACATAGTAACTTGAGCATTCGAGGTGACAGATTGCTATAGAATAGTCGCACTAGCAACATGATGTCGAATGAAGTGACAATCAATCTCGATGTGTTTAGTGCTATCATGGAACGTGTCGCTGTAAGCAATCTAGATAACAATATGATTGCACAACAAAGAATAGTGACCGAAGTGTGAAGAACACCCATATCTTCAAGTAACTAGCGAAGTCATAGGAGTTCTTAAGTGGTGTTGGCAGGAGTACGGTATTTTGCCTCACTACTAAATCTAAAAACTACTGTTTGCTTCTTACTTTGCCAGGAAATCAGTGAGTTACCAATAAAGAAGCAATGACCAGTGCTGGAGCATCGATCAATAGAATTACTAGCCCAATCGGCATTAGAATAAGCACACAACTCGAGAGATGAATGAATAGAATAATGAAATCCATGAAACAAGGTCCCTTCACATAACGGAGGATGCGAAGAACATCAACATAATCAGTAGAATAACAATAACAATCACATAAATGAGGAGACAAAAAGTTACCTAGGGAGGGAAGGGATCAAGAGAGAAATCATCAACAGTTGATGGGACAACAAAAGAGGATGGTGGAGAGCCAAAGTGGCTGGCAAGGTCAATGAACTCAATGGGTGGCAAAGGTATCGAGTCAACATGCAAGAGAAGAGCATCAAAAGGAGCTATAAGAGGCTCATCAAGAGGAGCTATAGAATCAGTGGTAGGCAAGACAACTATAGAAGCCTCATAAGGAAACATATTAATAGAAGAATTGGTAAAGAATGGGAGGGCATTAGTGGATGGACTGGAAAATTTTGACAAAAAAGAAAATATTTTGTGTTCCCAAAAAATGACATGGTAAGAGATTTGGGGACGTCAGAAAAGAGGGTACCAACAACGATGCCCCTTATGTTCAATGCCATAACCTAAGAAACAATAGAGACAAGAATGGGTTGTAGTTTAGTGTGTTCATGAGTATAGCGGCCCGGGTTAAGACTCAATTCTTTTATACTCTTTGGTTATGAGTTTTGCATCTTTTGTGTTATTAATATCAGTGATAGTTCTATATCATCATTTGGGAGTTGAGAATTAGATTGTTAGTTACGTTTGAAACAAGTTAGGACTTAGTATTTCTAGGAAGATTTTGGCTGTTTGGGTTGGGTTCGCTTGAGCGGTGTGCTGGTCACTCAAGCAGTCTTTTGTTTCTCCTAGTTTCTGAGTTTGCAGTCTAAACTTCTGGGAGCATGGTTTTCTTCGCTCAAGCGATGTTTTGGTCACTCAAGTGGTCTATTCTGTAGGAATCATCTTCTAGGAGTTGGGTTTCTTCGCTCGAGCAACGTTTTGTGTCTAACACTCGAGTGGTGTTTTGTACACTCAAACGATCTGTTTATATAAAGTTGCGGGGAAAAGATTTTTTATTCACTTTTCTAAGCCCTCTCTCTCTCTCTCTCTCTCTCTCTCTCTCTCTCTCTCTCTAATAGGTTCCTAAACCCATTTTCTCTTCTCTCTAAATTTCTTGCACAAAACTCCCAATCTACCTCAATCCATGAATCTCGCCACCGTAATGCTTTGGAATAAAGGGTAGAACTCAAGGAGGTGGTCATTTTGATCTGAAAAGTTTGAGTTTCTGTCTTTGTCAATTTTGGGAATTTATTCATCTCTTTCTTCTAGTTTGAGAAAGGGATTTATTTACTGGTTTGCATGTTACTTACCCTCGTTATGTGTTAGTCGATCAAACCAGATTTTGGAAACTTTGGGTTTGATTTAGGGTTTGAATTAATGCACAAAATAGAGCTTTTGGGATGTGTTTATCTGAAATATTGTTGGAATGGTTTATGATGTTTGGTATTGAAGAAAATTTCTTTAAAATGGAGAATATTGTAAGAAATATATGTTTGGTTTTATAGAAACCATTAATGGTTTCTTATTAATTTTGAGCAAAAAGAATGAAGGAAATTGATGAGGTTTTGAAATGATATTATGATGATATCTATTGAGTTGGGAAGGTGGAGTTGAACATGTGATTGTTACTCCTATGTTAACATTCTAAAATTTATATCTGTCTGTTGGAATTTATCTTTTGAATAGAGATATTTGTTTTGGCTATTGGTGGAGGATAGCACTGATTATTGTAGCAATTGCATGAGAACTAGATTAATTGAAAACCATTCACTCATGCATTACATTTGAACATTGGTTTCATATTTATAAATTGAAATGGACTGTTTTTAAGAAAAAGAGATGAATACCGTGGTGAATCTGGTTAGGAAGTGTAGTTGTGGTTATTATGTTGGCCTTTGTATTCTTGGTGAAAGTCCAAAAATTCACAAGGTTAGGTGCCAATCCTTCCGGTTAGTACCGGTAAAATAGCGTTTGGCAGTGCTTGTATAGCCTACTTGCAGACATGTACCTAGAGATTCCAAGTGTGTATTTATTTTCCTGTTTTCTATTTTGAAGCAAAAGTTTATCTATTGCATTTGAATTTAGCATTTCATCTTTTGAAAAGGGAAAATGTATTACTTTGGTAAATGGCATTAATGTGCATTCACTATATGACTTTGTCAAGTATCATATAGATCATTAAATTTATGTCTACTGGGTTTTGGCACACCCTATGTGGAAAAACAACTTTTAGGTGTTGATGATATGTTTCCGCTAAGACGTTAGCTTGAGAGGACCGTGGAGCTGAAGGCTCATTTTATTTTTGTCATGTAAATGTATTTTGTATAAGCCTAAGGATTTTCTTGTATTGGGCTCGACCAACTTTTGTTGTAACCAAACGAAATCTTGGAAACTTGTAGCTTGTAGGGCATAAACTTGTATTTATTTACTGTTGTTTCAATATACGGATCACATGCTATAGATTCATATCCTAGGGTTAACGAATGTATTACCTCATGTGACACCTTTTGTACTACTTTATGAAATTAAATGAATGAAGTATGGTTTCGGTAGTGTTTACGATATCAAATGATTGAAACTGGTAAGCTTCGGCATATTTGTTGAGAGTTATGAAAGTTATCTTTTGTTATTATTTTCGAGGCATGACAACAACATTGGAGAAGGACTATATAAAATTCAAATTAAATATAAATGTTTCGTAATAAAGAATTTTATGTCAAATAAAAAATTTAATATAAATTAATATTACGATATTAATAAGGTAGACAAAAAAAATAAAAAATATCTTTAGTATTTAATAGAAGAAAATTAATTCGTAAAATATTAATTCTATAGTCAGTTCACATTAAGCAAAAAAATTTTACATATTGGATTTTAGCACTAATTAGGTATAATGGTATATTACTCTGACAAGTTTAAAAAGTATGAGAGAATAGTGACGCTCCCCATAGGAGAGGGGGGGGGGGGGAAATGAGAAAATAGAGATATGGCACATAGAAAAGAGAAAAAAATTGAGGGTAAACATTAATTTTGATAATGTGTAGAATTCTTTTATATATTAGATTTTAGCACTAATTAGGTATAAGAGTATATTACTATGAAATTTTAAAAAGTATGAGAAATAGTGATGCACCACATAGAAGAGAGAGAGAGAGAGAGAGAGAGAGAGAACAGAGATATGCAAGGAAAAAAAATTAAGAGTAAAAGTGACTTTTAATATATATATTTAAAACTGGATTGGAATGGTTTAAATGCGATCAAGTGAGGAGTGTTTGATAACTTAATTCAACACTTAAACCTGAATGCATTACGTGATAATTAATTAATCTCGTTTGATAACTACAAATAATATCACTTAAATTTAAGTGTCTCTTAAATTGAAAAAACTATTTTTTTTTAAGTCATATAAAAATTACTTAATTTTGACTAAATTCATAAATACTAAATAAAAGTATCAATATACACTATTATAAACTTACTACCACAATCACCACCACTATCATACCACCGCCACTACCACTACTACTACTACCACGACCACCATCACTGCTACTACCACCACCATCCTACCACTATTGCCGCAAACCCCGCCGCTACTACTATCACTACCACTACTACCACCACCACCACCACAACTACCATCATCATGTCACCACTATTACCACCACCACCACCATGGCTATCGCTACTACTACCACTACCACTACCACCATCATGCCACCACTACTACCACCACCTTCATCACCATTTTCATTGTTGTCATAAGCACGACCATCATTTTACTACCACTACCATCACTATTGCTGCCACTATGCCACTACTATTGCCACGATAAACTATATCGCTATCGCCACCGCCACCACCACCACCATGCCACCGTCACCACCACCACCATCACAATATAAAAATTAAAATATACAATTTGAAAATAATAAATTTTAAATTTGATTTTATATATATTAAACAACTTATTTTTCGTAATGGTTCCGATCTAGACCGAACCATTTTTACTTTTTCAGATTATACATTTCACTTGTTGGGTTTGAATTCTACATCTTTTACTTGAGTTGTACACAGGTCGCCTTGGTATTGTCCTTAGGAAAACCATATCGGTGTGCACCACCAGCTTGGTCGCGGTCGCAACCTCTTTTATGTGCTATTCTAGATAGCTATGAGATTTGAGAAAGCTAGGGTTTGATTGATGTATTTGTTAGCGGATAAAATGGGGATTTCTCTTTGACTTTGCTTATTGTTCAACTAAATCTCATGTAGTTACTTTATGACTTAGTTTTGGAAGGAAATTTTGTTTTGAGAAGAAAAATCCCCAATTTTTCATAAAACTAGGATGTGTTGGGATTTTGGAAATTGAATTTGAAATGTTGAGATTCATAAGACTCTTGAGGAATAATATATATTAAATATTGTGAATTTTTGTGATTTTGGAAAATCATAGTTCTTTTGGAAATATTGATATTATGTTGGATTATATCATTATTGATACTCTTTAATTTTTGTATTAGAGATAACTGTTTTGGTTATTGGTGGAGGATAGCATTACTGTGTGATAGAAATTACATGTGATTTAGGCAATTGAACTGTCTACAAATCATGCATCTCAATAATCATACCATGGGTCTGTGAACTTCACACTTTTGTATTTTGGAAATAGTTGTGTTGAGAACACTTGCATAATTTTTGAGAAAATAGGTAAACACCGTGGTGAATCCGGTTGGGGGGTATAGTTGTGATAATTTGGCTTTAGATCTATGATGAAAGTCCGAAAACATGCACATAGTAGATTCCAAGTTCTTCCTAGTTAGGTTCCAGTATAGTGGATTGGTAGTGCTCTTTGAGATTACTTGCAAACACCAGCCTATAGGGATTACCAGTGTTGTATTTGCTACCATATTTTCTATTGAAATGAAAAGCTTTTGAACTTTGATTTTGGAACTGGTGCATGGCATTGTTTATCAAATGAAAACTCATATTTTGTAATGGTATTTCATATGCATTCGCCGCATGAAACCGTTAAACATCATATATCTTATTAAGTTTATCTCTACTAGGCTTTTTACTCGTCCCTATGTGGAAACAACTTTTCAAGTGTTGACAGCGTGTCTCTACCAAGGTGATGGTGTGAGAGGATCTTAAAGCTTTAGGCTCTTTTGCTTTGTATATACTTTGTATATTTAATTAAGGGATTGGATGTTTTGGGCGTATGTGAGGCCCCTAACTTTTGTAAAACCTATTAAGTTCTTGACTTTTGAATTCTTTCAATAATGACCCTCAAATCCTTATTTGTCTTCAATTTTAGTTATAGAGTCGAACATGCGTGCCAACCGAAAACTTGAAACCCTTATTGAACTCAGAGCTCAGGAATCATTTGCAAAAACCCTAATAATAATTAAATTAATTTTCTAATTATATTTTACACACAAAAATCCTAGATTTGTAGTTCTCAGTATGAGTCACCGTTTAATCCAAACTAAAGAAACTTTAACCGAAATGAATTTTCAAATCCTAATTAAATTAAATACTACACTTAATTAAATTTTCGAATTCATAAATTAAAGCCTAAGCCCTCACATTTTAATCAAATTACAAATTGACCCCAAGTTAGTACTATTATATATATATACACACATACTTGTACCTTTCTTAAATAAATAATTTTGTCCACAAAATATCTTCATATTGTACACAAATAATCAAAAGAAATCCCCTCAAATCTACTCCCCAAGGCCAGCTATGGTATGCATATATATATGTGATGTCCTTTTGGGGACAATTGCTTGATTTAAGGAAGAAAAATTGACCTAGGGTACAAATATGATTAGATATTGATATATTTATATATATTGCACTTGTAACCAATTCAACTTTGATTAATCAAAACCTTAACTAGATCATATTTAAAGGTGTTATTAAGGCTCTAATCATCATACATTTCATTCCATCCTAATTAAATCCAAGCCTATTCAATTGAATTGGAACTAAGGACATTTTGACTTTTCACCATTCCATTTTTTTTTTTTCTATAAACACACCAATTCTCTCGACAATTTTTAGCACAAAAACACACTCACACCCTTACATATTCAGCTGAGAGGAAAGAGAGGGCAAGAGAGTGAGCTTGGCGAAGGAAATGAGAGAAAGAGAAGGTTTTGTTAGCAATTCAACCAAGCCTCAAGTAAGCCATATCACCATCTCTCCTTCTATTTCCTTTTTCAAATACATTTTATTACAAATTTAAAATCATATTTTCAGATGTGTTGTAATGGTGTTCATGTGTTCAAAGTTGATGAATTGGTCTTTAATCCTTCTTCTACTCATATTTCCTCTTAATAAATGCAAAACTACATTTTTCTTCCCATATCTCACATTAATTCTAAAGGCATAGCATCACTCTAAAAATTTGATTTATGTTCACATTATTTAGTATGCTTTCATGATAAAAGAAGTGAAAATTTTTCCTTAGTTGGCCTCTTTTCTCACCGATCTTCTTATTTTGAGTACTATGCATGAAAAACCAGTCTTTATAGCCAACTTTCCAAAATTCTAGAAAAAATTAGGAAAATCTCTTGGACCTCGGTTTTATGTCAAAAAGCTCCTTAAAGAGTTATCTTTCAAGGAAAATTGGTTTCATTGAAAAAGAGTGAGTGGTTTTCGTAATGGTCGTAACAATCAACAAATCTAGACAATGCTAGAGTGTTTTTTAAATAACTAAAAATCTAGAAAAGCTATTCCACTTCCGAAAAATGTTCTCAAAACTAGATAAAACTCTCTATAAACCATCGGAAGGCCATGCTCAGGAAAAATTTGAAATGGCCCTTTCGATTTTAATCTTTAAATGGTACTGAATTTGAAAATTTAGTTTTACATTGATATTCTAAGCTCTTATCTTCATGAATATGCTTATTAGTATATGATCATGTCTTGGTATGATATTACATGTGTTATGGTTATGTTCCTTATCTTCTTCATTTGATGATGATCATGCTTATGTGGATATTACTATCTTGTTAAGTTGTTCCAACTTTAATTTAAGACATCTAACTTAACGGAAACCTTAATTGGGTGGTACTGGGTTTTCAATCACTTGAATAATGAAGAGATGATAATGTCTTATGCATGGTTTGATGAGATGTGCTCCCTAATTGAAGGTTAAGTCTTGCTCAAGCGGTTATTGCGTAAACCCTAGAATGGAACAGATTTATTCGGACTCTTGTGATGATTTGATTTGGTGAGATAAGGTTGGGTCCCGATGGGACATTCAAGAGGATAAAACCTTTTTTTTTTTTTGAAGGATAAGGTTGGATTCGGGATGACTAAACCTTTTTCTTTACGTCGTCCCATTTGAGGTCGACCAATGGTGTTGCGTGGTATGTAATTGTTGTAGGCTTCCGTGGTAAGGTCTGCAAAGCAGCAAAAGGGGGAGTTATGAATAGTCCGGTGTCCAATTCTTGCGGTTGGGAGAATGAAATCTCTTTGGGGGATTTCTAGATTACTAACATCTAACCTTATAACCCTTCATTATTGAATAATTATAATGCTTCATTACTTGTTTGTTATAATTGTGATGGTGTATTGGATTGGGAAAAAAAAAAAAAAAAAAAGTGGTGTGTGTGCGTTTACTGGGCGTTCAAAGCTCATGGCGTTTCATGCCAGGTATTGAAGACTATTATACCGGTCAAAGGCAAAGCTGAAATATTGGAAGACGTATGGCTACCCTATGAGAGTTAGGAACTAGTTTTGTAAACATGTTTTGAGATTGTAAGTGATTAATCGCTTGTTTTATTTAAGACATAATTTTGTAATCATTATATATATGTCATTTGTAACCAATCATTATACTCCGTTAACTCATGTAGGCCTTGTGTTAATACTTTGTCAAGATCTGTCAAAAAGGTAGCCTTATTATCTAAGGTGATTGGACTTAGAAAGGGATGCTATATTTACTCCTCCGACCTTCCTGGGATCTTGCTTGGTTATTAGCCAAAGGACTCATTAGTGACGTTTCCTACTCTTGTAAGCTTAGATAAACCCTGCATTTATTTGTCAATATATTCTCTGATGTTTCTAATTTTTGGGGCATCACAACTTGGTATTAGAGCCTAGGTTCAACCCTTACCCAGGAGTTTTGACCTGCGGTTAGAGACTACCTTGCTCCGACTATGTTATATTATTTTAACACTATTTACTCTATCAACCAAAAGACATTAAAAATAAAAATTTGCTTAACCAACCTTAGGACATTTCTTCAGATTGCAGGCATAGCAACGTCGTCTCATGAAGTTGTATAGTGGTGCGCTGGTAATTCCAGCATCGGAATCGAGGAGCTGAAGAAAGCATTTCGAATAAGACCAACAGAACAGGACTTTCATAATGAAGAAGGGGAACCTTGATCAATGAATAAAGACATGTAGTTTGTCCCAGAGTGACTGAGAATGGTGACAGAATCGATAGTTAAGTAGGACTACGTTAGGAAGCATATTAGGAGTTACTTGAATCAGAAGCATTTCACCTTAGTAATTCCCTTGACTAACCGCGTTAGCAAAACCCTAACCTGTACCTAACTGTACGTTGGCAGATGGTGAACCATACATGAGCAAACAATTACACTGGTAACAGCTACAACACCAACCACAACGTTGATGCCAATATTAACAAGAACAGGACACCTAGGGTCAATAATCACACCCATGCATCCACTGCTAACTTACCTGGAAATATCAGAATTTAAATTTTGGAAGAATGAGGAAGGTTGAGGAGAACACGTCAGAATAAGAGGACATATCTATTCTCTGAGTTTCGCAAACAGAAACCGCCGATCTTCACTGGCAAGCCCGATCCCAAGATCGCTGAAACAGGTTCGACAAATCAAGAAGATGCTGAAGACAATGGGAATAGTCGAGCATACAGACAAGATCGCTCTAGCCGTTTACCAATTAGAAGGTGATTCAGACCATTAGTGGACCTTAATCAAGGAATATAGGGACATCACGATTATGACTTGGGTGCAATTTAAAGATTTTTTTTTTTTTTTAGGAAGTACTTCCCAAACACTGTTAGACAAAAGAGAATTTGTGAGCTTCAATTGCTAGAGCAAGACACAATGACGGTGACCCAATATGTGGCAAAGTTCGAGAAGTTGGCTCGTTATACGACCCGATACGTAGCCGATGATGAAGAGAAAGCACGGAAATTTGAGTGGGGTTTAGACCCTATAATCAGAGAAAGGGTTTTGCCCTTGTGGCTTCCCACTTTTGCGGATGTAGTAGACACAGCACTAGATGCAGAATGGGAAGTGATAGATACCAGATGGATTTGAAGCCTGAAGAAAGAAATTCAGTCCAATGTAGGACTAGAAAGGAACAACCGAAGGTATGCAGTGCAAAAATCGTACTCTAGGGCACCGCAACTACAACAACAACTGCAACAACAGTACCAAAAGGAAAGCTTTCAGGCAAGATCAGCTTGGCCGATCCAGTATTACTATTGCCAGCAACTACGGCACAAGAAGAATGAGTGTCCCCAACTCGTCCAGTCAGGAAATCAAGGAGAGTGCACAAAAGCAAACATGCATAGGATTGACGGGCAAAAGCCGTGGAAGAAGAAGCCAAGACCAGTCAGTCAACAACACAAGAGGGAATGAGGCATGAAGAGGCATGGGCTCAATAATAATCAAAGGCCAATTGGTAGAATATTTTCACTACAAGGAGAAGAAGACGAAGACCTTACTAAGCAGTACCCTAAGAGAGAGAAATACAACACATATGGACCCTAGGAACTGTAGTACGAGCCTTGGTTAACCTAGAAGAATGTAACTAAGCAGTTAGAACTCTTTTGAAGTGATTTTTTGTAACCTTAACGTAGATGGTGTTAATTTCCTTTATTTAATCCAGTATTAGAACTTTTGGGTACACATTTTGTTCGTCACATTCCTTCATATCTGCAATATATGTTAGGTCATAAGAATTATTTGTGCAATTTCTGAGGCATGAAGAAACTCGACTCCGACCTCATTTTAGAAATAGATTCGTTACTCGTACCTTAGTAATTATCAGTAGTTACCAAAAGAAGGAGATGACTAACCTATCCAGCGGAACGCTTTTATTATTTAAAGGGGGGATATATTAGTTTTCATGGACAAACGCAATGGCCTCAGCAAATTAACAAGGGATCAATTATTAACAAGAGTATAAATCACCAAATCGGGATATTGGCAATACGAGCCCTCACACTGAAGCAATAATGAACAGTTTAGAATTTTCAAATAATGCAGAAGATTAACGCATCTCCTTACGTCATTAAATGGGGAGAAATTCGATTTAAAATACTATTATTAGAATGAGACCAATGGTGGCTTTGGACAAAAGGGAGAAGAATTTAAGAGATGAAGATGATCCGGCTAATTAATATACGTTGGCAGAATCTACCCAAGAGTACATGGATGTAATGCAAACCAATTACCTACAACATTTCAAGACATGAAGAATGTTTAAAATTTCGAGGATAAAATTTATTTAAGGGGGGTAGGTTGTGAGGCCCCTAACCTTTGTAAAACCTATTAAGTCCTTGACTTTTGAATTCTTTCAATAAAGACCCTCAAATCTTTATTTGTCTTCAATTTTGGTAATAGAGTCGAACATGCACGCCAATTGAAAACTCAAAAACCCTAATTGAACTCAGAGTTCAGGAATCATTTCCAAAAAAACCCTAATAATAATTAAATTAATTTTCTAATTATATTTTACACACAAAAATCCTAGGTTTTTGGTTCTGAGTATGGTTCACCGTTTAATCCAAAATAAAGAAACTTTAACCGAATTAAATTTTCAAATCCTAATTAAATTAAATGCTATGCTTAATTAAATGTTCAAATTCATAAATTAAAGCCAAAGCCCTCACATAATCAAATTACAAATTGACACCAAGTTAGTACTATTATATATATATACATATACTTGTACCTTTCTTAAATAAATAATTTTGCCCACAAAATATCTTTATATTGTACACAAATAATCGAAAGAAATTCCCTCAAATCCACTCCCCAAGGATGGCTATGCTATGCATATATATATATATATATATATATGTGATGCCCTTTTGAGGACAAATTGCTTGATTTAGGGAAATTGTACTTGTAACCAATTCAACTTTGATTAATCAAAACCTTAACTAGATCATGTTTAAAGGTGCAATTAAGGCTCTAATCATTATACATTTAATTTCATCCTAACTAAACCCAAGCCTATTCAATTGAATTGGACTAAGGACATTTTGGACTTTTCACCATTCTTTTTTTTTTTCTATAAATGCACCAATTCTCTCTACATTTTTTAGCACAAAAACCAATTCATACCCTTACATATTCAGCTGAGAGGAAAGAGAGGACATGAGAGCAAGCTTGGTGATGGAAAGGAGAGAAAAAAAAAGGTTTTGTTAGCAATTCAACCAAGCCTCAAATAAGCCACATCACCATCTCTCCTTCTATTTCCTTTTTCAAATATATGTTATTAGAAGTTTAAAATCGTATTTTCAGATATGTTGTAATGGTGTTCATTTGTTCAAAGTTGATGAATTGGGCTTTGATCCTTCTTCTACTCATATTTCCTCTTAATAGATGCAAAACTACATTTTTCTTCTCATATCTCACATTAATTCTAAAGCATGCCATCACTCTAAAAATTTGAGTTATGGATACATTATTTAGTATGTTTTCATCACAAAAGTAGTGAAAAATTTCCCTTGGCCTCTTTTCTCACCAATCTTCTTATTTTGAATACTATGCATGAAAAACCAATCTTTACAGTGAACTTTTGAAACTTCTAGAAAAATGTAAGAAAATCTCCTGGACCTCAGTTGTATGTCAAAAACTTCCTTAAAGAGTTACCTTTCAAGGAAAATTGGTTTCATTGAAAAAAGTGAGCGGTTTAAAAGAAAATCCAATTTTCGTAATGGTCGATGAATCTGGACATCACTAGAGTGTTTCTTAAATAACTAAAAAAATCTAGAAAATCTATTCCATTTCCCAAAAATGTTTTGAAAACTAGATAAAATTCTCTACATACCATAGAAAGGCCAGGATTGGGAAAAATATGAAATAGTCATTTTGATTTTAATCTTTAAATACTACTGAATCTGGAAATTTAGTTTTGCATTGGTATTCTAAGCCCTTGTCTTCATGAATATGCTTATTAGTATATGATCATGTCTTGGTATGATATTTCATGTGTTATGGTTATGTTCCTTACCTTCTTCATTTGATGATGCTCAAGCTTATGTGGATATTACTACCTTGCTAAGTTGTTCCAACTTTAATTTAAGACATCTAACTCAATGAAAACCTTAATTGAGGTGGTATTGGGTTTTCGATCACTTGAAAAATAAAAAGATGATAATGTATTATGTATGGATTGATGGGATGTGCTCCCTAATTGAAGGTTAAGTCTTGCACAAACAGTTATCGTGTAAACCCTAGAATGGAATGGGCGTATTCGAACTCTTGCAATCATTTGATTTGGTGAGATAAGGTTGGGTCCAGATAGGACATTCAAGAGGATAAAACTTTTTTTTTTGAAGGATAAGGTTTGGATTCGAGATGATAAAACCTTTTTCTTTTCGCCGTCCCTTTTGTGGTCCACTAATAGCGTTGCGCGGTATGTAACCGTTGCAGGCATCCATGGTAAGGTTTGTAAAGCAGCAAAAGGGGGAGTTCCGAATAGTCCGATGTCCAATTCTTGCAGTTGGGAGGATAAAATATCTTTGGGGGATTTCTAGATTACTAACATCTAACCTTGTAATCCTTTATTTTTGAATGATTATCATGCTTCATTACTTGCTTGTTATAATTGTGATGGTGTATTGGATTAGGAAAAAAGGACGGGGTGTGTGTGCATTTACTAGGCATTCAAAACTCATGGCATTTCATGCCAGGTATTAAAGACTATTAGACCGGTCAAAGGTAAAGCTAAAGTATTAGAAGACGTATGGCTATCCTATGAGAGTTAGGAACTAGTTTTGTAAACAGGTTTTGAGATTGTAAGTGATTAATCGCTTGTTTTATTTAAGAAATTATTTTGTAATAGTTATATATATATATATATCATTTGTAACCTGTCATTATACTCCGTCAACTCATGAAGGCCTTGTGTTAATACCTTGTCAATGTCGGTAAAAAAGGTAGCTTTGCTATCTAAGGTGGTTGGACTTAGAATGGAGGCTATATTGACTCCTCCGACCTTCTTGAGATCTTACTTGGTTATTAGCCAAATGACTTATTAGTGATGTTTCATACTCTTGTAACCTTAGATAAATCCTATATTTATTTGTTAATATATTCTGAGGTTTCTAATTTTTGGGGCGTCACGGCTTATGTCCCACTTTTTTGGTATAACTGGACTATGCCCTAAAACTTCTTATGGCATAAATTTGTTATAGTTTTAAGTTTCTTTTAAATACTAGTATGTATGAATTTTTGTCTTGAAGTTTATGGATTTGATATTGGGTTTAGCACGCTTTATTTATCGAATGGATGAGAGTAATTATAGCTTCTACATATTTAGTTGAGAAATGAATGTTAATTTAAAGGATATGATGGTTAGTTCGGATATCCATATTTTTTGGACGCTACATTTTTAGTTCAGCACATAATTTTTGTCAAACAGTTTTTGCGGTATAAAAAATTTAGCATTAAATTTTGGGTGAAGCACTAATAAATCACAAAATATAATCTTGTAAGCTGTTTAGTCCTCCATTTTTTCTTATGAACCCAAAGGTCCCATTAAGGTGGAAATTACATAAAAAGGTAGTCACTTAAATGTTTCGGTTTAATTTTTTAGAGATAAAAGTGGGTTTCTCAAAATGTGAAATTACACACTCGGGTAATTTGCACTATAGAAGTTTTGAATTTTCACTCATTCTAAAACAAATCTTACATTATGAACAAAAACCTAACACTCTAATGTAACACTCCATTAACATAACACTTCAATGTAATACACTAAAAAACTCCTTCATGTACTTTTCCCAAACGTAATAATGTAACACTAAAAAAAAACTATTTGTTGTACTTTTTCCAAACGTAACGCTCCAATGTAACACACAAAAAAAATAAAATAAAATGAAATATCCTTAGTAAACTTTTGCAAAACGTAACACTCCAATGTAACACACAAAAACACTAAAGATATAGCAATTCCGGTTTTGACCCGTTACCTATTGCATTCTAGACTAGGGTTGGTATGGTTTAGAATGGTTATCCATATCTTGTTTCCCTTGTCTCCCCTTTATTTTGGTTATCGGGTTCTAATTGTGCATTTGGAACACGTTGGTTGCTTGTATTTCCAAACTTGTGATGCCTAGATTTTGGATCTTTCGCTCGAGCGGGCATTCTTCCGCTCGAGCGGGCTTCACAAATTTTGCTCCTCCGCTCGAGCGAGCATTTTTGAGCTCGAGCGAGACTTGCCAACCATCAGTATTTTTACAGACCAGCAAATACTAGGAGAGTGCATTGGACCCTCGAGCGTCCACTCTCACGCTCGAGCAGCGACCTTCATCTGCAGAACTTCTGGAATTGTGCAATCCACGCTCGAGTTCCACTTTTCACGCTTGAGCGGAACTCTGTGTCTGACGCTCTAGCGTCACTTTCCACGCTCGAGCGGACTGCATGTATAACAGTCCGTGAAGATGATGTTTTGAATCACTTTTTCACTTCTCCCTCTCTCTAAAACTTTCCAAAAACCTAGATCTATACTTTCTCTCTCTAAAACTCACCTTCTCTCTTAGATTTCATCAAGATTCGTTGACCTCTTCACCCTAGTGCCTTTGAGAAAAAAGCTAGAGCATCTCAAGATCTACATTTTGATCCGAGTAGAAGTGGGTTTCGGTGTCCTTGGAGTTTCCCTCTTGTGTGGCTCATCTTCTTCCTTTGAGGTAGGGATCTTTTCTACACCTTCATATGATATTTAGCTTAGCTATTTGTCTCTTGTATAACAATGATGTGATTTGAGGGTGTTTCAAGCAAACCTAGGGTTTGGGTATGACAAGGAAAGAGGGATTGTGTTGAATATGAAATAAATGAATGTGGGTTGTGAAAATGAGATTATGTTGGGTCAAAATGGTTGAGTTTGATGCTTGGGTTAATATTTGAAAAAAGAAAAAAAGGGAATTTTTGCCCTAAAATGACTATCATAACTATCTCATATAAATAATTGAAATTGGTGGGAAAAACATGAAATTGAGCAAGTGTTGGAATATATGGTGGAATTGAGTATTTAATACTTCACATCTTTGGAAATAGTGGATAAATTATCTGTCATCAGATTGTATATCTATCTAGAAATATCTTTATTGGGCTATCGGTGGAGGATAGTTATGATTGTTGTAGAAATTGCATGCGGATGAGGTGAATTGAAACTAATCTCTTGTGGTTGTCATTGTACATGACTATGTTTATATACATTGTATATGTATGGTTATCTGGGAGTGGAAAGGATATGTACTCCACGTATGATTATGTGTTTAAATACATTGCATATGTATGAATGATTGTTTGGGAGGAGAAAAGGGATGGACTCCATTGTAATTAAGTTGGCCGGAGTGTCCTGGGTGAAAGTCCCAAAATTAAACATGGGTGTCGATCCCGAGGACGAGATATCCATAAAATGGCAATTGTAGTGCTTGTCTAGCCTACGTTTACACAGGTCCCAGGTGACGGTTTTCCGCGGACAAAATATCTGTGAAAGAAAAGTTTGATATGTTTATATGTTGACAATTTGATTGTAGAACTAATAAGTTGTAGTCACATTTAGATTGTTAAAGAAATGATGAAATCAGTTCATGTAATGAAATGAATTGAATGCAAATGGAATAACAATTGAATTTGATATCTTATGACTATAAAAAGTGTGGATGTTCTATCACTGACGTTGTGTATACATAGTGCACTCATACCTTTTCTGAGTTTCATATACTGTGTTAGATGATTCCTACTGGGCTGTGACTCACCCTATTTGGGGATAACATTTTCATGTATTGAGGGCATGCCTCCGCCAAGACAATAGTTGGGAGGGATTTTTTTTTTGGAAGCACGAGCTTCTTGTTTTGATTATATATTCTTTTTGTATAACCAAGGAATTATTTGTAGGAGCTAGTCTCTTTTTTGTTGTAACCAAGTCGAGGCTTGGAAAGATGTAAGCCGATAGGGCATGTATTTATGTTAATCTCTTTTGTGTCATTAACTTCATGAAATGAAAAGACTATTTACTCTGATTTATGTTATCAATTATGCATGCTTTGGATTATATTTATTGTACTATTTTGAGGGCGTTACAACTTGGTATCATGTGTACCGGGTTTGAATACTTTGGGTACGTAGGAAGTGGTTAGTACCATAATGGGTTTCTCTCTCGCTTGCTAGAGACTTAAGTGTGAACGATATGTGCTTATATGACAACATGCTTATGTAACTATTTGGGTATGGGATTGAATTTCTAGGATGTTGATTGGGTCTACGAGTTTCTAGGAGTCCTGTTAGAAAGGCACTTGATCACTACTATTTCTAATTGGAACTCTTGTAACACCGCGGAACGATCATTATCCAGAGATGAAATTCGTATATGTTTAAGTGATTATGTGTTTATATGGAGTGAATTACTGTTGTCCAATGTATTAGGATGCGAGTGAGTTAGCTTCGGCACATTTGTAAATGTTCTAACCTCTTTGTTACCTTCATTTGGATGTCAGGACGTGGTCGTGGAGGTAGGTGTGGTAGGCCTAGGAGGCACGAGATGCCCATACCGAATGAAATCCGGGCTTCGGAGGAAGGGGTTGGTCATGCCAATGTGGCCGAGCTAGTAGGTCAACAGACCATAGGCGCCCTAGCCTGTGAAATGGCCGGAGCTTTGCGAGAGTCCGTGGACATTCTCAGGGCTGAGAATCAAGTCTAGTCCCAAGTAGCTAAAGTGGGGCCGTTTTTTCTGAAGAGGTAGTTCTTCCGGTAGAATTCGAACGAGTTTTTGAGTAACCTAAAGGAGCCACTAAAGGCAGATGAGTGGCTTGAATAGATGGTGAAGATGTTTGAAATGCTTGGCATCCAAGGCGGGGGTTTGAGAGTGACCTTGGTGTCCTTCCAGTTGAAGGGAGACACAGGTCAATGGTGCAACTATGCACGGGGACGCATTGGAGGAACTTGGGAGGCTTTCGTCGATGCCTTCCAGGACAAGTACTTACCTCTCACAGTTAGAGAGAAGTTAAGGGATCAGTTTTCCCAGCTCAAGAAGTTGAACACACCTGTGGCTGAGTTTGAAGCCACATTTACTAGCCTCCCTAGGTTTGCACCTGAGATGGTGGCGACTGAGGAACGCCATTGTTTGGAGTTCGAGAAGAGACTAACAACTGGGCTCATGTTTAGAGTGGTCGGATCCATGATTACAGATTATGGGCGTCTCATGGAGGCGGCAGCCCATCTTGAGACCATCATGCAGGCTGAGGAGAAAAGAATGAGGGGCTCTAGGAGGAGTCAAGATAGTCAGGGGGACGGTAAGAGGTAGAGGGGTTCTAACCCTTAACAGTTCCGGGGAGTGCATTCGAGGTCTACCTTTCCAGTACCGAGTTCGGGTTCTGGGAGAGGTGGTTAGGGGGATGTGACTTGTTTCAAGTGTGGTCAGTTGGGCCACAAGTCTCCAGCTTGCCCACAGAGAAGAGGAAAGCAACGAGCAGCTTCGTCTTTGGCTCGTTCTCAAGGCCAGAGTCAGGGTAGAGGGCAGTCGCCCACTTGTTATTAGTGTGGTTAGGTGGGGCAGCTGAAGAGGTTTTGCCCATAGTTGGGTGGCACATTTGGTGCGTCTGGTTCGAGACAAGCACAGAGTCACCAGCCAGCACAGTCAGCACAGGCCTCGAGGGCCAAGCAGGGAACTTCTTTGGCTCAGTCCGTGCAACAGGCTTATGCTCTAAGGGGTGAGCAGGTAGACTAGGGGCCAATAGGGCGTGTGTATGCCGTTACTACACCAGACCTTGTACCAGCTCCATCTGTAGCCAGATGTACCATTTTGTTTTGCAATTCGATTGCCAATGTGTTGATTGATTCGGGTGCATCACATTTATTTATTTCGTCTGCATTTGCTCGGTTTTGGGGTTGCAGTTGGCACAGTTAGCATTTTTCATTTGTATAGAATTACCTATTGGTGGTGAAGTTATTATAAAATAAGGGTATCGAGGTTGTGACATAGAGGTCGCCGGTCGTTGGCTTCCATTGGCATTTGTTTTGCTTGACATGTCTAGTTTTGATGTTATCTTAGGTATGGATTGGTTATCGTCATATCGGGCTATTATAGATTGCTACCGCCAAAGGGTTATTGTATGTACCTTGAGCAGGGATTGTTTTTATTTCTTAGGGGACCGGGTGGATAGAGTCTTGTCACCAGTATATAATCTACGTGGACAGAGTGATCTTAGCTATCTTCTTGCTAACTTTCAGAGCAGTGAGTGTGATGAAGTTCGGGTTGAGTTGCCAAGGGGGGTTTGTGAATACCCGGATGTCTTTCCCAAGGACTTTACTAGTTTGCCACCTCACCGGGAGATTCAGTTCTCTATTGATTTAGTGCCTGGCACGACACTGATTTCTATTGCATCGTATCGGTTTACACCCGCTGAGTTGAGTGAGCTGAAGATTCAACTCCAGGAGTTGTTAAATAAGGGTTTCATTTTCCCCAGTACTTCACCTTAGGGAGCGCCGGTCCTCTTTGCTTAAAAGAAAGGTGGAGCCTTGCGACTTTGCATCGATTATCGAAAGTTGAACTGGGTTACTGTTAAGAACAAGTACCCAATGCCTCGTGTAGTTGATGTATTTGATCAATTGAAGGGGTCTTGTTGTTTCTTCAAGATAGACCTGAGGTCGGGTTACCATCAGTTGAGGATAAGGGAGGAGGATATCCCAAAGACAGCATTTCGTACGCGGTATGGCCATTACGAGCTCCTGGTGATGCCTTTTAGGCTAACCAGTGCTGTAGCTATATTTATGGACTTGATGAACCGGATCTTCCGTGAGTTCTTAGATCGCTTTGTGGTCTTCTTTGCAAACAATATTTTGATTTATTCGCCTTCCGAGAAGGAATACGAGGAGCACTTGTGAGTGGTGCTTGAATTGTTTAGAGCCCGTAAGTTGTATGCTAAATTTGGGAAGTGTGAATTCTGGTTGAAAGAGGTTAAATTCCTAGGCCATGTAGTATCCGGGGATGGGGTGACTGTAGATTCATCCAAGATAGAGGTAGCACAAGATTGGGCACAACCTAAGAATGCTTTCAAGATCCGTAGTTTCTTGGGATTGGCCGAGTATTATCGTCGGTTTGTGAAGGATTTCTCTAGACTAGCCTCACCTTTGACTTGGTTAACGCGGAAAGGAATCAAATTCATGTGGAGTGAGACTTATGAAAAGTCGTTCCAGGAACTTAAGGTTAGACTCACCACTACTCCAGTCTTGATTATTCTGGAGAGGGGTTTGGGTTATTCGGTATATTGTGATGCCTCAAGGGAAGGTTTGGGTTGTGTTTTGATGCAAGAGGGAAAGGTAGTAGCCTATGGCTCACGGCAATTGAAAACCCACGAGAGAAACTATCCCACCCATGATTTAGAATTAGCAGTGGTGATCTTCGCATTAAAAATTTGGAGGCATTACCTATATAGTGAGAGATTTGAGGTTTTTTCCGATCACAAGAGTCTGAAGTATCTGTTTACACAGAAAGGCTTAAATTTGAGGTAGATGAGGTGAATAGAATTCATAGAGGATTATGATTTTGAGTTACATTATCATCCAGGGAAGGCTAATGTTGTGGCCGACGCCTTGAGTAGGAAGTCTATTAGCAGTGTGGCTTGTATCGCCATTTGGGAATGGAAGATGTTGGGTGCTCTTGGGGAGTTTGACCTACATCTTGGTGAGTCCATTGAATCTGCAACCTTGTTTATGGTAGTTGCACAACCTACATTGGTGAACCGAGTGTTAAAAGCACAAAGTGGTGATCTTATGGTAGAAACCATCAGGGAGAAGATCTGCAATTTGAAGGTAGAGAAGGGCTTGAATGTGTATCCTGACCAGAGTATGAGATACCGTGACCGTTTGTTCATGCTGGAGTCTTGTCGTGAGGAAGTACTCCGAGAGTTTCACCATTCGCGCCTTGCGGTGCATCTGGGAGGCACAAAGATGTATCATGACCTGAGTCGCCAGTTTTGGTGGAGAGGTATGAAGAAAGATGTAGCCATGTTTGTATCGAAGTGCCTTACTTGTCAACAAGTGAAGGCCGAGCATCAGAGGCCAGCGGGTTTGTTGCAACCCTTGCCTATAGCTGAGTGGAAATGGGAGCATGTCACGATGGATTTTGTTGTGGGCCTTCCAAGGACTCAACGGGGTAGTGATGCCATTTGGGTGGTAGTTGACCGATTAACCAAGTCTGCGCATTTCATACCTATGTGCGTAAATGATTCGGTAGACTATCTTGCCAACTTATATATCAGGGACATAGTGAGGTTGTGCAGGGTCCCTGTGACGATTGTTTTGGATAGAAATCTGCATTTCACAGCTCGGTTGTGGCAGAGTTTGCAGAGTGCCTTGGGCACTAGATTGACCTTTAATACTGCATATCATTCTCAGACTGGGCAATCCGAGCGTACTATTTAGATCCTTGAGGATATGCTTCGAGGGTGTGTGTTTGATTTTAAGGGGTCGTGGGAGAGGCACTTGTCATTAGTGGAGTTTGCCTATAATAATAGCTTCCAATTGAGTATTGGCATGGCAACTGTTGAGGCCTTGTATGGCCGACCATGTAGATCTCTGGTGTGTTGGGCTGAGGTGGGTTATGCACCTTTGTTGGGCCTAGAGTTAGTTCAAGAAATGACGGAGAAGGTGACACTTATTCGTAAGAGGTTGGTTAGGGCTCAGAGTCGTCAGAAGAGTTATGCCGACCATAGGAGGAGACCCTTGTCTTTTGAGGTAGGAGACCATGTGTTCTTGAAAATATCACCTAAGCGGGGTTTGATGAGATTTGGGAAGAGTGGGGAGTTGTCCCCTCGATTCATTGGGCCTTTTGAGATCTTTGAGCGGGTCGGAAAGGTTGCTTACTGTTTGGCGTTACCACCTCAACTTCCCGGAGTGCATGACGTGTTTCATATTAGTATGCTTCAGAAGAATGAGTCGGATCCATCACACATGTTGGATTGGACTGACTTAGAGGTAGATGGGAATGCCTCGTATGAGGAGAAACCAGTGAGAGTCTTGGATAGACGAGACCAACTCTTGTGAGGCAAGACAATCACCTTGGTTAAAGTGTTGTGGAAACATCAAGGAGTTGAGAAAGTAACTTGGGAGCGTGAATTGGAGGTCCGAGAAAAGTATCCGAACTTAGTTGTTGATGTTTGAACATGTATTGTATTGTGATCATGATCGATAGAATGTGAGAACATTGTATATGTTTTGGAAAGGTAGAAGCATTGTATATGTTGTTTACAATTTGGAAACATGAGTTTATTTTAAACATTGTATATGTTTTGAGAATATGGAATATCATATGTGTTATATCACTTTTGAAAAGCATTGTATATGCTATGTAAAATTTTGAGAACTTGGACCTTGATTTAAACATTGTAAATGTTCGGTAAATTGTAAAATGTAATTTCATTGCGGGGCTTGTGTATCGAGTTGATGGGAATGGATGACCAGAGGATGGGTCATGGTATTGAATTTGTGGGAATAGCATTGTTGTGAATGGTCTAATGTTGGTTTTGAATTTGATTTGTAATTTCAGGAACGAAATTCCTTAAGGGGTGGAGGTTATAGAAATTCCGGTTTTGACCCGTTATCTATTACATTCCAGACTAGGGTTGGTATGGTTTAGAATGGTTATCCATATCTTCTTTCCCTTGTCTCCCCTTTATTTTGGTTATCAGGTTGTAATTGCGCGTCTGGAACAAGTTAGTTACTTGTATTTCCAAACTTGTGATGCCCAAATTTTGGCTCTTGTGCTCGAACGGGCTTCACAAATTTTGTTCCTCCGCTCGAGCAGGCATTCTTGCGCTCGAGTGGGACTTGCCAACCTTCAGTATTTTTACAGACCTGCAAATATTGGGAGAGTGCATTGGACGCTCGAGCATCCAGTCTCACGCTCGAGCGAGGACCTTTGTCTGCAGAACTTCTGCAATTGTGCATTCCACACTCGAGCGCCACTTTTAACGCTCGAGCGGAACTCTGTGTCTGACGCTCGAGCGTCACTTTCCACGCTCGAGCAGACTGCGTGTATAACAGTCCGTGAATATGATGTTTTGAATCACTTTTTCACTTCTCCCTATCTCTAAAACTTTCCAAAAACCTAGATCTACACTTTCTCTCTCTAAAACTCACCTTCTCTCTTAGATTTCATCTAGATCCGTCGACCTCTTCACCTTAGTGCCTTTGAGAAAAAAGCTAGAGCATCTCCAGATCTACATTTTGATCCGAATTGAAGTGGGTTTCAGTGTCCTTGGAGTTTCTCTCTTGTGTGGCTCATCTTCTTCCTTTGTGTAACAATGATGTGATTTGACGATGTTTCAAGGAAATCTAGGGTGATACCCCTGTTCTGTATTACGCTAATTGGTCTCTAATACGAATGTGATTATATGTTTTGATATGATTTTGTGTGCCATTATGTGAATATATGTGGTTTTGAATTCCTATCTGTTCACCGTAGGAGTATCTGTTAGAATAATCTGCTTTGGAAATTAAATTGAGGGCCTTATCGGCCATGGAACCCGAAATTGATTACGCCATTGTGATTGGCATAATTTTTAGAGCCTACGGTGAAATTTAATTGAAAAATTGATTCGGACCAAATTAAGTTGATTAAATTGGTAAATTGGTGCCCAACTATTTATTATTATTATTATGAGTTAGTGGGAATTGTTGGATAAGAGCAGTACACTTCTCATTCTCTCCTATGTATTCATTTTGGCTGATCAAACTTTGAGAAAGGGAGAGGAGAGTCGGCTGTAGAGAGGGAGAGAGGAGAGAATTGTGCAAAATTTAGCTTAAAGCTTGGGAACCTTGAAGATAATCCAAGAATTGTTATAGATTGTGAGAATCAAAGCTTCTAGGCGAGTAATTCTTGGATTATAGTTTGTAATTTTGTGTGTTCAAGCTAATTGGGTGATCAAGAGTAAGATTGAAATGAAATTGGGTTGGTTTTGTTGAATTAAAACTTGACATATGCATGCATGTAAGAAATTGTGTTGAAATAGCATGTATAAGCTTGAAATACATGATTCAAGTAGAGTTTTGGGTTGAAACTCATATTTTGATCACCATTTGTGTTGTCTAAGTTGAGAATGTGGCTAATTCATCACATGCATGTACAATTTATGAAGATATGAGCTTGAATGTATGAATTTGTTATGTTCGAATGAGTTTAATGGGAGATTGAGGCAATGCATGTGAATTATTTGTGAATTGAGCTCCATTGGGTTGTGATTTGGGGTTTACCTCATGTTAGTATAATTATATTTGGGATTTGAGCCATTGCATGCAAGTTATGTTGGTTGGAAACCGAATTTGAGCTCAAGAACACATTCTGGGTTTTCCAGAATTTTGAGGTCCGCTCGAGCGGGAGAACCTCCGCTCGAGCGTAAATTTCGTGCACCCAGCACTTTTTTCAGAGTTGGATGTTCGCTCGAGCGGGATATTTCACGCTCGAGCGAAGAGCTTTTGTAGACAGGCCTTCCGCTCGAGCTCCCTAATCCGCGCTCGAGCGTAATTTTGAGGTAACCAGTACTTTTGCAGGCCTCTTGGGTCTGCTCGAGCGGGGACCCTGTTTGCTGAAACTTTGTTCATACGTTCTGTGTTTCGTTTTTCATTCTCTTTCACCTGTAAGCACTCTTAGGCATGCATTGAGCATCGTAAATGAGTTAACGAGATAAGAATAAAGCCTAAAGAGGAATATGTGAATTAAAGAACGGATTGAACTGTTAGTGACCCTTTTGTGTTCATGAAATGTGTAGGGTCAAGCTCCAGGGCAAATCCACAAGCCGATCACTGTGAGTAATATCGATATTTGAAAGCTTAGCAATGTCCAACTGTTTATTCCCTTATAAGCTTTATGAGTTGTTAATTGGGATTGTGGACAAAAGTCTGACATGAGCGAATGAATGGACCGAAGGTCATTTCGATATAAATAAATGGACCTAAGGTCGTTTTGATAGAAATAAATGGACCTAATGTCGTTTTGACACAAATGTAGGGGCCGAAGGCCGTTTTGACGTAAACGAACGGGCCGAAGGCCGTTTTGACGTAAACAAACGGACCGAAGGTCGTTTTGACAGAAATGAATGGACCGAAGGTCGTTTTGATAGAAATGAGTGGACCGAAGGTCGTTTTGACATATATGAATGGACCTAAGGTCGTTTTGACATGAATGAGTGGGCCGAAGGCCGTTTTGACACGAATGTATGGGCCGAAGGCCGTTTTGACGTAAACGAATGGGCCGAAGGCCATTTTGACATAAATGAATGGGCCGAAGGCCGTTTTGACATGAATGGAAATCTGAATGGGCCAAAGGCCAGAATGTTTGGAACTACAGTCACTTGATTTGAATTTCGTATAGTTATATATCTGTTAAATAGAAATATGGATTGGGCCCAAGGCCGTTTGGAACATGTTGTTCTACATTGTTATGTAACTTCTGTATTTGATTTGATATTATTCACTGGGCTATCGCTCACGCTCATTCATGTGTTTGTAGGTGAACCAAGAGAAGTCCAAACTCAGCCCCAGTGAAGTCTGTCAGGAACAACATGAGTTTTGGAGAGTTAGCCTTGTGTCTCACGCATGAGACCCATCCTTGCCATTTTGTTATGTATTTATATTTTGCCTTCTTGGCAACGACTTTGTGTATATCTGTATATAGTTTTGTTATGGGTTGACTCAGTTTGGATGATCATTTCTGTAAAAGATTTTATGGTACTGTATTTTGTTGTGGGTTATTAACGTATATGCGTATGCTTTGTTCGATGTGCATATAAGCACGACTCTATGGACAAAGTTTTTAATTATTGCTTCCGTTTGGCCCCTTTACTCTGTTGAGTCATGTCTGTTTTGGTTTGAGGTCGTAGGTAATCTCAGGGTTACTGGACGGTTATGTCCTTAACCCATAGGGGTGGGTTCGGGTCATGACAGAGTGGTATCAAAGCACGAGTTAATAACTCACACACTTGTCCAAAAGAACAATAAGCATCTAGAAAAGATCTAGGATGCATTCATAAGTGCGAATTTGAAAGCATCAAAAATACGCTTAGCTGTTTGATATGAACAATTATATGTATAAGTTTGTGAACTACTTGCATTGCAAAATTATCTGAATGCGTATGCTCTTGTTATGTGCATACCTGTGTATCTTTTGTATAAACTATAATGCAAGTTTAATCAGATGGTGAGAACCAGAGGTGATGAGATAGAGGATCTTCTACTGCCAGCTGGACAGAATGGAAAGATTGATTCAGGAAATGGCAGAGGCTTTGAGACAGCAACAGGAGTGGCAACAACAGTGGCAGCAACCACACCTGCCACCTCCACCTCCGGCACCACCCGTGCCAGATAATCAAAATGATGACCGGGTAATAGCTCTCACCAAGGAATTCAAGAAAATGAAACCACCACAGTTCCACGGGGGATTAGATCCGTTGAAAGCCGAAGCGTGGGTCCTCGTCATTGAGAAATTATTTGAAGTGTTCCCCTGTTCAGAGACGCAAAAAGTGCTCCTAGCCACTTTTATGCCAGAAGATGAGGCAAGAAGATGGTGGATGTTAATGCGAGAAAACCATAAAGATGTTGATTGGGTGAAATTTCTAGAGATCTTTTATGACAAGTACTTCCCACAGTGTGTTCGGATAGGAAAGTAGCCGAGTTCATGGAACTCAAGCAAGACAGCATAGTTGTAGCCGAGTATGAGGCCAAATTCACTGAATTGGCCAGGTTTGCACCACATGTAATTGACACTGATTATAAGAAGGCAAGACATTTTGAAGGTGGGCTCCGAAGTGACATCCTAGAGAGAGTGAATGTCCTGAAGTTGGAGACCTACATTGGGTGCTTGACAGGGCCATCATATCAGAGGCTAACATAGCTAGACAAGCTAAGCCAACAACAGAATAGAAAGGCAACAAAAGGCAAGGCTTCTTGTCGAAGAAGAAATTTCTGAAAAAGCAAAACATGGGCTCCTCAGCTACTTCAAGTTCTTCCCGAGACACAGCTCCTATATGCAACATTTGTAGCAAAAGGCACCGTGGAGTCTGTTACTGTGCATCAGGAGCCTGTATCAAATGTGGGAAATAAGGGCACATAGCCCGAGAATGTAATCAGAACAGTGGGAAACTAGCAGCCAGTTCAACTGCATCAGTTCCAAAACTAGGAAATACTTCAAGATCTGCTACTACTGGGGATACAGTGAGACAGGGGAGAGTTTTTGCACTTGTTCCGGGCGATACACGGAATGCCAATGTCGTTGTCTTAGGTTGTAGGTACTTTTCATATGTAATCAGGATGCTTTGTATTAATTGATTTGGATCGACACACTCATTTGTGACATATACATTTGCATCTAGACTGAATAGACCCCTAGAGTTATTGCCATATTTGTTATGTGTGTCTGCTCCCATCGGGGGAATCTGTGTTATGTGAATATATATATCGGTTTTGTGACATGCATATCGAGGATGCTACCCTATATGTAGATTTGTTGCCCTTGAATTTTAGACATTTCGATATAATTTTGGGCATATTGGTTGACCAAATATTGTGCCACCATAGATTGTGTGACAAAAAGGGTTGTGTTTAAACCACCAGAACAGAAAGCATGCAAACTGATCAGGAAAGGGTGCCAGGGTTTCTGTGCTATGTGTTGACTAAACATCTGTGAATGTTGAATTGAATGATATTCCTATTGTTAGAGAATTTCCAGATGTGTTTCAAATGAATACGAGGGGAATTGGTAGACAGGGAGATAGAGTTCACCATTGAAACTTCCAGGCACCCAGCCCATTTCTAAAAACCCCTACAGAATGGCTACTGCTGAAATGAAGAATTGAAAGAACAGTTGCAAGACCTGCTTGATAAGGGGTTTATCCGACCTAGCACTTCGCCTTGGGGTGCACCAGTGTTATTTGTGAAGAAGAAGGATGGTTGTTGTTCCTTTTGCCCTGTGTTGCACGAGTACCGGGAATGGAACAAGTAACATGAAGAAACAAATATCCCTTACCCCGTATTGATGATTTATTGACCAGTTGCAGGGATCACAAGTGTTTTCTAAGATTGTTTGGTTTAGATCCGGTATTCATCAGCTTAAAGTTAAGGCAGAGTGGCTGTTGAGAAAACGCATTCAGAACGAGGTGGGTCATTTGAGTTCCTTGTTATGCCATTTGGAGTAACTAATGCTCCAGCAGCATTTATGGACCTTAATGAATAGAATTTTAAAACCCACCTGATGAGTTTGTTGTATTTGTCTTCATCGATGATATTTTGATATACTCTAAAGATAGACTTGAACATGAGCATCATTTGAGGACTGTTTTAACAAATACTTCGGAAAGAAAATTATTTGCTAAACTAAAGAAATGTGAGTTTTGGTTGGATGAAGTTGTTTTCTTAGGGCATGTTGATCAACAAGGAAGGAATTTCAGTGGACCCGCAGAAAATAGAGGCAATCGTGAATTGGCCTACACCGACAAATATGACAGAAGTTCGCAGTTTCATGGGCTTGGCTAGGTACTACAGGAGGTTTTGTGAGGACTTTTCGAAATTAGCTGTGCCTCTTACCCATTGACACGTAAAGGGCAACCATTTGAGTGAATAGTGAAAGAGAATCAGCCTTTCATGAATTGAAACAAGATTGACCACTGCACCAATTTTGACACTACCTTCAGGTACGGAAAATTTTGTGATTTTCAGTGATGCATCTTATAAAGGTTTGGGTTGTGTGTTAATGCAGAACGGAAAGTTATTGCTTACGCCTCCCGACAGTTGAGGCCACACGAGAAGAATTATCCAACACATGACCTAGAATTGGCCGCAGTTGTTTTTGCTTTGAAAATTTGGCGGCATTATTTGTATGGGGCAAAGTGTGAAGTCTACACGGATCATAAGAGCCTGAAATACTTCTTCACGCAGAAAGAGTTGAATATGCGTCAGAGAAGATGGCTGGAACTGATAAAAGACTACGATCTAGAGATTCAGTATCCACCCGGGAAGCTAATACAGTTGCTGATGCCTTGAGCAGAAAATCAACGGGAGTATGGCTTGTTTGCTTACTGAACAGAGAGAGATTTTGCAAGATTTTGAGAAGTCTGAAATTGAAGTGGTAATGTGTGAACAGGGCGGATTGATAGCCGCTATTACAGCCGAGCCGGCAATCATTGATGAAATCAAACAGAAACAGAAAGAGGATGAGTTCCTCAAAAAGTGATTGACGAATTTGAGGCAAGCCCGAAAGCAGAATTCAGTATTGAGAATGAAATGTTGAAATTCCGGAACCGAATATGTGTCCTTGATATCCCGGAACTAAAGAAGAGGGTTTTAGATGAAGCCCACAGATCCGTATTTGCTATGCATTCGGGTAACAATAAAATGTATTGGGATTTGAAACAAACCTATTGGTGGCCTAAAATGAAGAAAGAGATTGCAGAATATGTGTCCAAGTGCCTTCAGTGTCAGCAAGTTAAGGCTGAACATCAGAAACCAGGCGGTCTACTTCAACCTCTCCCTATTCCTGAATGGAAGTGGGAACATGTGACTATGGATTTCGTTGTTGGCCTACCTCGGACTTCTCGAGCGTATGGATTCTGTTTGGGTTGTAGTTGATAGACTGACTAAATCTGCACATTTTCTGCCTGTCAAAACTACATTTACTGCTTATAGATTGGCTACTATTTATGTTGATGAATTGTCCGTTTACACGGAGTTCCGGTATCTATTGTGTCGGATAGAGATCCGAAATTTGTATCTAGATTGTGGAAGAGTTTGCAGGAAGCTATGGGAACAAAACTAAGGTTCAGTACTGCATTCCACCCACAGACAGATGGGCAGTCAGAACGAACGATACAAACTTTGGAAGATATGCTTCGCATGTGTGCTTTGGATTTTCAGGGGAGTTGGGAAGATTATTTGCCACTTGCAGAATTTGCTTATAATAACAGCTTCCACTCCAGCATCGGTATGGCACCATACGAGGCTTTGTATGGTAGGAGGTGTAGATCACCTATTTGTTGGACAGAGGTCGGGGATAGAGCTTTGCTTGGGCCAGAAATTGTGCAAGACACTTCTGAGAAAATCAAAACTATTCGGCAAAGGCTCAAAACAGCTCAGGACCGACAAAAGAATTATGCAGACGTTCGGAGAAGACCTCTTGAGTATGAGGTTGGTGACCATGTGTTCATCCGTGTTTCTCCGATGAAGGGCCAAGTCAGATTTGGAAAAAAGGGCAAGTTGTCGCCCCGTTACATTGGGCCGTTTCAGATTTTGGAGAGGCTTGGTCCAGTTGCTTATAGAGTTGCCTTGCCACCGGGATTCGAGCAAATCCATAATGTGTTTCATGTGTCGATGTTGAGGGGTTACCTCCGAGACCCGTTCCATGTGATTGATTATCACCGGGTAGCTATTGACGAGAATATGGAATACGCCGAATGGCCGGAAAGAATTGTTGACCGACAAGTGAAAGAATTGAGAAACAAATCCATCCCAATGGTGAAAGTAGAATGGAAGGAACACTATGGGACGGATGCCACGTGGGAAAAAGAGGAGGAAATGCGACTACGCTATCCACATTTGTTTCCCGACGAAGGTAAATTAAGTTTGGAGGACCAAACTTCCTAAAGGGGGGAAGACTGTGATACCCCTGTTCTGTATTATGCTAATTGGTCCTTAATTTGATGTGATTATATGTTTTGATATGATTTTGTGTGCCATTATGTGAATATATGTGATTTTGAATTCTATCTGTTCACCGTAGGAATATCTGTTTGAATAATCTGCTTTGGAAATTAAATTGAGGGCCTTATCGGCCACAGAACCCGAAATTGATTACGCCATTGTGATTGGCATAATTTTTAGAGCCTACGGTGAAATTTAATTGAAAATTGATTCGGACCAGATTAAGTTGATTAATTGGTAAATTGGTGCCCAATTTATTATTATTATTATTATTATGAGTTAGTGGGAATTGTTGGATAAGAGCACTACACTTCTCATTCTCTCCTATGTATTCATTTTGGCTGATCAAACTTTGAGAAAGGGAGAGGAGAGTCGGCTGTAGAGAGGAGGAGGAGAGAATTGTGCAAATTTAGCTTAAAGCTTGGGAACCTTGAAGATAATCCAAGAATTGTTATAGATTGTGAAGAATCAAAGCTTCTAGGTGAGTAATTCTTGGATTATAGTTTGTAATTTTGTGTGTTCAAGCTAATTGGGTGATCAAGAGTAAGATTGAAATGAAATTGGGTTGGTTTTGTTGAATTAAAGCTTGACATATGCATGCATGTAAGAAATTGTTTTGAAATAGCATGTTAAGCTTGAAATACATGATTCAAGTAGAGTTTTGGTTGAAACTCATGTTTTGATCACCATTTGTGTTGTCTAAGTTGAGAATGTGGCTAATTCATCACATGCATGTACAATTTATGAAGATATGAGCTTGAATGTATGAATTTGTTATGTTAGAATGAGTTTGATGGGAGATTGGGCATGCATGTGAATTAATTGTGAATTGAGCTCCATTGGGTTGTGATTTGGGGTTTACCATGTTAGTATAATTATATTTGAGATTTGAGCCATTGCATGCAAGTTATGTTGGTTGGAAACCGAATTTGAGCTCAAGAACACATTCTGGGTTTTCCAGAATTTTGAGGTCCGCTCGAGCGAGAACCTCCGCTCGAGCGTAAATTTCGTGCTCCCAGCACTTTTTGCAGAGTTGGATGTTCGCTCGAGCGGGATATTTCACGCTCGAGCGGGGAGCTTTTGTAGACAGGCCTTCTGCTCGAGCTCCCTAATCCGCGCTCGAGCGTAATTTTGAGGTAACCAGTACTTTTGTAGGCCTCTTGGGTCCGCTCGAGCGGGGAAGTCCACGCTCGAGCGGGGACCCTGTTTTCTGAAATTTTGTTCATGCGTTCTGTGTTTCGTTTTCCGTTCTCTTTCACTTGTAAGCACTCTTAGGCATATGTTAAGCATTGTAAATGAGTTAATGAGATAAGAATAAAGCCTAAAGAGGAATATGTGAATTAAAGAACGGATTGAACTGTTAGTGACCCTTTTGTGTTCATGAAATGTGTAGGGTCAAGCTCCAGGGCAAATCCACAAGCCGATCACTGTGAGTAATATCGATATTTGAAAGCTTAGCAATGTCCAACTGTTTATTCCCTTATAAGCTTTATGAGTTGCTAATTGGGATTGTGGACAAAAGTCTGACATGAACGAATGAATGGACCGAAGGTCGTTTCGATATGAATAAATGGACCTAAGGTCGTTTTGATAGAAATAATGGACCTAAGGTCGTTTTGACACAAATGTATGGGCCGAAGGCCGTTTTGATGTAAATGAATGGACCGAAGGTCGTTTTGACATAAATGAATGGACCGAAGGTCGTTTTGACAGAAATGAATGGACGAAGGTCGTTTTGACAGAAATGAGTGGACCGAAGGTCGTTTTGACATATATGAATGGACCGAAGGCCGTTTTGACATGAATGAGTGGGCCGAAGGCCGTTTTGACACGATGATGGGCCGAAGGCCGTTTTGACATAAAAGAATGGGCCGAAGGCCGTTTTGACATAAATGAATGGGCCGAAGGCCGTTTTGACATGAATGGAAATCTGAATGGGCCAAAGGCCAGAATGTTTGGAACTACAGTCACTTGATTTGAATTTCGTATAGTTATATATCTGTTAAATAGAAATATGGATTGGGCCCAAGGCCGTTTGGAACATGTTGTTCTACATTGTTATGTAACTTTGTCTATATTGTATGTATTCTGTATTTGATATTATTCACTGGGCTATCGCTCACGCTCATTCATGTGTTTGTAGGTGAGCCAAGAGAAGTCCAAACCAGCCCCAGTGAAGTCTGCCAGGAACAACATGAGTTTTGGAGAGTTAGCCTTGTGTCTCACGCACGAGACCCATCCTTGCCATTTTGTTATGTATTTATATTTTGTCTTGTTGGCAAGGACTTTGTGTATATCTGTATATAGTTTTGTTATGGGTTGACTCAGTTTGGATGATCCTGTCTGTAAAGGATTTTATGGTACTGTATTTTGTTGTGGGTTATTAACGTATATGTGTATGGTTTGTTCGATGTGCATATAAGCACGGCTCTATGGACAAAGTTTTTAATTATTGCTTCCGTTTGGCCCCTTTACTCTGTTGAGTTATGTCTGTTTTGGTTTGAGGCCGTAGGTAATCTCAGGGTTACTGGCCGGTTATGTCCTTAATCCATAGGGGCGGGTTCGGGTCATGACATTCACGGGTTTGGGTATGACAAGGAAAGAGGTGATTCTGTTGAATATGAAATAAATGACGTGGGTTGGTGAAAAATGGATTTATGTTGGGTCAAAATGGTTGAGTTTGATGCTTGGGTTGATATTTGAAAAAAAGAAAAAAGGGAAGTTTTGCCTAAAATGACTATCCATTACTATACTCATAAAATAATTGAAATTGGTGGGAAAAACCTGAAATTGAGCAAGTGTTGGAATATATGTGGAATTGAGGTATATAATACTTCACATCTTTGGAACTAGTGGATACAATTATCTGTCATGAGATTGTATATCTTTTCTACAAATATCCTTTTATTGGGCTATCATTGGAGGATAGCTATGATTGTTGTAGAAATTTTGCATGCGAATGAGGTGAATTGAAACTAATTCTTGTGGTTGTCATTGTACATGATATGTTTATAAACATTGTATATGTATGGTTATTTGTTAGTGGAAGGGGATGTACTCCACGTATGATTATGTGTTTGAATACATTGCACATGTATGAATGATTATTTGGGAGGAGAAAGGGGATTGACTCCATTGTAATTAAGTTGGTCGGAATGTCCTGGGTGAAAGTCCCAAAATTAAACAAGGGTGCCGATCCCGAGGACGAAATATCCATAAAATGGCAATTGCAGTGTTTGTATAGCTTACGTTTACATGGGTCCCGTTTGACGGTTTTCCACAGACGAAATATCTGTGAAAGGAAAGTTTGATATGTTTTTTTGTTGACGATTTGATTGTAGAACTGATGAGTTGTAGTCTCATTTAGATCGTTAAAGAAATGATGAAATCGGTTCATGTAATCAAATGAATTGAATGGAAATAGAATAAGAATTGAATTTGGTATCTTATGACTAAATAAAGTGTGGATGTTCTATCACTGACGTTGTGTATATATAGTGCACTTATACCTTTGCTAAGTTTCATATACTGTGTTAGATGATTCCTATTGGGCTGTGACTCACCCTATTTGGGGATAACATTTTCAGGTATTGAGGGGATGCCTCCGCCAAGGCAGTAGTTGGGAGGGAATTTTTTTTTTTTTTTGAAGCACGAGCTTTTTTTTTTTTTTGTTATTATATATTCTTTTTGTATAGCCAAGGGCTTATTTGTAAGAACTAGTCTCTCTTTTGTTGTAATCAAGTCGAGGTTTGGAAAGATGTAAGTAGATAGGGCATGTATTTATGTTAATCTCTTTTGTGTCATTAATTTCATGAAATGAAAAAACTATTTACTCTTATTTATGTTATCAATTATGCACGCTTTGGATTATATTTATTGTACTATTTTGAGGGCGTTACAAAAAAAACTCCTTAGTGTACTTTTTTCAAGGGTAACACTCACAGTTTGAAATTATACATTTGCTCAAAACTTACTAAAGAATATTTGTACTTCTTTTGGAATGGTTTGAAGAATCGCACATTTATTATTATATATATTTTTTTGTGTTACATTGGAATATTACATTTAAGAAAAGTACAATAAGAAGTTTTTTTTTTTTTTTTTTGGTATTAATTGGAATGTTACGTTTGGGAAAAGTACACCAAATTTTTTTTTTTTGGTTTGTTACATTAAAATGTTACATTAAATAATTTATTTGGAGTGTTTTATTTAAGTGCTATGTTCATTGGAATATTACATTTAAGAAAAGTACAATAAGAAGTTTTTTTTTTTTTTTTTTGGTATTAATTGGAATGTTACGTTTGGGAAAAGTACACCAAATTTTTTTTTTTGGTTTGTTACATTAAAATGTTACATTAAATAATTTATTTGGAGTGTTTTATTTAAGTGCTATGTTTGGAAAAAGTAACTAAGGAATTTTTTTGTGTTACATTAGAATGTTACACTAAAGACTTTTTGTGTGTTACATTAGAGTGTTACACTAAGGAGTTTTTTTAGAGTATTATATTAGAGTGTTACATTTGAAAAAAATACATTAATGGTTTTTGTATGTGTTACACTAGAGTGTTACATTAAAGAGTTTTTGCGTGTTACATTAAAGTATTACACTAAGAAGTTTTTGTATGTGTTACATTAGAGTGTTATACTAAAGAGTTTTTTTTGGAGTGTTGTATTAGAGTGTTACGTTTTGAAAAAATACAATAAGAAAGTTATTGTGTATTACATTAGAGTGTTACAATAAAGAATTTTTTTGTGTTACATTATAGTTTTATACCAGTTTGGGAACATGCTAATTTAGTAACTTTTTGGCTATTTGGCTAAAATATGAGCTAAAAAAAACTAGTATGTTTGGGATGATTTTTTGACTTTTTATGAAAAGATGTGCAAAAAGTAGAGAGAAAAGAGAATCTTTGACTTTTTGGTATGGGTTGTTGGCTTTTTGGCTAATTTAGTAACTTTTTGACTTTTTGGCTAAAAGAGAGGGTTCCCAAACGAGGCCGCAGTTTTTTTTAGTATTATATTAGAGTGTTACGTTTGGAAAAATACAATAAGGAGTTTTTTTATGTGTCACATTAGGGTATTATTACATTACGTTTTTTTTTTTTTTTTTTTTTTGAGTATTGCATTGCAGTATTACAGTTTGAAATTATACATTTGGCCAAAACTTATTAAAGTTTTTGTACTCCTTTTGAAATGTTTGAAAAATTTCACATTCTTTTGGAATGTTTGAAGAATCTCCTATTTAGGTCATTTTTTTTATTCCTTTTGAAATGTTTTCCAAATAAAAAATATTTTTATATAAAAATTCATCCCAAATTTAATTCTCATATATTGTGTACCTTAGATTTCTAGCACAAAAGAAAAAAAGAGAATGAATATAATAGAAATAAGGGTATAACCATAAATCTAATTTTTAAATAATATATTAAATCTACCTTTCCAAAATCAATGGGATTAATTGGTCTGTAAATTTTTTTTTTAAGACTAAATAGATTGTCATTCCTCAAAATGAAATTTATAAATTAATTTTTCTTAAATTTTCAGTCTTTATTTTTGAACTTTATCAAAAACCACCTAAATGTAAATTTGAATATGAATTGCAAGGCTTGTGGTTATATTAACAAGCAAAAAAGAAAGAAATAAATAAAAATATAAAATGAGGTGTTTTAGAATACCTCTTTTCTGGCCTTCTTTTTTTCTTTCTTGTTTACCAAGCTTCGAGCCTTTAGACGTTGATGTTGTGTTATAACACACCATCCGCCAAGTAACAAAGAAATTTAGTCATCAGTGATCGTTATTTTAAATATTTAACTATGGCTCCATCACTTGATTAATAGTTGCTCAACTGTATGGCTGTTCCAAAGACGCATCAATTCATGTGTGGCTAATAACAGTTTGCGGCAAAAACACTTACACCACAGACACATTATGTTCCCATCAATTTTGGTGGATTAATAAATTAGATTCCAATAATAGAATTATAATTGTTCTATCGACTTAAATTCTGAATATTTAATTTTTTTTCATTATCCCAACAAATAATTACATATATCACTAGACCAATTACTTTGTTCTCAAGGCCGACCCTGAAGTAAGGCAGGCAAGACTACCGCCTCGAACCCCTTGAATTCTCTCAAAAAAATAAGACCATGAAATAATTTCGATAAGTTTGATTAATTATTTTAGTTTTAAATTATGTTTGATTTATTAAAATGAAATTGAATGAAATAATCATTTAATCATAATGTACATTCTCAAGTTTAGTTTATTACAAAATAATAATAAAATATTACAAATGAAACAATTATTCACCATTTTTGGGGGAATAGTCATTACATAAAGTAATCATTCCATTCAACTCAAATTTATTTTATTGAACCAAATATTACATTACAATATTAGTAGCTTAAAAATGAATTTTTACATAATAATAATTGAATTACCATCTAAAATAATAATAATAATAATTGAATTGGTAAATTATTTAAAAGTAATGGACAATTGTTTGACAAATATATGAATTATTTATAAAATATTCTTTGACTATACCAATTACAATTGCTCCTGGAGATTTTTTTTTTTTAAGTTGAAGCTGATTAAATTTTACAATTTAACCTGCTATGTCAAACGAAAAAAAAAATGTGAATAAATTAATAATGTTAACAATAAAAAAAAGTTCAGAATTTACCCTAATAATTATAATTTACATTAATCTCATTGACTATGCTTTATGATTTATGTCAAGCATAAAAATCATATGAAAATGTTGAAAAATATATAAAAATACAATTATTGTGAAAATTAAATTATAATTTATTCACTTACTAATACAATAATTTAAAATTGAATTTCTTACTTAATATTTTAAGTGATTTCCATGAATTTATACAACAAATTTTATGTAGGTATAAGTAAAAAATAAATAAATTGATAATTATTATTTTACCAATATACAATTTTTAAGAGATATATGAAGGCCAGCCCCTATTTAGTAAAGTCAATCCTACTTGTTCTGCCTCTGATATCTCCAAACCTCACAGTTTATAGCGAATGATCAAGTAATGAATATGTCCTCCAGGGGATGTTGTTTTTGTGTGTGTTTTGTGGGGGGGGGGGGGGGGGGGGGGGGGGGGGGGGGGGGGGGGGGGGGTGGGGGGGGGGGGGGTGTTAATGGATCTGTGCAGTTATATTGGTTCATTTTTTAATGTGTTTCAATAATTTTAAAATATATTGAATAGAATATATTTGTAAAATATTTAAATTGATCAAATATTGTTAATCTTTTCATTCACTCATATTTGTATTTAGATTTACACTTCAAATCACATTTGTCATTTTTTTTTTTTTTAGATACAAATACAATTTGATAAAATGGTTAACAATCACTACTACAAAAACAGATAAAGATCACACTTTTTTGGTGTGATATTTGTTATTTAATCACACCTTTTAAGTTTTATTAAAGTGTGATCTTTGGGAGTGTGATTAAAAATGGTCATTTTTAATCACATCTTTTAAGTGTGATTAAAAACATTTAGATCACACATTTTAAGTGTGATTAATAACATTTAGATCACACCTTTTAAATGTGATTTTAAAAACTAATAAAACATGTGATAATAAACTTTAGATCACACTTTTTAAGTGTGATTAATAACATTTAGATCACACCTTTTAAGTGTGATTAAAAACATTTAGATCACATTTTTTCAGTGTGATTAAAAACTAATAAAACCTGTGATAATAAACTTTAGATCACAACTTTTAAGTGTGATTAAAAATATTTAGATCACATTTTTTAAGTGTGATTAAAAACTAATAAAACCTGTGATAATAAACTTTAGATCACATCTTTTAAGTGTGATTAAAAATATTTAGATCACATCTTTTAAGTGTGATTAAAAAACTAATAAAACCTGTGATAATAAACTTTAGATCACATTTTTTAAGTATGATTAATAACATTTAGATCACATCTTTTAAGTGTGATTAATTTACTAAAAAGTCGACATATTGAAGAATAATCAATATTATTTTTGTACGCGCATTTCAAGAATGTAATACACACTATATACTATACTTTGAATCATAACCACATATTCAATAGAATAACGTCATATATTTCATAAATGAAAGTTAAATATGTTCAAAAGTATATACAAAGGAACTAAATAAAAAATTTCAAACTGTGCTTACATATATTAAAAAAAAAAAAAACTTGAAAAATTAAGTCCTTGAATTCTTTGACCATATTTTGCATCTCTCCAAGAAATTTCTAACCTGAAAAATAAAAACACAAATTAATTCAGACACTACTAGAAGCATATGAATAAACTAACTATTTGCAGAGATTGTTCTAGTCTTACAAAAGATAAAGTCCAACTAATCACACCCTTCAAATGTCTTAACATTAAATACCTCTACCATGACATGAAGCATGTAAAAACAAAATGTCACTTTACCCATAGAAATTGCAAGTTCAACAGAAAATTTACTATAACCAACAACTTAATTTAAGAGGCTTTATCCATCTCAAATATTTAATGTTCTACAAAGAAATGCAATTGAATGTTGATTGTGCAAATACTTTGAGTGCATTTCAGATATCTGTGGTGTGTTGAATGTCCATATCCCATACAAAACACATTAACAATTAGGCAACCCTAACCTGCAGCCCTTCATAAATATGCCAAATTTTGAAAATGCATTCATTCACTAAATTTATCATTCAATGAACATGAGTTATCTGCACTGGTAAGAAGAATAAAAAGCAGTACAAGGTTTAGGTTTTCTTCCTGGAAAAGCACTAAATTCCTTTGTTACAAACAAATATCACATTAGCCATCAAATCGACGAACAATCGAAAACTAAGAACAACACAGACCAAATAAGGGTATAGTTTCAAAAATTCAAACAAGTTATTTTGATAAACCAAAGTCATTACAATTTTCATGCATTTGAATCACATTTTGTACAGATTAAGCATTCATGAGCAATAAAGATTCTATAAAAATGAAAGAAATTACAGAGACGAAGCATCTCTATTGACAAATCAAAGAAGCTTCATGGAATTTTTATATATTCAATAATTGCAACATTAGTTCAAAACAAAAACAAAAGGAAATAAAAAAATCATTTGAAAGCAAACAATCAAACATATGCAACCTGTATAGCTAATATCTCGAAGTTAAAAAAAAAAAATGAAACTGGGCACTTTCAATATATATACAGTGATGAAGAGAAGATGGAGGTTGTGTGGTGAGACTAAGGTCGAACAGAGCACTACAGTGATCAATTGCTCTAATAATTTAACAAGAAAACTGAAACAACCCAAACACATAAACTGCCATAGTTCAACCAGAAAAGCAGAGTAACATCAGCTCTACTTGTTGTCCTCAAGAATAGCTCTTGAACTACCCGAAAAGCTTCCTAGTATGAACCACTAACACCAGCAATTCCCAATCTCAATTAATAAATCATATCAATTCAACTAGACATGCTGCCAAGAGTGAAAGTATGTTCCATTTCGTAAAAAGAAGATGACCTATAATTGTCAATTAAATCTATCACATTATATCTTCTAACTGAGCATTCTATGCAACCCTACCGTAACATTGCTGAGTAATATATGTATCTCATGCTCATTCTTTGTATATGTGCTACAGTGATCACAACTTAATCTATATACAGTGATCACAACTTAATCTATATTCACTTTGACATGAATTCCGGAAGTTCTAGGCTAGACCTACCATTTCATTCATGTATGCTTTTACACTGCTTGTATACAGGTATGTATGCTTTTACACTGTTTGTATACACATACGTAGATACCATATATATGGAAAATTGCTTTGTGGAATGGTAAATGCTTGGACTGCATATTATAATCTGAGGGCAGCCACTTCATGCAAACAATGCCAAAGGTTGGGCTTGTAGCAGCCACTAATCAACCAACCAACAAAAACATCCAAGGGTCTATTTTTTGATTTCATATTAGAGTTTGATCTTGATATTAAGGCCAAGTTTGGCATCTACTAAATAATACAAAAAATTAAAAAGTCACTATCCTATTTAAGTCACATCATCTTATTTAAATCACATCACCTTTCTAACACATCACATCAAACCCAATCCAAACCCAACCCATATAAGCCAATAAGTCAAAAAGTGCACTTTTTTAGAACATCCCAAACTAACCCTAAAATTTGTAATGATGACTTACTTAAAACATGAAAATGACATTAAAAAAGAGGAAAATATTGATTTTTCTATTCCATAAAAAATATATATAAGTGAAATACTTACCCCGATTAAAAGGTTGCATTTCATGACTTCCAAAAGAGGATCTCTGATGTGTTTGTGGAGAAGCCTGGTGAATGCCACTAGATCCATCTGTCACCTCATTTATACAATAAAATTCACAAACAGTATAAACTGTAACAAATAGTTTCACACATAATTCCAAAAAATAAATAAAATATTAGAAAAAGTTCTACAAAAGACAAAGATGCATCCCATGCTTCACAATGCAAACAATTACATAGAACAAAATACAAGCAAACAGACAGTCCAAAAGATCTACTGTTGATCTATATAGTGTTCTTGGTGTGTTCACTAAAAACTGTTATTAAAAATAACCCCCAAGCCAAGATTGAAAACATTTGATAGTTACTAAAATCATATAGTATTGGTTTGGTACCCAACAGACAAAAGCTTCCACATTATTTATGCATTTGCACACCTAAAAGCAACTAACAAGACATCAGCAGTTTACTGTTCAACAAAATAACAAAAGAGTCCTGCTACCGACTATTCGATCTCCTGTCTTTAAAAAATAAAAAATGTCAAAAAAAAATTAGAATGCTGACATACTGCATTTCCCAGTAATAAATGCTATTAAATAATTGGTAGTACCTCATTTGAAATTATATTTGTCACAACCCAATCTGAATCACGAGAGAACCATATCTTTCTACTGTCATTTATTTATTCAAAAAACATAAATATTGATTCAAGATGTCTTGTATATAGAGAATATATCAGCACTCAAGCTACAAGTGAATTATGAGAGTATAATTTAAAGGGGGGGAAAACAAAGTAAGAGCTCAAACACAGAAATGGAGTACAACTGGTATTCACTTACCTGGTTGAGTGTTTCTTTTTTAGCTGCTCTGCTTCTTCTGATCAGCAGGATCAAGGCTTGGAAAGGCGGTAACAAACAGCGTCCGCCAGGGCCTCCAGGATGGCCGGTTGTTGGCAACATGTTTGATCTCGGATCTATGCCCCACCAGAACTTGTACAAACTCAGATTCAAGTATGGACCGGTTCTTTGGTTGGAGCTCGGTTCAGTCAACACAATGGTTGTACAATCGGCCAAAGCAGCGGCAGAGTTGTTCAAAAACTACGATCAAGTTTTTTGTGACCGCAAGGTCACTGATGCACTAACATCCTTGGGCTACAACCAAGGATCGTTGGTTGTTGGCAACTACGGCGTGTATTGGCGCATACTACGACGACTGTGTTCCATGGAGCTTCTAGTCAACAAACGAATGATCGGTACAGCTGCGCTCAGGCGAAAATGCATTGATAACATGACTCGATGGATTGAGGATGATTCGGCAGCAGCGCGTGCACGTGGAGGGTCAGGTGAGGCAGAGATAAGCCGCTTCCTCTTCCTCATGGCTTTTAACATCGTAGGCAATCTCATGCTGTCAAGAGATGTCTTGGAACCGGACTCGGAACAAGGGTGTGAGAAACAACATCGTAGGCAATCTCATGCTCCTTCGCCACTGGAATGAGAGCAGCAAAGGGAAAGCAACGGAGTTAGAAACAAAGAGTGAGGCTCCTTAACCCCGTCGCTCGACGCCATGGTCTGCCGTGCTCACAGTGGAGAGAGAGAGAGAGATGGGATTTTTTTGTTCAAAAATTAGGGATTTCAAATTTGGAATTTTTGGTTGAGGGGGGAAAAACGAGCGGGAAACAGATTTGAGATTTGTGTTTTTTTTTTTTTTTTTTTTTTCCCGCCACATCAAGCATAACTGGCTCAAATGAAAATTTAGCCAAGTTTGGCATATAGTCAAAAAGTCAAAAAGTTACTTAAAAAATTAAAAAGTTAACACTATTCACCAAAAGTCAACAATTACGGCTGCACAACTCCAAGTCGAATTTTTCCCTACAAATCAATTTTTACAATTTTTTATTACACATTTTTCCATAAAAAGTCAAAAAGTTAACCCCCAACATCCATATTTTCAACCTCCATTTTTTAGTCCAAAAAGACAAAAAAATGCACTTATTTAGGACACCCCAAACAACCCTTAAGGTACAGTTCAATAACATTTATATTTTTAATTTATGTTTACAAAAATTTTATAAATTAATTTTATTTATTTTTCAAAAAAAATATAAATTACAAATATGTTTGAACAAAATATTAAAAAAAAATTAAAAATATAAACTAAAAAAAATATGTTTATCCAGGTCTAAAATATTTATATTTATTTTTTTATTATTTATGACAATGAGGTCATACACATTTTAATTGAAAAAAAAATTAAGAAAAATTTTATTTGAAAAAAATATTTAAAAAAATAATTAAAAACTAATTAAAAAAATTATTTGAAAAAATAATTAATTTAAAAAAAATTGGTTAGTCAATTTTTTAGGTTCTGTTTAAAAACCAACGTAAACTCATTTTTTGAGAGAGATGAGTGAAAAAGAAGGAAAGATAGATAAGCGAGAGACACAGAGAGAGAGAGACCCATTTCATTATTTGACTTTTTTCTCTTTCAACAACAATGGGCTCAGAGAAAAAGATGAGTGTGAATGAGAGAAATGAACGATTGAGAGAGAAGAGAGATGAGGGAGAGAGAGAAAATAAAAATAAAAAAAGAAACAAAGATGAGCGAGAGAGAGAGAAAGACAGCAAAAAGAGATGAACAAGAGATATAGAGAGAAGGAGAGAGAAGAAAGATGAGCAAGAGAGATGAGAGAGCTAGAGAGAATAGTGATGAGTGAGAGAGAGAGAGAAACAGGTGGGTGGTGGTGGTGGTGGTGGTGGTAGTGGTGGGTGGGGTGGAGGTGGCAGGTGGTGGGCGATGGTGGCAGGTGGGTGGCAGATGGCGGGTGGTGGTGGTGGTGGTGGTGGGCGGGTGGGTAACGGTGGTGGTGGTGGTGGGTGGGTAGATGAGGGGCGGGTGGTAGCGAGTAGGTGATGGTGGTGGTGGGGTGGCGGGTGGTGGGTGGTAGTGACAGGTGTGTGGCGGGTAGGTGTGGTGGCAGGTAGGTGGCGGGTGGTGAGGTGGGGTGGGTGGGTGGGTGACTGTGGCGGGTGGTAGCAAGTGTGGGTGGTGATGGTGGTAGGGTGGTGACAGTGGTGGGTGGTTGTGGCAGGGTGGGTGGCGGATGGCGAGTGGTGGGGGTGTGGGTGGGGTGAAAAGGTGGCAGGTGGTAGCGAGTGGTGGTGGTGGTGGTGGTAGGTGGTGGATGGTAGTGGGTGGTGGGTGACGAGTGGGTGGTGGTGGTAGTGGTGCTTGGCGGGTGGTGGATGGTGGTGGTAAATGGGTGCTGAGTGGTGGTAGTGGGTAGGTGGCAGGCGGTGGATGGTAGTGGCGGGTAGATAGCAAGTGGGTGGTGGTGGCAAGTGGGTGGCAGGTGGTGGTGGTGGCGAGTGGGTGGCAGAGGGTGGTGGGTGATGGTGGCTGGTAGGTGGGCGTTGGTGGGGGGGTGGTGGTGGTGGTAGCAGGTGGGGTGGTGAGTGGTGGTGGCAGGTGGTGGTGGGAGATGGGTAGCAGGTGGTGGTGGTGGGGTGGAAAATGGTAGCGGGTGGTGGCTAGTGTTGGGTAGTAAAAAAAAAAAAAAAAACTAAAAACTCAAAACGGAAATACATTTTTTGGCCAAATTTATAAACTGAGACCACTGATTTATAAATCAAAAATTTACCAAACAAGTTTTTATTTAAGTTTTTTTAATTTTTGTAAATATAAACTGAAAACTGAAAACGTAAGTGTTACCAAATGACACCTTAGCAAACAGGCTTTAAATGGTAAAAATGTTGTAAAATTAACAAATAATTAAATAAGTTACCAACGTAAGAAATGACTTATCAAAAGATTCTTAGGTCATATATGATTTGATTTTTAGAAAAAAAAATTTAAAAATTAAAAATTAATTTGGTTAAGAAATAAAAACTAAAAAATAATTATCATTTAAGGGTAAAAAATAATTATCATTTTAACTTTTGGGTAGGTTATATACATACGTATGGTTGTTTCAATTTAATTTGTAAAAAATTATTTCTAACCACTCGAAAGGTAAAAATTATATAAAAATGATAATTATTTTTTATTTTTTATTTCTTAACCAAATTAATTTTTAATTTTTAATTTTTTTTCTAAAAATCAAACCATACATAGCCTAAGAATCTTTTGATAAGTCATTTCTTATGCTGGTAACTTATTTAATTATTTGTTAATTTTACGACATTTTTACCATCTGAAGTCTGTTTGGTAACCATTTCGTTTTCAGTTTTCAATTTATATTTACAAAAATTTAAAAAATTATCATAAAAATTTATTTGATAATTTTTTTGATTTATAAATGGTTGTCTCAGTTTGTAAATTTGAGGAAAAAACGTAAATTCAAAAAATAAGTTTATGTTGGTTTTTAAACAGAAATTTAAAAATTTTACTAACAATTTTTTTTCAAATTAATTTTTTTTAATGAATTTTTTTCCAACTAATATTAACCGGGGGTAATTGGTAATGCTACTTTAAATCTTAGGGAGGAGATTGTAATTTCTAAAATGTAAGGGGGTGTCAATGTAATTTACCCAGTAAGGGCAAAATTAGTATTAAAAAAAATTAAATTGCTAAGAGGGGAATTTGTAATAAAACTTTAAACCTCAGGGAGGGAGATGTAATTTTCAAAACGTGAAGGGGGAACTGTAATAAACATAAACCTTAGGGGGTATCAGTGTAATTTACCCTATATATATATATATATATATATATAATCGCACTTAATTAGAAAGTGACATAAAAAATAAATATTATCACACTCAATCAGATTAAGTGTGATTAAAAATTTAGGAATTGTATATTTTATATAAAAATCAATTTGAAATATTTTATACAATCACACCTATTTAGGAAGTGTGATTAAATATATATATATATATATAATCACACTTATTTAAAAAGTGTGATTAAAAAGTAGTAATGTATATATAATCACATTTTAATTACATTGTGTGATAAAAAAATATATAAATAATCATACTTTAACTAGAATGTGTGATTAAAAAATATGTAAATAATCACACTTATTTAAAAAGTGTGATTAAAAAGTAATAGTGTATATATAATCACAATTTAATTAGAATGTGTGATTAAAAAATATATATAAATAATCACACTTTAATTAGAATGTGTGATTAAAAAATATATATAATCACACTTATTTAAAAAGGGAAAATGCATTGGACCCCCAGTGGGGGTACTGGGGGTCCTCTCTGATTGGAGGAAAAAACTGGTTTTTTTTTTTTTTTTTTTTTTTTTTTTTTTTTTTTTTTGTGTTTTCAACCAATGAGGAGCCAACACCTCAGTAGGGGTCGGCACTGGGGGTCGGTTTACTGGGGGTCCATAGCACTTCCGTTTAAAAAGTGTGATTAAAAAGTAATAGTGTATATATAATCACACTTTAATTAGAAAGTATGATTGAAAAATATAAAAATAATCACACTTTAATTAGAATGTGTGATTAAAAAATATATATATAACTACACTTATTTAAAAAGTGTGATTAAAAATTAGTAGTGTATATATAATCACACTTTAATTAGAAGGTGTGATTAAAAATATATATAAATAATCACACTTTAATTAGAATGTGTGATTAAAAAATATATATATAATCACACTTGTTTAAAAAAGTGTGATTAAAAAGTAGTAGTGTATATATAATCACACTTTAATTAGAAGGTGTGATTAAAAAATATATAAATAATCACACTTTAATTAGAATGTGTGATTAAAAAATATATATATAATCACACTTGTTTAAAAAGTGTGATTAAAAAGTAGTAGTGTATATATAATCACACTTCAATTAGAAGATGTGATTAAAAAAAAATATATATATATATATATAATCACACTTAATTGAAAAGTGACATAAAAAATAAATATTATCACACTCAATCAAATTAAGTGTGATTAAAATATCAATCTAATTTTTTTTTATCACACTTCCAATAAAAGTGAGATTTTTTTTTTTGTCAAAGTGTGATCTTTAACTATTTTTGTAGTAGTGAATGTTCGATCAATTTAATTTCTGACAAGTATATTCTACTCGATATATTTTAAAAAGTGAACGGTTTAGATCATTAAAACGAGTCCAAAAATGGGCCCATATAGCCACACAATAGTCGCACAGTAGCCACCCGTTATCTATAAGGGCTCTTTTTTTTTTTTATGTATTATTATTAGGAAGAAAATTTTCATTGCAAAATCGATAAAAGATCAGATCAATATGATACAATGGCATCGCAAGATCTCAAAAAGGGATAAACAACGAATCAAGACCCTCTCCTTGACTCTTTACTTGTTGGGCTATTGGGCCCACTCTTGGGTTCAATTTCGATGATCCGAACCGTTCACATTTTAAGATTTGTTGAGTATATCTTACTTATAAAAAATCAAGTTGATCGGATACCAGAAATCATATGTTCGGAAAACTGTTTATTAAATTTAAAAAAAAAATAGTTTTTAGTTCGATGTCCAAACACGTAATTTTTGATATTCGATCAACTTGATTTTTTGCATATATAATATACTTAACAAATCTTAAAATGTAAATGATTTGAATTATCAAAATTGAATCCAAAAGTAAGCCCAAAGAGAGAAATGAAGTATTCAAGCCTTTATAGAGGAATGAAGTATTCAAGCCTTTATAGAGGAGGAGACCCCCCCCCCCCAGGAAGAGAACCAATAGCAGATATTCTTAATATATGAAAAAAAATATAAATAAATAAATTTTTTTTTTTTTTTTTTTTTTTTTGGGGGGGGGGATAGGGGATAGTTTATAGTTTTTTTTTTTTTTTTTTTTTTTCTTTTTCTTCTGAGGGGTGCAGTTATATAGGTTTATTTTGGAATGTATTTTAATAATTTTAAAATATATTGAGTAAAATATACTTGTAAAATATTAAATTGATCGAATATCGTTAATCTTTTTATCTACACACATTTGTATTTAGATTTACACTTCAAATCACATTTGTCATTTTTTTCTTTTGTAGATACAAATACAATTCAATAAAATGGTTAACAATGTCCGATTAACGTAATTTTTTACAAGTATATTCTAATCGATATATTCTAAAAAGTGAACGGTTTAGATCATTAAAACGAGTCCCATATAGTCACACAATAGTCGCACAGCAGCCACCTGTTATCTATAAGGGTGTTTTTGTTTTTTTTTTGAATTAGGAAGAAAATCTTCATTGCAAAATCGATAAAAGATCGGATCAATATGGTACAACAGCATCACAAGATCTCAAAAAGAGATAAATAACGAATCATGATCCTCTCCTTGACTCCTTACTTGTTGGGTTATTGGGCCCACTTTTGGATCTAATTTCAATAATCCGAACCGTTCACATTTTAAGATTTGTTGAGTATATCATACCTGTAAAAAACTGAAGTTGATCGGATATCAGAAATCATATGTTCGAAAAACTGTTTATTAAATTTTTACAAAAATATATTTTTTAGTTTGATGATCTGAACACGTAGTTTATGATATCTGATCAACTTGATTTTTTACAAGTATGATATACTCAACAAATTTTAAAATATAAACGGTTCTGATTATCAAAATTGAACCCAAAAATAGGCCCAATAATCCCACAAGTAGGGAGTCAAGGAGCCCCCCACCCCCACGAGGGAGAGAAACAAAACCTCCACACAAAAAAAAAAAAATTTATTAGATTAGAAAGTGATTTATTTTTATTTTTTTTTTCCATATATTATGAATATCTGCCATTGGTTCTCCATGAGGCCATTAATTAAAATCAAAACATTAATTGATTTAATGAGTCCATATTTTGTTTTTCTCCAACGCATGAGTTAGGTTAATAACGTTCTTACTACCTTTTGATTTGTTGCTAAATGTGGGGAGAGAGACAGTAAATTGCTCTCTAATTTTAAAAATTACAAATATTCCTTTATTAGCTTTTTTTCATTTAATAGAATTAACAAAAATAATAAAATTTCTAACTATTCTCTTATACAATAATAAAATTACATGAATTGTTAATTAAAATATATTTATAATATCATTAAAAATGGTTAATTGATTTAATAATTTATTAATAATATGGATCATTTGTTATACAATTAGAAACTTGAAGGGGCGAGACATAATTTTCAAAACCACAATAGATAATCTATATTTTAAGAGAATCTCAGAAAGTATATTTGTAATTTACCTTTTTTAATGAAAATATATTATTCAGTGTACTTTTAAATAAATAATTACAAATTTATTGAAAAATTTATGACTTTAATTACTAATATGAATAAACTTTACCATTTATCTGCAATTATTTTTTGAGCAAACTTCACTTTATCCCCTATAGTTTAGGTTATGTGCGGTTTACCTCCTAACGTTTGGAAATGACCACATAACCCCCACGTGATTTGTGAATTGAAATGCATCGTTAAACATTCTATCTTACTTAAGAGTAAGTGTGAAACACGTCGCAGACATAAAGAGGTTATATACTTATTTTCAAATTTCAAAGGGGCAAATTGCACATGAAATAAAAATAGGGGGTTAAAGTGCACTTTACCTTCCAAATAAATTATGAAAATACAACGGTATTTTAATCTTTTTCATTAAATCATTAACGGGGTTAACAGTACACTTCAATCCACAAACCACAAGGGGTTATGTGGTCATTTCCAAACGTTAAGGGGTTAAATCGCACATAACCCAAACTATAGGGGTAGAATGAAATTTGCCCTCTTTTTTTTTTGTTTAAATATACTATTGCATAATTTTTTCTTCTTTTATTTCTTTAGTTTTTTCCATCACATATAATTCTTAATTAACACATCATATATAATTAAAAATAATGTGTACTCTTAAAATTATCCTCTCTCTCATGTGGTATATTTCTTCTCTTCTTTTTGTAAGGCTTGTTGAGTATTTCATGCTTGCAAAAATTCACGTTGATAGGATATCAATAATCACTTGATCTAATCACATTTGTGTCAACAATTTAGTTTTAAAATATTATTGACAGAAACATAATCAAATCAAATAGCTATCAATATTCAATCAAAGGGATAAATTACTCGACGAACCCTACGTATTGAACGATTCGAATTGTTGATGTGGGCTCTGGTGGACCTACAAAGGCTCAACAACACTCTCCAATCCAATATGGACTGAAGAGAAGCCTATCTCCTTTTAAAAATGCCACAACAATATACGCATATACTTAATTATTTCAAAAATCTAATATTTAAATGACTTCTACTTGATCTGAACTATTGTAGACGCCCTCGAACGTCCCGGGAGAAATTCCGTTTTGTTCATTTGGGCTTACTACAGTTCGGACTCAAATGTCACGGTTCTGAATCTAATCCCGCAAAGTGCAATGCGAGACCGATAAATCACCAAAGAGTCCAAATCCGGCAAATCGTTTTGAAAAACTGATTTTAGAAAGAAGTGCCAAACATGGACTGCTTTGCCAGATACAGAGTCGCCACCTAAATATTTTATTTTGGGGGAATTTAAGAAACCCTGACTCGTGCCTAAGGCCACGTGTCCGTCATCACCAAAGTTGCCTCGGCTCGGGAACTTGGGTATGATTGGGGAAGGTCATTTCATGAGCACCCTTTCTCGCCCGATCAAAGATCGACCACTACTAAGCATGATATCGAGTTTTTGAAAACACATACGCTCTTATTCCGGTTTATTAGCCTAGAATTGTTACGTGATGCGCACAGCATACAAGTATAGACTGGATTTCATAATTTGGAACAAAGCATCGCATATCTGTTTATTTTGAAAATGGATTGAAGTTTGCTACTCGCAAGTAGGCTAAAACACGGGTTTCGGCGAATTATTCCAACTCAAGCAACCCAAACTTCACCCACAGGCATTCAGGCAGTTATATCACATAAGCAAATAGCCTCATGGTAAGCATGCTATCATGGCAGTCACTCACACACATGCAAGGATGCTAAAGCATAAACACTTACTGACTACTCCGAGCCAAAGAAAGAAGATAATTAGAAAACATGCATGAATCCTAACTATGCTGAAATGCCTAATGCAACACATGCAAAAATGCAACTAAGATAGGCTCGGCTATTCTAAAATGGCATATGAAATGCAACAACTGATACATGTATTCAACTTGGAATTGAAATACAATGCAGTTAGCATGATGCGCCGAGCCCGGTGCATGCAAAACAGATGAATGGATGCAAACATACGAGCATAAGGATGCTAATTGAAACGTGCCCTAAACTAACCATCATAAGCTGGTAAATAAAAGGGAGAAAGACGTGGGGTTGGAAGACATACATCACACACACGCACACTTATTACAACATTGCCCTCTCTCGGAGGGTCCGAATGAATAGTACGGAATAAACTAGCTAATCTAAGCTAATTAAACTAATTATCACACAACATTAATTAATTAACGAATTAACTAAGTAAGTAAGGAAATTAGCATGCAAATTAAACAAAATGGACTGCCTTAGCTCTGTTCCGCATGATAGGGATGCATGCATGCTCAAGTCGCTTTGTCGAGAAATCCATCGCGATGCCCCGATTTGCCTCTATTTGCAACTGGTCCCAGAACACTGTACAAAGCTCCAGAAGGCTGCTGACCAGTTTTTGCTGCTGGTTTCCGGTTCGCTGCAACAGAGAGCGAGACAGGGGCATGGCAAAGTATTTTCAACATATGTGTGCATGACCACTCTCCCCATCACTGCACAAGCTCCAGGGAGTGTAGTCCTCGATCCTCGTGCCACCAATCACGCATCTCGATGCATGATGGCCGAGGAGTCGGATTGCACGACTCGATGTAAAATGAATGCACATATAAACACAACAAGGCCTAAACTCCATCATGGGTAATCCGGAGTGTCGGTGACTGAGAATCGAGGCACGTTTCGTCACTTGGAGTACGAAACGTCCCTCGTTTCCCGTGTTTGGACTAAACCCTATTCCAAACACAATGCAATATATATGGCATGCATGAATGCAACTCTAACATGCGACCTAAACATAATGCCACTAAATAATGCAAACATGCAAATGATGATATGCAAACATGCTACTAGCATACACAATGCTATGAAATAATCAATGGCATACTCAATGCACATGAAAGCTACATGGCATACGCAATGCACACATGGAGACTAACAATGAAATGATCAAGGCATACACAATGCAATGGTCAATCATGCAACAACATGGACTAAATGGCATATACAATGCAAGATGGACTTAAACCAAGACGGGTGAGCCTTAGCCACACCCAAATCAGTGGCCAAACATGATGAAATTAAGGCAACAACACTTATGCAAACATGCACAATGCGAGGGACCAAACCTAAGGCACAAAGTGCAACTCTACTAAGGCATGGCAAGGGATTAAATATGGCATACAATCACACTTTTTCAGCTCTGAAATGTCATACAGAGTGGCTCCAAATCATGCAAACACCTCACACAATGCATACTAGATGGCCCAGATACCGAAACTAGTGAAGTGCATTACACTAGAGGTATGCAAAGCAATGCGCAAATGACCAAACCAGCCCCAAACAGTCCCTATGCAGGCCCAAAACAGCAGGAAAATGGACTAAAATGATGACTCGAAAGGCATGGAAATGAAGCTCATGCAATGGCCCATAAATGAGGTATTTAAGCACGATTCTCAAACACATTTAAAGAGTAGAAAACATGGGAATATGGCACAAGTATAGGCTCTGAAATGACATTCTCAATGACCCCAATACATGAAAACACCACCATTCAAGCATGCAAGAAGCTTCAAAACTCAAAGCTAGGCATGGGCATTACACTACAAGCATGCATAGCAAGCATCATTCGACCAAGAGGCTTAAAAACAGAGCTAAGGCAGTCCAAAACATGCACAAAACAGTTTAAGGCATGGCCAAAAAGTGCTAGAATCAAAGGCCAAAATAGCATGCAATGTAAACTAGTAAAGAGGATTTGCACTACAAGCATGTGAGGCAATCAAGAGGCCACTAAAACAGCAAAAGTCAGAGGTATGACATGCCAAATAAAGCACAAAAACCCACTGAAACATGGTTAATGCATGCAAGAATGATATGCTCCTTTGATATGATATGAAGAGAGTTATTCTACACATGCAAGATGGACATCCAATATGGAAAAACAAGCTCTGGAAAGAGCCTATGAAGGTCCTAAAAATCACCAAAAATGGCCTGAAACATGGCTTGGAAGCATGCAAATAAGGGCTCCTTTGTAAGGCCAAAAATGCTAGAAAACAAAACAAGGAGAGAGAGGGTCACCCCTCTCTAATTTTGGCACTCAAAATAGTATTCTAGCCACTAAAAATCCACTGGATTTCAGTGGCTAGAAGGCCAAACAAAGGTCAATGCAAAGGCCCTAATGCATGGCTCAAAATAAGGCAAAATGAAACATGCAAGGGGGTAGATGACCCCCAACAGAAAAATGATCTTAAACAAACATGTTAAGGACCTCAAAATAAGACTTTTTTCAGTTGATGAAAAAGTTCAAATATGCTTGCAAGTATAGCTAAAAGATGAAGCAAAATAAAGACCAAAAGAGGGAATAGGGTGTTACCCTTGAAGCTCAAGCACTCCAGCAGCTTCTGGACCAAAACAGCAACTCCTTAGCCTCTGAAAAACAAGCTCCAAGGTGCTTAGGTTAATAGTGGAGGTGTTGTGCTAGGAGATGGTATGCAAAGGGGTCAAGAACTTCAACCTTTCAAGGCCTAAAGGGAGAGATATAGAGGGATATGTATGTATCAGACTCAGCCAACTCTAGAACCCTTGCAAAGGAAGAGGAGCCCTTCCTTTATAGAGCCAAGGGTCCAAAGCTTCTCCTAGAAGCTTAAAACCAAGAGTGAAGATCCTCCATATACGTGTATGGAGGATCCAGTCTGTGCCCTCCAGCTAGCACAGCTAGAATCGACTTAGTGAGACAGAAAAGGGGGAAGCTGGCCGACCAGTTCAAGTGGTCGGCCGACCACTTGCCCTGGTCGGCCAACCAGGGTCAAAAGGGTCAATGCACAAAAGCTGGTCGGCAGCCTCTATTGATGGTCTCCACATGAAATGCAAGCAAGTGGTATGGTGGGAGACCCACCAATGTGGCTCAAAAATCAAGGAGACCAGCTTCCTGACAAGAAAATCGGCTGGCGGGAGAAAAGGTGGTCTCCAAGAGAAAAGGTGGTCTCCCACCCTTGTACCACCTTCCAAACAATGAAAATAGGGTCCATGACAAAAATGAACCAAGACGGATGCAAAACGAGGGTTCGGGGGCCAAAACGCGCAGCCGGTGCCCCGAAAACTGACTATTAAGCATCGAAAGTGGCGTGTGACCACGTAGGTGGTCTCCCGGGCCACAGTGTCCCTCTAGAGAGAGGAAACAAGGTGTGTGCCAAAAATCGGAGCAAACGGAGAAAGTTAAGCTGTCCCGAACCGAGGCGCACGGTCGACGGCTCCAAAAACCAGAAACTGTTCTCCAAACGGGAACAGTGGTCTACGACCCCGAAAAGTAGCCTACGGCCACTGAGAGATAGTTTACGACACCTCTCCCTCCCTTCGGGAAGAGAAAACAAGACCTGGTTCGCAAACCGAGGCAAAGTACAAAAGAGTCCCGAAGTCCGGAGGCAAGGCTCTCAGCCGAGACTCCGTAACCTCAGAACGAGCACAACATGCGCAATCACCGAGCGCTCAATCGATGATGTCTGAGTCTTAAGGTCGGTCAAAAATGGGGTGTCTACAGTTGCCCCTCTTTGACAGAACTCGAAAGTTATAAGTGACGGGAGTGAATGTCAAAGCCCAGAGACGACCCATTTTTGACAAGGCCGAAGACTTAGACAAACAGGCGAGATAATCAACGATAAGTGCCCGCAGGCAGGGGCAAAATGTAAAGGGTATGCACAAAGCCGAGTATAACTTATGATCATGCAAAGAAAGCTGTAACGAAGCAATCATGCAAAATAAATGCAACAGTTTTAAGCAGGTGAATACAAAACAAACTATATTACATGCAGAAAGGATGTAAGAGAATTATCCAATTCTCGCTACGTCTCACGCGGAGTACATACAATACCTGTCTGGTTCGTCTGGTCGCGCCAGCGTCAAATGAACCGTACATACAATATCATGCCTGTAAAAGAAAGAAACTCAACAGGTACAATATCGTTAGAAACATGCATAGCAATGCAAGTAAAAAGTGCGTGACCAGGCAAGCGGATGGATGCATGACAATGCAACCTAAGTGTGACGCATAACAATGCGGAAGGGATACAAAACAATGCAGCCTAAGTGTAACGCATAACAATGCGGTAGGGATGCAAAACAATGCAATGCACTAACAAGTGCAGATGAGGTGCGCAAGATAGTGCGAATGATGCAGTGCACAAAACAGTGCGATGCGCAAGATAGTGCGATGCACAAAATAGCGCGAATGATATTCAATGCACAAGACAGTGCGATGCGCAAAATAGCGCGAATGATATGCAATATTAGAAAACAATGTAATAATATACAATGTAACGAAACAATGCAAATGATATGCAATGTATGTGAGATGATCAAACCACAAGCAGTACAAAACCACACTAATATCATAAAGGGATGGAGATGCAAAATCAAACTACTTTTAACATAGAAAAGGCAGTGGGCACGAGCCGAACGACGCCTAACACAAGCTAAGTGCCTACATCCTAGTACTGGCCATAACTCAGCATGGATGCTTACACATAACAGAACCGTGTTTCAACGTGGAAGGGGTGCGAGCACATGCAAACCTATGTGTTTCGCAGAGAGACCACAAATTACAAGTAATTGGGTGGCATGATATAAGTGGGGAATGATCTGCTGAGGAAAGATCGTGATCCTAAATGCTGAATGTAACAGACTAAAATACGATGAAATGGATGCAATGGATGAATTGAATAAAGCGCGCGGCCAAACCACATTTTGCCTAGAAAAGGCATGGACACAAACAAACCACGTCTAACACAGAAATTGTGCCGTCACCCTCAACACTAGGCGCGTACACATAATCACATAACCATGCTTTAACGTGAAAAGTATGGGCATATGCCAGACTAAGCTTAACATGGAAAGGCACAAGTGATACAATGGATATGCAGTAAATGCATGCAATATATTCTATATGCAATGCGATAGACATACTAGATGATGTAGTAGTTAGGAAGCGAAGGTACCTTACAGGGGCAATTGGCAATGACCTACCTCATGCTGCTGGGGACCTTCCCATTCTTCTCGGTTGAACCGCAGGTACTACTTTTCTCCTTGACTGTGGTCGCAGCTTTCCCTATTCTCCAACAGGGTGACAGAATAGGTTGGTTTAGTATCCAGAATTGAGGCGCATACATATGCTATCTCAATCTATGGGGCTGCCATACAGATTTCAAGCCGAGGATATACCCCTGGGTATTTAACCTAGACTTTAGTCTCGGAAATCCCGAACCTTTGCGTTCTAGTCATGAGCCATTCAAACTCTAGTTTCCACCGTCTCAGTTGGTCTCCTAGGAACTCACCGCAAACACAGGCAGGTGGCTATACCAGACAGTTGGAAGTCGTTCGGGCACGACAAACACCAAAGGAATTGCACCTTTAGAGGATTTAAGGTCTCCTAGACCAGAGAGTGCACAAGACAATGCGATGCAGAGGGAATGCACAAAACAATGCCATATAGGTGCACAAGACAAGGCGATGCAGGGTGGACGCACAAAACAGTGCGATGTAAGTGTGTGCATAAGACAGTGCTAAGACAAAGGATGCGCAAGACAGCGTGAGCAATGCAATGCACTAACAGGTGTAGGTAAGATGCGCAAGAAAGCGCGAACACGTTCAATGCAAAAGATACAAGCATTTTCAATGCAAGATGAGAGCCTGTAATGAAATGCACAGGATAGTGCGATGCGCAAGAAAGTGCGAGTGTAAAACTGCACAAAATGGTGCGATGCGCAAGAAAGCGCGAGTGATAAACTGCACAAAATAGTGCGATGCGCAAGAAAGCGCGAATGTAAACTGCACAAAACAGTGCGATGCGCAAGAAAGCGCGAGTGATAAACTGCACAAAACAGTGCAATGCACAAGATAGCGCGATAAAATGCATCTTCTATGCAAGTAAAGGTGCACAAAACAGTGCGATGCGCAAGATAGCACGATAAAATGCATGCACCATGTAAGACTTGGCACACAGCTTATGACATAGCATTCCATTCATTTGGCACACAGCTCACAACACAACACTTTGTTTCTTTGGCACGCGGCTCACAACACAATAATCTGTTCATTCGGCACGCAGCTCGAGACACAGCACTCTGCTTATCTAGGCACACAGCTCATTTCGGGCATGCAGCTCATTTGGGGCACACAACACATTTGAGCACACAGCTCATTTCGGGCACACAACTCGTTTTTGGGCACACAGCTCATTCTTTGGGCACGTAGCTCACTTTTCGGGCACACAACTCATTCTTGGGGCACGCAGCTCACTTTTCAGGCACACAGCTCATTCTTCGGGCACGCAGCTCACTTTTCGGGCACACAGCTCATTCTTTGGGCACGCAGCTCACTTTTCGGGCACACAGCTCATTCTTTGGGCACGCAGCTCACTTTTCGGGCACACAGCTCATTCTTCGAGCACGCAGCTCATTTTTCGAGCACACAGCTCATTTGGGGCACACGGCTCATTTGGGGCACACGGCTTATTCTGAACACACAGTTCATTTCGGGCACACAGCACATTTTGGGGCACACAACACATTTTGGGCACGCAGCTCATTCTGAACACATAGTTCATTTCAGGCACACAGCTCATTCTGAACACACAGTTTATTTCGGGCACACAGCTCATGTGGGGCACACAGCACATTTGGGCACACAGCTCATTTCGGGCACACAGCTCGTTTTTTGAGCACATAGCTCATTTCGGGCGCACGGCTCATTTCGGGCACACAACTTATTTTTGGGCACACGGCTCATTTTTGAGCACACAGCTCGTTTTTCGAGCACACAGCTCATTTCGAGCACGCAGCTCATTTTCGGGCGGACAGCTCATTTTCAGGCACATGGCTCATTTTTGGGCGCACAGCTCATTTTCGGGCACACAACTCATTTTTCGAGCACACAGCTCATTTCGGGCACACGGCTCATTTTTTGAGCGCACAGCTCATTTCGGGCACACGGTTCGTTTTTCGGGCACACAGCTGATGTTTGGGCGCATAACTGATTTTCGGGCGCACGACTCATTTTTCGGGCACACAGCTTACTCTGAACACACAATTCATTTCGAGCACACAGCTCATTCTGAACACACAGTTTATTTCGGGCACACAGCTCATTTGGAGCACACAGCTCATTTTCCGAGCACACAGCTCATTTTTCGAGCACACAGCTCATTTCGGGCACACGGCTCGTTTTGAACACTCAGTCTATAACACAACATTCTGTTTGCATTTTGAACACACAGCTCAAGCACTTGAATTTCTGAACACGCAGCTCATGCTTTTGGTTGTGAACATGCAGCCCACATTTTTTTTGAAATCTGAACACGCAGCTCAAACTTTTTGTCGTGGACACGCAGCCCACATTTCTGAAATCTAAACACACAGCTCAAACTTTTGGTCGTGAACACGTAGCCCACATTTCTGAAATATGAACACACAGCTCAAACTTTTTGTCATGAACAGGCAGCCCAAACTCTTGTCATGAACACGCAGCCCACAGTTTTTGAAAGTTGAACACGCAGCCCAAACTCTTGATAGTGAACACACAGCCCACAGTTTTTGAAAGTTGAACACGCAGCCCATACTCTTGATGGTGAACACACAGCCCACAATTTTTGAAAGTTGAACACGCAGCCCATACTCTTGATGGTGAACACACAGCCCACAGTTTTTGAAAGTTGAACACGCAGCCCATACTCTTGATAATCTGAACACACAACTCAAGCTTTTCACTTCTGAACACGTAGCTCATACTGAACACACAGTCCGTTTACTTAATTTGCCTGCAGCTCATACTAAACACACAGTTCATTTACTTCATTTGCCCGCAGCTCATACTGAACACACAGTTCATTTACTTCATTTCTGAACACGCAGCTCACACTGAACACACAGTTCGTTTACTTCATTTTCCCGCAGCTCATACTGAACACACAGTTCATTTACTTCGTTTCTGAACACACAGCTCATACTGAACACTCAGTTCATTTTACTTCTGAACACGCAGCTCATAAATTTTCATTTCTGAACACACAGCTCATTCACTTCATTTTGAACACACAGCTCACACTTTTCAATTCTGAATACGCAGCTCACACATTTTCATTTGCACGCAGCTCATTTTTAATTCTGAACACGCAGCTCATAAATTTTCATTTCTGAACACACAGCTCATTTACTTCATTTTGAACACGTAGCTCACACATTTCAATCCTGAACATGCAGCTCATAGATTTTCATTTGCACGTAGCTCATTTTTAATTCTGAACACGCAGCTCATAAATTTTCATTTCTGAACACACATCTCATTTACTTCATTTTGAACACGTAGCTCACACTTTTCAATTCTGAATACGTAGCTCACACATTTTCATTTGCACGCAGCTCATTTTTAATTCTGAACACGTAGCTCATAAATTTTCATTTCTGAACACACAGCTCATTCACTTCATTTTGAACACGTAACTCACACATTCCACTTTTGAACACGCAGCTCATAACATAACACTACTCGATCTGAACACAAGGCTCATAACACAGTAGTCTTTTAATTTTGAACACACAGCTCATTCTGAACATACAGGATGCGATGATAGGACTTGCAGAAGTTGAAACAAACTCAGATGCCCTACATTTTCCCTTTTGTCTTTTGCTTTGAAGTCTAGAACCAATATAGCTTCAGATAGGTCCTGGTTTTACTGTTCTCACATGACTCGAGTTGAACCTTGTGGTTTTTGAAAGAACAAAATCTTGTTTTGCACAAATATGGAGAACGACACGGCACTCTGAGCACAAAACGATTTTTTGAAATTGAGAGTGAGAATAAGTTCTCAACTGGGTATTGAGCCTACGACTGAACACAGCACACACCGACTCAACAACAAAGAGAAAAGACAAGGTAAGGCAACCTAAACACATCTATAGACACCCGAAACAACTCAAAACAAGAATCGAGACAAACAAAACGACTGACACGACACACAAACGTGTTCCAATGGCAAGAGACCTCTCAGTGCACGAGGAGCCAGTTTCTTCAGGAATTATTCGCCACCCTTTCTTATTTGTGATTCTTACATCACTCGGCCCTCAAGCTCGGTTTTTCCCTCAAAACCCTTTCCTCGCTTTTCCTCTCAGCGCACATCTCTCTATTCTTTAATCTCTTATTTTTCATCCCTTCCCAGGGTGGTTGATGGATAAACAGGAAGTTGCGGGCTCTTGCCCCTAGCATTCTGCTAGATTCTCTTCTTTTGCTCACAACAATAAACTTTCCCGCAGAGGGGTTGCGCTACAACTGAGTGTGTAGCAAATCTGCAGCTGACATCGGTTGACAATGTTCTGTTGGGGAGTTTGGACATGATCAAATGTGTCCAGGTGAGGGAGTGGAATATCTTGCCCCATTCCAGTTCATGCTTCGCACTTGGCTTGATACCTCGTTGCTTGGAGGATGTTGAGAGCTTTCAGTCCTCTGTTGTTAGCTTCAGTTATGCCCTTTTCTGGCAGGTAGAGTGCCCTTTCTGGCAAGTAGAGTGCCCTTTTCTGGCGAGTATGTTGACAACGGGGAAAAGACAGAACACCTGACTCAACAATGCCCCTAGTTCATTATTTTGACCATTTTTTGTTTTTGACGTTCTGCTAAAACAATTTTGACCAACATGAGAGTTAGATTAACATGCTTGTTCGATTTTCTGATTTAAAATCATGCAAGTTAGGCTGTGAGCACTGAAAATTTTCCTTTTTTGGGTCCAAGAAATGGTCCAGTTTTGGAAAAATGTAATGATTTTCGAGAAAATTAGTCAACCTCAGTAAAAATTCTCAAAAACTATTTTTGCAAATGGCCACTGCTCAACCAACATAGAACTTACTCTTGAGATGCACAACCTCATATCTGAAAGAAAATTTCCCCTGTCTGAACGGCATTGTATGGCAATGGAAAATTGCCCCTTGTTTGAATAGCACCACAGCACACTGTATGGCAACGGAAAGTTGCCCCTTGTTTGAATAGCACCGCAGCACATTGTATGGCAACGGAAAGTTGCCCCTTGTCTGAATGGCACCACAGCGCACTGTAATTAGTCCTCAAAGTGATGATCACAACCGAACTCTCGGATACAGAGGAGACAAAGATGATCAGAACCATTACATGGACACAGTCGAATTTGGAAGTGTTTATGGCTGGACTTCATAACGAAGTTGCCTACGTATCCCAAAGATGGGAATCAAGCCTGACGTAGTTCCGAGTAAGGTACACTCAGGTATTAACCTCTCCTTTTGCGCTCTAACTTTTGCCAAGGCCCCCCTTCCGGGTTTTCAACCTTGCGAGCTATGTTCTTCTTTTCTTTTCAATTCTTTTCATTTCTTTTCTACTTTTTTCTTTTTCATCTTTTCCTTTCATTTTCTTCATTTTTCTTCATTTTTTTTTTCTTTCTTTGCATTTTTTCTTTTTCTTCTTTTTTTTTCTTGCTCTAACTTTTGCCTGGGTCGCCCTTCCGGGTTTTCGGCCCAGCGAGCCTCTCAAGGGTAAAAGTATAGCTTTGTCCATGCCAAATGGTTTGAGATCTCGAAGTCATCTGAATCCAGGAGAATGGCTGCTGTTCGCTGATGATGTAGATGTCCATCCAATGGAGGGTGAATTTGCCCCTAGTGTTGTGGATAGGAACTTGGTTGTCCTTCAGCAATACTTTCTTCTTCCCCCCTTCTGGGATTTGGCATTCTTGCCAGTCTTCCCTGGTTTGCAGAAAAGACTCATCTTTGACTCTTCGAGCAAATCTGAAATTTTTGCCCCTAGTTCAAGGGCTGCTTTTGATCTAGCTTCGCAAGCTTCCTTTGATCACATCTGATATTCTCACCCCTAGTTCATGGGCTGTTTCTGATCCGGCCACACGGGCCTTACATGGTGGTTGACCGTTGAACATTCTGAATTAAGGTTTAAGGTTTGGAAGCAGAGGGGTCGAGTCTCGAGGCTGAGAGCGATCCCAGGCTGCACAATCTCAAGAGCGATTCCACACAGGTCTTCGCAGGATCGCGCAAAACATTTTTTGAAATCTTTTAAGAAAGCGACTAGTCGCTCACGCTGAAGACAATGCGGAACCAATCTGGATCAAGCCAGGATCCTTCTCAGTACTCACATTAACAAACATGATCTCAATCATTAAGGACTTAGCATGCCTTTCTTTCTCTCAATTGATCAAATTTTGCAAAACCTGAGGAATTTCTCCCTCTTCGTTTTCAACACATTATTCGAAAAGTTTTGAAAAACTTAGGTCAATGCAATGATTTCGAGACACAGAAGAGCAGATGAAATGTACTGCCGTCTCATTCTAAATTTGCTGGCACAATAGGCTCAATAGTAGCAAAAAGCACAAAAACATGACAGCCACGGCTATTTTGTTCAGATTTCCTGGTTGCAACCGGCTCCACAGCAGAAACAGACTCAAGAGAAAGCAAAAGGACAATCACAGAACAAAATAATGACGTCCGAGGCGACACCCTCGGAATCACCCGACTTCTGTATAACAGGACTGACTCGATACAACAAGACAGACCTTAATCAAAAAGACTAACTCAAAACAATGAGACAGTCTCGAAACAAAATCACAGAACTGACACAACACCTGGGTCAGAAAGTATAAAAAAATAGCATTCGCAAATGCCCAAAATAGTGCGTGCCAAACGCCACATCTGAAATAAACCGAGCGCCGCCCGCAGGTGGACCAACCCCTAATCACATACTTGTATTATCCTCGAAGTCCAACAACTCAGTGGTGACAGACTTTGTTGAGCTAGGTGGAAGGATGACCTCATCATCGATCAAATCTTGCAGTTCGTGGCGAAGACGAAAGCAATTGTCGGTGGTGTGACCGGTCTATTGATGGTATGCACAGTACTGGGTACCATCATGCTTCGCTGGAAGGGGATTCGGGAGGGGGCGAGGCTCAAGAGGTTTGAGGTGGCCTTTCTTAACAAGGATCTGAAGGGCCTTAGACAAAGGCATATAAAGGGAATGGAATACCCTGCGACCTCGGGGCAGATACTTTAAGTTTTGCGCATTTTTACCGGATGCACTGTCAAAAGGATCGCAGGTACAGGCTTGGCTTGCTGATTTTTCTTGGGTGTAGGATTAGGGTTGGAGGGAACGGTTCTGGTATGATGACCCTTCTCTTGATTTTCCCCTTGGCTTGAGCTGCCCTCGGTCTGAGTGGGGAAAGTGTCATCCACAGTTTTAGCCACAACTACAAGCATTTGCTGCTTATTCAGCCCTCTGGCTTTCAGAGCCTCAACAGCCTGCTGGATTTCTTCATAGGGATCAGTGTCCACCTTCACCTTGTTCTTTTCACTAGCCTCAGCTTGGCGGACGGCTTGGGTTGCTACTTCAGTGCGAAGCCCTGTTGTCGTCAACATGTCGTTCCCGGAGCTTGAGACAGCTTCAAGTTGGCTGAGCTCAATTACAATTCGCCCCAGCAGCGGGGGCTCCTGCGGCATGAAGTTCCCGGCATACGATGCAATTAGTGGCGGGGCCGACATTCCATAGGCTAGATCAGCCACAGATCTTTGAAGGTCACCAATCATTCCCATCAGCTCAAAGGTGGTGGGCTCATAGGTTTGAAATAACTGGGATTCCCATATCGGATGTGCGGCAGACGACCTGGGCGGGTGTGGTATTTCAACGTCGGTCTCACCCTGCAAGATGATTCCTTCGTTTAGTGCGGCTACCATAACCACTATTTTCTCTGAATTTTGTGTCATCACGAGTCCGCTGAACTGATCGGAGGTGATGTGACTGGTGACTGATGGATCAGATGAACCTGTGAGCCCCAACTGGCCTTGCTCTGCCTTGCCTCAGCGAAAGAAGATACTGACTGCTCTGAACTGAATCTCCAAACCCCTTGAAAGAGAAAACAGGCAGCATCTCAGCCCAATTTCACTAGGACAGATATAAGCATTGCTGGATAACTATATTCAACCACTGATCACTGTTCCCCAAATTACTTCCCCAAAACTAAATCTGATACCTGCAGATAAAACTGATTCTCAAAACACTGATACCGATGCCCGCAGGCCTGATACCCAGACTTGCAAACTGAAATATGCATTCCTGTAGAGACACACTCTAAAAGCACATAGCAAGCAAGTAAGAGCCAAAACACCCCTATGGAGGGGTAGGGTTTCCTTGTCCTATTTTGTTAGAAGCTAGGGTTTCACTACGCACGCAGCGGTTTCAAACAACCTACAATCGGGTAAGCAACCTGTCCTAGTTTGGAATGGTCACTATAGATTACAATATGCACTAGGTCGAATGGTCAGAAAGGGTGCCCCGGTAAAAACCGGGGTTTGTGTTCCAATCGTGGCAGAGTCCGTAACCGGTCAACCTTATGGCACGCTTCTCAAAGCGAGCCTCCGGCAAACCGTTCAGGAATAGCAGATGGCAAACATGGTGTCCTAGACGCACCAATGCAAATACAATGCAAAGAAACACATAAGTATAAATAAAACAAGATATCATGAGTTCGAGCCACGTTCTCTAAATCCCCAGCAGAGTCGCCAGAAACTGTAGACGTCCTCGAACGTCCCGGGAGAAATCCCGTTTTGTTCATTTGGGCTTACTACAGTTCGGACTCAAATGTCACGGTTCTGAATCTAATCCCACAAAGTGCAATGCGAGACCGATAAATCACCAAAGAGTCCACATCCGGCAAATCGTTTTGAAAAACTGATTTTAGAAATAAGTGCCAAACATGGACTGCTTTGCCAGATATAGAGTCGCCACCTAAATATTTTATTTTGGGGGAATTTAGGAAACCCTGACTCGTGCCTAAGGCCACGTGTCCATCATCACCAAAGTTGCCTCGGCTCGGGAACTTGGGCACGTTTGGGGAAGGTCATTTCATGAGCACCCCCGCTCGCCCGATCAAAGATCGGCCACTACTAAGCATGATATCGAGTTTTTGAAAACACATGTGCTCTTATTCCGGTTTATTAGCCTAGAATTGTTGCGTGATGCGCACAACATACAAGTATAGACTGGATTGCCTAATTTGGAACAAAGCATCGCATATCCGTTTATTTTGAAAATGGATTGAAGTTTGCTACTTGTAAGTAGGCTAAAACACGGGTTTCGACGAATTATTCCAACTCAAGCAACCTAACCTTCACCCACAGGCATTCAGGCAGTTATATCACATAAGCAAATAGCCTCATAGTAAGCATGCTATCATGGCAGTCACTCACACACATGCAAGGATGCTAAAGCATAAACACTTACTGAGTACTCCGAGCCAAAGAAAGAAGATAATTAGAAAACATGCATGAATCCTAACTATGCTGAAATGCCTAATGCAACACATGCAAAAATGCAACTAAGATAGGCTCGGCTATTCTAAAATGGCATATGAAATGCAACAACGATACATGTATTCAACTTGGAATTGAAATACAATGCAGTTAGCATGATGCGCCAAGCCCGGTGCATGCAAAACAGATGAATGGATGCAAACATACGAGCATAAGGATGCTAATTGAAATGTGCCCTAAACTAACCATCATAAGCTGGTAAATAAAAGGGAGAAAGACGTGGGGTTGGAAGACATACATCACACACATGCACACTTATTACAACATTGCCCTCTCTCGGAGGGTCCAAATGAATAGTACGGAATAAACTAGCTAATCTAAGCTAATTAAACTAATTATCACACAACATTAATTAATTAACGAATTAACTAAGTAAGTAAGGAAATTAGCATGCAAATTAAACAAAATGGACTGCCTCAGCTCTATTCCGAATGATAGGGATGCATGCTCAAGTCGTCTTGTCGGGAAATCCATCGCGATGCCCCGATTTGCCTCTATTTGCAACTGGTCCCAGAACACTGTACAAAGCTCCAGAAGGCAGCTGGCCAGTTTTTGCTGCTGGTTTCCGATTCGCTGCAACAGAGAGCGAGAAAGGGGCATGGCAAAGTATTTTCAACATATGTGTGCATGACCACTCTCCCCATCACTGCACAGTCCTCGATCCTCGTGCCACCAATCACGCATCTCGATGCATGATGGCCGAGGAGTCGGACTGCACGGCTCGATGTAAAATGAATGCACATATAAACACAACAAGGCCTAAACTCCATCATGGGTAATCCGGAGTGTCGGTGACTGAGAATCGAGGCACGTTTCGTCACTTGGAGTATGAAACGTCCCTCGTTTCCCGTGTTTGGACTAAACCCTATTCCAAACACAATGCAATATATATGGCATGCATGAATGCAACTCTAACATGCGACCTAAACATAATGCCACTAAATAATGCAAACATGCAAATGATGATATGCAAACATGCTACTAGTATACACAATGCTATGAAATAATCAATGGCATACTCAATGCACATGAAAGCTACATGGCATACGCAATGCACATATGGAGACTAACAATGAAATGATCAAGGCATACACAATGCAATGGTCAATCATGCAACAACATGGACTAAATGGCATATACAATGCAAGATGGACTTAAACCAAGACGGGTGAGCCTTAGCCACACCCAAATCAGTGGCCAAACATGATGAAATTAAGGCAACAACACTTAGGCAAACATACACAATGCGAGGGACCAAACCTAAGGCAGAAAGTGCAACTCTACTATGGCATGGCAAGGGATTAAATATGGCATACAATCACACATTTTCCAGCTCTGAAATGTCATACAGAGTGGCTCCAAATCATGCAAACACCTCACATAATGCATACTAGATGGCCCAGATACCGAAACTAGTGAAGTGCATTACACTAGAGGTATGCAAAGCAATGCGCAAATGACCAAACCAGCCCCAAAAAGTCCCTATGCAGGCCCAAAACAGCAGGAAAATGGACTAAAATGATGACTCGAAATAAATGAGGTATTTAAGCACGACTCTCAAAACACATTTAAAGAGTGGAAAACATGGGAATATGGCACAATATAGCTCTGAAAAATACATGCAATGACCCCAAAACATGAAAACACCTCATTCAAGCATGCAATAAGCTTCAAAACTCAAAGCTAGGCAAGGGTATTTACACTACAACCATGCATAGCAAGCATCATTCGACCATGAGGCCCAAAAAAAGAGCTAAGGCAGTCCAAAACATGCACAAAATCAGTTTAAGGCATGGCCAAAAAGTGCTAGAATCAAAGGCCAAAATAGCATGCAATGTAAGCTAGTAAAGAGGATTTGCACTACAAGCATGTGAGGCAATCAAGAGGCCACTAAACCAGAAAAATTCAGAGGTATGACATGCCAAATAAAGCCCAAAACCCACTGAAACATGGTTAATGCATGCAAGAATGATATGCTCCTTTGATATGCTATGAAGAGGGTTATTCTACACATGCAAGATGGACATCCAATATGGAAAAACAAGCTCTGGAAAGAGCCTATGCAGGTCCTAAAATCACCAAAAATGGCCTGAAACATGGCTTGGAAGCATGCAAATAAGGGCTCCTTTGTAAGGCCAAAAATGCTAGAAAACAAAACAAGAGAGAGAGGGTCACCCCTCTCTGATTTTGGCACTCAAAACAGCATGCTAGCCACTAAAAATCCACTGGATTTCAGTGGCTAAAAGGCCAAACAAAGGTCAATGCAAAGGCCCTAAGGCATGGCTCAAAATAAGGCAAAATGAAGCATGCAAGGGGGTAGATGACCCCCAACAGAAAAATGATCTTAAACAAACATGTTAAGGACCTCAAAATAAGACTTTTTTCAGTTTATGAAAAAGCTCAAATATGCTTGCAAGTATAGCTAAAAGATGAAGCAAAATAAAGACCAAAAGAGGGAATATGGTGTTACCCTTGAAGCTCAGCACTCCAGCAGCTTCTGGACCAAAATACAACTCCTTAGCCTCTGAAAAACAAGCTCCAAGGTGCTTAGGTTAATAGTGGAGGTGTTGGGCTAGGAGATGGTATGCAAAGGGGTCAAGAACTTCAACCTTTCAAGCCTAAAGGAGAGATATAGAGGGATATGTATGTATCAGACTCAGCCAATTCTAGAACCCTTGCAAAGGAAGAGGAGCCTTCCTTTATAGAGCCAAGGGTCCAAAGCTTCTCCTAGAAGCTTAAAACCAAGAGTGAAGATCCTCCATATACGTGTATGGAGGATCCAGTCTGTGCCTCCAGCTAGCACAGCTAGAATCGACTTAGTGAGACAGAGAAAATGGGGAAGCTGGCCGACCAGTTCAAGTGGTCAGCCGACCACTTGCCCTGGTGGCCGACCAGGGTCAAAAGGGTCAATGCACAAAAGCTGGTCGGCAGCCTCTATTGATGGTCTCCACATGAAATGCAAGCAAGTGGTATGGTGGGAGACCCACAAATGTGGCTCAAAAATCAAGGAGACCAGCTTCCTGACAAGAAAATCGGCCGGCGGGAGAAAAGGTGGTCTCCAAGAGAAAAGGTGGTCTCCCACCCTTGTACCACCTTCCAAACAATGAAAATAGGGTCCATGCCAAAAATGAACCAAGACGGATGCAAAACGAGGGTTCGGGGGCCAAAACGCGCAGCCGAGTGCCCCGAAAACTGACTGTTAAGCATCGAAAGTGGCGTGCGACCACGTAGGTGGTCTCCCGGCCACAGTGTCCCTCTAGAGAGAGGAAACAAGGTGTGTGCCAAAAACTGGAGCAAACGGAGAAAGTTAAGCGGTCCCGAACTGAGGCGCACGGCCGACGGCTCCAAAAATCGGAAACTGGTCTCCAAACGGGAACAATGGTCTACGACCATGAAAAGTAGCCTATGGCCACTGAGAGATGGTCTACGAGACCTCTCCCTCCCTTCGGGAAGAGAAAACAAGACCGGGTTCGCAAACCGAGGCAAAGTACAAAAGAGTCCCGAAGTTCGGAGGCAAGGCTCTCAGTCGAGACTCCGTAACCTCAGAACGAGCATAACATGCGCAATCACCGAGCGCTCAATCGATGACGTCTGAGTCTTAAGGTCGGTCAAAAATGGGGTTTCTACAACTATCCATAAACAAAACTTAATAAAATTATACGTACTAAAAAATATTGTATGAATTAATGTTTTTTCCCTCTATTTTTCCCACTTTTATTCAAGTATTCAAATTTTTTTAAATTACATATTAAAAATATTTCATATTTTTTCATCTACCTTATTTATATTTTAATATTAATTTATATTGAATGTTTTATTTAATATGAAGTTCAGTATTACAAAAAATTTATATTTAATTTAAACTTTATATACCTATATAGTATTATATAATTATATATAATATGTATGAATAGTTTAAAAATTATATTAAAGAAAAATCAACACTTTACATAATTAATCTATCTATTTTTTTCTTAAACCAACCACAACATATTTATATTTAAATTTCTGAAATAAATTTTGCATAACTTTCATTTCTACATATTTTTATTTTTTAAATGAATAAAAAAGAAAATTAAATAATTAGAATAACTTTTTATTTTATGTTACTAATTCTATTTCAATTTAACTATTATTTCTAATATTCGAATGAGTGTTTATTTTACTCGAGTATAATTTAATATGATATAAAATCATTATATAATTATTTAAGTAAAACTTTTATACAATGATAGGGCTAACAATATCAAAATAAATAACTGCAATCACTCATTAATTTTAAATTACTGTTTGTTTCTCTAATTTAATCATTAGAAAAAATAACTTGGTTGCTAATTAAAGTCCATAGCATTTCAAATCTTAGAAGGATAAGAACAAAATTTAACATAAATGGTCAAAATAATCTTATAGCCCTAGAAACTTTAGAACTCTCCATGACTTTACCTGTTGACACCCCATTTTTGACCGCCCGTAAGACTCAGACGCTTGGTTTAATGCACTCAATGATGAAAGTTGGATTATGAATTCTTAACAATTCAGAATCAATTAGGCTTCCGAAATAACCTCACGTTTTCAACATTTACCTTGTTTGAACCCATGAGTTTCATTTTTGGACCTTTTCCTACCCTGAGCTGAGTTTGAACTGAATAAACAGGAGAGGCCATCAAGGCTCGGCTGTGCATCAGTGATGGCCGGCCATGGCTATGAATGGTCGGCCGGCCTTTGATAGCGATAAACACTGTTCTGGGCAGGAGACCACTAGTTGTCCATTTTTAAAGATATTTATCACCTTTTGAGCTCGAATTCTATAAAACCAAAGCTCTGGGAATGTTTTGGGAGTTGAACAAAATTCTAGAAGTGATATATATACCTTGAGAGCTTTTGTCTCCTCCTTCTTCCATTGCAAGTCATCTTTGAGCTAACCTAGCTTGTTTATACCACCTCTATACACCATACACAACCTTGTCTTACCACCCTAAAGCCTTGGTTGATCTTGGAGAAGTATAATTCAAACTTGAGAGTGCATTGAAACCAAGTTTGAAACATCAACAACAAGTTTACTTCTTGAAAGGTATAAGCTTGTTTTCTCTTCTCTTGCCATCATTTGTATCATTTACTTCATAATTCTTGTTGTTTTGGATTGTTTTGAGCTTGTTTGAAGTGTTTGGAGTTGGGTTTGAAGAGTTACCAAAAGGGTAGAGAGAGCTTGCTCTTTCTATACCTTTATTCATAACTCAAACCTTCTCCTTTTCACTCTTTTCCTTTGGTGTTTACACTGATTTTTAGAGGTTTAGAGAGGCTAAAATCCATGTTTTGAAGCTTCAAAAATGGAGGGGTTAGCCATCCCTCCTTATCCTTACTTACTAGCCTTAGTTCTCTTCTTTATTGTCTAGCTTTTCATGCTCTTTTCATGCATGTTTGAACTCTGATTTTCATGTATTAAGGGTTGTTTTGACGTTGTCTAGGCCTTTTCAAGTGGTTCATGCCTTGTTAATACACTTGTGGTCTCATAAGTTGGTATACTTGTTATGCTTTCTTGATTCATTTTCCATGTTTGGAGTCTAAGTTTACTAATCAATCAACCATTCCATATCTTTCATTCTTGAGAATGGTTTCAACCAATTAAAGTTGTTCAATACATGTAAAGGAGACCTACACCTAATGGCTTAATCTTTTCGGCGATTCATCGTCAACAGTGTAGTCTCCTTCTCATGTCTTAGAAGAACCACTTGTTTGACATTATTTCTTGTTTAGAGGACTTTAACATCACATTTGGACAAATGGACTAATGAATGACAATGACTAAAACAATTGGCTTAAAACTTGGATTAACACACTTAAACAAAATGGCTTAATAGCTTGAACTTGGTCGGACGTTATGCGAAGTTTCTTGTGTCAAGGGTCATCAAGCATCAATTCATGGGGCTTTTGGTGTCCTTGAAGCATCTCAACTTTTTTTTTTTTGAGTTCATTTCATGACAAAAGGGAGGGGTGGTCATTCACATTACATTCATTGATTTTTTATTTTTTTATTTTCCAAAATGATATCCGAGATCATCAAGAAATCATATTGCTCATTGATGGTTTTGGAATCAATCCCAACCATCTCTTGAGGCTTTCCCATGACAGAGAAGGGAGGAAGGACAAACAGAACTTGAAAATGCTCTATCTGCACTATTTTCATCTCAGAGCATAGAAACAGAGTTTTGCACCAAATGGATGAACGGCCTGTCATCCGTAGACTCGACCAGCCATTAGCGATGCACGGCCGGTACATGATGTATGGCCAGCAGTGCAGTTTTGCAGAAATAGAGGCAGTGGCTAAAGGTGAAACAGAGATGGTCTGGGCAGACAGAGTAGCTTTCAAGCGATGCGCATGCAACCTTCATCCATCTTCCATGGTTTCCTTATCAAATGCGTTAATTATTTAATTGTTTCATTAGCATAATAAATTGTGTTGTAATACTTAGTCTAAATAGTTATAGCTAATTATTTGGTGTTGTAATATTTAATTTCTTTTAATTAATTAGCGTAAATAGTTGGTTAATTATTCATTTCAAGTGTTATAATATTTAGTTAATTAGTTTAGCTATTTATTCAAGTTTTGTAATAATTAGCTTAATTAGCTTAGTTTAGCTAACTAGTTAGCTTTTATTCATTCGAACTCTCCTTCGTGAGAGCGTAATATAATAATGTGTATGTCTTCCAACCCCACGTCTTTCTCCTTTTTATTTAATCACTTTTGATGGTCAGATTAGAGACATGTTTCAATTCGCATACCTTATGCTTGCATCCATTTATCTTGTATTGCATGCACCGAGGCTCGGCGCATCATTGTAACTGTATTGTCCTTTCAATAATTCTTTGAATACGTGTTTAACCGCATATCATCAAAATCGATCTATATGTCATATTAGTAGCCGAACCTATTAATTGTATTCTTCGCGTGTGTTGCATTAGACATTTGGCATAGTTAGGAATCACGCATATTTTTCTACTCATATCTTCTTAGCTTGGAGTACTAGGTGAGTTTTTAGTGCTTTAGCATACTTGCATGAGTGTGAGTGATTGCCATGACTAGTATGCTTACCATGAGGCTAAATGCTTACTTGATAAACTGTTTGAATGTCTGTGGATGAAGGCTTGTTGCTTGAATTGGAATGATTCAACGAATGTATGTTTGAGCCCACTATGTCTAGTGGAAAATTCACGGCTTTAAGCCCACTTTGTTCAGTGGCAAATTCGCAAACTTAAGCCCACTTGAGGTGACAAATTCAAACACTTTTCACAAAACAAACATGAAATTGAATTGTTCAAATTCGGGCAAACTAGTCTATACTTGCTTGTGCGTATCACATAGTAATACTAGCCTAATAACCAGAACAAGAACACATAATGTTGATAAAAAATCATATCATGATTAGTAGAGGCCGATCTTTGATCTGGCGAGCGGTGGTGCTCAATTCATGACCTTCCCTTCTCGTACCTAAGTTCTCGAGCTGAGGCAACTTTGGTGATGACAGACACATGGCCTTTGGCACGAGTCATGGGTTTCCTAAATTTTTCCAAAAATAAAATATTTAGGTGGCAAGTTTGTATCTGGCAAAGCAGTCCAATTTTGGCATTTTTGATTCTAAAATCGATTTTTCAAAAGATTTACTGGATTTGGACTCTTTGGTGTTTATCAATTTCACATTGCACTTGTGAGATTAGATTCAGAACCACGGGAGTCCGAACTGTAGGGCTTTTTTTCGAGTTTCCAAAAAGGAGAGCAAAAAAGGCGAGCTACAGTTTCTGGCGACTCTACTGGGGAAATTAGAGAACTTGACTCGAACTCATGATATGACATTTTATCTACACTTATGTGTTTCTTTGCATTTGTATTTGCATTGGTGCGCCTAAGTCACTGTGTTTGCCATATGCTATTCCTGAACGGTTTGCCGGAGGCTTGCTTGGAAAAGCTTGCCAAAAGGCTATCTGGTTTGCAGGCTCTGCCACGATAGGAACACAACCTTTGGATCTAGACTACCGCTGTACCGTTTGAGCCTCCTTTCACTTCTCAGTGCTAGGTGTGAGAGGTATATTAGGTAGTCTTGCTGAGGTACCCTTTTTGACCAATCGGCCTAGTTGCATATCGAAAGCCATAGAGACTGTTCCAAACTAGGACAGGTTGCTTACCCGAATGTAGGATTGTGTGAAACCGCATTGCTTGAATAGTGAACCCTAGCTCTTGAAGAAACTACGACAGGGTAACCCTACCCCCTCATAGGGGTGTTTTGGCTTTCATTTAACTGTTATGTGCTTTTAGAGTGAAACTCTACAGGAATGTGCGTATCAGTGGCAAGTTTGGATATCAAGTTTGGGTATCAGATTTTGGGGAAAAGGGGGCAAAACTTAGTGTTGAGTACAGTGATGTAGCTTTTGATTACAACTATGTCTTGCTTACATCTGAGTTGAGGTGCTGTGCGATTTTTGATTTTCGCTTTCTTTTTGCTTTATTTCTTTTTGCAAGGTAGTTAATCACAATTGCTTCGGACAATCCTGTTACCCCCCAAGCAATCTGGACCCGTGTGAGAAGACTTTACAGATCCGGGGATCTTGTTAGGGGACAGCTAGTGTTTGCTTCACTCCTATCGGTTACGAGACGGTGGAGGTTAGGCATAACTCACCAGTCCATCAGTCACCTTCTACTTCGCCTGCGCCCAGTCAGGCTCAGTTTTCTACTTCCATTTCAGTAAGAGAGTATTTGCCAGTTCTGATGGCTCAACATCCTCTAGTTAGTATGGAAGACATGCTTTGTCATCTCCAGCAAACCATTGAAACCATGCAGCTAGATGCTGCCCGCCAAGCTGAAGTTACAGCCCACCAAGCAGAAGTGATATATAGGCTGCAGCAATAACAACCACAACCGCGAGTATTCTAGCACTCGGAGTCACTGTCAATGTCCAAGAGAATCTGGGCATTCCAATGGATCCGATCCCACCTCAAACCTCCAAGGCACTAGTGTACCGAACTGAGGCGCCATTTGAATTCGAGGTTGACCCTACTGCACTAAAGGTCAATGTCACAACCCAAACCCGCCCCTATAGGTTTAGCATCGTAACCGGCCAGTAATCCTGGATTACCGAAGGCCTCTAAGACAAATTAATAAAATATTAGGGCTAGAGGAAGCAAATAACAAATATACAACGTCCATTGAGCTGTGCAGACTTATATGAGATAGAAAAATTTTAAACTTTTTATGTACATATATACACATCATCCTTACGTCATTATATATATACAGATTAGACAAAAAGGGACTTAGCCCCATTTACAAAATACACAAGACTTGTTTAACCAAACAAGAAAACAAAACTTAAACTTTAAATCACATAGCCATAGTCACTTGACATACTGGGAACCTCCACGGGAGGCACATAGATTGGCTGACAAATGCAGATCCTAAGTAGATGTCTCTGAGCCTAGTCATGCACCTGATCACCTACATACATAAAAAATACAGTGAGCTAGAGCCCAATGAATAATAACAGAGTAAAGGGTTTTAATGAATAATGTCCACACCAGATTCAGAAATCATAATTCAGATTCATAAACAGATTCATATTCATGTTCTTGTTTAAATCAAATACAGAAATTAGAATTCATGCTTAATCATACATGGTACATCCATTAGCGCTAATAGAACAGATGCAGAACATATGGTGGTTATGAATAACCAGTCCCGTAAAGGAACCTCCGGATCCGGGTAACAGAGAATAAACATGCTGAGCCCCATGATGGAGCCTCCGGTACGGGTAACAGATGACAGACATAATAAGTTCCATAAAGGAACCTCCGATACCGGGTAACAGAGAATATACATGCTGAGCTCCATGATAGAGCCTCTGGTACGGGTAACAGATGACAAACATAATAAGTTCCATAACGGAACCTCCGATACCAGGTAACAGCTAACAAATATCACATGATGCTAAGGATGCCACGAACACATTGTCAGAAATTGGACAATCATTCATTGTACAGAACATATCATTTCAGAAAACAGATCTTAGTTCATCATATAGAAAATAAATAAAGTTGAATATAGCTTTACTAAGTTATTACTCACAACGTTCTGGTGCTTGATTCGTCCCTGCATTTGACCCTACATAATTCATAACACATTGGGTCATATTACAATTCATTCCATTCTTTAACTTGTTTAACATTCTTGGGCTCCTTTCATGTTCTTTAATTCATTTGCAATGTTTAATGAATGCCTAAGAGTGCTTTGAAATAAAAGAGAATGGAAAATGAAGTATAAAACATCTTTTCAAAATTTCTGAAACAAGGCCCTCCGCTCGAGTGTAGCTTCGGCCGCCTGAGCGGACCCCTTTGGTCTGTAAAAGTACTGGTTGCTTGCAAATTATGCTCGAGCGAGATTTTTGACGCTCGAGCGAGGAGTCTAGTAAAATAGGGTACGTTCGAGCGAGACTCTCCACGCTCGAGCGGACATGTCGAATTCTGGTTTTTTCTAGATTATGTTTAAGCTTCAAAAGTTGGTTCCAACCCATGTAATTAATATCATAAGACTCATATTTCCACTCTATAACTTTTAACATGAATATAAGGGCCAATTTTACAAGATTTGAATCTCAAATTTACATAAATCTATCTCGTAAACTCGAATCATATCAAACTCACTTCATAACTTCAAAGCTCATGCAAATTAATTTCCATATCATTTTGAAATATACATGCATGTGAAATATAGGCTTCATTTTCAACTTAAATAGTACAATTGACGATCAACTTCATGAAATTCAACATTATCATGCTTGCGTATGCCAAATAACCTTCAATTCATTATAAAATGCATGTTTGTAATCAAATATGCAAGCTTATGACAATCCCTTACATGCATGTACATACAAACTTCAAATTCATCAAATTCAACTCAATTCACATTCTTCGTATCAAGCCCAACTCCAAGCTCACAAATTCTAAAACTTGAATTGAGCTCTCAAAATAATTTCAAGCTTGGGTTCATACATGGCCTATCTTAAATAATCAAGAAAATATGATCAATTTTAAATCATTTACATCAAAACTCCTTTAATTTAAAAATTGAACTCATTTGTTCATAAATTCATAATTTTCCAAAGCTTAGTTCTTTTTTCATCAAAACATGAAATCAATTCCAAGAAATCTATGATGCATGTAAATTTACATCTCATATATATCAAGGTTTTCGAACCCAAGCTCAATTGAAGAATTATAATTATTTCTATATTGATTAACCTTAACCATGTTCATGAATTAATTCCTTAATTTCTCCAGATTACATGCATATAAAAATAAGGCTCAAATTCCTATAAGATATTCAAAATCAAACCCAAAATAATTAATTTCTAAGTTAATTTTCATAATCATGAACATAACTCCAACTTCTCATTTTCTTTTTCATTATATATAATTGACTTCAAGCTCTTTCTATTTTCCTTCAAAACATGAAATTATAGTCATAAACTCATTAGAAAATCATTTGCATGCATGAAACATTTATCAAAATCCAACCAATTCTACATAGTCAAGCTCAATCTATAATTAAAATCTTAAATTGCTCTAATTTATATTTTTATTAATTTTTCTCATATCAAATCCAAATTCAAATTCAAACTAACTACTTTCCAAACTTATTTCCTTAAATCATAAATGTTCCAAAAATATGTTTAATTTGAGTTAAACTCTTAAATTACAATACATGCATGGGTTAGGGATTTAAAATCAAAACTTCATTTATCTTCAAGATTAATTCTAGATTTCCATGAATTTAATGTTTACAAAACTTTTCCTCATTCTCTTCAAAACATGAGTTGATTATCTCAAACTCTTCAAAATCCAAGATGAGAGTACTAAAACTTATAAATTTGCTCATGCATGTAACAATGAAACTTAATCTCATGCATGACTACAAAATCACACTCAAATTATTAATTTCTAAATTTATTATCCATGCTCATGAACCTAACTCAATTTCTTACAAAATCCATGAATTGATTCCATGACTACCTTAATTTCAACTAGTATGTGAAGCTTGTACATAAATTAAGCATAAATCTCTTACCTTAAGCTTCACTTTCAGATGTAATGTGTTGATTTCCACTAATTCCCCTTGTTATTCCTTCAATTTCCATCACAAAGTGGGTTTCTCTCTCTACATCCTTGAGCTCTCAAACTCACTCTCTTTCTAAGCTTCTTTCCAGCAGAAAATGGACTCAAGAATAAGCTCTCTCTCTCTTCTTCTTGACTCACATATAACACACTTCACTTCTTAACAAGGCCCCACGTGTGCACACACTTGCACCTTTCTTTGAGCTCCAACACAACACTCACATGCACACACACAGATTTCTCTGCACACACACACACCCACAATTCTAGTTTGTTCCATAATTTAATTTATGCCTAGGATTAATTTAATTAAGCATCACTTAATCTTAATAAATTTTGATTAACACAAAATTAGTTATTATAACTAATCTCAAATCCCACATAACTTAATTAGTCTAATTGACTTCCATTAGAGCCTAATTAAATATATTCAAATTTATCAATCGAATCAGATTTTTAATCAAACTTCCAAAAGACTCTAAATATCAAATTAAATTTATTTCCATTCTCTATTTTGGTTTCTTGAATCATTAAGGTCTTGAATTTCATATTAAACTTCAAAATCTTCGCCAATAAATTACATACTCAATGAATACCTTAATTGAATGTCTCATAAAGAAATTTAATTCATAATAACCTTAATTCCCAATTTTCATAACTTAATTAACTCCAATTCGGACCCAATTAATCAAATATCAATTTTATAAATCTGAATCGAATATTTAATTAAATTCCCATACGGTCCGATACTTGAAATTAAAATAATTCAATTCACCAAGTAAACTTTCTTGAGCCATCTAGGATTTCAATTTCTAATTCAAAATAAATCCCCAATAGAGTCATATACGAATCGGTCTCCACAACTTTCATAGATCCTTCATTAAATCAGAATAATGGGCAATTAAAACTCAAATCTCCTTAATTAATTAAGTGCTAATTATTATATGTGGTAGGGTCGTCACAGTCAACAAGCTAGAAAAGCTTTTCAAGCGGGCACAGGATGTGAACTCGATCCTTGACATCGAGGATGGATACACAGACTCCACAGTAACTCTGCCGGACAGATTCAAGATGCCACACGTAGACCGGTTCGATGGCTCCAAGGATCCCATGGTCCATTTGCGGTTATTCTTAGATATTCTGCGGCCAATGGGCCTCACTAGACTTCAAAAGCTATCGCTTTTTGGCCGGACCTTGTCGTGTATAGCGCCCATCTGGTATGCAAAGTTGGAAGACTCTGTGAAATAGAGTTGGGAGGAAATAACTGAGGCCTTCATCGCGCAGTACTCCTACAATACCTAGATCGAGGTCACAACCCGTGATCTTGAAGCGACCCGTCATGAGCCAAATGAGGGCTTATCGGACTTTGTGACCCGATGGAAGGCTAAGGCCTTTATGATGACTATCAGGCCGTCCGAAAAAGATCAAATCAGAATGGTGGTCCGCAACCTGCAAGGAAAATTATTGTAGTAGATGATAGTCTTGTCATTGTTTACATTCGCTGAGCTCCACGAGATATGGGTTCAGATTAAAGATGCGATGAAACAAGGGTTGATAACCTATGAGAAGGAACAACCTAAAAGGCCTTTCACACGCAGTTCCAATGCAACCACAAGTGGAAGCACAACTGCACGGCCATCTGATGTGAATGTGGTCACCACTACACCCAAAACTACCAACCCTTTCGCCAATACAACTCCACGAACCTCAACCAGCCATACCCGATCTCAAAGGGTCGTTACCCAACTCTATATGCCTTTATCCAAAGCCCTAGGGGTGCTGATCAGAAATGGGCATCTTAAGTCGTTAGAACAACGCCCACTACCTGATTCTCTCCCACCGAAACATAACCCGGCCAAATACTGTGCTTTTCACCAGCAGCATGGTCATGACACTGATCAATGCTATAGGCTGCGTCATGAGATTCAAGATCTCATCGACAATAAGGTGATAGCACCTCCTTAAAAACCCAACGTCACTACAAATCCTCTCTTACCACATAATCAAGTCCCTCCCCCCCGGCATATAAACCTCATCTCCACATTGGCCATCCCTTATGACCCCAGTATATATATCACCCCTTCCTACCTACCTAAACCGGCATTGTTTATCCCCGAGAGCACGGACTTGTGCATGATGAATACGTCTACATTCCAACCTGAACCTGTGGTGGTGACAGTGGTAGATGAAGGGAGGTTGGCCTTGGTGGAAAATGTTAGTCTGTTGCCTGAGGGCTCTAAGGACTTATTTGAAGGGGTGTACAACCTGTATTGCTATATTACGCCAATTAATCACGCTAAGTCGGAAGTGGTGTTGCCGGCTGGAATGGTGGTCAGTGTAGCTCGAGAGGATGGCCCAAGTCAGGGATTAGATGATCTTGCCGACCTAGAGGAGGACATAGACAATTTGCAGTTCTTTGATGAGTAAGATCAAGGGGACGTGCATATTGATTGGTTTGATCTAAACAGATCGACATACAATTCTGGGTGGTTAAGTGATAAACCCGATAGAGATGAAGGAATTGAATTGAAGCCGGAAGAACAGAAAGTTAAAACCACTGCAATGGCCAGAATGGCTGATGGGAAGGGTAAACTACCGGAAAACACCGGTATAGAACAATTGGCTCAGGAATTGGGCATTATTAGTACTGTACATACAGAGCAAGAAGCCACACTGAAGCGTTTTGAGCAAGAAATTGGTGGAAGCAACAGAAAAGTTGGAAAAGCCCAACACGCTGCGGGGGAGATTTTTGACGAGAAGATAATCCAAACGTAGCAGGACAAATGCTTGTCGGCTACTGAAGGAATCTGTTGGGATGACGATGACCTACACCTGACTCATACTGATGAGGATTGGAGTGAAGACCTTCCTGACAACACTTGGTATGCGGAAGAGGTCAACTATATGACGAGAAGTGGTCGATATTTCAAACCACCACATCTAGACCAACCCGAGGCATCCGGGAAGGACAAAGAAGTTGAGAAGCAGAAGGAAAAATAGTTGGAAGAAAAGGCTGTGTTGAAACAGTTGAAGAAAATCCAAGCTGATATATCTATTTGGGGTCTGCTTATGGTTTCGCGAGTGCACAGACAGGCTGTACTGTCGACGATAGATAAAGCTAAGTTGTCCATCGACACTATCCCGGAACAACTAGTAGGATTACTCTTCCCGGGAGGTGCTGCACCAACTTTGACATTTTCAGACAAAGAATTACCGCCAGAAGGCTCAGCACACAACAAACCTCTGTACGTATCAGTAGAGTGCAGAGAAAAGTGGGTGCCAGTGGTATTGGTCGATACTGGGTCGACTATCAACGTCTATCCATCTCGTATAACATATGCCATCGGTTTGAAACTGGCAAATTTCGTGCCTACAACCCAGGTGATTCGAGCGTATGACAACACAAGTAGAGAAGCAATGGGCACAGTACAGATCAGAGTTCAAGTGGGCCCAGCCCAACAGGACATTGAGTTCCATATCCTGGATGTGCTAGCCACTTTCAATCTACTGCTGGGAAGACCGTGGCTGCACCAAATAAAAGCTGCTCATCTACCCTCTACCAAATGCTGAAATACCCTCATAGAAAGGGGGTGGCTATTGTATTCGAACATTCAACTATATATCCTTTGCCAGAGGTAACTACACATGTGCTGGAAATTGTTCATGGCGAAGAAGATGTTTTCCTTTCGGGTTTTACCCTAGCTGAGGCCCGGGCAGTTCAAACCATCTTGGCAGCTGATGGGGGCTTGTATGTCAATTCTCAATCAATCTATTTGATGAACAAGCTCCAACATATGCCAGGAATGGGGTTGGGAAAAAGTGGTTGAAAGGGCGTTACTGCATTGGCCGATGTGCCACAAAACCAACATGCCTTTGGTCTTGGCTATACGCCCACCAAAGAGGATTGGGTTAGGAAAGGGAAAGAGATGTCCAGTAGAGCCAGAGCTAAGCAGACCGGGAAGTGCTATGAACTTGTGCACAGACCGATCTGGGGAACCCTGAATGGTCATTTTGTTCGGGAGAGTGAAGACTTCCCATTCTGTGATTTCCCCGAACCCTGGTTCAACTCTGAAAGGAAACGGGTTCCTGGCTTTGAGATTTTCTTTGACTTGCAGCTGCAAGATAGTGATACGGAGGAAATGGCTAAACCGACTGCTGAAGCTGCGAAAAACACAGAAAGTGATTCCAATAGTAGCGAGCTTGAAGTAGAAGCAGCATGACATGTCTCATTTCGGATCCTCTGATCAACTTAGAGAGCTTGGGGGATAACCTGACCGTTTCCATGATCGGGGACCAACTAGGTATGAACCCTTCTAGCAGCATCTTGGATGCATCTGACGCATCATCCCTCATTCGACAGCTAGAGGAGGGATATCTGTTTAGCAGTTATGAGTCAAGTGATGAACCAAAATCTGATTCCACAGAGTCTGTGGAGTCGGAATCAGATTCCGGTTCTTTTGAGTCTTAGTCCGATATTCCTGGGGTTGATAACTCGGATGCCAAGATTTTGTCCAGGTCGTCCTTTTGTTTTTCCTTTAAGTCGGTTGTAACCGAAGAACTAGATGAACTTGACCTTGTGAATGAGAATGCCACTGCAGATTCTGAGTATTTCTCTGTGCCTCTTGTTTATTACATTGATCATGATTTTTGAAATTTTGATGAAAACGAAGAGGAAGGAATTCCTTTGGTTTTGAAAAATTTGATTAATCGAGAAGATGAGAGGTTTGCAAAACCCCTTGCTGATGAAATCATTGCTTTTAATGTGGGTACTGAGAAGGATCCACATCTGGTCCAGATCGGGTCCACGTTGTCATTGGAGGAGCGTGAGTGCTTAGACGCTTTATTAAAAGATTTCAAAGATGATTTTGTGTGGTCCTACGAAGACATGCCTGGAATCGACCCTAAGATTGTACAGCATTGGATCCCTCTTGACCCTGAGGCCTGACCTATCAAATAGAAGCTGCGAAGAATACGCCCGGATTGGGCTTTGAAAATTAAAGAAGAGGTCACCAAGCAGATAGATGCATGGTTCTTGCTAGTATCTGAGTATCCAACTTGGTTGGCCAATATTGTCCTAGTGCCAAAGAAAGATGGCAGAATTCGGATGTGTGTGGACTTTAGGGATCTGAACAGAGCCAGTCCGAAGGACGACTTTCCTCTACCGCACATTGATGAATTGATGAACTTCACTGTGGGTCATGTATCGCTCTCCTTCATGGATGGATTTTTCGGGTATAACCAGATTCTGATGGCACTCGAGGACAGAGAGAAAACAACATTCACTACGCTGTGGGGAACCTACTGCTATAGAGTGATGCCATTTGGGCTGAAGAATGCCGGGGCTACCTATCAAAGGGCTACAACCACAATTCTGCATGATATGATCCACAAAAAGGTCGAGGTGTACGTGGATGACATGATTGTCAAGTCCAAACAAAGAAAGGGCCACTACACCGCCTTGAAGAAATTCTTTCAACGGATCAGAGAATACAGACTGAGGTTGAATCCGCAGAAGTGTACTTTCGGCGTAACAGCAGGGAAAATACTGGGTTTCTTGATCACACAGAGTGGTATCGAGGTAGATCCTTCCAAAATTAAGGCCATCCTAGAAATGCCACCACTAAAGACTAAAAAGGAGATCCGAGGCTTTCTGGGTAAAGTGTAATTCATAAGACGGTTTATTTCAAAATTAACCTTGACTTGTGAACCACTATTTGGTCTCCTGAAGAAAGGAAATAGGTTTCGATGGGATGACCGATGTCAATTCGCTTTCGAGCAGATCAAGTAGTACCTTCAGAATCCACCTGTGTTATCGCTGCCAGAGCTGGGGAAGCCCTTGATTCTGTATCTATCATCACAGACACAACGATGGGATGCATGCTTGCTCAGGAATCTGAGGATAAGGTAGAGAAAGCCATCTATTACTTGAGCAAGAAAATACTAGATTACGAGACCCGCTATACCCCGTTGGAGAAAGTGTGCTTAGCCTTGGTATGGGCTACCAGGAAGTTGAGGCACCACTTGTTAGCTCACTCCGTAATTCTTGTTTCGAGATTAGATCTCATCAAATATCTCTTTGAGAAACCAACGCTTACGGGTAGGCTAGCCTGTTGGTTGCTTCTCCTTTCCAAATTTGATTTGAAGTATGTCACTTGCAAGTCGGTCACAGGGAGAGCAGTAGCGGAGTTCCAGGCAGATCGCCCAGTGGAAGGGGATGAAGCGGTAGAATATCTATTCCTAGATGAAGGTATTCTACAAGTAGAGGAAGAGATTTGGACAATGTACTTCGACGGAGTGTCTAACCAGTACGGTTATGGGATAGGGGTGTTGCTGATAGCACCCGACAATTCCCATATACCCTTAGTCTTCAAACTCCGGTTCAAGGTATCCAATAACGAAGCAGAATACGAGGCGTGTATCGCTGGTTTGGAAGCCACCCTAGAACTAGAGGCAAAAAGGTTGGACGTCATTGGGGACTCGAACCTAGTTGTGTCTCAAGCAAAAAGAGACTGGAAGGTCAAAGAAGAAAAGATGAAGATCTATCACCAGACCTTGGATGTTCTGATTCCTAGGTTTGAGAAGCTGACTTTCACGTATCTACTAAGAGAGAATAACAGGTTCGCTGACGCCTTATCAACTCTATCCTCTATGATAGACATCCCGTTGGGAGTTCGAATGCATCCGATCATTATTGAGCAGAGATACACGCCGGCCTACGAGACTATCGCTGCAATAGATGAAGCACAAGATCAAAACCCTTGGTTCTATGATATTTGGAACTTCTTGGAAAAGGAAGTTTATTTGCCAGGGGCAAATGCCAAAGATAAGAGAGTAATACGGCGGATGGCCGTTCAATTTATCATTTGTGGAGGTAGACTGTACAAGAGAGGTCATCTGGGAATGCATAAGTTGTGTGTCAAAGCAGAGGAATCAAAGCGCCTAATGGAGGCCATCCATGGAGGAGAGTGTGGAGCGCACATGAACGGAGTAATGTTAGCCCGAAAGATTCTCAAGTAAGGTTACTACTAGTCTACTATGGAGGAGGATTGTATCAGTTTTTTCCAGTGATGCCACAAATGCCAATCCATGCAAACTGCATGAACATCCCGCTGTCGAAGCTGTATAACATGACTTCACCATGGCCTTTCTCAGTCTAGGGAATCGACGTCATTGGTGCAGTCACACAGAAAGGGTCGAATGAGCATGAATATATTATGGTAGCAATTGATTACTTTACAAAGTGGGTAGAAGCTCAATCCTATGCAGTGTTGAAAGCAGTGCATGTGGCTAAGTTCATCCGAAACAACATCATTTGCCAATATGGAGTCCCAAATGAGATTTTTTCAAATAATGGCTCCCACTTCAAGAAAGAAGTAATAGACTTGTTGGAGAAATACAATGTGGTTTTCCATAAGTCATCTACATACCGGCCGCAAACCAATAGAGCTGATTAGGCCGCCAACAAGAACATCAAGCATATTCTGCAGAAGATGGTTGACACCTACAGGGACTGGCCAGACAAATTGCCATTTGCGCTTTGAGGCTATATAACTTCAATTCGAACGTCTACAGGGGTAACTCCTTATTCTCTTGTCTATGGAATGGAGGCTGTTCTGCCAATCGAAATAGAAGTTCCGTCGCTGCGAGTTATGGCTGAGTGTCAGATAGTAGAGGTGGACTGGCAACAGAGTAGGTTCGAAGAACTAATGTTGTTTGATGAGAGAAGGCTAAAAGCATTGTACCATGTTCAAGGTTATCAACACAGGATTGCTAGGGCTTTTAACAAGAAAGTTAAGTCCCGGAATCTTAAAGAAGGGGATTTGGTGCTGAAAGACAACTGAGCTCTCATCCATGACTTTAGGGGCAAGTTCAGACCCAATTGGACTAGTCCTTACATCATCAAAACTATCTGGTCGGGTGGAGCTGTTATTCTCATGGACTTGGATGGCCTAGAATTTTCCCAACCGATCAACATGGACAAGTTGAAGAAATACTATCCCTAAGAGGCTTGCTAGGCCGAAAACCCGGAAGGGCGACCTAGGCAAAAGTTAGAGCACAAAAAAATTGAAAATAAAGAAAAACTGAGCTCGCAAGGTTGAAAACCCTAAAGGGTGGCCTTGGCAAAAGTTTGAGCGCAAAAAGAGAGCGTTAATACTCGAGTGAACTCGAACCAAACTACGTAAGGCCTGATTCCCATCTTTGGGATACGTAGGCAACTTTATTCCAAATTTCGGCCGTAAACACCTCTAACTCAACTGTCTTGTCCATGTGTTGATCCGTTCATCTTTGTCCATTCTTTATCTCAGAGTTCGGTTGTGATCTTTATTCTGAGAGCTGGTTACAGTGCTAAGCAGTGTTATTCAGTCATGGGGCAATTTGTGATCTTCGGATTTGGGGTTGTACATCTCGAGGATAGATTCCGTATGTGTCAAGTGGTGATCCTTATTGAAAATGGTTTTGAAAAGTTTTAATAAAAGTTGGTTTTTGTTCAAATTTTACCTTTTACAATTTAGACCATTTTTGGACCAAAAGGAAAATTTTCAGTGCTCACAACTTTAATTTCATTGATTTCTATACAAAGTTCTCCAACTCTCGATACAAATCAAAGTTGCTTTTATTACATTCATAACACTTGAAAAGTAAAGATCAAAGCAATAAACTAGGGGCTTAGATGAGTCAGGTGTTCCTGCGTCCCCTGCTCATGCTTGTGGAAACTTCTGATGCCAAAGTAGGCCCGGATTGTGCCTCATCTTCAAGCTAAGTCAAACACTCGCCAGAAAGGGCGCAGTTGAAACTAGGGGCAGGGGCCAGAAGCTCTCTCGTTCTCCAAGCAGTAAGGTATCTTGCCGAAAATGAACCTCGAATGGGGAATGAAACCGAGTATTCTACCCCTTCCTCTGGGCAAGTCTGATCATGTCCAAACTAATGTCTGAACCAGAACAGAAAGTAAAATACATAGTGTGTAAGGCCAATCAGCTCAATGTCGGGTTGCTAAGTCATGCTGTAACTCATTTCGGTCAGATTAAGCTAAGGGCAATGCCAAGCAATGTCAGCAACAGACATGTTGCACATCCAGTGGCACCACCATCCTTCATTCGGGAAATCCACTAGTTGTTGGCGAAAAAAGTACACTCGGGATGAGTATATGGGGCAAGGGTCCACCACCTTCGGTTTGTCCATTAGCCATATCTGGGAAGGGATGAAGGAAAAGAGAGATTAAAAAATAGAGAGATGTATGTTGAGAGAAAAGTGAGAAAAGGGCTTTGAGAGAAAAACAGAGCATGAATGCCGAGTGGTGTGAGAAACATATATTAGAACGGGTGGGAAACATTACCTAAAGAAGTAGTGGACTTCCTGCGAATTTGGTAGTCTCTCGCCGACAGAAGGCGTCTAAGCCCATCAAAGTCTTGGCCAACACCAAGCCAATGCAACTCTTGCCCTCTTTTAGGCCTTACGCCACCTCAGTTAGTCGAATGCTAGACCCGCCAAAACAAAAGGCAAGAAGGAAATGTGGTAGCATACACAAACAAAGGGTGTGTTGCCGAAAACCCCGCCAAAGAAGATTACCTCGGTTGCCGGCCTTAGAAAATCGATGAATCAGACTGGGAATATCCAGTTCTCCATTTGGGACCAAAGATCGAACCTCGTGTAAAGTAAGCACGCACATCCGTCCCAAAGCTTGGACATGGCCAAAATGGGGCAGAGGTATGATTTCCTTATCGCGCCGGGATTCCATTAATGCCTAAAATTCTTCAATTATCGGGCATATTTCTTGTCCCCCGAAGCTAAAGACATGTGTGATTAGGTTCCAACACCGAATTGTGACATGAAGGAATGGAAAGCAAAGAGAAGTGTGGCTCAAAGGAAAAAGGGCATTTAGGCCGAAGCTATAGAAATTTAACTTTTTTGAGCCATCCAAAACGGCTATCCAGTCCTGAAGCCTGTTGACAAGTAACATCTCCATTTTGAGAGCAAAATATCAAGAACTTGCAAGTTTGCCAGAAAAATAGCATGGGAGCAGTATTTATAGAGTCTGAGAAGGAGCTAAGCATGACACATGGACAGCACTGACTGACATCACATCGATGGCTAGCTGTGCATTAGTGAAGCTAGGCCGGGTCTTGATGCTAGCCCAGTGCAGATCTGTTGCAGTAAACGTTGACCTTTGTTTGAATGAACTTCAATTGTACTTTTGAGTTTTGTTTTGTCTGTACCAAGTGTTTGTTAGCTTTTTCAAGTTGTTTTCATTTCATTTTTCTATTATCGAGTTGTATTTTATGTTTTGATCGGTTGTAAGCCATTATCCGATTCATAAATCAATTCAAGAGCAAGGCATTTACTGTTCCGAAGATTACAAAAGCAAAGGTAATGCGGTTCATCATATTGTGCAAAAAGATCATTCAACAAAGAGATTATTCAACAAAACTTGCTTTTCATAACTGGTGGGCCTAACCCCGATCATTGTTTTATACAACCAAAACAAAAAGAAAGTTTTTGAAAAACAAAAGGACTATCTGACGCTAGTTTTGTAACTACATAACAAAATGAAAGCAAAAGCGAAATAAAAGCAAAATCATCATCGTCATCAGCAGCCCATCCTCGCTCTCTTCCTACTCGGTTGTGGAAGAGGTGCATCGCTGTCATCACTAGGGTTGCTCGACTAAGGTCCATCTCCTCTCCCTCATCCTCAGGGGTCGTGGACCCGTCAAAAGCGTCCTCAGAAGGCGAGCGCTGCCTCACTCGACCTCTCCCTAGATTAGCGCCTCCTTGGCCTCTCATTAGGCCCTGTCTCTGCTTACTGGCTACGGAAGGTCCTGCAGGCACTGCTGGCGCCGGCTCAAGCTGAAAAATATATCAGATATTAGATAGAATGATTAGAAGTTTACAGTATGGCAATGACAGTAGGCTTCACACAAAATGTACCTCAATCTCGTGGGTGACTAAGGCAGTTTACCTCCTCCGTACCATGATGAGTAGTTAATCGATCGTCCGAAGGACCTCGCCACCGTATGCCCAGGGAATCTGAAAAAGAATATAAATTGAGAAAAATAGATAGAAGTAATTGAACAGTGAACAGTAATGGCTGAGAATAAGTTAAAGTGTAGCATGGACTAGCATAAAAATAAAGTATACCTGCTCAACACCAGGGGCAAACACAAGTCTGCGGTCCCTCTCCTCGGTGGGCTCAAGTGGGATCTACTCGATCACGCTATCTGGACGCATATATACAATCTCGGTAAGAAGCACATGCAATCCAAGAATGGGAGCAACGGCAAGGGCACCTCCAATGGGCACATCGCCAGCCATAGCAGTATGAGCAGCAGCAGCAGTAACCTCTGGCACAGCTCGAGCCACGTCTGGAGTAAGAGGCGCCATCACCCAAGTGTCTAAGAAAGTCGTAAATTCGCCGGGCTCATGGTGACGACCACCGTCCTCACCTATCATCAGGAGGTCTAACTCAGGACCATCCTGTAAATCATCTACTACCCTCATGCCGGCAGGGGGAGGATGTGGAATGTCAGGGTCAGCAACGCCCTGAGTTTAGCGGATGAATCTCTCTCCCAGGTAGTATGCCCGACCAAAAGGGCCGTCAAATAGGATCCTCATCATGGAAGCATGCCAGGCAGCAGTGTAGGTCACCCTCGACACTTGGGGAATACCTGCCCAAGGGTGCCAGTTAACTTGAGAAAATCAGTGCAGTGTTAGATATCAATGCAGCATGAGAAAATCAGTGCGATGTCTGAATGGCAGTACGGTGTCAGAAAATTAGTGCAGTGCCAGAAGTTAAAGCAGTATGAGAATGACAATATGGTACTGTAGACGTCCCTGAATGTCCCGGGAGAAATCCCGTTTTGTTCGTCGGGCTTACTACAGTTCAGACTCAAATGTCACGGTTCTTAATCTAATCTCGCAAAGTGCAATGCGAGACCGATAAATCACCAAAGAGTCCAAATCCGGCAAATCGTTTTGAAAAACAGATTTTTAGAAAGAAGTGCCAAACATGGACTGCTTTGCCAGATACAGAGTCGCCACCTAAATATTTTGTTTTGGGGGAATTTAGGAAACCCTGACTCGTGCCTAAGGCCACGTGTCCGTCATCACCAAAGTTGCCTCGGCTCGGGAACTTGGGTACGATTGGGAAGGTCATTTCATGAGCACCCCCACTCGCCCGATCGAAGATCGGCTACTACTAAGTATGATATCGAGTTTTTGAAAACACATGTGCTCTTATTCCGGTTTATTAGCCTAGGATTACTATGTGATGCACACAGCATACAAGTATAGATTAGATCGCCTGAGTTGGAACAAAACATTTCATGTTTGTTTATCTGAAAACGGTTTGATGGTGCTACTCGCAAGTAGGCTAAGACGTGGATTTTGCCACCCTCAAGTGGGCTTAGGAAACATGGTGATTTGCCACTCTCAAGTGGGCTTAAAACTCGCAATCAATGAATTGTTCCAATTCAAGTAATCCAACCTTCACCCACAGGCATTCAGGCAGTTATATCACATAAGCACATAGCCTCATGGTAAGCATACTATCATGGCAGTCACTCACACACATGCAAGGATGCTAAAGCATAAAAACTCACTAAGTACTCCAAGCCAAAATAGAAACTAGTTAGTAATCAATGCATGATCCTAGTTCATGTTAAGATGGCTAATGCAACACATGCAAAATGCAACTAAGATAGGCTCGACTATTCTAAGATGGCATATGAGATGCTACAGATAACATGTATTCAACTCGGAATTGAGATACAATGCAGTTAGTATGATGCGCCGAGCCCGGTGCATGCAAGACAGATGAATCAATGCAAACATGCAAAGCATAAGGATGCTAATTGAAACGTGCCCTAAAAGTAACCATCATAAGCTGGTAAATAAAAGGGAGAAAGAAATGGGGGTTGGAAGACATGCATCACACACACGCACACTTATTACAAAATTCACCCTCTCGACGGAGGGTCCGAATAAATAATACAACACCAACTAGCTAATCTAAGCTAATCTAATTAAACTAGTTATTACACAACGAAATAAATAACAAACTACAGCTAATTATTACACAACTCTAATTAATCAACAAATTAACTAAGTAAGCAATTTAAATAAGCATGTGAACTAGATGAAATAGGCTTCCTCAACTCTATTTTGGATGACAAAGGATGCATGCATGCTCGAGTTGCCTTGTTCGGAAATCCCTCGCGACGCCCCAACTCGCCTTTGTTTGCAGTTGATCTCAGAAACTTGCACAAAGCTCCAGAGAGATGAAACTCCACCCTGGGAATCTGTGGGAAGGCTGCCGACCAGCTTATAGGCATGGGAGACCAACTACCGACCACCTTTTGTGGTGGAAACCAAAAAAAGTGGTCGGCCTGCCAGTAAATCTGGTCGGCCGACCAGTTTCCTCTCCTGGTTTCTGGTTTTCTGTAACAAAGGGAAAGAGAGAGGCACAACAAAGTATTTGTAACACATGTATGCACGACCACTCTCCCCATCATTGCATAAGCTCAAGGGAGTGTGGTCCTCGACCCTCGGGCCACTAATCACGCATTTCGATGCATGATGGCCGAGGAGCCGAATTGCACAACTCAATGTGAAATGAATGCACATACAAGCACCTAAAGCCAACAACTCCATCATGGGTAGTCAAGAATGTCGGCGACCGGGAATCGAGGCACATTTCGTCACTTTGAATATGAGACGTCCCTCGTTTCCTATGTTCGGACTAACTCCTATCCCAAACACAATGCAAGCAACATGGCAAACATGCAATGTAACTACATGGCATACACAATGCTATTGACAATATGGCATACTCAATGCAATATGATCATGGCATGCTCAATGCAAACAATAACATAACATGCACAACGCATTATGACATGGCATACACAATGCAACAATGGACTTAAACCAAGATGGATAGGCCTCAGCCATGTCCAACTCAGTGGCCATTGGGATGAAATGAAGGCACGAAATACAAAGCATGCATGAACAATACATTGGCCAATATAAGAGACCCAAGAGCACAACTCTCAAGAGTGCTCAAAGAGTGACAAATGTGCAAGTGTAAAGACACTAAGTGCACTGAAATTAAGTAAGAAATGATGCCAAATCATTCAAACAAAGCAAGTAGAGCATGCAATGGTCCTAAGGCATGAGAGCTATCAAAGAGGGCTACACATAAGGCATGTAATGCATGGCAAATATGCATGAACTAAGCATGGACAGAGTTGAAATAGGCCTTAACAAACACCAAAATGTGCTAAGATGAGGGCCGAAAGTCCTAGGCATGCAAGCATACACACTAAGGCATGAACTAAGCAACAATGCATAACCATCAAAGGCATTCAAAACATGAACGAAGTGAGAACATGGCAAGTCTATATGTTCTGAAATGTGATGTTAAGTGATGTCGAATCAAGTACACAACACAAATAAAGCATGCAATGGTGCTCAAAGCTTGAGGAAAGCAAGAGCATTTACACTACAAGTATATAAAACATCAAGGCAAATAAGGTGGATTAAACTACACCTATTAGGACCAAGCATGGGATGACTCAACCAACAAAAATCAGAGTTATATAATGGCAAAATAACCCCAAATAAGCACTAAAATGATGGCTCGCAAGCAAAGACATGAATGCATACACAATGGCTCATGTTAAGGCATAAAGGAGGAACCCTTCAACGCATTGATTGAGTGACAAATGCAAGTGCACGGCCATAAAACATGGACTGAAATAGCATAACTAATGATGCCAAATCATTGAAATGAGTCAAGTAATGCATGCTAATGGACCCGATGCACAAAGCAAACAAGCTAGGTTGAACCAAAGCTATACAAAGCAAGTCATGGATGACCAAGACGACCAAAATCAGGCCTTAAACATTTAAAAACATGAACAAAGTCTTCTTGAAGTCAAGCCAAAAGCATGCTAAAAAGACATGTGCCAACATGATGCATGTTAGGCTATCTCATGGGATTGCATGGCGAGTGTATGGAGCATGCAAAGGCCAACCGAACCAAACCAAACCAAAACAGAGTCATGACATGGAAAAACACCACCAAAAACATGCTGAAATGGGAAGAAAACAAGCTAGAATGACATGTCAAGGCATAAAGCATATAAAGCTAGTTTAAGGGATTTACACTACAAGCATGCATGGAAAGCATCTTTTGACCAAGAGGCCTCAAAACAGAGCTAAGGCAGCCCAAAATATGAACAAAACCAGGTTGGAGCATGGCCAACATATACTAGAATAGAGGGCCAAAACATCATGCATTCTAAGCTAGTGAACATGATTTACACTACAAGCATATGAAGCATGTGAGAGGCTAACAAACCAGCCAAAAATAGAGTCATGGCATTCCAAATGATGGCCAAAACCCCACTGAAATATGATCAATACATGCAAGAATGACATGCCACTTTGATAGGCTATGCAAGGGATTGTTCTACACATGCAAGAGGCAAACAAAGGTGACCAAACCAGCCATAGACAGAGCCTAGGCAGGCCCTAGAAGTCATTGAAAAGGGCCTGAAACAAGGCTTGGAGGTGTACATATGAAGGCTCCTTTGTAAGGCCAAAAATGCTAGTGAACAAGACAAAGAGGGAGAGGGTCACCCCTCTCTGATTTTGGCTCTCAAAAACACATGTTAACCACTGAAAATCTGCTGTATTTCAGTGGTTAAAACGCCAAGCAATGGTCAACACAAAGGCCCTAAGGCATGGCTCAAAACAAGGAAAAATAGAGCATTCAAGGGGGGTAGATGACCCCCAACAACAAAATGGCCTTAAACAAACATGAAAAACACTTAAAAATGAAGCTTTTCTCAGTTGACAACAAAGCCTAAATATGCATGAAAATAAGGCTAAGAGAAGGATAAAAATAATGCTTAAAAGGGAGAAAAGAGGGTTACCCTTAAAGCACTGCAAAACCAGCCCAAAATCTGTGCCAAGACCAGCTTTTAAAGCTCAAAATGATCCTCAAAGAACCTCAGCCCAATGGTGGTTAACTTTGATGAAGGATGCCTAGGCAAACTAGAAGCATTTCTTCACTTTCAAGCACTTCTATGCACAAAATGGGCAAGGGAGTGGAGTATATAGAGAGAGGGGCAGAGATTCAACCCTAGAAGTTGTAGAGAGAGAGAGGCTTTTTAGAGTGAGAAGCTCCCAAGCTTCTCCAAGAAGATTGTCCCTTGAAAATGAGAGATATAGCCTCATATATAGCAGAAATAAGAGTTGGCTCGAAAATATCTGTCTATGGGACAGCTGGAGGTTGTGGAAGATAGCTGGAGGATAAATATCTGAGTTTGGGACCTGTAGACCACTTTTCTGGTCAGCCGACCACTTTTTCTGGTCGGCCAGCTAGTTTTTCTGGTCGGGAGGAAAATTCTGCTTTCCAGGTCCAACTTCAAATGGCCATAATTCCTTTATATGAACTCCTTTTTAGGTCATTCTTGTGTCCAAATTGAAACCCCAGAAGTTAGCTTTCCAATGGCACCATCCTTACATCAAAATATCAACTGTGAAAAAAGTTATGCCTGTTTCGGTGAAGCCGTGCAGTTTTGGTCCTACCCGAATTCATGCCGAACTTCTCCCAAACTAGTTTTCTTCTCTCCTTTCCTCTTTTCTTCAGCTCCAAACCCCTAAACAAAGTGTTTTGAAAGATTTTTCAAAGATTTCATCTCTCTTTCATTCATTTCCACTTTGTCCTTGCTCGGTTTACCAAAAAGCACAACATTTAACAGAATGCGAGCGTCGGAACATCGTAGGAACTTTATTTTCAAAACATTTTGAAAGAGAGGGTTTCAAGGTCTAAACTCTTTTGATCAAGATTGTTTTGGTCCAAAAGGGGTATGAAGTTGAGATTTGTCTCTCTTCTTGCGGAAGAAACTGAACTTTTGCCTTGCACACATTTCTCCACCAAGTAAACCATCAGTAGTGCCCAAGTCTTAAGGGCGGTCAAAAATGGGGTGTCTACAGTTGCCCCCTCTTTGACAGAACTCGGAAGTCAAGAAGTGACGGGAGTGAATGTCAAAGCCCAGAGACGACCCATTTTTGACAAGGCCGAAGACTTGGACAAACAAACAAAATACAGATGTAGTTGGTTGAACCCGCAGGCTGCCTACGTATCCCTTTGCAAGGAATCAAACTAGCGTAGTTCAGGGGCAAGATGCAAATGTTATGCAGGAAGATTTTGATAATTGGACTTATACGCTACGCGAAGCCGATTTGGGTGGTGTGAACAGACAAGCGCACCTGCTGTTGCTAACCGATTTTGATAATTGGACTTATACGCTACATGAAGCCGATTTGATAATTGGACTTATACGCTGGGCGAAGCCGGTTTGAAAATTCAGGATTTATGCAATGCAATGGACATACTAGATGATGTAGTAGTTAGGAAGCGAAGGTACCTTACAGGGCAAGTGGCAATGACTTACCTCGGCAATGTCCTACCTCATGCTGATGTGGGAATCTTCCCCTTCTTCTCGGTTGGACCACATGTACTACTTTTCTCCCTGACTATGGTCGCAGCTTTCCCTATTCTCCAACAGGGTGACAGACTAGGTTGGTTCAGTATCCAAAATTGAGGCGCATACACATGCTATCTCAATCTATGGGGTTGCCATACAGATTTCAAGCCGAGGATATACCTCTGGGTATTTAAACCAGACTTTAGTCTCGGAAATCCCGAACCTTTGCATTCTAGGCATGAGCCATTCGAACTCTAGTTTCCACCGTCTCAGTTGGTCTCCTAGGAACTCACCACACACACAGGCAGGTGGCTATACTAGACCACCGAAAGTCGTTTGGGCATGACAAACACCAAAGGAATTGCACCTTTAGAGGATTTAAGGTCTCCTAGACCAGAGAGTGCACAAGATAGTGCGAATAAAGATGCAGGATTTAAGGTCTCCTAGACCAGAGGATTTAAGGTCTCCCAGACCAGAGAGTGCACAAGACAGTGCGATGCCATGCACTAACAAGTGCAAGTGGGGTGCGCAAGAAAACGCGAGCAATGCACTAACAAGTGTAGGTGAGGTGTGCAAGAAAGCGTGAACAATGCACTAACAAGTGCAGGTAAGGTGTGCACGAAAGCACGATGCAATGCATGCAAAATGCAATGGTGAATGCAAAGGGGAAAATACTCCAACCATGCTGGAATCATGAGAGGAGGAAAAACAAACAATCAGGCGCGCATACGACGCAACCTAAGTCAAAATCCAAACACGCTGAAATCATGTAAGGAAAGGGACACTCAAACCACGCTGAAATCGTGAAAGGAGGTCCAAAAACCCCCCCAGGCGTCTACAACGCAACCTAAGATGAATTCCAAACACGCTGAAATCGTGAGAGGAAGTCCAACAACCCGCCCAGGCGTGTATCAAACACAACCTGAGATAAAACCCGCCCAGGCCCGCGCATCACGCGTCCTGAGATAAATTCCAAACACGCTGAAATCGCATAAGGAACGGGACACTCAAACCACACTGAAATCGTGAGAGGAGGTCCAACAACCCGCCCAGGCGTGTATCAAACACAACCTGAGATAAAACCTGCCCAGGCGCGCGCATCACGCATCTTGAGAAAATTTCCAAACACGCTGAAATCGCGTAAGGAACAGGACACTCAAACCACGCTGAAATCGTAAGAGGAGGTCCAAAAACCCGCCCAGACGTGTATCAAACACAACCTGAGATAAACTCGCCCAGGCCCACGCATCACGCGTCCTGAGATAAATTCCAACCATGCTGAAATCGCGTAAGGAACGGGACACTCAAACCACGCTGAAATCATGAGAGGAGGTCCAATCACCCGCCTAGGCGTGTATCAAACACAACCTGAGATAAAACCCGCCTAGGCCCGCGCATCACGCGTCCTGAGATAAATTCCAAACACGCTGAAATCGCGTAAGGAACGGGACACTCAAACTATGCTGAAATCGTGAGAGGAGGTCCAACAACCCGCCCAGGCATGTATCAAACACAACCTGAGATAAAACCCACCCAGGCGCGCGCATCACACGTCCTGAGATAAATTCCAAACACGCTGAAATCGCGTAAGGAACGGGACACTCAAACCACGCTGAAATCGTGATAGGAGGTCCAACAACCCGCCCAGGCGTGTATCAAACACAACCTGAGATAAAACTCACCTAGGCCCGCGCATCATGCGTCCTGAGATAAATTCCAAACACGCTGAAATCGCGTAAGGAACGGGACACTCAAACCACGCTAAAATCGTGAGAGGAGGTCCAACAACCCGCCCAGGCGTGTATCTGTAGACACCCCATTTTTGACCGTCCTCAAGACTTGGACGTCACCGCTTGAACACTCGGTGATCATCCATGTTTGTGTTCGTCTTGAGTTCCCGAAGGTCTCGACCACGCGCCTTGCCTCAGGATCTCTCGACTCGACTGTTTTGTGTTTGGTTTTGCACCAAACACTTGTATTTAGCTTTTGAGGAGCAGTGAATGGCTTGTTGGCCATCCCCACACCTCACCGGCCATAGCTTGAGGCTACCGGCCATTGGTTTGTTGCCATCGGCCAAATGTTTGGCCGACCGGCACTCTTTGTGGTCGACCGGCCATCTTTTTTGGTCAAATAGCATTTTTGGCTGGTCGATCATTGTGCATCTACTTTTGCAGATATTTTTTTGCCAGCTGTGCTAGCTGGCATGCACCTTTTGCCCCCTCCATACACGTGTATGGAGGGATTTCACTCTTGCCAAGCTTGTTTTGTAAGCTTTGCAAAAGTGATCTTCTATAAAGAGGAGGCCTCTCCTCCCTCCTCTAAGGTTAGAAAAAAGCTCCAGAGGTCTGGTTTTCAGGGTTAGAAGTGTGTGTCTATTCTATCTCTATACCTCCCTCCCTTGTGAGTTAAGTGTGTGTTTGTCCTTACTATTGCACACAAACACCTACCATTACACCTTCCCTTAGTTTATGAGGCATTAGAGGGTTGATCTTGGACTTTGTGAGCTGGTTTTGATCCAAGAAGAGGTTTGGTCTTGTGATCTTGGAAGTGTTCTTCAAGGGTGAGTGCTCTTGCCCTTTATTCCCCATTTTTGCATAGCTTTTTTGACTATCTTTTAACTATTTTTAGACTTTGCATATAACTAATAACAGCCTTTTTTTTTCATTGCTTAAAATAGTTGTTTAAGGGTGTTTTGTTGTTTGGGGTTGTTTGACCCCTCTTAGGCCTTGTTTGGCCCTCATTTTGTGCATTTTTGGTGAGCTCCGGGACCACCTTGTTTGGGCCTCCACACCACTGAAATCTTGAGGGATTTCAGTGGTGAGGATGGTGGTTTAAGGTCCTAAGAAGGAGAGGGCCATCCCCCTCCTTGTTGTCTTCAATATGTGCCATTTAAGCCTCATGTGTGAGCACCATTTTTGAGACCATGTTGGCCATGTTTCAGTAGGTATTTGGTAGTATTTTGCCATGTTTTACCTCTGTTTTCACTTGGTTTAGACACACCATGCTTGCTTTGCATACTTGTCTTGTAATGCCATGAATTGCCTTAACATGCTTTGTGCTTTGAGCCTTGTGTCTAGCATGTTTTTGGCCTAGCTTTGTGAAGCTTTTATGCTTGTTTTAGCATGCTAAAGGTCTGTTTTTGGTCATTTGGGTCATCCATGCTTTGCTTTATATAGCTACCATGTAATCACCCTTGTATGCCTTGAGCATTAACCCCTCTAGCATGCCATCCTTGCTTTGTTTCAGTGGTTTGGAACCACTTGTCATGCCATATCAGTCCATTTAGCATGCTTGTATGCTTGCATTTGGTGTTCCTTTGAAGCCTAAAAGAGTTCATGTTTAATGCTCCATGAATGTGCCATTGCGTATGCCATCATGTGTAGGCCTCTAGGATGCCATGTCATTGTGTTTTTGGCTTTGTTTTAGCATGCTAAAACTCTGATTTTGGTCATTCAATTCATGCCATGTTTGGTTTTGTTAAGGGTAGTTCAATACCTCTTTGGTGAGCCTTAGACCTCGGACTTTGCTTGCATGCTTTGATTGCCTTGTTTAGATTGATTTGGCATCATTTTATAACATGATTTCAGAGTTTATAATGCATGCCATATGCCCATGATGTTCCTCTTTTAAGTGTGCTTAAAAGTTGTCTCTATATGCCTAAGTGTTGAACCACGTGCGCATGCATGTTTGTATGTCATTTTGCCTTCATTTCTATGGCTTTTGGCCACTGTTTTGGGCCTAGTTGAGAGCTGCCCAAATTAGTCTAAGTCCACTCTTTACATGTTGTTACATGTCTTACACTTTGCATGCTGTGATTGCATCATGTCTTGCATGTCCATTAGCCTTGTATGTTGTTGCATACTTGGCCCATCACATGCTTGTTTGTGTGCTTCAACATCCGTATTACATCTTGTATGTTTGTTGGTTAGCATTGATGCTTCATGCCTTGTGCGCTTGTTTGCATTGTCATGTTGCATACTAGCTCACATGTCTAGGTTGCATGGCATTGGCATGCATGCTTTGCCTCTTGAATTGAGTATGATAGAGGTTGAGCTCATTGTTTGTTTGTGTGCATTTCATCCCACATTGAAAATGCATACTTGGTTCTTCGGCCATCACGCATTGAAATGCGCGATTGGTGGTCCGGGAATCGAGTACCATGCCCCTTTGAGTCATGAATATGATAAGGAGTGTGGTTGGTGCAAACATTGCTTGAAATGCATTGCCATGCCTTGTTTTGCCCTTGCTGCTGTCAAAACAGGTTCTGCAGGAAGCTTTGGCCGGTCGACTACCCCAAGTGCCGATCGACCATTTATGGATGGCCGATAGCTCCATAGATGGTCGATGACCACCTTGCCATGGCCGGTGACCATTCCCCTTGGCCGGTGGTGTTTCACAATGTCCATAGAGTGTTCCTTGGGAATTGTGCCATTTTCAGAGGGGCAGAGCAGGGAAAACAGAGGCAACTTGTGCATGGTGGCGGATTTCCGAGCGAAACCGAGCATGCATGCATTGGACCCTCTTCCCGAGGCTGATTTTTACTGCTTAATTAGCTTAGTTAATTTGCTTAACTAGTTAATTGTCTGTAATATTTAATTAGCTTGATAGTTAGTTAAATTGTCTTATTCTTTTGGTCCCTCCGAGCGAGGGTGAATTTGTAATAAGTGTGGGTGCGTGTGTGCATGTCTTCCAACCCCACTCTTTCTCCCTTTTACTTACCTGCTTTGATGGTTAGTATTAGGGCACGTTTAATTTAGCATACCTTACGCTATGCATGCGTGCATCATTCATCAAGTATTGCATGCACCGGGCTCGGCGCATCATGCTAACCGCATAGCATTTCAAATCTAACTTGAATACATGTTATTTGTTGCATTCCACATGCCATACTAGGATTATCCGAGCCTATTATAGTTGCATTTTGTATGCAATGCATTAGCCATTTTTTTTAACATGAATTAGGATCATGCATATGATTACTAACTAGTTCATTGTTTTGGCACAGAGTACGATGTAAGTATTTATGCTTTAGCATCTCGCATGAGTGTGAATGTTAACATGACAGCATGCTTACATGATATAACTACCTGAATGCCTGTAGGTGAAGGTTGGATTGTTTGAGTTGGAACAACTCGTTGAAATCCGTGTTTTAGCTTACTTACGAGTAGCAAATTTCAAACCATCTTTCAAACGAGCGGATATGCAATGCTTTGTTCCAAATAAGGCGATCTAGTCTATACTTTTGTGTTGTGCGCATCACATAGTAATTCTAGGCTAATAACCAGTTTAAGGGCACATAAAGTTTTCAAAACAAGATATCATGGTTAGTAGAGGCCGATCTTCGGATCGGGCGAGAGGGGGTGCTCATAGTTGACCTTCCCCAATCGTACCCAAGTTCCCGAGCCGAGGTAACTTTGGTGATGACGGACACGCGGCCTTAGGCAAACGAGTCAGGGTTCCTAAATTCCCCCATTAAAAAATATTTAGGTGGCGACTCTGTATCTGGCAAAGCAGTCCATGTTTGGCACTTCTTTATATAAAATATGTTTTCCAAAACGATTTGTCAGATTTGGACTCTTTGGTTCAGATTAAGAACCGTGACAATCGAGTCCGAACTGTGGCGTGAGGCCTCACGCGGGTGCGTCTACAGTATCAAATACAACCTGAGATAAAACCCGCCCAGGCGCGCGCATCACGCGTCCTGAGATAAATTCCAAACACGCTGAAATCACGTAAGGAACGGGACACTCAAACCACGCTGAAATCGTGAGAGGAGGTCCAACAACCCGCCCAGGCGTGTATCAAACACAACCTGAGATAAAACCCGCCCTGGCGTGCGCATCACGCGTCCTGAGATAAATTCCGAACACGCTGAAATCGCGTAAGGAACGGGACACTCAAACCACGCTAAAATCGTGAGAGGAGGTCCAATAACCCGCCCAGGCGTGTATCAAGCACAACCTGAGATAAAACCCGCCCAGGCCCGTGCATCATGCGTCCTGAGATAAATTCCAAACACACTGAAATCGTGTAAGGAACGGGACACTCAAACCACGCTGAAATCGTGAGAGGAGGTCCAACAACCCGTCCAGGCGTATATCAAACACAACTTGAGATAAAACCCGCCCAGGCCCGCGCATCATGCGTCCTGAGATAAATTCCAAACACGCTGAAATCGCGTAAGGAACGGGACACTCAAACCACGCTGAAATCGTAAGAGGAGGTCCAACAGCCCGCCCAGGCGTGTATCAAACACAACCTGAGATAAAACCCGTCCAGGCGCGCGCATCACGCGTCCTGAGATAAATTCCAAACACGCTGAAATCGCGTAAGGAACGGGACACTCAAATCACGCTGAAATCGTGAGAGGAGGTCCAACAACCCGCCCAGGCGTGTATCAAACATAACCTGAGATAAAACCCGCTCTGGCGCGCGCATCACGCGTCCTGAGATAAATTCCGAACACGCTGAAATCGCGTAAGGAACGGGACACTCAAACTACGCTGAAATCGTGAGAGGAGGTCCAATAACCCGTCCAGGCGTGTATCAAGCACAACCTGAGATAAAACCCGCCCAGGCCCGCGCATCATGCGTCCTGAGATAAATTCCAAGCACACTGAAATCGCGTAAGGAACGGGACACTCAAACCACGCTGAAATCGCGAGAGGAGGTCCAACAACCCGTCCAGGCGTGTATCAAACACAACTTGAGATAAAACCCGCCCAGGCCCGCGCATCATGCGTCCTGAGATAAATTCCAAACACGCTGAAATCGCGTAAGGAACGGGACACTCAAACCACGCTAAAATTGTAAGAGGAGGTCCAACAACCCGCCCAGGCGTGTATCAAACACAACCTGAGATAAAACCCGTCCAGGCGCGCGCATCACGCGTCCTGAGATAAATTCCAAACACGCTGAAATCGCGTAAGGAACGGGACACTCAAATCACGCTGAAATCGTGAGAGGAGGTCCAACAACCCGCCCAGGCGTGTATCAAACACAACCTGAGATAAAACCCGCCCTGGCGCGCGCATCACGCGTCCTGAGATAAATTCCAAACACGCTGAAATCGCGTAAGGAACGGAACACTCAAACCACGCTGAAATCGTGAGAGGAGGTCCAACAACCCGCCCAGGCGTGTATGAAGCACAACCTGAGATAAAACCCGCCCAGGCCCGCGCATCACGCGTCCTGAGATAAATTCCAAACACGCTGAAATCGTGTGAGGAAAAGAACACTCTAACCACGCTGAAATCGTGAGAAGAGTGGCTCAAAAATAAACAATCAGGAGTGCGTTCCACGCAACCTGAGATAGCCTTGGAGGACAACGATCCTAAATGCTGCGCAGCGTGAAAGGATAAATGCAATAAGTGCGATGATACGATACATGTTGCAAGCAATGTGGAGCGTGATGTTTAGGGAATGCAATAAACAGACAAAGCGGCACTTTAGAAAGCACCTCATGGAGTGAGTGGCGGTAAACCGCTTTACTCTGACGGGGATCTCCCCTCCATTGTGTTCTTCGAACACTTACTTTCAACTCACAGTACAAAGGGCCTGAAATGCTGACAGGGGGTAGCTTCTACATGTAGAAACCGCAAATGCTGTTTTTCTTCCTGATCATATTCATAACTTTCCCTCGTTGCAAACATAGCCAAGATAACTCTGATGGGGAATGGTACTCAGGGAGAGCACTTCTGATTGCCATTCTGGCTTGAAACAGTGAAACAGTCAACACAGTATTCTGTTCACTTTGAATACACAGCTCGTATCAGCACACTACTTATTCTGAACACGCAGCTCATAACACAGTATTCTGTTTATTCTGAACACACGGCTTACGCAGGATACTGCTGATTTTGAACACACACGATCTGTTCTGAACACAGCTCATTCTGAACTCACAGCCCATAACACAGTATTCTGTTTACTCTAAACACACGGCTTATAAAGACGGAACTTGCAGAAGTTGAAACACACTCAGATGCTCCAAATTTTCCCTCTTTTCTTTTGCTTCGCAGTCCGGAACCCATATAGCTTCAAATAGGTCCTGGTTCTACTGTTTTGACATGACCTGGGTTGAACCTTGCGGTTTTATGAAAGAACAAATCCTGTTTTTCACAAATATGGAGAACGACACAGCACTCTGAGCACAAAATGATTCATTTTTGAGATTGAAATGAGAAAAGGGTTCTCAACCGGGTATTGAGCCTACATCTGACCACAGCCAAAACAACTCAACAACGGAAAAACAAAGGAAAAACAAACAGGTAAAACAACCTAAACACATCTATTGACACTCAAACGACTCAAAACAAGAATCGAGACAAACAAAACACACAAACACAACACTCAGCTGTGTTACAAAGGCAAGAGACCTTCGGTGCACGAGGAGCCAGTTTCTCTGGGTATTGTTTCCCACCATTTCTCATTTGTGATTCTCATATCACTCAGCCTCAAGCTCTGTTTTTCTGAAAAAGCCCTTTTCCTCACTTTTTCTCTCAGCGCACATCTCTCTATTCTTCAATCTCTCATTTTTTTATCCCTCCCTGGGTGCTTGATGGATAAACAAGAAATTACAAGCTCTTGCCCCTAGCATGCTGCTAGATTCTCTTTCTTCCGCTCACAGCCAGTGAGTTCCTTCCACAGAGGGGTTGCACTAAGACTGGGTATGTAGCAAATCTGCAGCTGACATCAGTTGATGATGCTTTGCTGGGGAGTTTGGACGTGATCAGATCTGTCTAGATGAGGAAGTGGAATATCTTGATCCATTCCAGTTCGTGCTTCGCACTTAGCTTGATACCTCGCTGCTTGGAGGTGATAGAGCTTTCAGCCCTTTTGCGGTTAGCTTCAGTGGTGCCCTTTTCCGGCAGGTATGATGCCCTTTCTGGCAAGTGCGTTGATAAAGGGGAAAAGATAGAAAACCTGACTCAACTGTGCCCCTAGTTCATCATTTTGACCATTTTCTGTTTTTGGCTTCCGCTAAAACAATTTTAACCAAAATGAGAGTTAGATTAACACGCTTGTTCGATTTTCTGATTTGAAATCATTCAAGTCAGGTTATGAGCACTGAAAATTTTCCTTTTTTGGGTCCAAGAAAATGGTCCAGTTTTGAAAAAATGGAATAATTTTCGAGAGAATTAGTCAACCTCATTAAAAATTCTCAAAAACTATTTTTGCAAATGGCCATTGCTCGACCAACACAGAATTTACTCTTGAGATGCACAACCTCAGATCCAAAACAATGGAAAATTGCCCCTTGTCTTAACGGCATTGCATGGCAACTGAAAGTTGCCCCTAGTCTGAATAGCACCGCAGCACTACACGGCAACGGAAAGTTGCCCCTAGTTTGAATAGCGCCGCAGCACGTGGCAACCAGTCCTTACAGTGACAATTATAACCAAATTCTCAGATACAGAGAAGACAAAGATGACCAGAACCATCACATGGACACAGTCAAATTTGAAGTGTTTTACGGCTGGACTTTAGAATGAAGTTGCCTACGTATCCCAAAGATGGGAATCAAGCCTTACGTAGTTCGGGGTAAGGTACACTCGGGTATTAACCTCTCCTTTTGAGCTCTAACTTTTGCCAAGGCCGCCTTTCTGGGTTTTCAACCTTGCGAGCTTTTTTTTTTCATTTCTTTTTTCTTCTTTTTTTCTTTTCATTCTTTTTTCTTTTTTTTTTATTCTTTGCATTTTTCTTTTTTTGTTCTTTTCTTCTTTTTCTTGCTCTAACTTTTGTCTGGGTCGCCCTTGGGTTTTCAGCCCAGCGAGCCTCTCAAGGGTAAAAGTGTAGCTTTGTCCATGTTGAATGGTTTGAGATCTCGAGTCATCTGAATCCAGGAGAATGGCTGCTGTTCGCTGATGATGTAGACGTCCATCCATGGGGGGGTGAATTTGCCCCTAGTGTTGTGGATAGGAACTGGTTGTCCTTCAGCAATACTTTCTTCTTTCCTCCCTTCTAGGATTTGGCATTCTTGCGATCTTCATTAGCTTGAGCAATGACCCTTTTTACTCTTCGAGCACATCTGACATTTTTGCCCTAGTTCGAGGGGTGCTTCTTGTCTGTTTTGCAAGCTTTCTTTTGATTATTTCTGACCTCTTGCCTAGTTCATGGGCTGCTTCAAATCTGGCCACACAGGCTTACATTGTGTTTGACCGTTGAACATTCTGGATCCCAGTTCAAGGTTTGAAAGCAAAAGGGGTCGAGTCTTGAGGCTGAGAATGATCCTAGGCTGCATAATCTCAAGAGCGATTCCACACAGGTCTTCGCAGGACCCGCAAAACATTTTTTTGAAATTTTTTTAAGAAAGCGACAAATCGCTCGCGCTGAAGACAATGTAGAACCAATCTGGATCAAGCCAGGATCCTTCTCAGTACTCACACTAACAAGCATGATTTCATTCATTAAGGGCTTAGTATGCCTCTCTTTCTCTCATATGATCAAATTTTGCAAATCCCGAGGAATTCCTTCCTCTTTGTTTTCAACACAGTGTTTGAAAAGTTTTGCAAAACTTAGGTCAATGCAATGATTTCAAGGCACAGAAAAGACACAGTTTTTAGTCAAATACTGCCATCTTATTCAGAACTTCTAGCACGATTGGCACAAGGCAGAAGCGAACATAGAAACATGAAAACCATAGCTGTTTCATTTAGATCTTCTGGTGTAACTGGCTCCACGACAGAAACAGACCCAAAAGAAAGCAAAAAGACAAACACAAAACAAAATAGTGATGCCCGAGGTAACAACCCCAGAATCACCCGACTCCTATGCAACTGGACCGACTCGATACAACAAGACAGACCCGACTAACTCAGTACAAAAGGACTGACTCAATACGATATAACAAGACTGACCCAATACCTAAGTTAGAAAGTACAAAAACTAGTATTTGCATATTGCTCAAAACAGTGCGTGACATTCCCACGTCTGGAGTAAATCGAGCGCCACCCGCAGCTGGTTCATCTCCCGATCACATGGTCACATTATCCCCCAAGTTCACCGATCCAGTGCCGATAGACTTTGCCGAGCTTGGCGCGGTAATGACCCATCGTCAATCAGATCTTGCACTTCGTGGCGAAAGACGAGAGCAATTGTCAGTGCCATGACCGGTTTGTTGATGGAAGGCACAGTACTGGGCAGCATCATGCGTAGCCAGCAGAGGATTCGGGAGAGGCCGAGGCTCAAGGGGTTTGAGATGGCCTTGTCCAACAAGGATTTGGAGAGCTTTGGACAAAGGCATATAGAGAGCACGGAAGACCCTCTGACCTTGGGGTTGGTACTTCAAGGTTTGTGGATTTTTGCTGGACGCACTAGCAAAGGGATTGGCAGGTGCTGGCCTGGTTTGCTGATCTCTTCTGAGTGGAGGATTAGAGCTAACAGGATCATTTCTGGTACGACGGCCCTTCTCCTAGTTTTCCCCTTGGCTTGAACTGCTGTCATTCTGAGTGACGAAAGTATCCTCCACAATCTTTGCAACAACTGCAATCACTTGCTGTTTGTTCAGCCCTTCGGCTCTCAAAGCCTCCACAGCCCACAGAAGGTGTTCATGGGGATCAATGCCTGCCCCTACCTTGTTCTTACCTCTTGCCTCCACTCTGCCAAGGGATTGGCCTTCTTCCAATGTAACCATCCAAGATTGGGGAGCCTTTTGACATGAAATTCCCGGTATGCCATGTGGTTGATGACGGAGCCAATATTCCAAAGGCCAGGTCTGCCACAGTTCTCTGAAGATCTTCGATCATTCTCATCAGCTCAGAAGTAGTGGGTTCATGGGTTTGAGATGATTGGGGTTCAGGTGCACCTATCATGTATAAGTCCATGCTGACCGGAATGAACACCTCAGGCTTAGGTAAATGGGCTGGGGTAATGTATACACTGGGGTCATAGGTGGATGGCAGTGTATGGACTAGATTGAGGTGTAGAGGTGACGGGTCAGTACTAACCTGAGGTCCTTTTGGTGGAGCTAGGGTCTCTTCGTCAATAAGATCCTGAATCTTATGACGGAGGTGGATGCAACAGTTCGTATCATGACCGTGCTGTTGATGATAGGCACAGTATTTAGCTGGGTCATATCTTGGTGGAAGAAGATTTGGAAGGGGTTGGGGTTCTAGGAGTTCTAGGTGCCCTTCTTCTTGCAGCATTTTCAAAGCTTGAGAGAGACTCATGTAAAGAGGATGGAATTTTCGGGCTTGGGGCCAATTTGAAGTGGTAGGTTTTTGGCCATTGAGGGAAGGGGTGATAGTGTCTACTTCCGAGCATTTCGCAGCTGTGCCACCTTCAATAGTGGCATTGGAATTGCGAACAACATTCTTCCGCAAAGGCTCATCATCTTCCACAAAGATTCCTTGTCTGATGGCATCCTCGATTTGAACCCCCATTTCATGAAGGGTTGGAAAGGTAAATAGAGGTAGAACGACCATCTTTTGCAACAACTTGCCATGTAAATTCCGAACAATTATCCTGATCTGATCTTTGTCGAAAGGCCTTGTAGTCATCATTGAGGCCTTTGCTCTCCATCTCGTCACGAACTCTGAGAAACCCTCCTTTGGTTCTTGGCGGGTGACTTCGAGATCACGAGTTGTGACCTCGATCTATGTGTTTTAGGAGTATTGAGCAATAAAGTCCTCGGCCAGCTCTTCCCATTTCCATTTCACAGAGTCCTCCAATTTTGCATACCAGATTGCGGCCATCCCAGACATGGTTCGGCCGAAGAGAGACAACTTCTGGGCTGTGGTCAGACCCATTGGCCTCAGGATATTGGAAAATAGGTGAAGGTGCACCATTGGGTCTCCAGAACCGTCGAAGCGGTCGATATGCGGCATTTTGAATCGATTCGGCAGAGTCACGGCCGAATCGGTATACCCATCCTCAATGTCCGGAATGGACTTCAGACCCTGAGATTTCTTGAATAACTTTTCAAGCTTGCTTACTTTTAATGCCGTGGGGTCCACCTCGAACTCAAAAGGGGAGTCTGGTAGATTGATAGGCGTGGGTGCCTTGGATAGTTGAGGTAGAATCGGGGGTGGAGGTGGCCCTGTTGGGATGTCTGTATCCTCCTGGACATTCTGGACATTTGCCATCTCCCCAGGTATTGGGACTCTTGGTGGGGGAGGAACCTGGTGTGAAGCAGATGCTCCGGTTTGCTGTTGTAGCCTGGTAATTAACTCTGCCTGTGGAGCCATGACCTCGGCCTGTTGTTTGGCAAATTCGGCTTGACGAACAGCGTCCTACTGCATGGTTTTCATACTTTCTGGAGTTGACGCATCATCTCTCCATTCTACCATACTGCCCTGATCTAACTGATCTATCGGTATATCTGTCTCTATGGTAAAAGCAGATATCTCAACCCAACTGCACACAGGTGAGATGGATAATGACTGCTAATCCGAAGACTATTGAACTGATGATCTGTGCCTGACTGGCCGCTTTTACCCTGCCTCTGGCAAAGGAACATTGATTTCCCTTGAACTGAATCTCTGACCTGACAAAGTCTATCAGCACAAGTCCGATGAACCTCGGGGGATATTGGAGCCTTCTGAAGCTACGGTTCCAAGACTACCTAGCAAAAGAGAAAACAGACAGCATCTCAGCTTGATTTCATCGGAATAGATATAAGCATAGCTGAACGATTGTGCTCTCTACTGAATTCTGCCCAAAACTCTGCCAGTAAACTGATACCCTCAGGTAAAACTGATTCCCCCAAAATACTGATGCCCTCAGGCCTGATACCCAGACTTGCAAACTGATACATGCATTCCTTGTAGAGGCACACTCTAAAAGCACATAACAAGCAAATGAGAGCTAATGCACCCCTATGGTGGGGTAGGGTTTCCCTGTCCTATTTTGTCAGGAGCTAGGGTTTCACTACACACTCAACGGTTTCAAACAACCTATAATCGGGTGAGCAACCTGTCCTAGTTTGGGATGGTCACTATGGATTCCGATATGCACTAGGTCGAATGGTCAAAAAGGGTGCCCCGGTAAAAATTGGGGTTTGTGTTCTCATCGTGGTAGAGCTCGTAACCGGTCAGCCTTATGGCACGCTTCTCAAAGCGAGCCTCCGGCAAACTGTTCAGGAATAACAGATGGCAAACACGGTGTCCTAGGCGCACAAATGCAAATGCAACGCAAAGAAACACATAAGTGTAATCAAAACAACACATCATGAGTTCGAGTCAAGTTCTCTAAATCCCCAGCAGAGTCGCCAGAAACTGTAGACGTCCCCGAACGTCCCGGGAGAAATCCCGTTTTGTTCGTCGGGCTTACTACAGTTCGGACTCAAATGTCACGGTTCTGAATCTAATCCCGCAAAGTGCAATGCGAGACCGATAAATCACCAAAGAGTCCAAATCTGGCAAATCGTTTTGAAAAACAGATTTTTAGAAAGAAGTGCCAAACATGGACTGTTTTGCCTGATACAGAATCGCCACCTAAATATTTTGTTTTAGGGAAATTTAGGAAACCCTGACTCATGCCTAAGGCCACGTGTCAGTCATCACCAAAGTTGCCTCGGCTCGGGAACTTGGGTACGATTGGGGAAAGTCATTTCATGAGTACCCCCGCTCGCCCGATCGAAAATCGGCCACTACTAAGCAAGATATCGAGTTTTTGAAAACACATGTGCTCTTATTCCGGTTTATTAGCCTAGGATTACTATGTGATGCACACAACATACAAGTATAGATTAGATCGCCTGAGTTGGAACAAAACATTTCATGTTTGTTTATCTGAAAACGGTTTGATGGTGCTACTCGCAAGTAGGCTAAGACGTGGATTTTGCCACCCTCAAGTAGGCTTAGGAAACATGGTGATTTGCCACTCTCAAGTGGGCTTAAAACTCGCAATCAATGAATTGTTCCAATTCAAGTAATCCAACCTTCATCCACAGGCATTCAGGCAGTTATATCTCATAAGCACATAGCCTCATGGTAAGCATGCTATCATGGCAGTCACTCACACACATGCAAGGATGCTAAAGCATAAACACTCATTGAGTACTCCAAGCCAAAATAGAAACTAGTTAGTAATCAATGCATGATCCTAGTTCATGTTAAGATGGCTAATGCAACACATGCAAAATGCAACTAAGATAGGCTCGGCTATTCTAAGATGGCATATGAGATGCTACAGATAACATGTATTCAACTCGGAATTGAGATACAATGCAGTTAGTATGCTGCGCCGAGCCCGGTGCATGCAAGACAGATGAATGAATGCAAACATGCGAAGCATAAGGATGCTAATTGAAACGTGCCCTAAATGTAACCATCATAAGCTGGTAAATAAAAGGGAGAAAGAAATGGGGGTTGGAAGACATGCATCACACACACGCACACTTATTACAAAATTCGCCCTCTCGACGGAGGGTTCAAATAAATAATACAACACCAACTAGCTAATCTAAGCTAATCTAATTAAACTGTTTATTACACAACGAAATAAATAACAAACTACAGCTAATTATTACACAACTCTAATTAATCAACAAATTAACTAAGTAAGCAATTTAAATAAGCATGTGAACTAGATGAAATAGGCTGCCTCAGCTCTGTTTTGGATGACAAAGGATGCATGCATGCTCGAGTTGCCTTGTTTGGAAATCCCTCGCGACGCCCCAACTCGCCTTTGTTTGCAGTTGATCTCAGAAACTTGCACAAAGCTCCAGAGAGATGAAACTCCACCCTGGGAATCTGTGGGAAGGCTGCCGACCAGCTTATAGGCATGGGAGACAAACTATCGACCACCTTTTGTGGTGGAAACCAAAAAAAGTGGTCGGCCTGCCAGTAAATCTGGTCAGCCGACCAGTTTCCTCTCCTGGTTTCTGGTTTTCTGCAACAAAGGGAAAGATAGAGGCACGGCAAAGTATTTGCAACACATGTATGCACGACCACTCTTCCCATCATTGCATAAGCTCAAGGGAGTGTAGTCCTCGACCCTCGGGCTACCAATCACGCATTTCGATGCATGATGGCCGAGGAGCCGAATTGCACGACTTAATGTGAAATGAATGCACATACAAGCACCTAAAGCCAACAACTCCATCATGGGTAGTCAAGAATGTCGGCGACCGGGAATCGAGGCACATTTCGTCACTTTGAATACGAGACGTTCCTCGTTTCCCGTGTTTGAACTAACTCCTATCCCAAACACAATGCAAGCAACATGGCAAACATGCAATGTAACTACATGGCATACACAATGCTATGGACAATATGGCATACTCAATGCAATATGATCATGGCATGCTCAATGCAAACAATAACATAACATGCACAACACATTATGACATGGCATACACAATGCAACAATGGACTTAAACCAAGATGGATAGGCCTCAGCCATGCCCAACTAAGTGGCCATTGGGATGAAATGAAGGCACGAAATACAAAGCATGCATGCACAATACATTGGCCAATACAAGAGACCCAAGAGCACAACTCTCAAGGATGCTCAAAGAGTGACAAATGTGCAAGTCTAAAGACACTAAGTGCACTGAAATTAAGTAAGAAATGGTGCCAAATCATTCAAACAAAGCAAGTAGAGCATGCAAGGGTCCTAAGACATGAGAGCTATCAAAGAGGGATACACATAAGGCATGTAATGCATGGCAAATATGCATGAACTAAGCATGGACAGAGTTGAAATAGGTCTTAACAAAGACCAAAATTTGCTAAGATGAGGGCCAAAAGTCCTAGGCATGCAAGCATACACACTAAGGCATGAACTAGGCAACAATGCATAACCATCAAAGGCAATCAAAACATGAATGAAGTGAGAACATGGCAAGTCTATATGTTCTGAAATGTGATGTTAAGTGATGCCGAATCAAGTACACAACACAAATAAAGCATGCAATGGTGCTCAAAGCTTGAGGCAAGCAAGAGCATTTACACTACAAGTATATAAAACATGAAGCATGTGATTAAGGCAACCAAAAACAGTCCTAGTACATGTTAATATGAGACTAAAATATGCATGGATGGAAGCCAAAATGTGCTAGCATGAGGGGCATGAGGCATAATGCATATAAAGCAAATAAGGTGGATTACACTACACCTATTAGGACCAAGCATGGGATGACTCAACCAACCAAAATTAGAGTTATATAATGGCAAAATAACCCCAAATAAGCACTGAAATGATGGCTCGCAAGCAAAGGCATGAATGCATACACAATGGCTCATGTTAAGGCATAAAGGGGGAACCCTCCAACGCATTGATTGAGTGACAAATGCAAGTGCACGGCCATGAAACATGGACTAAAATAGCATAACTAATGATGCCAAATCATTGAAATGAGTCAAGTAATGCATGCTAGTGGACCCGATACACAAAGCAAACAAGCTAGGTTGAACCAAAGCTATACAAAGCAAGTCATGGATGACCAAGACGACCAAAATCAGGCCTTAAACATGGAAAAACATGAACAAAGTCTTCTTGAAGTCAAGCCAAAAGCATGCTAAAAAGACATGTGCCAACATGATGCATGTTAGGCTATCTCATGGGATTGCATGGCAAGTGTATGGAGCATGCAAAGGCCAACCGAACCAAACCAAAACAGAGTCATGACATGGTAAAACACCACCAAAGACATGTTGAAATGGGAAGAAAACAAGCTAGAATGGCATGTCAAGGCATGAAGCATATAAAGCTAGTTTAAGGGATTTACACTACAAGCATGCATGGCAAGCATCTTTTGACCAAGAGGCCTCAAAATAGAGCTAAGGCAGCCCAAAATATGAACAAAACTAGGTTGGAGCATGGCCAAAATATGCTAGAATAGAGGGCCAAAACATCATGCATTCTAAGCTAGTGAACATGATTTACACTACAAGCATATGAAGCATGTGAGAGGCTACCAAACCAGCCAAAAATAGAGTCATGGCATGCCAAATGATGCCAAAAACCCTCTGAAATATGACTAATACATGCAAGAATGACATGCCACTTTGATAGGCTATGCAAGGGATTGTTCTACACATGCAAGAGGCAAACAAAAGGTGACCAAACCAGCCATAGACAGAGCCTAGGCAGGCCCTAGAAGTCACTGAAAAGGGCCTGAAACAAGGCTTGGAGGTGTGCAAATGAAGGCTCCTTTGTAAGGCTAAAAATGCTAGTGAACAAGACAAGGAGGGAGAGGGTCACCCCTCTCTGATTTTGGCTCTCAAAAACACATGTTAACCACTGAAAATCCGCTAGATTTCAGTGGTTAAAAGGCCAAGCAAAGGTCAACACAAAAGCCCTAAGGCATGGCTCAAAACAAGGCAAAATAGAGCATGCAAGGGGGGTAGATGACCCCCAACAACAAAATGGCCTTAAACAAACATGAAAAAAACTTAAAAATGAAGCTTTTCTCAGCTGACAATAAAGCCTAAATATGCATGCAAATAAGGCTAAGAGAAGAATCAAAATAATGCTTAAAAAGGGAGAAAAAAGGGTTACCCTTGAAGCACTGCAAAACCAGCCCAAAATCTGAGCCAAGACCAGATTTTAAAGCTCAAAATGATCCTCAAAGAACCTCAGCCCAATGGTTGTTAACTTTGATGAAGGATGCCTAGGCAAACTAGAAGCATTTCTTCACTTTCAAGCACTTCTATGCACAAAATGGGCAAGGGAGTGGAGTATATAGAGAGAGGGGCAGAGATTCAGCCCTAGAAGTTGTAGAGAGAGAGAGACTTTTTTGAGTGAGAGGTTCCCAAGCTTCTCCAAGAAGATTGTTCCTTGAAAATGAGAGATATAGCCTCATATATAGCAAAAATGAGAGTTGGCTCGAAAATATCTGTCTATGGGATAGCTGGAGGTTGTGGAAGACAGCTGGAGGATAAATATCTGAGTTTGGGACCTGTAGACCACTTTTTCTGGTCGGCCGACCACTTTTTCAGGAGGAAGTGGTCGGCCAACCACCTTTTCTGGTCGGCCAGCTAGTTTTTCTGGTCGGGAGGAAAATTCTATTTTCCAGGTCCAACTTCAAATGGCCATAACTCCTTCATATGAACTCCTTTTCAGGTCATTATTGTGTCCAAATTGAAGCCCCGGATGTTAGCTTTCCAATGGCACCAGCCTTACATCAAAATTCCAACTGTGAAAAATGTTATGCCTGTTTTGGTGAAGCCGCGCAGTTTTGGTCCTACCCGGATTCATGCCGAACTTCTCCCAAACTAGTTTTCTTCTCTCCTTTCCTCTTTTCTTCAACTCCAAACCCCTAAAAAAAGTTTTTTGAAAGATTTTTCAAAGATTTCATCTCTCTTTCATTCATTTCCACTTTGTCCTTACTCGGTTTACCAAAAAGCGCAACATTTAACGGAATGCGAGCGTCGGAACATCGTAGGAACTTTATTTTCAAAACATTTTGAAGGAGAGGGTTTCAAGGTCTAAAATATTTTGATCAAGATTGTTTTGGTCCAAAAGGCGTATGAAGTTGAGATTTGTCTCTCTTCTTGCCGAAGAAACTGAACTTTTGCCCTGCACACATTTCTTCACCAAGTAAACCATCAGTAGTGCCCAAGTCTTAAGGGCGGTCAAAAATGGGGTGTCTACAGGTACTATACAACAGTACAACAATGTAAGGGTGACCAAATAGTGTGGGAAACAATGTAATACCTAATTTGCCGTGATAGTATCAAAGAAGTGGCGGAAATATGGGAAGGTGCGATCTACAAGGCGACTTTGCTTGAACCGTCAGTTGTCGTACCAAGAGCGAGGTACAGATAACTCGATCGGCCTCACTGGAACTGGAGCCAACGAAGTGAAATATGTGTAGATCCAAAGCATCAAACCAAAGGCAAACAGATGACATGAGAAAATAGATTAGATGGGCAAGAAATGCAACAGTGAACAAAATTTAAAGCATATTAGAAAGGTGAGAGTAGGATGTTCCTCCCAAACCCTCTAGTAGCCACCGAGCGAATCCGTCTTGCGGCGAGAAACGGAGCTCATGTAGTAATATAAGGTAGCCAGACCTGCGCCACACTAGTCATAATCCGCCACCCCAGAAAGGTGTACCAGTGCCCCGAGAATGTATAATCCAATGGTATTTTCCCTGTTTACAAACAGGGTAGTACCGATGAGATATATGAGGAAGCCACAAGTGTACTGGGCAACCTCATCTGCAGTGGCTAGCTGTGTGCCAGAGAAGTGCTCCAAGAACCAACTATAGCGTATCATCATGTGACTGGTAGTGTTTGGGATCGCCCCGAGAAGCTGGAGATGTGCATCTCTCCACTAAGTCATATTTGGATCGAAAGGGATTGGGCTGCCAACGCCAACCCCAACCCACAAACCGGTCAACATCGAGAAGTCATATGGGGTTAGTGTCATCTCCCCGATAGAAGAGAAGTGAAACGAGCTAGTGGTGTCCCACCATCTCTCTACCAAGGCCCCATAAAGCCAAGACTCGGCCCTCATCTGTACAAGCTTGGAGTAAATGGGCCCAAAGCCAGCAGCATCTACCAAAGTGCGGACCTCTGCGGGAAGCCACTCATACCAACGTCGGGAGTCGGAGATAGAGCCATAGCCACCTATCCTCCTAGCGATCACCTATCAATTGGAAGTCTTATCAGTATATGTGCAGCAGGGATATGTGATTTGTTCATCGAGCTCAACATTTTAACATGTGTGCAAAGTAAAATGCAAAAAAAAATGGGGGAAGAGTTGTGTACCGTGGAAGCGTCAGTAGAGATATGCTCCATGGGCTCTCGCAGTAGAGTATCCTCATCCAACCTGGGAATGAAGCCCTCGAATCTCAAGATGCCGCCACGAGGTGGCACATGTGTACGCAACTGGTATGTGGCCACATCAAAAGGCCTCCCGGCAAGGGGAAGCAATGCAGTGGCTTCCTCTGCTTCCATGTCTGCACCAAGGGCAGCACCAACACCTATTGCAGGCTCTAGAATGGGAACCTCGTCACTAGCCATGGAAAAAGTGCAGAAAAAGTGAAGGGGATGAATGAAAATAGGTGAAATCCAAAATTCTAAACCCTAAAAGAGGGAAAAGTGAAGAGGGGATGGAAAATCAAAGGGGAACAAGAAAATTTTGGGCAGAGATGTGAGAAAGTGAGGAAAAAACAAAGGGAAAACCCAAACTTCAACCAAAAAAAATTTTAATCGGTTCAAAATGAAGAGGGAAACAAGTTGTTTTAGGAAATTTTTGTGAGGGTTGTTGGGTAAATTCAAGAAAGAGAGGAAATCTAGAGAGAAGGAAAGTTTAGAGAGGGAAATTGAGGATTTTCAACATAGGTTGTGATCTAAATGGGGGCTATTTTTTGTTTTATAGAGCCACGGGTGTGGCTTTTACCGTACTGCCCTTCGTCGCTATTGAAGGCCGACCGGCACTATCGAAGCCCGGCCGTGCATTGCAAAGGCCCGGCCGGCCTTCGATGATTTCAATTCTGTTTCTTTTTTTTTTTCTTTGTTTTGTGTTATGTTGTGTATTGTTGGTTTATTTTATTTTATTTTATTTTATTTCATTATTTTAATTTCTGAGTTATAGTTCCAGGTTTTAATTTTGAGTTTTAATTTTCGTGGTTTTAACTTTGAGTTTTTGATCGTGGGTTTTGATTTAAATGGAGTAATGAGTTGTATGTTAACAAAAAAATAAAAAAAAACATAAGTGTTGAAAACAAAAAATAATAATAAAAAAAAAAGAGAAAGAAAAAAGAGAGAGGAGAAAACACGCAATGAAGGCAAAATAGCATAGGGATGGAGCAAAATATCCATTTTGTTTTGTTTCATCACGTAAGCGCATAATTTGATTTATGTTGATTTTATTTCATTAGTTTAACTTCCTGTTTTATCTTGTTTAAACTGTTCTGGTCATTGATGACTTGTCATGTTCAGTTTGTAATTCATTTCATCATTTCTTACCACACGATATTGTATGTACGGTTCATTCGAGGAAGTGCACGATATTGTATGTATGGTTCATTCAGAGGAGTTCCAAGTAAAATCATTCGTGTCCTTTGGATCGCATCCTTCCACCTCTCCTCCTATCGCGTGAGACGCATTAGGATTGTTTGCTTCGGTTAAAAACATTCGGGTGCGTCCCGGTGTTCACACCACCCCTTCGGTTAAAAACATTCAAGTGCGTCCCAGTGTTCACACCACCCCTTTGGTTAAAAACATTCGGGTGTGTCCCAGTGTTCACACCACCTCTCCTCCTATCGCGTGAGATGCATTAGGATTGTTTGCTTCAGTTAAAAACATTCGGGCGCGTCCCGGTGTTCACACCACCTCTCCTCCTATCACGTGAGATGCGTTAGGATTGTTTGCTCCGGTTAAAAACATTCGGGTGCATCCCAGTATTTACACCACCTATCCTCCTATCGCTTGAGACACGTTAGGATTGTTTGCTTCGGTTAAAAACATTCGGGTGCGTCCCGTTGTTCGCACCACCCCTTCGGTTAAAAACATTTGGATGCGTCCCGGTGTTCACAACACCCCTTCGGTTAAAAACATTCGGGTGCATCCCGGTGTTCACACCACCTCTTTGGTTAAAAACATTCATGTGCGTCCCGGTGTTCACGCCATATTTTTTTTTTCTTTCTTTTTTCTCTTTCCGCGTGCAACGCATTAGGATCTCGATTGAGACCTCGGGTGCGCCCGACGGTTATGTCACTCTTCACCTTTCCGGCATGTCGCATCGTTGAGCTTTAATTTTCTTACATCATTTCTGCATGAAATGTGGTTTGGCTCGTGATTCTCACGTGTGGCGTGTTCATTTACTTACTTATTTTCATGTATGGAATTACTGTGCCTTGTTTCGATTTGTTTAAATGTGGCATTTCTTTGCATAACATTTGCATTCAAATGTTTCATTGCAGAACCTCATTGCATGATCATAAGTTATGTTCTTGCATTGTGTATATCGTTTGTATCTTGCCCCAGAACTACGCTGGTTTGATTCCTTACACAGGGATACATAGGCAGCCTGCGGGCGCAACCATTTAATTTCTGTCTTGCTTTCTTGTCCAAGTCTTATGGCCTTGTCAAAATGGGTCGTCTCTGGGCTTTGACATTCACTCACGTCATTTTATGACTTCGAGCTCTTTCAAAGAGAGGGAACTGTAGACGCCCGATTTTTGACTGCCTGTAAGACTCAGATGTTTGTTTCAATGCACTCAATGATGAAAGTTGGATTATGAATTTGCAGCGATTCGGAATCAATTAGGCTTCTGAAATAACCTCATGTCTTCAACATTTACCTTGTTTGAACCCATGAGTTTCATTTTTGGACCTTTTCCTACCCTGAGCTGAGTTTGAACCAAAAAAATAGGGGAGGCCATCAAGGCCCAGCTGTGCATCAATGATGGTCGGCTGTGGCTATGAATAGCCGGCCAGCCTTCGATGGTGATAAATGTTGTTCTGGGTGGGAGGCCGCCAGCTGTCCATTTTTGAAGATATTAATCACCTTTTGAGCTCGAATTCTATAAAACCGAAGCTCTAGGATTGTTTTGAGGGTTGAAAAAAATTCTAGAAGTGATATATACACTTTGAGAGCTCTTGTCTCCTCCTTCTTCCATTGCAAGTCATCTTTGAGCTAACCTAGCTTGTTTACACCACCTCTATACACCATACACAACCTTGTCTTTCCACCCTAAAGCCTTGGTTGATTTTGGAGAAGTATAATTCAAACTTGAGAGCGCATTGAAACCAAGTTTGAAACATCAACAACAAGTTTACTTCTTGAAAGGTATAAACTTTTTTTCTCTTCTCTTGCCTTCATTTCTATCATTTACTTCATAATTCTTGTTGTTTTGGATTGTTTTGAGCTTGTTTGAAGTGTTTGGAGTTGGGTTTGAAAAGTTACCAAAAAGGTAGAGAGAGCTTGCTCTTTCTATACCTTTATTCATAACTCAAACCTTCTCATTTTCGCTCTTTTCCTTTGGTGTTTACACTGATTTTTAGAGGTTTAGCGAGGCTAAAAAGCATGTTTTGAAGCTTCAAAAGTGGAGGGGTTAGCCACCCCTCCTTATCCTTGTTTACTAGCCTTAATTCTCTTCTTTATTGTCTAGCTTTTCATGCTCTTTTCATGTGTGTTTGAACTCTGATTTTCATGTATTAAGGGCTGTTTTGAGGTTGTCTAGGCCTTTTCAAGTGGTTCATGCCTTGTTTAATACACTTGTGGTCTCATAAGTTGGCATACTTGTTCCTTGTTATGCTTTCTTGATTCATTTTCCATGTTTGGAGTCTAAGTTTACTAATCAATCAACCATTCCATATCTTTCATTCTTGAGAATGGTTTCAACCAATTAAGGTTGTTCAATACATGTAAAGAAGACTCACACCTAATGGCTTAATCCTTCGGAGATTCATCGTCAACGGTGTAGTCTCCTTCTCATGTCTTAGAAGAACCTCTTGTTTGATATTTTTTCTTGTTTAGGGGACTTTAACATCACATTTGGACAAATGGACTAATGAATAGCAATGATTAAAACAATTAGCTTAAAACTTGTATTAACACACTTAAAGAAAATGGCTTAATAGCTTGAGCTTGGACGAACGTTATGCCAAGTTTCTTGTGTCAAGGGTCATCAAGCATCAATTCATCGTGCTTTTGGTGTCCTTGAAGTGTCTCAACTTCCTTTTTTCGAGTTCATTCCATGACAAAAGGGAGGGGTGGTCATTTCATTACATTCATTGATTTTTTTTTTTTTGGGTCCAAAATGATATCCAAGATCATCAAGGAATCATATTGCTCATTGATGGTTTTGGAATCAATCCCAACCTTCTCTTGAGGCTTTCCCATGACAGAGAAGGGAGAAAGGACAAACAGAGCTTGAAAATGCTCTGTCTGCACTATTTTCACCTTAGAGTACAGAAACAGAGCTTTGCACCAAATGGATGCATGACCGGTCAACTGTAGACCCGGCTAGCCATCAGTGATGCACGGTTTTCCCTTGATATGTGGCCAGCAGTGTAGTTTTGCAGAAACAGAGGCAGTGGCTGAAGGTGAAACGGAGATGGTCTGGGCAAATAGAGTAGCTTTCAAGTGATATGCATTCAACCTTCATCCATCTTCCATGGGGTCCTTATCAAATGCGTTTAATTATTTAATTGTTTCATTAGCATAATAAATTATGTTGTAATAATTAGTCTAAATAGTTGTTGCTAATTATTTGGTGTTGTAATATTTAATTTCTTTTAATTAATTAGCGTAAATAGTTGGTTAATTATTCATTTCAAGTATTATAATAATTAGTTAATTAGTTTAGCTATTTATTCAAGTTTTGTAATAATTAGCTTAATTAGCATAGTTTAGCTAGGTAGTTAGCTTTTATTCATTTGGACTCTCCTTCATGAGAGTGTAACGTAATAACGTGTATGTCTTCCAACCCCACGTCTTTCTCCCTTTTATTTAATCGCTTTTGATGGTTAGATTGGGGACATGTTTCAATTAACATACCTTATGCTTGTATCCATTCATCTTGTATTGCATGCACCACGGCTCGGAGCATCATTCTAATTGCATTGTCATTTCAATAATTCTTTGAATACGTGTTTAACCGTATGTTATCAAAATCGATCCACATGCCATATTAGTAGCCGAGCCTATTAATTGCATTCTTCATATGTATTGCATTAGACATTTGGCATAGTTAGGAATCATGCATATTTTTCTAACTCATATCTTCTTAGCTTGGAGTGCTAGGTGAGTTTTTAGTGCTTTAGCATACTTGCATGAGTGTGAGTGATTGCCATGATTAGTATGTTTACCATGAGGCTAAATGCTTACTTGATAAACTGCTTGAATGCCTATGGATGAAGGCTTGTTGCTTGAATTGGAACGATTCAACGAATGTATGTTTGAGCCCACTATGTCTAGTGGAAAATTCACGGCTTTAAGCCCACTTTGTTTAGTGGCCAATTCGCAAACTTAAGCCCACTTGAGGTAGCAAATTCAAACAATTTTCACAAAATAAACATGAAATTGAATTGTTCCAATTCGGGCAAACTAGTCTATACTTGCTTGTGTACATCACATAGTAATATTAGCCTAATAACTAGAACAAGAACACATAATGCTGATAAAAAATCATATCATGATTAGTAGAGGCCGATCTTTGATTGGGCGAGCAGGGGTGCTCAATTCATGACCTTCCCCTCTCGTACCTAAGTTCCCAAGCCGAGGCAACTTTGGTGATGACGGACACGTGGCCTTTGGCACGAGTCATGGGTTTCTTAAATTTTTCCAAAAATAAAATATTTAGGTGGCGACTCTGTATCTGGCAAAACAGTCCAATTTTGGCATTTTTGATTCTAAAATCGATTTTTCAAAAGATTTGCCAGATTTGGACTCTTTGGTGTTTATCAATTTCGAATTGCACATGTGAGATTAGATTCAGAACCGCGGGAGTCCGAACTGTAGGGCTTATTTTCGAGTTTCCGAAAGGGGGCACGAAACAGGCAAGCTATAACCGTGTCTCTCTTTCTCTCTTCTCGTCTCTCTCTCTCTCTCTCTCCAGCATTATCCCTGTTGTGTTTATCAACGTTGCCTCTACGACATATACTATTACCACCTCAATCGCATTCTCCACTGCCACCATTGCTTATGTTCTTTCCACTCAAAATCATTGTTGCCACCACTGATCTCTCAATCTCCTTCATCATTTAATGTTGGATGTACTTAATTTACTCGAAACAATCATTATCATTGCCGATCTGTCAAGCACTAGTTCTATCTGTCTCTCTCTCTTTCTCTCTCTCTCTGTTTGAGACATCTCACTAATACTTTAATTATATCATTAAGTAAGGATGTTTACAAGTGGAATTGGTTTGGTTTTAGACTAAATTATGAAATAAACCATTGAACTTATGTAATCGGATCAGAATCGAACTATAAAAACTGGTTTGGTTTGGTTCAGTTCTATTCTCAAATTCTAAAATTTTATGTAACATAAAATACAATACATATTTTAAAATAGTAAATAAAGTAGGGACAATTGCATAAAAGTGATAACAACACAAAATAATTATAAAGGGATGGAATTATAAGTAATTTATGCATTAGATTATTATAATAGTCCGGGTTAAAACCCGACTCTTTTATGCTTTTTTGGTTTGGAGTCTGGTATCTTTTGTTGTTGTTTATATCTATTCTAGTCTTATATTGTTGCTTGGGAGTTGAGAATTTGGTTTTAAGGTTGGTTGAACAGGTTGGGACTTAGTATTTCTAGACTAATTCTATCTGTTTGTTCTTAGGTTCGCTTGAGCGGTCTTTCTTTTCTCCCAGATTATATGTGTTTCAGTCTGAACTTTTGTGAGTGGGTCGTTCTTCACTCAAGCGGTGTTTTGATCGCTCGAGCAGTCTGTTTGCAGTATGTAATACTGAAACTTTCAATTCTTTGCTCAAGTAGTGTTTTATTCGCACGAGCGATCTATTATGCAAGGCTGATATTCTAGGAGTTTGGTTTCTCTGCCCGAGCCATGTTTTGGTCACTTGAGTGACGTTTTGTGTTTGACGCTCGAGTAGTGTTTTGATTGCTCGAGCGGTCTGTTAGTATAAAACTGTAGAAAAATATATTTTCTTTCACTTTTCTAATTTCTCTCTCTCTCTAAAGTATCTAAACCTAGTTTCTCTCTCTCTCTCTCAAGTATCTAAACCTAGTTTCTCTCTCTCTCTCTCTCTCTCTCTCTCTCTCTCTCTCCATATATATATATATATATTATATTTCCTATCTTTAAATCTCCTATCTACCCAAATTTGGGAATCTCGCCACCATGGTGCTTTGAAGTAAAAGGTAGAGCACGAGGAGGTGATCGTTTTAATCTAAAAAAGTTCAAGATTCGTCTCCGTCGTTTTTGAGATTGTCCTTTCTTTCTTTTTCTACTATTGTGGCAAGGATTTCTTTAATGTTTATGCATGATATTTAGCTTTGTTATGTACTCCTTGAATAGTGTAACATTTTTAAGATATTTGGGTTTGAAATGAGTTATAAAATAGGGGTTTTGGAATGGATTGTTTTGAAATGTTGTGGAAATGGTTGTATAGATGAGACGGGTTGAAAGCTTAGAAACCTCTCTTTAAAATGGGTACTTGAAAGAAACAAACGTGTTTTGACAATCTTAGAAATTATTGGTTTTGAATAAGAATGAGAACGATAGGAAATGTTTGGATTCTCGTTGAGTTGGGAAGTGGAGTTAGAACATGTATTGTTACTCCAATATTGAAATTTTGGAAATTTATATCTGTTTACTTAAAATTATCTTTTGAATATAGATATATGTTTTAACTATCGATGGAGGATAATATTGATTGTTGTAGCAACTGCATAAGAATTAGGTTAACGAAACCATTCCCTTATGTGTAAATCTCATTTGAGCATTGGTTTCCTATTTTTATACGTTGAAATGCATCATTTTGAGAAAAACAAGTGAATATCTTGGTGAATTTGGTTTGGGGGTGTGGTTGTGGTTATTATTATGTGTCACGACCCAAACCCACCTTTATAGCTTTAGCGTCGTAACCGTCCAGTAATCCTTGGATTACCAAAGGCCTCTTAATAGAAAAACATATAATTAGGAGCTGCGGAAGCAATATATAAAACATTCATAGTCTATTGAGCTGTGTTGACATATATGAGACAAAATTTTCAAACAAACTTATATATATATACATGTAATGTCATAAACACATTGGTCTCACATCACGCATTTACACAGATAAGGTCGAAAGGGAACTTAGCCCAAGTACAAGTAAATAGAACAAAATAAAGCCTTGACATGGTCTTCTCAAAATGAACCTCCTCGGGAGGCATGATGGTAGGCTGATAAAACAGAATCTTAGGCCATCAACTCTGGGCCTAGTCACGTGTCTAATCACCTACATACATAATATAAATAGTGAGCGGAAGGCCAGTGAATAATAACAGAGTAAGGAGTTTACTGAATGATGTCTATGCAGAAACAAAGTCTAATGCATATTTAGATTTCAAATCAGAAACAAATTTTTATACATGTTCGTATTCGTAATCAAAGTTCGTACATTACACATTATAATGCATGGCACATCCATTAGTGTTAACAAATCCGATGACCCACGAGAGGACAGCTGTGAAGGCATTCCGATAACTCATGTGCACAGAGACATTTCTGATGACCCATAAAGGAACGGCCACAAAGGCATTCCGATGACTTATGTGCACGGAGACGTTTCCGATGACCCATAGAGGGACGGCCATAAAAGCATTCCGATGACCCATAAAGGGACACATATCATATGATGCTAAGGATACCACGAATACATTTCAGAAACTTAGACAATCATTCATTCATACAAAACATATCATTTCAGAGAACTGATCATTTCATATCATAATGTTCAAAAAATATTTAACATTGAACATAGCTTTACAAAGTTATATTACTCATAAACAACAGATGGCTCCAAGTAGACAAATAGAGTAGGCAATTCAGATATCTTGTGGTGCGTGACCTACACAGATACAAAATGAACACGTATTGAATTACACACCCGGAAACAGTTACTTAATTCTTTCTTATCTTGGTGTGTTTCTACTTCTTATCTTCATTATGCTGTCTTAATCTTGGCCTAGGAATGCCTAAGATGCAATGAGGATGCTAAAATGTACTTGAAAACACTTAACAAAAATTGCTGAAAACAGGGGTCTCACTCGAGCATAGCTTTCTTCGCTCGAGCGAACATACAAAATGTGAGTGTTCGCTCGAGCACACATTCCTTCGCTCAAGCAGCCTGTAAACTTTGCAAAAGTGCTGGTTGCTTCATTTTTCCGCTCGACGCTCGCTTGAGTGCAACTTTTGTCGCTTGAGCGGTCTGCAAGAAAAGAAAACTTCTAGGAGCATGCATTTTACGATCGAGCGGACTTTTGGTCACTTGAGCGGAAGTGCAAAAAAAATAAAAGTGGTCGCTTGATCACAGGATTTGTCACTCGTGCGTGGAAGCAGAATTCTAGAATTTCCAGAATTGCTTCCAAGCTTCAAACTTGACCCCAAAGCTGTAAATTATGTTTTCTTGGGCCAAAAACTTAAGAAAACTCTTGTAAAGTTGCAAAACATCATGAATTAAGAATCATTACTCAAAATCAAGGCCCAAAAGCAAGTGGATTCTTCAAAACAAACTTGAATTATATAAATACACATCATGCATGTGTTATCATGAACTCAAATCTTCCCAAACATGTACAAATGAAGTGTTAAGGTGCAAAACCACAATGAACTCTCATAATTTAACAAAAATAGGCCCTTAGATGTAACAATTTGTTGAAATCAAAACTCAAAATCCATGAATTATACATGTATGTATACAATTAGCTCATTTCTTCCATGATTAACATAATTCTAACTTATTCTCTTCAATTTCATGTAAATATTCTTGCATGACTCGTGAATTCACTTCCTACGTACCTTATTTCCAAGATTTAAGGGAAATGTTCATACCTAAGGTGTGAATTCAAAGGGTTCAAGCTTGATTTTTCCAAGAATTCTCCTAGTTGAGCTCAATCTCTTTTTCCCTCTCTCTCTCTCTCTCTCTATCTCTCTCTCTCTCTCTCTCTCTCTCTCTACTTTTTGTTGCCTCAAGGATGATAAAATGAGACTGTGAGTCATGTTCCTCAATCATCTTAAGCCTTATATAGGCTTGCTTAGTGATGATTAATTAACCTTGGCTTAAGCTATTTATATTGGCATTAATTATTCTAATTTAATCGTTCTGAACCGAATTTTAATTAAACCTACTATAAAATTCTAAAAATCCTAATTATTACATAAATCAAGTCAATTTCTAAATCGGATGCTGAGAATGCCTTCAATTCGCAATCCGTAACGAAAATATGAACAGGTCTTTTTTCTGTTAAATAGATATAAACAAAAATAAGGCAACACACACATGCAATTTAATTCAGAATTTCTCTTAATTACTGATTAAGCTTATTTAACCACAAATTAACGTAAATCAAAGGTCAGGGTTGTTATAGTCTTCCCCCCTTAAAAAGTTTGGTCCTCCAAACTCGAATTACCTTCATTTTGGAAAAACACCGGGTCTAGAGGGAACAACTCTGGGTATCTCTTCATCATATCCTCCTCTATCTCCCAAGTTGCATAGGTCCCTCCATGGTTTTGCTAGTCAACTTTCACAAGGGAATTTCCTTGTTCCTCAATCTTTGGATTCGGCGGTTAACGATCTGTATTGGCTTCTCTTCGTACGTATAATCATCCTTCAAAAGCACATGAGTCGATTCTATTACATGGAGCGGGTCTCGTAAATAATCTCGAAGCATTGAAACATGAAAAACATTGTACATATGCTCCATCACCGGAGGTAAGGCTACTTGGTATGTTACTGAATTAATCTTTTCGAGAATTTCATATGGCCCAACATATCTTAGTGCCAACTTGCCTTTCACCCCAAATCGCGTATGACCTTTCATTGGTGTTACTTTTATGAACACATGATCACTAACTTCATATTCCCTATCTCTTCTCTGGACATCCGCATAACTCTTTTGAAGGCTCTGTGCAGTTCTTAGGCGTTGTTGAATTAGTTTCACTTTCTCAGTTGTTTTTTGCACAAGTTCTGGTCCCAACAAGGGTCGATCACCTACTTTGGCCCAACAAATCAGAGAACGACACTTCCTTCCATACAAAGCTTCATATGGAGCCATACCAATACTTGAATGATAGCTGTTGTTACACACAAATTCGGCCAACGGTAAGTAGGTTTCCCAACTACCTTGAAAGTCTAGAGTACACATCCATAACAAGTCTTCCAACGTTTGAATGGTCCGTTCAGATTGGTCATCTGCCTGTGGGTGATAAGCACTGCTTAGCCTCAATTCAGTTCCCAGAGTTTGCTGTGGACTCTGCCAGAATCTTGAATTGAAATTAGGATCTTTGTCAGATACAATAGATATTGGCACGCCATGTAATCTCACAATCTCATTAACATACAAGTTAGCCAACTTATCCGCATTATACAACGATTTAACAGGTAAGAAATATGCGAATTTGGTTAAACGATCAACAATCACCCAGATAGAATCCATACCTCGAGGAGAGCGAGGTAATCCCACAATGAAGTCCATAGCAATATGCTCCCACTTCCATTCCAATATTAGCAGTGGTTGAAGTAATCCAGCGGGTCATTGATGTTCAGCTTTAACTTGTTGGCAATGTAAGCATCTAGCCACAAAGTTTGCAATACAATTCTTCATTCCAAGCCACTAGAAATTCTGTTTCACGTCATGATACATCTATGATTCCCCGGATGCATAGAAAATTTCGAGTTGTGAGCTTCAGTCATCATGTGTTTCCTCAAGTCAAAACAGTCTGGCACACAAAGACGATTCTGAAATTTCAACACATTATTGTCAAGCACAAATCCTAGTTTCAGTTTTGAATCAATCTCATCAACAATTTTCATCAGGAACCCATCTTCGTGTTGTTTCTCTTTAATCTCTTCAATGATTGCTGGCTGAGCAGAAATGGCGGTTAAGATTCTGTCTTGTTCACGTAACACAACTTCAATCTCATTCTTTTCCAAGTCACATAGCAATTCATTTTGACTGGTGAGCAAATATGATAAATTCCCAATGGATTTTCGGCTTAACGCATCTGCAACGGTATTTTCCTTCCCTAGATGATACAGAATTTGTAAATCAGTCTTTGATCAATTCTATCTGTCTCATGTTCAGTTCTTTTTGGGTAAAGAAGTATTTTAGACCCCGTTTGTTTTCAGATGTAGAATGGAGAGGATTGATAGTGAGGGGATTGTTAGTGAGGGGATTAAATAAAATTATGTTTGTTTTGATGATAGTTGTTAGTGTATGAATTGTTAAATTATTTTTTATATAAAATAATAAAACAAATAAAAATATAAAAAAATTAAACATTAATATTTTTATAAAAAAATCCCAATATATAAAAAATAAAAAAATAAAAAATTTCTAATCCCCTTACTATTTTTCTAATACCATCTCCACCTCTTCCATCTCAATCCCTCTTCCAACCTCCATCTATATCACCTCCTCCGTCCTAATTCCCTCCCCAACTTTATAAACAAACACAACACTAAATAATCCCACCTCCATCCTAATCCCCTCCTATCTATTTAACCCGAAAACAAACGGGGCCTTAAGCTTTTATGGTCAGTATACACTTCACAAGTTACTCCGTATAGATAATGGTGCCAAATTTTCAAAGCAAACACTACAGCTGCCAGTTCAAGATCATGAGTCGGGTAATTCTTTTCGTGTGGTTAGAGTTGCTGAGAAGCATAGGCAATCACCTTACCATTTTGCATTAATATACAACCCAAACATTTGTAGGATGCATCACTGTAAATCTGAAACCCATCAGTACCATTAGGCAAAGTCAAAATCGATGCAGTTACTAATCTGGTCTTCAACTCTTGGAAGGCAGACTCTCTTTGATCGTTCCAATCAAATGATATATTTTTCTGGGTTAACTGGGTCAATGGCATAGCAAGTTTTGAAAATTCTTTCACAAATCTTTTGTAGTAACCTGCAAGTCCTAGAAAACTTCTAACTTCTAACACATTTGTCAGTTTAGGCTAGTCCACAATAGCCTCAATTTTCTGTGGATCCACTGATATGCCATCTTTGTTGATCACATGTCCCAGAAATGCTACACTGTCAAGCCAGAATTCACATTTGGACAATTTGACATATAACTTCTTTTCTCTCAAAATCTGCAAAAGCAGTTCTCAAATGGCTCCCATGTTCTTCCCTGTTTTTGGAGTAAATCAAAATATCATCAATAAATACAACTATAAACTCATCTAGAAATTGTTTAAAAACTCTATTCATCAGGTCCATAAAGGCTGCAGGTGCATTTGTTACCCCAAATGGCATGACTAAAAATTCATAGTGTCCATATTGAGTTCTGGATGCTGTTTTCTCTACATCTTCTGCCTTGACCTTTAATTGCTGATACCGAATCTAAGATCTATTTTGGAGAACACTTGTGCTCCCTGTAGTTGGTCAAATAGGTCATCTATTGGGTAAAGGGTATTTGTTCTTGACAGTTACTTTGTTCAACTCCCGGTGGTCTACATAGTCTCAAAGATCCGTCTTTCTTTTTGACAAACAACACTGGGGCTCTCCAAGGTGAGGTACTCGGATGGATGAATTTCTTGTCTAAGAATTCTTGAAGTTGGACTCTTAGCTCTTTCAGTTCAGAAGTCGACATTCTATAAGGAGTCTTGGGGATAGGTTGTGTTCCAGGTACTACATTAATAGTAAATTCAATTTCCTTATCAATTAAGTCCTCGGGTAGGTCAGTAGGAAATACATCAAGAAATTCATAGACTATGGGTATTGTTTCCACTTTAGTACTATCCAAAGACTCTGTCAACACACAACATAAGTAGCCCCAACATCCATTCCTTAATAATTTCCTGGTTTTCATAAATGAAATCAAGTATAGTGAAGGGACTACCCCATTTCCTGTAAAAACAAACTCAGGCATACCAGGTAGTCTAAACACAACGGATTTACTAGCACAGTCAATGGTGGGACAATATTTACTCAACCAATCCATACCCAGAATACAATCAAAATGATCAATGCTCAGGGGCAGCAAATCAACATACAATGTCATTTCATCAATTATAATATCACATACTGGATAGACACAAGTACCTATCATAGAACCCCCAGTCAGTGTATATACAGATAGTAAACAATTCATATGTTCTAATGGTCTAGTTAATTTTCGAGAAAAGCATGCGATACAAATGAATGTATGGAACCAGAATTAATCAACACATAGGCATTCTAATCATAGATAGAAATTATACCTAACACCGCAGATTCAGTGTTCTGTACATCACCAGGCACAAGTGCAAATACTCGACCCTGCCTTAAGGTTTCTTTCCCGGTGTTAGCTTTCGTGTTCATCCTTGATGCAAAAGCGGATCCGGCTGAACTTACCGCTGGACGGTTAGTATTTTCAAGCCTAATAGGACAATCCTTCATAATATGGCCGGTTTTACCACACCTGAAACAGGCACCTGATGCTCGATAACAAACTCCCTTGTGTTTTCTACCACATTCTGAACAAGTCAGTACAGATCCACTACTTTGGCTTGAGTTATTGTAAGATCTCGTGTTTTGCTTCTTTGAGAATGACCGACCTCTTTTAAAATTAGGTCCTGATCTTTTGCCCCTCCATTCGCTTGCTAGAGCTGGAGCTTGTTTCTTCGCTGCCAAAATGGCTTTTGCCATCAACGCCCTATCATGCCCATTCACATACATAGGTAGGTTGAGGACTCTCACCCGATCTAATATATCTAAATCTAATCCACCCTCACATTTTTTAGATTTCTTGTAGTCCGTGTCTACCATATGAGGCATAAACTAAGCTAATTCAATGAACTTGGCCTCATACTCGGCCACGGACATGTTGCCTTGCTGGAGTTCTTGAAATTCGGAAACCTTTTGGTCCCGAAAACACTGCGAAAAGTACTTGTCATAGAAGATTGTATTAAACTGAGCCCATGTCATATTCCTATGACCATTTTGGACCAATAACCACAATCTCCAAGCTTCATCTTTCAGGGTGTAGGTGGCCAAAAGGACTTCCTGAATCTCAGAACAATGGAACACTTCAAACAATTTCTCGATGTCCAACAACTATGTTTCAGCCTTTAATGGTTCAATACCACCCAGGAAAGTTGGTGGTTTCATCTTCATGAACTTCTGAGTCAGGTTGATTATATCACTGCTATCTGGTTCATGTTGTGATGGTGGAGGCGAGGAAGGCAAGGGTTGTTGCCTTTGTTGTTGCATTATTGCCTCGGTCAAGGTCGAAAATATCTATTCCATTCTGTTCATTCGGGCCTCCGAGGACTCACTTGTATCATTTTCCCTTGCATTCTCCATGTTACTATAGTTAAACAAAGTAATAATAATCATAGTAGGCCAAAAATTATTTTCACTATGTTTAGATCATTCAATCACGGTCCATTCATTTCTATTTTTATGTATTCATGGCCAAACAGATTCAGTTTCCACATTAACAGATAGAGTTATGCTAGGGACCCCAAATATTTTACCAAACCTCTCACATGGGTATGGGACCCACACATATGTGAATTTGTGTGAGTCCCACCTCATGTGAGAGATTTGGTAGAATATTTGGTAGAATGTTTGGGATACATAGCATTTCTCTTAATAGACATTAGCCTACACACTTAGACATACGGATGAGATGCCCCTAATGCTTACTAGGACATCCAATAGCTCACATGGACGTGTGTGTGCGGTATAATTCGTGCTCTGATACAACTCTGTCACGACCCAAGCCCGTCCTTATAGATTTAGCATTGTAACCGGCCAGTTATCCTCAGATTACCAAGGCCTCTTAACAAAAAAACATACAATTAGGGGCTGCAGAAGCAATATGTAAAACATACATAGTCCATTGAGCTGTGTTGACATATATGAGAAAAAATTTTCAAACAAACTTATATATATACATGTAACGTCATAAACACATTGGTCTTACGTCACGCATTTACACAGATAAGGTCGAAAAGGAACTTAGCCCAAGTACAGATAAACAGAACAAAAGTAAAGCCTTGACATGGTCTTCTCAAAAGGAACCTCCTCGGGAGGCACGGTGGTAGGTTGACAAAACAAAATCTTAGGCCATTAACTCTGAGCCTAGTCACCTGCTTGATCACTTACATACAATATAAATAGTAAGCGGAAGCCCAATGAATAATAACAGAGTAAGGAGTTTACTAAATGATGTCCATGCAGAAACAGAGTCTAATGCATATTCAGATTTCAAATAAGAAACAAATTCTTATACATGTTCGTATTTGTAATCAAAGTTCACACATTACACATTATAATGCGTGGCACATCCATTAGTGTTAACAAATCCGATGACCCATGAGGGGACGGCCGTGAAGGCATTTCTATAACCCATAAAGGGAAAGCCATAAGGCATTCCGATGACTCAGGTGCACAGAGATGTTTCTGATGGCGCATAAAGGGACGACCACAAAGGCATTCCTATGACTCATGTGCACGGAGACGTTTCTGATAACCCATAGAGGGACGACCATAAAGGTATTCCGATGACCCATAAAGGGATGCATATCACATGATGCTAAGGATGCCACGAATACATTTCAGAAACTTGGACAATCATTCATTCATACAAAACATAGCATTTCAGAGAACTGATCATTTCATATCATAATGTTCAAAAAATATTTAACATTGAACAAAGCTTTACAAAGTTATTACTCACAAATAACAGATGGCTCCAAGTAGAAGAATAGAGTAGGCAATTCAGATATCTTGTGGTACGTGACCTACACAGGTACTAAATGATACGTACTGAATTACACACCTGCAAACAGTAACTTAATTCTTTCTTATCGTGGTGTGTTTCTACTTCTTATCCTCATTATGGTATCTTAATCTTATCTTGGCCTAGTGTAGACACCCCATTTTTGACCATCCTCAGACTTGGACGTCACCATTTGAACCTTGGTGATCATCCATGTTCGTGTTCGTCTTGAGTTCTCAGAGGTTTCGGCCGCGTGCCTTGCCTCAAGACCTCTCGACTTGTGTTTTTTTTTGCTTCTGAGGGCAGGGAATGGCTTGATTGGACATCCCACACCTCACCGGCCATGGCTTGGGCCACCGGCCCTGTTTTCTTGCCACCGGCCATTGGTGATGGCCGGTCGGCACTATTGGTGGCCGGTCGGCATCTTTTGTGGCCGGTCGGCACCTTTGGTGGCCGTCGGCCATCTTTGTTGCCGATTGACTCTTTTCTGGCCGAGCCCTTTTCTTGAGGAGGTTTGAACCTTTGGAACCCCCTGTTTTAAGCTTCTTGAGAAGCTTGAACCTTTTGAACCCCCTGGTTTTAGCTTCTACAAGAAGCTTGAACCTTTTGAACCCTTGGTTCTAGCTTGAACCATTTTGAACCTTTGCTCTTGCTTCTCTCAAGAAGCTTGACCCTTTTTAGCTTCTCCAAGAAGCTTGAACCTTTTTAGCTTGTGGAGAAGCTTGCACCTTTCTAGCTTCCAAGAGAAGCTTGCACCTTGTTAGCTTCTCTTAGAAGCTTGGCCCCTTGCCTTGTCTATATAAGGAGAGCTTCATCTTCTATTTGTTGGGTTAGAAAATCTGATATATATCATATATATATATCACTCCTCTCTATATCTCCCTCTCTCTCTACATTTGTGTGGGTTAGAGGGTGCAAAAGTCTAGTTCTTGGCCATTTGAACTACACCTCCTAGCACAACACCTCTATCATCAAACCTAAGGAGCTTGGAGGCCATTTTCAGAGGCTAAGGGACTGTTTTTTTTTGGACCAAGAGGCTGCTGTCCCCTTTTGGCTACAAAGGTAACTCCTTTTCCCTCTTTATTTCCCGTTTTTGCACACACTTTTAGCTTGTCTTTCTTGCTGATTTGAGCTTTGTGTATAACATAAAAAGGTTTTATTTTTTTTTTGTGTTAAGATACTTCATTAAGGTCACTTTTGTGTTTGGGGTCGTTTACCCCCTCTTAGGCCTTGTTTGGCCCCATTTTATGCTATTTTGGTGAACTCCGGGACCACCTTGTTTGGGCCTCCTCACCACTGAAATCTTGAGGGATTTCAGTGGTGAGGATGGTGGTTTTAAGGTCCTAAGAAGGAGAGGGCCACCCCCTCTCCTTGTTGTCTTCAATATATGCCATTTTAGCCTCATATGTGAGCACCATTCTTGAGTTCATGTTGGCCATGTCTTAAGTGTTATTTGTGTTTATTTTTCCATGATATAGCACTGTTTTTAATTGGTTTAGACACACATGCATGATTAGCATACTTGTCTTGTAATGCCATGAAATTGCCTAAACATGTATCTAGCATTTGGACCACCATGCTAGCATATTTTGCTTAGCTTTTTGAATTTTTGGTCATGTTTTAACATGCTTAAGGTCTATCTTGGGTCTTTGGAGTCATGCTTTCCATGTTTTGTATAGCTTCTTTGCATTCTAGCTTACTAGCCTTGGTATGTGGATCACTAGCATGCTTTACATGGCCTATTCTCATGATTTGACATCATTGGAAACCATATTTCAGTCCATGTTCCATGCTTGCATACTTGCATTTTCCATCCCTTTCATGTTTTGAAGAGTTGATGGCTTATGCTCCATGTCTAGGCCCTTGTGCATGCATGCTTGTGTGTGTGTGTGTTCTCATGCCTTTGTTGCATCGTTTTGGCCGCTGTTTTGGACCTAGAAGAGAGCTGTCCAAATTAGTTTAAGACCATCCCTTTAGCATGTTGTTGCATGCTATACATGTTTGTATGTTTAGGTACTTAGCTTATTAACATGTTACATGTTTAAGTGTCATCACATTTGGCATGCTTCTTGTGTTAAGTTGCTTTGCATATTTACATGTGTTATGCCTTTCATGTTATTGCATGTGTGTCATTAACATTGATGCTGTATGCCTTGCATGCTTACTTGTTTAGTTCATGTGCCTATTGCACATGGTTTTTTTGTTTGCATGATCATGTTGCACACTTAGCTCACATGCCTAGGTTGCATTACATTGGCATGCATGCTTTGCTCTTGAATTGAGTATGATAGAGGTTGAGCTCATTGTATGTTTATTGTGCATTTCATTCTATTGAAAATGCATACTTGGTCTCTTGGGCCATCACGCATTGAAATGCGCGATTGGTGGTCCGAGAATCGAGCACCATACCCCTTTGAGTCATAAATATGATAAGGGTGTGGTGGTGCATACATTTGCTTGAATGCATTGTCATGCTTGTTTTGCCCTCTACTGCTGTCAAAACAGGTTCTGCATGAAGCTTTGGACGGCCGGCCATCTATACTTCCGACCGGCCATCCATTGTTTGCCGATGGCTTTACAAATGGTCGATGACCATCCGCATGGCCGGTGGTGTTCTGTCTTAGCCGGTGATGTTCCACAGTGTCCATAGAGTGCTCCCTGGGACTTGTGCAATTTTCAGAGGAGCAGAGCAGGGAAAACAGAGGCAAACTTGTGCATGGCGTTGGATTTCCGAGCAAACCCGAGCACGCGCGCATTGGACCCTCTTCCCGAGGCCTTTACTGCTTTCTTAGCTTAGTTAATTTGCTTAATTAATTAGGTGGTCTGTAATAATTAATTAGCTTGTAGGTTAATTAATTTGTATTATTCTTTTGGTCCCTCCGAGCGAGGGCGAATTTGTAATAAGTGTGGGTGCGTGTGTGCATGTCTTCCAATCCCCACTTCTTTCTCCCTTTTACTTACCTGCTTTCGATGGTTAGTATTAGGGCATATTTAATTTAGCATACCTTATGCTATGCATGCGTGCATCCATACATTTGTCTTGCATGCACTGGGCTCGGCGCATCATACTAACTGCATTGTATTTCAATTCCAAGTTGAATACGTTTAGTTGTAGCATCATCATATGCCATCTTAGAATAGCCGAGCCTATTGTAGTTGCATCTTGCATGTGTTGCATTTGCCACCTTGACGTGAACTAGGATCATCCACATGATTACTAACTAGTTTCTGTTTTGGCTTGGAGTACTAGGTAAGCTTTTACGCTTTAGCATATCGCATGCGTGTGAGTGTTTTCCATGATTGCATGATTACCATGAGGCTAGCTGCTTATGTGATATAACTGCTTGAATGCCTGTGGGTGGAGGTTGAATTACCTGAATTGGAATAATGCATTAAAACTGTGAGTTTTAAGCCCACTGGATAGTGGCAAAACCATCTTTTCTAAAGCCCACTCGAGGGTGGCAAAACCTGCATTTTAGCCTACTTGCGAGTAGCAAACCATTTTCAAAAACAAACATGAAATGTTTTGTTCCAATTTAGGCGATTTGTCTCTATACTTGTTTGCTGTGCGCATAACATAGTAATTCTAGGCTAATAACCGGAATAAGAACGTATAATGTTTTCAAAACAAGATATCATGGTTAGTAGAGGCCGATCTTTGATCGGGCGAGAGGGGGTGCTCATAGCTGACCTTCCCCAATCGTACCCAAGTTCCCGAGCCGAGGCAACTTTGGTGATGACGGACACGTGGCCTTGGCAACGAGTCAGGGTTTCCTAAATTCCCCATTAAAAAATATTTAGGTGGCGACTCTGTATCTGGCAAAGCAGTCCATGTTTGGCACTTCTTTCAAAAATCTGTTTTCTCAAAACGATTTGCCGGATTTGGACTCTTTGGTTCAGATTAAGAACCGTGACATTTGAGTCCTGAAAACTAGCGTGAGTCCCAGGGCGCGTCTACAGTTTCTGGCGACTCTGCTGGGGAGTTAGAGAGCTTGACTCGAACTCAGATATCTTGTTTTGATTACACTTATGTGTCTTTGCATTGCATGTGCATTGGTGCGCCTAGGACACCGTGTTGGCCATCTGCTATTCCTGAGCGGTTTGCCGGAGGCTTGACTTTGTCAAAGCATGCCATAAGGCTGACCGGTTTGGCTCTGCCAGTATGGGAACACAAACCCCGGTTTTACCGGGGCACCCTTTTCGACCATTCGACCTAGTGCATATTCGGAATCCATAGTGACCATTCCAAACTAGGACAGGTTGCTTACCCGATATAGGTTGTTTGAAACCGCTGCGTGCGTAGTGAAACCCTAGCTCCTGACAAAATAGGACAGGGAAACCCTACCCCAACATAGGGGTGTTTTGGCTTTCTTTTACATGCTATATGCTTTTAGAGTGTATCTCTACAAGGAATGCATGTATCAGTTTGCAAGTCTGGGTATCAGGCCTGCGGGCATCAGTATTTGGGGAATCAGTTTTACCTGAGGGTATCAGTTTTGGGACAGTATTTGGGGAACAGTGATCAGTATTGAGTACAGTCGTTCCGCTATGCTCATATCCGTTCCAGTGAAATTGAGCTGAGATGCTGTCTGTTTTCTCTTTTGCTAGGTAGTCCTGGAACTATAGCTTCAGAAGGCTCCACTATCCCCCAGGTACACTGGACTTGTGCTGATAGACTTTGTCGGGTCAGAGATTTACTTCAAGGGCAATCAGTGTTCCTTCACCAGAGACAGGGTAAAAGGGCCAGTCAGGCACAGATCATCAGTTCAACAGTCTTTGGATCAGCGGTCATTATCCATCTCACCTGTGCGCAGTTGGGTTGAGATATCTGTTTTTTACCTCGGGGAGATATACCGGTTGCGCAGTTAGACCAGGACAATATGTCGAGTCTGGAAGAGATGGTGCGCCAACTCCAGGATAGTATGAAAGCCATGCAGCAAGACGCTGTTTGTCAAGCGGAATTCGCCAAGCAACAGGCCGTGGTCATAGCCCAACAAGCAGAGACAATTGCCAGGTTGGAGCAGCAAACTGGAGTATCTACTTCACACCAGGCTCCTCCCCCACCAAGAGTTCCCATACTCGGGGAGACAACCACGTCCAGGATGATACGGACATTCCAGTCGGGCCAGCTCCGCCCCCGGTTCTACCCCAGCTATCCAAGACACCCATCAACCTACCGGACTCCCCCTTTGAGTTCAAGACGGACCCCACAGCATTGAAAGTGAGCAAGCTCGAGAAATTGTTCAAAAAGTCTCAGGGGGCCCACTCTATTCCTGATATAGAGAATGGTTATACCGACTCAGTGGTGACATTACCGGATCGGTTCAAGATGCCACATATCGATCGATTCGATGGCTCTGAAGACCCAATGGTGCACCTCCAACTGTTTTCTGATATCTTGAGGCCAATGGGTTTGACCACAGCCCAGAAGTTGTCACTATTCGGCCGAACCCTATCTGGGATAGCCGCAATCTGGTATGCGAAATTAGAGAACTCTGTGAAACAGAATTGGGAAGAGATGGCTGAGGCCTTCAGTGATCAATACTCCTACAACACACAGATTGAGGTCACAACTCGTGATCTTGAAGTCACCCGCCAAGAGCCAAAGGAGGGTTTTTCAGAGTTTGTGGCGAGATGGAGAGCAAAGGCCTCGATGATGGCTATAAGGCCTTCCGACAAAGACCAGATAAGGATGGTTGTGCGCAACCTCCAACCCAAACTGATGCAGAAAATGATCGTGCTCCCCTTCCCTACCTTTTCAGATCTGCATGAGATGGGAGTACAGATCGAGGATGCTATGAAGCAGGGCCTCATTGACCAGGAGAAGGAGCAGCCCAGGAGGGCGTTTACCCGCAGTTCGAATGCGACCACCAGCGGTGACGCAGCTGCTAGGACTTCAGACGTGGGCATGGTCGCCACCACCACACCAAGAGCAGCCACCCCCTTTGTTGGTGCATCCACTTCAAACCCCCGAACTTCAGACTATCTACCCCGAGGCAAGAGGGTTTTCACCCCACTCTTTATGCCTTTGTCTAAAGCTCTAGGGGTCCTACTCAGGAAAGGACATCTGAAACCGTTAGAACAACGGCCTCTACCCGATCCTCTCCCTGCAAAGCATGACCCGACTAAGTACTGTGCTTTCCATCAACAAACCGGTCATGACACTGACGGTTGCGTCCGTCTTCGTCACGAGATACAAAATCTGATTGACAATGAGGTCATCGTCGCACCAAGCTCTGCAAAGTCTATCGGCACTTGATCAGTGAACCTGTGGGGATAATGTGACTGTGATCAGGGGATGAACCACCTGCGGCGGCGCTCAGTTTACTTCAGATGTGGTGTTGGCACGCACTGTTTTGAGCATTTGCGAATGCTAGTTTTTGTACTTTCTGACTTGGTATTGGGTCAGTCTTGTCATTTGTTTTGAGTCAGTCTTTCATACTGAGTCAGTCGGGTCTGTCTTGTTGTATCGAGTCAGTCCTGTTTTGTTAGAGTCGGGTGATTTCGGGGTGTTACCTCGGACATCACCATTTTGTTTTGCGTTTGTCTTTTCGTTTTCTTTTGAGTCTGTTTCTGCCTGGAGCCAGTTACACCAACAGATTTGAATGAACAGCAGTGATTTTCACATTCTTGTTTTGCTTCTGCCTTGTGCCAGTTGTGCCAGAAGTTCTAAATGAAACGACGGAGCATCTCACCTGCTCTTCTGTGCCTTGAAGTCATTGTAATGACCTAAGTTTTTCAAAACTTTTTGAACACTGTGTGAAAACAAGAGGAAGGAATTCCTCGGGATTTGCAAAAATTTGATCAATTGAGAGAAAGAGAGGCATGCTAAGCCCTTAATGAATGAATCATGCTTGTTAATGTGAGTACTGAGAAGGACCCTGGCTTGATCCAGATTGGTTCTACACTGTCTTCAGCGCGAGCGATTTGTCGCTTTCTTAAAAATTTCAAAAAATGTTTTGCGCGGTCCTGCGAAGACCTGTGTGGAATCGCTCTTGAGATTGTGCAGCTAGGATCGCTCTCAGCCTCGAGACTCGACCCCTCTTGTTTCAAACCTTGAACTTAATTCAGAATGTTCAACGGTCAACCACAATGTGAGGCCTGTGTGGCCGGATCAAATCAAAAGCAGCCCATGAATTAGCGGCAAGAAAGTCAGATCAAGAAGCTTGCAAAGCTAGATCAGAAGCACCCCTGAACTAGGGGCAAAGAATGTCAGAAGTGCTCGAAGAGTCAAAGATGAAGATCGGCAAGAATGCCAAATCCCAGAAGGGAAGAAAGAAGAAGTATCGCTGAAGGACAACTGAGTTCCGATCCACAACACTAGGGGCAAATTCAGCCCCATTGGATGGACTTCTGCATCGTCAGCAAACAGCAGCCATTCTCTTGGATTCAGATGACTTCAAGATCTCAAAACCATTTGACATGGACAAAGCTACACTTTTACCCTTGAGAGGCTCGCTGGGCCGAAAACCCGGAAGGGCGACCCAGGCAAAAGTTAGAGCAAGAAAAGAAGAAAAAAGAAAAAAAAAAAAAAAAAAGAAAATGCAAAAAAAAAAAAAAAAGAAGAAAAGAAGAAAAAAAAAAAAATGAAAAAATGAAAAAAAAAATGAAAAAGATGAAAAAAGAAAAAAAGAAGAAAAACATAGCTCGCAAGGTTGAAAACCCAGAAAGGGCGGCCTTGGCAAAAGTTAGAGCACAAAAGGAGAGGTTAATACCCGAGTGTACCTTACCCCGAACTACGTAAGGCTTGATTCCCATGTTTGGGATACGTAGGCAACTTCATTCTGAAGTCCAGCCACAAACACTTCCAAATCGATTGTGTCCATGTAATGGTTTTGATCATCTTTGTCTTCTCTGAATCCGAGAGTTCGGTTGTAATCGTCACTTTGAGGACTGATTTACAGTATGTTGCGGCGCCATTCAAACAAGGGGCAACTTTCTGTTGCCATTCATGCGCTGCGGTGCCATTCAAACAAGGGGCAACTTTCCGTTGCCATACAGTGTCCTTCAGACAAGGGGCAATTTTCAATTGCTATGGATCCGAGGTTGCGCATCTCAAGAGTAAGTTCTGTGCTTGTTGAGCAGTAGTCGTTTGCAAAAAAATAGTTTTTGAGAATTTTTACTGAGGTTGACTAATTCTCTCAAAAATTTATTCCATTTTTCTAAAACTGGACCATTTCTTGGACCCAAAAAGGGAAAATTTTCAGTGCTCATAACCTGACTTGCATGATTTCAAATCAACAATCGAACAAGCATGTTAATCTAACTCTCGTTTTGGTCAAAATTGTTTTAGTAGAAAGCAAAAAAAAAAAAATGGTCAAAATGATGAACTAGGGGCACAGTTGAGTCAGGTTTTCTGTCCTTTCCCCTTCATCAACGCACTTGCCGAAAGGGCACCGTATTCGCCAGAAAAGGGCACCACTGAAGCTGACCGCAAAAGGGCAGAAAGCTCTCACATCCTCCAAGCAACGAGGTATCAAGCCAAGTGCGAAGCACGAACCGGAATGGGACAAGATATTCCACTCCCTTATCTGGACAGATCTGATCACGTCCAAACTCCCCAACAGAGCATCGTCAATCGATGTCAGCTGCAGATTTGCTACACACCCAATTGTAGCGCAGCCCCTCTGTGGAAGAAACTCACTGTTGTGAACAAGAAGAAGAATCTAGCGGAATGCTAGGGGCAAGACCCCGCAACTTTCTGTTTATCCATCAACCACTTAGGGGAGGGATTAAAAAATGAGAGATTGAAGAATAGAGAGATGTGCGCTGAGAGAAAAAAGTGAGGAAAAGGGCTTTTTCAGAAAAATAGAGATTGAGTGCCAGAGTGATGTGAGAATCACAAATGAGAGAGGGTGGGAAACAATACCCGGAGAAACTGGCTCCTCGTGTACTAAGAGGTCTCTCATCTTTGTAACGCGTCTGTGTGTCGTGTCTTTTGTTTTGTCTCAATTCTTGCTTTGAGTCGTTTCGAGTGTTACTCGATGTGTTTAGGTTGTTTACCTTTGTTTTTCCTTCGTCGAGTCGTTTTGGCTGTGGCCAGTCGTCGGCTCAATACCCGGTTAAGAACTCATTTCTCAATTTCAAAAAAAAAAATCATTTTGTGCTCAGAGTGCTGTGCCATTCTCCACATTTGTGCAAAACAGGATCTGTTCTTTCATAAAACTGCAGGGTTCAACCCAGGTCATGTGAGAACAGTAAAACAAGGACCTATCTGAAGCTATGTGGGTTCCAGACTGCAAAGCAAAAGAAAAGAAGGAAAATTGGAGCATCTAGTGTGTTTCAACTTCGGCAAATTCCGAGACTGCATTCCAGGTGCACCTTCTTAGGCCTCACCATTTCTCTGGAGTATGAGTGTATCTCAACCCCAAGCTTAAGCTTGCTTCAAGTCAGAACAGCAATTAAAGCAACTGCAGATGTTATCTCTCGCCAATATAGACAGGGTGTCCCCTTTTGAGCTGAGCGTGTTGCCAAGTCCTCTGAGAGGTAAATCGAAGGCACCAGAGTACATGTTTGATGACCCTCTTTTGCATAGAATATGCACTTTCATATACACTTCTGTTGCATGTGTGCCGCGCATCGTTATGATTCATGCATAGAATATGCTTGCTTTCGATTCCGCATAAAATATGTTTTGCTTTCAATATTGCATAGAATATGCTTTCCATGTTGCATAGTTATGCCCCCATACTTGCATAGAAAATGCATTTTACGCACTTCTTTGTGCACCTCACTTGCATTGTCATGCCACCTCTTCATTGCGTTGTCACGCACTTTCCACTTGCATTGTGATGCACATTCCAATTGCAGCGCACTCTTTTTTTGAAACACCGGGATACGTCCCTACGTTTCTTCCTTCTCTCCGAAACATCGGGGATACGTCCCTATGTTTCTCCTTCTTTCCGAAACACCGGGATACGTCCCTATGTTTATCCTTCTTTCTAAAACACCGGGATACGTCCCTATGTTTCTTCTCTTTTCTGAAACACCGGGATACGTCCCTATGTTTCTTCTCTTTTTCTGAAACACGGGGATACGTCCCTATGTTTCTCTTTCCTTCCGAAACACCGGGATACGTCCCTATGTTTCTCCTTTCTGCCGAAACAACAGGATACGTCCCCACGTTTCTCCTTCCTTCTAACCACAGGGATACGTCCCTAAATATTGGGATACGTCCCTTTGCTTCTCCCTCTTTGGTTAAGAGCATTTGGAATACGTTCCAATGCTTATACCTTTGCGGAACACCGGGATACGTCCCTATGTTTCTCTTTCCTTCCGAAACACCGGGATACGTCCCTATGTTTCTCTTTCCTTTCGAAACACCGGGATACGTCCCTATGTTTCTCCTTTCTGCCAAAACACCGGGATACGTCCCTACGTTTCTCCTTCCTTCTAACCACAGGGATCCGTCCCTAACCACCAGGATACGTCCCTAAATATTGGGATACGTCCCTTTGCTTCTCCCTCTTGGTAAGAGCATTGGAATACGTCCAATGCTTCTACTGCGAAACACTGGGATACGTCCCTATGTTTCTCTTTCCTTCCGAAACAACGGGATACGTCCCTATGTTTCTCCTTTCTGCCGAAACACCGGGATACGTCCCTACGTTTCTCCTTCCTTCTAACCACAGGGATACGTCCCTAAATATTGGGATACGTCCCTTTGCTTCTCCCTCTTTGGTTAAGAGCATTTGGAATACGTTCCAATGCTTATACCTTTGCGGAACACCGAGATAGGTCCCTATGTTTCTCATTCCTTGTGGAACACCGGGATACGTCCCTATGTTACTTATTCCTTGCGGAACATCGGGATACGTCCCTATGTTTCTCATTCCTTCCGAAACACCGGGATACGTCCCTATGTTTCTATCCCTTTTCCGAAACACTGGGATACGTCCCTATGTTTCTCCTTCCTTCCGAAACACTGGGATACGTCCCTATGTTTCTATCCCTTTTCCGAAACACCGGGATAGGTCCCTATGTTTCTCCTTCCTTCTGAAACACCGGGATACGTCCCTATGTTTCTATCCCTTTTCCGAAACACCGGGATACGTCCCTATGTTTATCCTTCTTTCCGAAACACCGGGATACGTCCCTATGTTTCACCTTCCTTCCGAAACACCGGGATATGTCCCTATGTTTCTTCTCCTTTTCCGAAACACCGGGGATATGTCCCTATGTATCTCCCACTTTGGTTATGAGCATTTGGAATACGTTCCAATGCTTATACCTTTCCGAAACACCGGTATACGTCCCTATGTTTCTTGCATGATCATAAGTTATGCTCGGCTTTGTGCATTGTCAGTTGCATTTTGCCCCTGCCTACGGGCGCATATCTTTATCTGTAGCTTGTATGCTTTGTCTAAGTCTTCGGCCTTGTCAAAAATGGGTCGTCTCTGGGCTTTAACATTCACTCCCGTCATTGTTATGACTTTCGAGTTCTGTGAAAAAGCGGCAACTGTAGACACCCCATTTTTTACCGTCCTCAATACTTGGACGTCACCATTTGAACACTTGGTGATCATCCATGTTCGTGTTCGTCTTGAGTTCTCAGAGGTTTCGGCCGCGTGCCTTGCCTCAAGACCTCTCGACTTGTGTTTTTGCTTCTGAGGGCAGGGAATGGCTTGATTGGACATCCCCACACCTCACCGGCCATGGCTTGAGGCCACCGGCCCTATTTTCTTGCCACCGGCCATTGGTGATGGCGGTCAGCACGTTTTGTGGCCGGTCGGCACTTTGGTGCCGGTCGGCATCTTTTGTGGCCGGTCGGCACTTTGGTGGCCGGTCGGCATCTTTTGTGGCGGTCGGCCATCTTTGTTGGCCGATTAACTCTTTTTCTGGCCGAGACCTTTTCTTGAGGGGGTTTGAACCTTTTGAACCCCCTGTTTTAGCTTCTTGAGGAAGCTTGAACCTTTTGAACCCCTTGGTTTAGCTTCTCCAAGAAGCTTGAACCTTTTGAACCCTGGGGTTCTAGCTTGAACCATTTGAACTTTGCTCTAGCTTCTCCAAGAAGCTTGACCCTTTTTAGCTTCTCCAAGAAGCTTGAACCTTTTTAGCTTCTTGGAGAAGCTTGCACCTTTCTAGCTTCCAAGAGAAGCTTGCATCTTGTTAGCTTCTCTTAGAAGCTTGGCACCTTGCCTTGTCTATATAAGGAGAGCTTCTCCTTCTATTTGTTGGGTTAGAAAATCTGATATATATCATATATATATCACTCCCTCTCTATATCTCCCTCTCTCTCTACATTTGTGTGGGTTAGAGGGTGCAAAAGGGTCTAGTTCTTGGCCATTTGAACTACACCTCCTAGCACAACACCTCTATCATCAACCTAAGGAGCTTGGAGGCCATTTTCAGAGGCTAAGGGACTGTTTTTTTGGACCAAGAGGCTGCTGTCCCCTTTTGGCTACAAAGGTAACTCCTTTTCCCTCTTTATTTCCCGTTTTTGCACACACTTTTAGCCTATCTTTCTTGCTGATTTGAGCTTTGTGTATAACATAAAAAAGTTCTGTTTTTTGTGTTTAAGATACTTCATTAAGGTCACTTTTGTGTTTGGGGTCGTTTACCCCCTCTTAGGCCTTGTTTGGCCCCATTTTGTGCTATTTTTGGTGAACTCCGGGACCACCTTGTTTGGGCCTCCTCACCACTGAAATCTTGAGGGATTTCAGTGGTGAGGATGGTGGTTTAAGGTCCTAAGAAGGAGAGGGCCACCCCCTCTCCTTGTTGTCTTCAATATATGCCATTTTAGCCTCATATGTGAGCACCATTCTTGAGTTCATGTTGGCCATGTCTTAAGTGTTATTTGTGCTTATTTTTCCATGATATAGCACTGTTTTTATTGGTTTAGACACACCATGCATGCTTAGCATACTTGTCTTGTAATGCCATGAAATTGCCTTAACATGTATCTAGCATTTGGACCACCATGCTTGCATATTTGGCTTAGCTTTGTGAAGTTTTTGGTCATGTTTTAACATGCTTAAGGTCTGTCTTGGGTCTTTGGAGTCATGCTTTCCATGTTTTGTATAGCTTCTTTGCATTCTAGCTTACTAGCCTTGGGTATGTGGATCACTAGCATGCTTTACTTGGCCTATTCTCATGATTTGGCATCATTGGAAACCATATTTCAGTCCATGTTCCATGCTTGCATACTTGCATTTTCAATCCCTTTCATGTTTTGAAGAGTTGATGGCTTATGCTCCATGTCTAGGCCCTTGTGCATGCATGCCTATGTGTGTGTGTTCTCATGCCTTTGTTGCATCGTTTTGGCCGCTGTTTTGGACCTAGAAGAGAGCTGTCCAAATTAGTTTAAGACCATCCCTTTGGCATGTTGTTGCATACTATACATGTTTGTATGTTTAGGTACTTAGCCTATTAACATGTTGCATGTTTAAGTGTCATCGCATTTGGCATGCTTCTTGTGTTAAGTTGCTTTGCATATTTACATGTGTTATGCCTTTCATGTTATTGCATGTGTGTCATTAACATTGATGTTATATGCCTTGGCATGCTTTACTTGTTTGTTCATGTGCTATTGCACATGGTTTTGTTGTTTTGCATATCATGTTTGCACAATTAGCTCACATGCCTAGGTTTGCATTACATTGGCATGCATGCTTTGCCTCTTGAATTGAGTATGATAAGGTTGAGCTCATTGTATGTTTTATGTTGCATTTCATTCTACATTGAAAATGCATACTTGTCTCTTGGGCCATCACGCATTGAAATGCGCGATTGGTGGTCCGAGAATTCGAGCACCATACCCCTTTGAGAGTCATAAATATGATAAGGGATGTGGTGGTGCATACATTGCTTGAAATGCATTACCATGCTTGTTTTGCCCTCTACTGCTGTCAAAACAGGTTCCTGCAGGAAGCTTTGGACGGCCGCCATCTATACTGCCGACCGGCCATCCATTGTTGGCCGATGGCTTTATAAATGGTCGATGACATCCGGACATGGCCGGTGGTGTTCTGTCTGAGCCGGTGATGTTCCACAGTGTCCATAGAGTGCTCCCTGGGACTTGTCAATTTTCAGAGGAGCAGAGCAGTGAAAACAGAGGCAAACTTGTGCATGGCGTTGGATTTTCGAGCAAACCCGAGCACGCGCGCATTGGACCCTCTTCCCGAGGCCTTTACTGCTTTCTTAGCTTAGTTAATTTGCTTAATTAATTAGGTGGTCTGTAATAATTAATTAGCTTGTAGGTTAATTAATTTGTATTATTCTTTTGGTCCCTCCGAGCGAGGGCGAATTTGTAATAAGGGTGTTGCGTGTGTGCATGTCTTCCAATCCCCACTTCTTTCTCCCTTTTACTTACCTGCTTTCGATGGTTAGTATTAGGGCATATTTAATGTAGCATACCTTATGCTATGCATGCGTGCATCCATACATTTGTCTTGCATGCACCGGGCTCGGCGATCATACTAACTGCATTGTATTTCAATTCCAAGTTGAATACGTGTTAGTTGTAGCATCATCATATGCCATCTTAGAATAGCCGAGCCTATTGTAGTTGCATCTTGCATGTGTTTCATTAGCCACCTTGACATGAACTATGATCATCCACATGATTACTAACTAGTTTCTGTTTTGGCTTGGAGTAGTAGGTAAGCTTTTACGCTTTAGCATACCGCATGCGTGTGAGTGTTTTCCATGACTGCATGATTACCACAAGGCTAGATGCTTATGTGATATAACTGCTTGAATGCCTGTGGGTGGAGGGTGAATTACCTGAATTGGAATAATACATTAAAACTGTGAGTTTTAAGCCCACTGGATAGTGGCAAAACCATCTTTTCTAAAGCCCACTCGAGGGTGGCAAACCTGCATTTTAGCCTACTTGCGAGTAGCAAACCATTTTCAAAAACAAACATGCAATGTTTTGTTCCAATTTAGGCGATTTGATCTATACTTGTTTGCTGTGCGCATAACATAGTTAATTCTAGGCTAATAACCGGAATAAGAACATATAATGTTTTCAAAAACAAGATATCACGGTTAGTAAAGGCCGATCTTTGATCGGGCGAGAGGGGGCGCTCATAGCTGACCTTCCCCAATCGTACCCAAGCTCCCGAGCCGAGGCACTTTGGTGATGACGGACACGTGGCCTTGGTACCGAGTCAGGGTTTCCTAAATTCTCCATTAAAAATATTTAGGTGGCGACTCTGTATCTGGCAAAGCAGTCCATGTTTGGCACTTCTTTCAAAAATCTGTTTTCTCAAACGATTGCCGGATTTGGACTCTTTGGTTCAGATTAAGAACGCGTGACATTTGAGTCCTGAACTGTAGTGAGGCCCCAGGGCGCTTGTACACCTAGGAATGCCTAGGATGCAATGAGGATGCTAAAATGCACTTGAAAACACTTAACAAAAATTGATGAAAACAAGGCTCTCACTCGAGCACAGCTGTCTTCGCTCGAGTGGACATGCAAAATGTGAATGGTCGCTCAAGCGCATATTCCTTCGCTCGAGCGGCCTGTAAACTTTGCAAAAGTGCTGGTCGCTTGATTTTTCCACTCGACGCTCGCTTGAGCATGAGACTCATGCCCTCATTTGAGCGCAACTTTTGTCGCTCGAGCAGTCTGCAAAACACACAAACTTCTGTGACCATGCATTTTACGCTCGAGCGGACTTTTGGTCGGTCGAGCGGAAGTGAAAAAAATAAAAGTGGTTGCTCGAGTGTAGGATTTGTCGCTCGAGCGTGGAAAGAAAGTTCTGGAATTTCCAGAATTGCTTCCAAGCTTCAAACTTGACCCCAAAGCTGTAAATTATGTTTTCTTGGGCCAAAAACTTAGGGAAACTCTTATAAACTTGCAAAACATCATGAATTAAGAATCATTACTCAAAATCAAGGCCCAAAAGCAAGTGGATTCTTCAAAACAAACTTGAATTATATAAATACACATCATGCATGTGTTATCATGAACTCAAATCTTCCCAAACATGTACAAATGAAGTGTTAAGGTGCAAAACCACAATGAACTCCCATAATTTAAGAAAAATAGGCCCTTGCATCTAAGAATTTGTTGAAATCAAAACTCAAAATCCATGAAATATACATGCATGTATACAATTAGCTCATTTCTTCTATGATTGACATAATTCTAACTTATTCTCTTCAATTTCATGTAAATATTCTTACATGACTCATGAATTCACTTCCTACGTACCTTATTTCCAAGATTTAAGGGAAATGTTCATACCTAAGGTGTGAATTCAAAGGGTTCAAGCTTGATTTTTCCAAGAATTCTCCTAGTTGACCTCTCTCGCTCTCCTCGCCTCTCCTCTCTCTCCGTCACTCTGATTCTCTCTCTCTCCTCACGTTTTATTGCCTCAGATGATAAAATGAGAGTGTGAGTCATGTTCCTTAATCATCTTAAGCCTTATATAGGCGCTTTTGGTGATTAATTAACCTTGGCTTAAGCTATTCATATTGGCATTAATTATTCTAATTTAATCGTTTCGAACCGAATTTTAATTAAACCTATTATAAAATTCTAAAAATCCTAATTATCACATAAATCAAGTCAATTTCTGAATCGGATGCCGATAAGGCTTTCAATTCGCAATCCGTAACAAAAATACAAACAAGTCTTTTTTTACATTAAACAGATATAAACAAAAATAAGGCAACACACACATGCAATTTAATTCGGAATTTCTCTTAATTACTGATTAAGCTTATTCAACCACGAATTAACATAAATCAGAGGTCGGGGTTGTTACATTATGGTGGCCTGTGTATCCATGGTGAAAATCCAGAAACCCACGTGGTTAGGTGTCGATCCTTCTGGTTAGTACCGGTAAAATGGCTTTGGTAGTTCTTGTATAGCCCACTAGCAGAAACGTACCCGGAGATTCCTACTATGTGTGCCCACTACCCTGTTTTATGTTTTCGAAGTAACAGTTAATCAATTAAATTATAAACATGGCATTACACAGTTTGAAAGAGAAAATGTATATTGTTTTGACAAATGACATTCATATGCATTCACTATATGGATTTGTTAAGTATCATACAGAGCATTAAATTAGTCTTTACTGGGTTTTAGCTCATTCTATGTGAAAATCAATTTTCAGGTACTGATGATATGTCTCCACTAATGAGTTAGTTTGGGAGGACTATCGGGTTGAAGGCTCGTTCTCTGTTTGTTTGTAAATGTATTTCCTACAAGTATTGGGCATCAATCTACTTTTGTTGTAACCAAGTATCGTCTTGAAAATATGTAGCCATTAGGATATGAACTGATATTTATTTCTTTTCATTTCTATGTTTATCTGTCACATGTTATAGATTCATGATCTAGAGTTAATGGATGTATTAATGCATGAGACATCTTCTGTAATATCTCTAAGGAGTCAATGAATGAAAGATCATTCTGAGAAATGTTTTCATTATTGAATGATTGAGGGACTTATTATTAATAAACTTCCGCATATCTGTTGAGTTTGATGAAAAAATCTGTTGTTAATATTTTCGGGGCTTTACAATTACGCAAGTAAATGTCGTACTTTCATGACTTTGTAATTATTTTATATTTTTACCATTTTTTCTATAATTGCCTTAATAAAGTAACACAATTAATTTATTTAAGTTAGTTAGAGCCGGTTGACTTCATTATCAATACTTCAAATCTTATTAGTGATTTACATATTTTTATTTTTACATGCAAACATAATACAAATAATATCACAGATCGGTTCAGAACTATATCTAAAGCCTTAGAATCAAGAACCAACTCAATTAAACGGTTCAACCATTTTCAAAATTAGAAATAGAATTGAAGCTCAGAAAAATAGGACCAAATCGACGATTTGGACCATATTGGAACGGTTTATCGGTTCCATCAATTTTTTTGAACACCTCTACCATTGGAGCACTTATTCACTCTCTAAATTTTAAAACATTGGACATACAATATTTGAATAGTAGATAAGACTACCCTCACTAAAAATTGGATTGTTTGGACAATTGTAATCACATGATTAGATCACATTTAGTTTTAAAAAAATAAACAACAATTGTTGTTTTGAAAATAGATCGTTCATTATTTTGAAAACAATTGTAATTTAATAGTGCATCTATAATTGTTCGATCAATTTAATTTTTTGTAAGAATAATCTTCTCAGCAGATTATACAATATTCATAGTTCAGATCATCATGGTGGATCCCATGAATTGGCCCACGGGAACTCAAATCTAGTTGAGAGAAGCAATGTTATTCTTTAACTAAATTATTATAGGAAATAGATTTAGATCCTTTAAAATTCTTTTCTAATTTATTTACAATAAATTAATAATAACATGACAAGTTATGTATTCAATTATGTATAATTTAACTCTCTTGTCATGTTATTATGGATGAATTCAAGGATATAAATAAATCATTAACATTCATCTATTACTACATATGACAGCAATCCAACACTCTTTTTACTAAAAAATATTACACCATTGATTCTTATAATTTTAACGAAGCTTTATTTTAACTTTCATAATTTTAATTTCACCAATCTAAGACTCTACATTTTAGTTGCATTTTAGTGTGGACTATTAAGACTATGATTGAATTATGTATTGGAAAAAATTAATTATGTATTATAATTTTAATTTCACCAATCTAAGACTCTAAAGTTTATTTTTGTCTTCTTATTCTTTTAAGAAGTTTAAGATCTAAATTTAGCATAGTGGATTTGTCCATTAATGATATTAGTTATGGTTTGACAATGTTTGTTTGTTATTTTTTTTTTAATTTTTTTTTTAAGCACTCGTTAGAATTTAGTCTAACTTAAATTTAAGAGAAAGAGAAAAGGAATTATCCCCCAACATGTTTCATGGATCTTGAGCTTGAACTTACAACCTTCACTATAAGGATTGGAAAATATACTACATGGAGAGGTATTACAACATATTGAGCCAAATAAAAATTTCATATTTTAAATAATGAAAAAAATAGAAGAAGAAAGTACCACAGCATAGTTGTAATCATTGGACCCTCAATGTCTATTAGTAATATTATAAACTCATATATTATACATCAAATTTTATTTGGAAATATCAATTTATGATTCAAATTCATTTTGTATATAGAGCCACACTTAATGAATTTAATCTGTATCACATCAACACAATGCTTTAAAAAAGGACTATTTTTTTGGGATGATAGCATTTTTGTTGTCTATTGATTACAATTCATATCCACCTACCTAGCATTGGTCTTTCAGTTACTAGACTAATTACATGGAATGGTCCTTTTTGCATATAAATTTAAATTAAATACTGATGCTAACTCAAGTAGAGCTAGATATGGTAGACAATTCAAAGATGGGAAGGAATGTCGACCCTTGGACACTCGAGGAAGGTGGAGGAAGGAGCAAGCATGGAGGCAGAAGTATGAGCCATATAAAGAAGACTCACTATCATCTTTGAAAAAGGTTAGAATAACATGGAAATTGAGGTGGGCTGCATTGAAGCCATTGACATTGACCTAATCTGTCATGCCCCAATTTCTAATTGATTAATTCGGCGAAAACTAATTAATCTACGCGTGATATTAATTTGAAAATCACTATATTTACCTAACAAATTCCAAAATCATTCCCATCAATCATTCACAATTCTAATTAATTTATCTTGGAAAACGTTCCTTTGTTTTAATAAAATTAATTTATGGGTAAAAATGTTTATTTTTATCTTAGTTCCTCAATTTTTTAAAAATTTTCGTTACGTTGGCAAGAATTTAATTAAGTTTAGCTGAAACTTACTTTTATAGTGGCACACTTTCACAGGCATAACAACGTTTCCAAATGAAATGAAATGACATATAAGGATCCAAATGCAGAAGTAAATAAAAGCTGAATTAGCCTAATGAAATGAAATGACATATAGCTTATGTTTGGAAAGATAGGTTGGGTTGGGTTTGGGCCTATTTTAGTCACAAAAAGACAAAATGTACTTTTTAGCACAATAAAACAAATCGTCACATCCAACTCATAATCATTACACTTTTTCTCTTACAAAAAGTCAAAAAAGTCAAAAAATCATTCTCAAACAAGACTTTTTAACTCCAAACTAAAATAATCAAAAAACTAAAAAGCTAACTCACTTCCTAAACAAACCCATAAGGGTTCAACTACATTACAGACCCGAGATTAGTTAATAGTTAATGCCACAAAAAGACATGCAAGCTGAATTAACCTAATGTCTCTAATATAACAAAAAGAAATGTGGCACGCATCTCAATGGTTCTGCCTTCCATCGGTACCAGTCATGTAGGGGGTGAGTAACAAACTAATTCACCATAAATCTCTACAGTTAAATGTATACATAATAGAACGGATATGCAAGTGAATTAGTTATGTCGATTATGTTAGGATTAATGCACACCAGAGATCAATCATACACAATAACACAAGAGATTTACATATGGTTCGGCAATTGCCTACATCCATGAGAGAAATATCCATTATAGAATTTCCCAGAGGGAGTTACAACACACACCTCATTCTCTCTCTATAGCACTCTCACTCAAACACACAATCTGTGTTTTTCCTTGTACTCAGACCCTCCTCCTCACCTCAATTTATATACAACTGAGGGAATACAAAGTCAAAAACAAAGTTATTGGGCTGCCAACTACCAACAACCATCTTCCTTCTTCCCTCATATTTTCTTGACTTGGAGAGCCAACTTCCAACTACTCTTCCATGTGGGCTGGAGTCAACAATTCTCCCCCTCCATGCCCATATGGATGACTTACTTCTTACTTGAAGTCCATCACGGTCAGATTCTTGCAAACTTCCAATTTGTCTTTGGTGACAACCTTGTTCATCATGTCAGAAGTATTCTTGTCCGTGTGAATCTTCACTAGCTTCATCAGCTGTTTTTCCATCACTTCTCGTATCCAATGATACCAGACATCAATGTACTTTGTACATGAATGGTACATGGAATTCTCGCTCAGATCAATTGCACTGTGACTATCATAATGTACCTTGTACTCTTCTGCTGTAGGCCCAATACTTAGAGAAACCGCTTTAACCACAATTTCCTTTCCAGCATCTACGACAACAATGTACTCTGTCTTTGTTGTAGATAAAGTAACACACTTTTGTAGTTTGGATTGCCATGAAACAGCTCTCCCTACAAAAGTGAATAAAATCCTAATGTAGACTTTCTACCATCAAGATCACCCACCATATCGGCATTTGTAAAGCCCTCCAAAATGGGTTTAGCTCCCCCAAAACATAGACACATCTTTGAAGTTCCCTTCAAGTACCGAAGAATCCATTTGACTGCCTCCCAGTGCTCCTTTCCTGGATTGGCGAGGAATCTGCTAACAATGCCAACTGCGTGAGCTATATCTGGCCGGGTACACACCATTGCATACATCAAACTTCTTACTACGGAAGAATAAGGGATTGCCTCTATTTATTTCCTTTCAGAGCTGGTTGTGGGACACGAATGTTTTGTTACCTTGAAATGGTTGGCCAGTGGTGTGCTGACTGGCTTGGCATCTTTCATGTTGAACCTTTCAATCACCCGTTCAACATATTTCTCCTGTGAAAGCCATATCTTCTTGGCTTTCCTAGCACGAACAATCTTCATGCTCAAAATCTACTGTGTTAGGCTTAAATTCTTTATGTCAAAATATTACGACAAATACTTTTTCAACTTGTTGATCATAGCAATATTATGTCCGATGATCAGCATATCATCGACATACAACAGTAGGATGATGAAGTTTCCATGTGAAAATCTTCAAAAATATACACACTAATCTGCTACCGTTCTTGTGTACTTGTGATCCACCATGAATGAATCAAACTTCTTGTACCATTGTCTTGGTGCCTGCTTCAAGCCGTAGAGACTCTTCTTCAGTTTGGAGACTAGATTATGTTTCCCTTCGACTTCAAATCCTTCTGGTTGCTCCATATAGATCTCTTCCTCCAAATCACCATGGAGAAAGGCAGTCTTAACATCCATCTGTTCTATCTCCAGATTCAAGCGAGCTGCTAATCCCAAAGCTACTCGAATGGAAGTCATCTTCGCAACTGGAGAGAAGATCTCATCAAAATCAATTCCCTTCTTCTGTCCAAAACCTTTGACCACCAAGCGAGCTTTATGCTATAATATTTTACCGTTGCCATATTTCTTCAATTTGTACACCCATTTGTTTTTTCAATGTCTTCCTGCCCTTTGGAAGTGAAACAAGCTCATAAGTGTGGTTCTTCTACAAAGAACTCATCTCCTCCTTCATGGCTTACATCCAGCAATCTTTCTCTATATGAATTTTTGCTTTTGAAAAACTCTCAGGCTCTCCTTCATCAGTAATCAAAATATACTAAGAAATGGGATATTTGGTTAATGGCACGACAGCACTTCTAGATCTCCGCAACTGAGGCCCAGTTGCCTCTGGTTGAGGGGGGTTGCTCCCCTTGCTCAACATCCTCTTCATCCGGGTCTTCATCTCTTTCCTCTTGATCCTCAATTTCTAGCATAGGATCCTGTAATTCTGGCACTTCTTGTTGCACATCATCACATTTAGCATTTTGTGATGGCTCGGGAGATGGGAACAAGTCTGGAATGATGACATCTCTAGACATTGCAGACTTCTCAAAATCTGCTACTGTCTGGTCTTCCTGCAACACAACATCTCTGCTTCTGAACATCTTCTTGTTCACTGGGTCCCACAACTTGTACCCAAATGTTGCATCTGAGTAGCCCACAAATATGCATGGAGTGGACTGGTCATCAAGCTTCTGTCTGTTTTCCTTGGAGATGTGTGTGAACGCCTTACACCCAAAGACTCTTAAGTGAGAATATGATACCTTTCTTCTAAACTAGATTTCCTCAGGTATCACAAAATTCAACGGGACTGAACGCGACCTAAATAGGCTATATGGGCGGCTTCAGCCCAAAATGACTTTGGCAACTTTGCCATTCTGAGCATGCATCTGACTCTTTCAATAATAGTGCAGTTCATCCTCTCTGCTACACCATTGGGTTGTAGGGTACCGAGAACTGTTGTCTCGTGCCGGATACCTTTGTTGGCACAATATGCTTCAAAAGTATTGGAAGTGTACTCGCCACCATTGTTTGTGCGAAGACACTTCAACTTCTTCCCAGTCTCTCTTTCCACCATTGCATGAAACTCCTGAAAGTACTGGAATACCTCATCCTTTGTCTTCAGGAAATACACCCACAACTTCCTTGATGCATCATCAATGAAGGTCAGAAAATACTTGCGGCTGCCAAGTGACTCCACTTCGATTGGGCCACAAACATCTGAGTATACCATATTGAGCACTTATGTTTTCCTCTTGCTCGTTGAACTAAATGATACTCGATGCTGCTTGCCATAAAGGCAATGATCACCCGGCTTCAAGGCACTCCCTTTGGATAAGGGTATCTTGGATTCTTTTGCCAACAAATGCAATCCCTTCTTGCTCATGTGAGCCAGTCTTCTGTGCCATAAGTTGGTGACTTCTTGTCTTCTGCTGCATTAAGACTTCCCAGACAGATCTTTGTTTGAGTCTTGCACAATGTTGAAGGCATCTCTCCTCTGGCAATTATCAAAGCTTCTCCTGTCAGTTTCCAATGGCCATTTTTGAATGTACTTGTATAGCCCTGTCGGTCTAGGGTGCTTCCGGAGATAAGATTGAGGCGCAAATCTGGAACATGCCTCATATCTTTGAGAACCATCTTGTGTCCGACATTAGTTTGAATACTAATGTCTCCAATTCCCACAATCTTTGAATAGCTAGAATTCCCCAGTCGAACAGTGCGAAAATCTCCAGTGTTGTACAAGCTAAAGAGGTCTCTGTGGGAAGTGGCATAATAGGATGTAGCTGTGTCTATCACCCATTCTGTACAGCTGTGGTCAGCCACGTGAAGGCAATCCTCCTCTTCACCAACTACAAGAAGTATTTCATTAGTTATTGTGGCTATCGTGTTCTCATATCCCTTTGGCTTACTGCTTTGGCATTTATCTTTCCGGTTTGGGCAGTTCCTTTATATGTGACCCTCCCGGCCATAGTGAAAGCAAGTGAAGCTAGAGTTACCTTGACTTTTACTATCTCTGGATTTACTCCTGTTGTTCCATTTGCCTCTACTCTTGCTTCTTCCTCTGTCTCTGTCTCTGCCTCTATCTTCTGTGACAAGAGCATGGGACTGATTACCTCCCATGTCTTTCCACATTGTCACTTCGTTGTACTTGGCATCTGTGACCATGCTCATGGTCAGCTTCCCTTCTGGTGCAGAGTTGCTGAGAAAAATCACCAATGTCTCCTAACTGTCTGGTAAAGAACTGAGCAGTAGAATGGCTTGCATTTCATCGTCCAAGAGAATCTTGACTGTTGCAAGTTGATTCACCAGATTCTTGAATTCACTGGTGTGCTCGACGACAGACACACCATTCTTCAACTTTAGATTTACAAGCTTTCTCATCACCAAGGCTTTGTTTCGGGCGGTCTTTGACTGGTACATTCCTTCTAACATTGTCCAAAGGACATGTGCATCTGTCTCCTGGGCAACACGGTGGAACACACTATGGTCTATCCATTGTCTGATACAACCGACAGTCTTCTGGTTCATCTTTATCCAGTCTTTATCCTTCATTTCTTCCGGTTTAACTCCTTTTAGAGCAATAGGGTCAAACAAGTCTTCATAATATAGGATGTCTTCCATTCGCAACTTCCAGATTGCATAATTGGAAGGATTCAACTTGATCATGGATCCTGAAGTTGATGTGGATTTCTCTATCGTCTACTTTTTTTTTACAAAAATTCTGAATAAAAAATCCGACTGTACAGATCTCTCCGGAATACTCCAAATAGTTGGAAACCACTATTGAATTGCCAAAATCAGACTTCAAATGGCTCAGATCTAGCTAAAATAAGTGCAAAGGTTCAAATCTGCGGATGTACTGTAGCCGTGTAGCATAGGATAACTCCTCCGCCTCTGGATCGGGTTAGGTCAGCCCGACTGGTTGAGTGGTCAACCCGACTGACGTAGACGACACGCAGCAGACATGTGGGCCGACACATGGCAGATACGTGGGGCTGACGTGGCAAACGCGTAGCGCTGACGTGGACTGCCCAGATGGTGTGTGTGTAGCGGTGACGTCACGCACACGCGTGCACCACTCTCCTTCTTCCTTCCGCCGTGCATTGGTGCTGTCAACGGCGCGTGTGGCGCGTGTCTGAGAGTGGGCCTCACGCGCTTTATTCAGATGGAACGTGAGAGCGCGTAGGGCCTCTTCTTGGGCTCAGTTTTGCAGTTCTAGACTCCTCTCGACGAGAGCTTCCTCCTAGTATGCTCAAAAGTCAATTTCGAGCAACTTGAAAATCGACCAACGCGGTTCTGATACCACTTTTTAGGATTAATGCACACAAAAAATCAATCACACACAATAACACAAGAGATTTACATGGTTTGACAATTGCCTACATCCACGGGAGAGATATCCACTATAGAATTTCCCGAAGGGAGTTACAACACTCACACCTCACTCTCTCTCTATAGCACTCTTACTCAAACACACTGTAAACACCCCATTTTTGACCATCCTCAAGACTTGGACGTCATCGTTTGAATACTCGATGATCATCCATGCTCGTGTTCGTTTTGAGTTCTCAGAGGTCTCGTTTACGCGCCTTGCCTCAAGATCTCTCAACTTGTCTGTTTTGTGCTTGGTTGTGGACCAAACACTTGTGTTTTTGCTTCTAAGGGAAGAGGGTGGCTTGTTTTCCATACCCTCAACCCACCAACCAAGGCTTGAAGCCATCGGCCTTGTTTCTTTCCATCGGCCAACAGTATTGGCCGATCGGCACTATATTTGGTCGGCCGGCACTTATGTTGGTCGATCGGCCATTTTTGGTGGCCGAACTCTGTTCATCTGCTTTATGCAGATATTTTGTGCCAGCCGTCCACAATTAACCCCCTCCATACACGTGTATGGAGGGATTTGCCCTTTGCTTAGCTTCTCCAAGAAGCTTTGCAAATTGGATTTCTATAAGAAGGGAGGCCCTCTTCCCTTCTCAAAGGTTCTAAAATTAGGGTTAGAAGAAGTTGTATCTCTCTATCTCTATATCTCCCTATCTCTATCATTTGTGTGTGTATTTGTGACCTAAAGTGATTTTTGTTCACACTATTGCACACAAACACCTAGCATTACACCATCCTTGGTTGTTGAGGTTCTAAGGAGTTGTTGTTAGGGTTCTTGGAGTGCTTTTGATCAGAGAAAGGTGCTGGTGTTGTGTTCTTGAAAGTGTTCTTCCAGGGTGAGCATTCTTGCTTTAGATACCCCTTTCTTGATTAGGCTTTTAGCCCTTCTTGCTTATTGTTTTAAGCTTAGCTATTAACTGATAAAAGTTCTATTTTTACTTGCTTTTGAACTTTGTTTAAGGTCATTTGAGGTTTGGGGTTGTTACCCCCTCCAAGGCCTTGTTAGGCCTTGTTTTAGGCCATCCCTTTTGGCCCTGCTTTTAGCTTTGCATGGCCTCTCTACCACTAAAATCCAGAGGATTTTCAGTGTGGAGAGGTAGTTTTTGGTGTCTTAAATAGGAGAGGTCATCCCCTCTCCTTGTCATCTTGAATACTAGCATAAGTGGCTTATGTTGGTGGCTTGCATGCCTAGCTTGTTTTAGCTTCATTTCAGTAAGCATTTGGTGTTGTTTTGCCATGATTTACCTCTGTTTAAAGTTGGTTTAGTGGTCTCTTGCATGCACCATATACTTACCTTGCAATCCCCTCATTTGCCTTAACATGTATGTAGCATTTAGACTGCCATGCTTGCATGTTTTGGCTCAACTCCATAAAGCTTCTAGCCTTGTTTTAACATGCTTGAGCTCTGTTTTTCATTGTTTTGGTCATGCTTACATTATTTTGTATAGCTACCAAGCAATCTATCTTGTTAGCTTTGGGTGTTTGAGTCACTAGCATGCTCTATTCGGATCATTTTAGTGGTTTGGCATCACTCATAATATTATTTCAGTCCATATAGTATGCTCATGTACTTGCATTTGTCACTCCTTTAATGCTTTAAAGGGTTTGTGTTTTATGCCTCATGAATGTGTCATTGTGTATGCCACCATGCTTAGGTCTTTGGGATGCCATCTAAGTGAGTTTTTTGGGCTTACTTTAACATGCTTGAGCTCTATTTTTCATTGCTTAAATCATGCCATGTTTGGTTTTGATAGGTGTAGTGTAACACCCTCTTTGGTAGCATTGCATGCCTCATGTTTTGGCGTTGTGTTCTAGCTTGTGTTGGCTAGTTTCGAGCTTGCTTTTGGTCTTGTTTAGACATGCCTTGGGACTGTTTTAGGTCCTCTTGGCCCTTTGGGGCTTGCTTTGTATAGCCATTGTTTGAACCCTTTGGCTCGTATCAAGCTTTAAGCTTTCTTGCATGCTTTGCTTATGTACTTTGGTCGGTTTAGCACCTCTCCTAACATGATTTCAGAGCTTAACATGTTTGTCACATGTCCATGTTTATCCTCTCCTAGGTGTGCTTAAGAGTTGTTATACTATGCTTAAGTGTTAGGCCAATTGGCATGCATGTTTGTATGTGTTTTTGTCCTCATTTCCATTGCATTTTGGCCACTGATTTGGACCTATTTGAGAGCTGTCCATTTCAGTTTAAGACCATTATCGCATGTTGTTGCATGCTTGCCTTGCATGTTGTCGCATACTTGGCCTATTGCATGTTGTCGCATGCTTGAGTTATATCGTATTTGGTATGCCCCTTTTGTTAAGTTGTTTTGCATGTTTGCATGTATTGTCCCTTGCATGTTGTTGCATGCTTGCCCCACATGTTGTTACATGCTTGCCTATCCTTGAATGTTGTCACATGCCTTGCATGTTTGCATGCTTGTTTAGGTTGCATTGCATTTGGCATGCTTATTACCATTAGCCTTGTATGGCATTGTCCTTGACATGCTTCATGTTGCATTAGTTTTGCTTGCATGATTGCATCCCTTGCCTCTTGATCAACCATGATAGAGGTTGGGGCCCCTTATATGTTTATGTGCATTTCATTTGATATAAATTGCAAATTCGGCTCCTTTGGCCATCATGCATTGAAATGCGTGATTGGTGGCCCGAGGGTCGAGGACTATACTCCCTTGAGTTCATAACATGATAGGGAGGGTGGTCGTGCAAACATTGTCTTGTAAATGTATTGCCTTGCTCTGTTTGTCCTCTGCTGCAGCAACACAACATTCTGCAGGAAGATATGGCCGGTCGGCCATCTTCAGTGCCGGTCGGCTAAACATTGTTGGCCGAGAGCCTTACATTTGGTCGATGACCAAATTGCCATGGCCGATGGCCCTATCTCTTTTCCGATTGACTCTCAGAAAGTCCCCAAGGTGGTTCAGAAGTGTCACAAAAGTTGGCACAGTTTTCAGAGGTACAAAGCAGTGTAAACAGAGGCAACATGTGACATGGCGATGGATTTCCGAGCGAAGCCGTCCGAGCACGCATGCATCCCTCTTCCCGAGGCCGTTTTTACTGTTTTCATAGCCTAATTGATTTGCTTAATTAGTTAAGTGTTGTGTAATAATTAATTAGCTTGTTAGTTAGTTAATTATGTAATTTGTATTATTCTTTCGGTCCCTCCGTTGAGAGGGCGCAATTGTGTAATAAGTGTGCGTGTGTGTGATGCATGTCTTCCAACCTCCACTTCTTTCTTCCTTTTACTTAACCGCTTACGATGGTTAGTTCTAGGACATGTTTCAATTAGCATCCTTATGCTATGCATGTTTGTATCATTCATCTGTATTGCATGCACCGGGCTCGGCGCATCATACTAATTGCATTGTATTTCAATTCTAAGTTGAATACATGTATCAAGTATTGCATTTCATATGCCATCTTAGAATAGCCGAGCCTATTTCTAGTTGCATTCCGCATGTGTTGCATTAGCCACTTAACATGAGCTAGGATCATTCATGATTACTAACTATTTCTTTGTCTTGGCTTCGGAGTACACTGTGAGTGTTTATGCTTTAGCATCTCGCATGTATGCGAGTGTTAACATGACACATGCTTGCCATGAGGCTAATTGCTTATGTATAACTGCTGAATGCCTGTGGATGAAGGTTGGATTACTTGAATTGGGACAATTCATTGAAATCCATGTTTTAGCCTACTTGCGAGTAGCAAACTTCAAACCATTTCCAAACAAACGGATATGCGATGCTTTGTTCCAAATTAGGCGATCTAGTCTATACTTGTGTGTTGTGCGCATCACATAGTAAATTCTAGCTAATTAACCGGAATAAGAACGCATGTGTTTTCAAAAACAAGATATCATGTTTAGTACAGGCCGATCTTCGGATCAGGCGAGCGGGGGTGCTCATAGATGACCTTCCCCAATCGTACCCAAGTTCCCGAGCCGAGGCAACTTTGGTGATGACGGACACGTGGCCTTAGACAACGAGTCAGGGTTTCCTAAATTCCCCCCCCCGAACAAAATATTTAGGTGGCGACTCTGTATCTGGCAAAACAGTCCATGTTTGGCACTTCTTTCTTAAAAATCAGTTTTCCAAAACGATTTGCCGGATTTGGACTCTTTGGTGATTTATTGGTCTCGCATTGCACTTTGCGGGATTAGATTCAGAACCGTGACATTTGAGTCCGAACTGTAGAAGCATGAGGCCTTCGGGGCGCGTCTACACACACACTCTGTGTTTTTCCTTGTACTCAGACCCTTCTCCTCACCTCAATTTATACACAACTGAGGGAATACAAAGTCAAAAACAAAGTTATTGGCTCGTGTAGACACCCCATTTTTGACCGTCCTCAAGACTTGGACGTCATCATTTGAACACCTGATGATTATGCTCTCTCGTGTTTGTTTTGAGTCCCTAAAGGTCTCGGCTGAGCGCCTTGCCTTGGAGCCTCTAATCTTGTCTATTTTGTGCTTGGTTGTGGGCTAAGAGCTTGTTGCTTCACTTTTGGAGGAGAGGGTGACCTGTCGGCCATCCCCTTAGCTTGCCGGCCACCAGTGGTGGCCGGTCGGCTATGTTGATGACCGGTCGGCTATATTAATGGTCGGTCGGCCACTGATGATGGCCGACGACCATTTTTCTCCTTTTTCAGATCTTTATTTGCCAGCTGTTGTTCACTGATGCTCATCTCCATACACGTGTATGGAGGGATGAATACAAGCCTTTAGCTTGATTTTCTATATAAGGGGGGGTCTCTTCCCCATTTTGAGGGGTTACACAATTTGGAGCAAATTTCTCTCTCTCTCTTCTTGTTTTATGCTTGAAAGTGAGAATTCTCTACACTTTTGCACTAAAACCCTTAACCAAACATCTTCATCTCGGAGCTGAGGTTCTTTGAGGCTTGGTTTAAGGCTCTAAGGGTGGTTTAAGCTCAGAATTGTGACTGATTTTGTGTTGTGCTTCAAGAGGTAAGGGACTTGCCTTGTAAGCTTTGTTTTAGTTGCTTGTTTTGCCATCTTTTTACACTGTTTTGACCTGGTTTTTCAACCTTTTTGAACGATAGAAAACTCTGTTTTTAAGGTTTCAAAATGGTGGTTTAAGTCTTGGTGAGTTAAGGGGTTGTCTTCTCTTTTTGCTCTTTGGCTTGTGAAGCCTTTTGTGCCATTTCTTTCCACCTTTAAATCAAACTTTTTGGGCCTTTAAACCACTGAAATTCAGAGTTATTTCAGTGGTAAAAAGTATGTTTTGATGTCCAAAAATGGACGGGTTAGCCTCCCATCCTTGTGCCTCTCTTGTATGCCTAGTTAGCTTCACATGTTAGCTTGATTTTGTAGTTTGTGTTAGCTTAGTCCAAGCATGTTTTAGGCTCTATTTTTGCATGTTTCAACTCTGTTTTGGGTTGGTTGGAGCATTTGTCGCTTGCTTTTTGTACTTGTAGTGCAATTGTGCTTACTAGTCTAGCATGCTTAATGGTTTAGCCTATTTTTGTAGCATGTGTTAGCTTAACTTCAAGTTGTTTTAGCTACTATTTTGTCCTACTTTAACTTTGTTTTGGGTTGGTTAAGTCCTTCGAGACTTGTATTGCATGGCTATAGTGTAATGGTTTTCACTAGCTCATTGTTTTGAGGCTTTAAGCATGAAGTGTTTGAGTGGCTTGCATGTTATAGCATCATTTTACATATGATTTCAATGTATATAGCTCTGTCACACTCTCACTTATTTCACTCTTTCATTGCTTTTGAGAGTTGTGTTTTGAGTCTTGTTTGCAAGCTAACATGTGAGCATGTTTTTCTAGCCTTTTGTGCCTCAATCTCAGCATGTTTTAGCCACTGTTTTGGCATGTTTTGACTCTGTCTAGAGTTGGTTTGGTCAATTGATCTTTTTGTTGCATGCTTATAGTGTTGTGATCTTCACTAGTTTGATGCTTTAGGCTCTTAAGCATCACTTGCATGAGTTGCTTGCATGATTTAGTGTCTTTTTGCATGCTATTTCAGCACTAAAATATCTGCAACCTCCCTCTATTCTTCACTTTTTACATTGTTTTGAAAATGGTCTTCAGCCCCTTGTTGGCTTGAGTGTGGAATTGAGGCTCTCATGCCTAATGGTTTTAATCCTCTCTTGAGAGTTTGTACTAACCAACAGCATAAGGCCTCTTTCATGCTCAAGGTGCTTGTGGCTTAAGCCCTCTTTCCAATTAGAAGACTCTCACTTTGGACTTAATCGGTTAAAGGACTAATTGGTATTCTAAAATGTGTAAACAAAATGAACCAAGTAAAACTTAAGCAAGATAAGCATGTTGTGTTGCATTGCATGTGTTTGGATCGGACATTAATCCAAGCACAAGAAAAATGGGACGTTTCATAGTCAAAGTGATGAAACGTGTCATTTTTCTTGGTCATCGTCACCCTTGATCATGCGTGATAGGGTGGTGGTCCTTCGAGTTTTATTTGTGCATTCATTAAGCTTGTACAAACTTGGTTTTCTAGCCATCATGCATTGAAAATGCTTGGTTAATGGCATGAGAGCCAAGAGCTACACTCCTTTGAGCTTGAGAAATGATAAGGTGTGTAGCAGTACACACATTCCTTGAAAATGCTTTGTTTTGCCTCTGTTACTCTTTGTTGCAGCAAAAGCAGAAGTCCAGAAAATAGGGACCGGCCAATTAAGGTGGCCGACAGCCACTTTTTGTGGCCGACCGGCCACCAGTGAATTTTTGTGCAAATGTGTTCCTGTGTTGGAGCAGAGGCAATCTGGAAGTTGGTTCATTTTTCCAAGATCAAATGAGTGCAAATAGAGGCATCCGATGGCAAGGCAAGAGCATTTTCGGAAGGAAGCAACCGAGCATGCATGCATCTCTCGTCCCTCGAGGCCGTTTAAATTGCTTTACTAGTTAGTTAGCGTAGCTAATCATTCAATTTATTTTTTAATATTTTAATTAGCTTAGCATAGCTAGTTATTCAATTGTGTTGTAATAATTAATTAGTTAGAATAGTTAATTAGTTGTTTTGTAATAATTAGCTTAGCTTAGTGTAGCTTAGCTTATTCATTCGGACCCTCCTTCGTCAGGGCATAATGTTGTAAAAAGCGTGCGTGTGTGTGTGCATATCTTCCAACCCCATTCTCTCCTTTTTATTTATCCGCTTTCAATGGTTAGATTAGGGCACATTTTGATTAGCATACCTTATGCTTTCATGTTTGCATCATTCATTTGTCTTGCATGCACTGAGGCTCGGCGCATCATACAAACTACATAGTATTTCAATACACTTCTTTGAATACGTGTTTATCATATGTTATCAAATTGAATCATATGCCATGATTAGGAAGCCGAGCCTATTTAATTACATTATTGCACGTGTTGCATTAGGCATCTAACATAGTTAGGATCATGCGTTGTTTCTGACTAGCTTTTGTTTTGGCTTAGAGTACTCTGTGAGTCTTTATGCTTTAGCATACTTGCATGAGTGTGAGTGTTGCCATGTTTCGCATGCTTGCCATGAGGCTATGTGCTTAAGTGATTCATTGCATGAATGCTTGTGGATGAAGGCTTTGTTGCTTGAATTTGAACAATTCAACAACTGTAAGTTTTAAGCCCATTTTGCGAAGTGGCAAATCATGTTTTAAGCCCACCTGAGGTGGCAAATCCGCATTTTCTAATCCCACTTGAGGGTGGCAAATTCAAACCATTTTTCGAAAACAAACATGAGTTGATTTGTTCCAAGTCTCGCGACTTAGTCTATACTTGTATGTGTGCGTCACATAGTAAAGTTAGCTAATAACCGGACAAGAACACATGTGTTTATAAAACAACATATCATGATAGTAGAGGCTGATCTTTGATCGGGCAAGCGGGGGTACTCATTTCAGGACCTTCCCCTCTCGTACCCAAGTTCCCGAGTCGGGGCAACTTTTGTGATGATGGACATGTGGCCTTTGGCATGAGTCAGGGTTTCCTAAATTTCCCAAAAAAAAATATTTAGGTGGCGACTCTGTAATCTGGCAAAGCAGTCCAATTTTTGGCATTATTTGATTCAAAATCTAATTTCCCAAAATGATTTACCGGATTAGACTCTTTGGTGTTAATCAGTTTCACATTGCACTCTATGAAATTAGATTCAGAACCGTGACAGGAGTCCGAACTGTAGGACCAATTCGAGCTCTCCGAAAGGGGGGCGCGAAGAAAGTCGAGCTACAATTTCTGGCGACTCTGCTGGAGATTTAGAGAATTTGACTCGAACTCATGATATGTTGTTTTATTTACACTTATGTGTTTCTTTGCATTTACATTTGCATTGGTGCGCCTAACTCACAGTGTTTGCCATCTGCTATTCCTGAGCAGTTTGCAGGAGGCTTGCTTGGAAAAGCGTGCAGTAAGGCTGACCGGTTGCGGGCTCTGCCACGATGGGAACACAAACCTTGGATCTGGACTACCGCTGTACTATTTGATCCTCCTTTCACTTCTCGGTGTTAGGAGCGAGAGGTATATTAGGTGGTCTTACTGAGGCACCTTTTGACCAATTGACGTTGTTCCATATCGAAAGCCATAGAGACTATTCCAAACTAGGACAGGTTGCTCACCCGAATGCAGGATTGTTTGAAATCACATGTTTGCGTAGTGAACCCCTAGCTCCTGACGAAACTAGGACAGGGAAACCCTACCCCCCTCATAGGGGTGTTTTGGCTCTCACTTAACTGGTATGTGCTTTATAGTGAAACTGTACAGGGATGTGCATATCAGTTGCCAAGTTGGCATCTGTTTTGGGGCAGAATTCAGTAGAGAGCATAGTCATTCAGTTGTGATCATATCCGTTCTAGTGAAATTGGGCTAAGATGCTGTCTGTTTTTTTTTTTTTCTTTTGCAAGGTAGTCCTGGAACCATAGCTTCAGAAGGCTCCAATATCCCCCGGGTACTTTGGACTTGTATCGATAGACTTTGCCAGGTCGGAATTGGTTCAGAAGCAACCTGTGTTTACCTCATCCCCACCGGTTACAAGACGAAGGAGGTTCAGGTAGAATTTACCAGTACAGTTTCTACAACAGTCACACCTCAGTTCACCCGAGTCTAGTTTGGTCTGGGAACAGTTGTCTGCATTCAGCTCAGCACGAGATCAATCACCCATTCCCATGGCTCAATATCCCCCAGCCAGTGTGGAAGAACAGATACAGCACCTACAATAGACAATCAAGACACTACAGCAGGACGTAGTCTGTCAGGTTGAAGTCATGGCTCATTAGGCCGAAGTGATAACCCGGCTACAACAACAACAGCCACAGCCGATCACGGCTTCTGCATCTCATACACCTCCCACGAGTAACCCGATAGCCGAAGCCACTGCCCATACTGCTAATGTCCAAGAGACTCAAGGCAATCCGGCAGAGCCAATCCCAGAACAGGCCATGAAAGCTCTTGTCTATCAAACCGAAGCTTCGTTTGAATTTGAGGTTGACCCAATTACACTTAAGGTCAATAAATTGGAGAAGTTATTCAAACGAGCACAAGGAGTGAACTCCATCATGGATTTAGAGGACGGGTATACTGAATCTGTAGTTACTTTATCGGAGTGGTTTAAAATCCTGCATATCGACCACTTCAATGGCTCTGGAGACCCAATTGTGCATCTCCGCCTGTTTTCTGATATCCTAAGGCCAATGGGTTTGACCCCAGCCCAGAAGTTGTTTCTCTTCGGCCGAACCATGTCTGCGATAGCCATAATCTGGTATGCTAAATTTAAGAACTCTGTGAAACAAAACTGGGAAGAGATGGCTGAGGCCTTTATTGCTCATTACTCCTACAACACACAGATCGAGGTCACAACTCGTGATCTCGAAGTCACCCGCCAAGAGCAAAGGCCTCAATGATGACTACAAGGCCTTTTGACAAAGACAGATCAGGATGATTGTTCGGAATCTGCATGGCAAGTTGCTTCAAAAGATGATCGTTCTACCTCTGTTTACCTTTCCAGACCTTCATGAAATGGGGGTTCAAATCGAGGATGCCCTCAGACAAGGGATCTTTGTGGAAGATAATGAGCCTTTGAAGAAGAATGTTGTTCGTAATTCCAATGCTACTACTGATGGTAGCACAGTTACAAAATGCTCAGAAGTAGACACTATCACCACTTCCCTCGATGGCCAAAAACCAACTACTTCAACTCGGCCCCAAGCTCGAAATTTCCATCCACTTTACATGAGTCTCTCTCAAGCTTTGAAAATGTTGCGAGAAGAAGGGTACCTTGAACTCCTAGAACCCCAACCCCTTCCAAATCCTCTTCCACAAAGATATGACCTAGCTAAATACTGTACCTATCATCAACAACACGATCATGATACGAACTGTTGCATCCGCCTCCGTCATAAGATTCGGGATCTTATTGACAAAGAGACCATAGCTCCACCTAAAGGACCTCAGGCTAGTACTGACCCGTCACCTCCCCATCTTAATCTAATCCATACACTCCCATCCATCTGCGACCCAACATATACATCACCCCAGTCCAGTTGCCCAAGCCTGAGGTGTTCATTCCAGAAAGTACTGACCTGTGCATGATGGATGCACTCGAACCCCAATCATCTCAAACCCCTGAACCCACTACTTCTGAGCTGATGAGAATGATTGAAGATCTTCAGAGAACTGTGGCAGATTTGGCCTTTGGGATATTGGCTCTATCATCGCCCATATCACATGCCAGAAATTTGATGCCAAAAGGCTCCCCAATTTTGGGGCAAGCTGTGGTTGAAAGTGGCCATCCTAAAGCTATGTCAAGTCTGGACAATGACATATCGACAACAACCGGGCTTCGCTCTAATATAGCGACCCAATCCCTTGGCAAAGTGGAGGCAAGTGATAAAAACAAGGTAAGGGCAGGCATTGGTCCCTATGAACATCTTCAATGGGTTGTTGAGGCTTTGAAAGCTGAAGGACTGACCAAATAGCAAGTGCTCGTACTTGTTGCAAAAACTGTGGATGACACTTTTGTCGCTTAGGATGAGAGCATTCTGAATCAAGGGGCAAGCCGGAAAAAGAGATGTTGTACCAGAAACGCCCCTTTCAGCTCCAATCCTACACTCGGAAGAGATCATCAAACCCAGTCAACACCTGCCAACCCCTTCGCCAGTACATCCAACATATCCAATCCAACTCCACAAACCTCGAGTCACCAACCCCGAGGCCAGAGGGTCTTCGCCCCGCTTTATATGACCTTGTCCAAAGCTCTCCAAATCCTTATAGGACAAGGCCATCTCAAACCCCTTGAGCCTCGGCCTCTCCTGAATCCCCTTCCAGCTAAGCATGATGCTGCCAAGTACTGTGCCTTCCATCAATAAACCGGTCATGGCACTGACAGTTGCTTTCGCCTTCGCCATGAAATACAAGATTTAATTGATAACGAGGTCATCGTCGCACCAAGTCCTGCAAAGTCTATCGACATTGGATCAGTGAACTTGGGGGATAATGTGATTATGTGATCGGAGGATGAACCACCTGCTGATGGTGCTTAATTTACTCCAGATGTTGTGGATGGCACGTACTATTTTGAGCAATTTGCAAATACTGGTTATTTTACTTTCTAACTTGGGTATTGAGTCGGTTCTGTTGTGTTGTATTAAGTCTGTCTTGTTGTATTGAGTCAGTCCTGTTGTGTTAGAGTCAGGTGATCTCGGGGGTGTTACCTCGGGCGTCACTTTCTTGTTTTGTGTTTGTCTTTTACACTCTTTCTATTGAATGAAACGGCGCTTTTCACCTACTTTTCTGTGCCTTGAAATCACTGCACTGACCTAAGTTTTTCAAAACTTTTTGAACACTACGATGAAAACAAAGAGGAAGAAATTCCTTAGGATTTGCAAAAATTTGACCAACTAAGAGAAAGAGAGGCATGCTAAGCCCTTGATGAATGAGATCGTGTTTGTTAATGTGAGTACTAAGAAGGATCCTGGCTTGACCAGATTGGTTCTCATTGTCTTCAGCGTGAGTGACTAGTCGCTTTCTTAAAAGATTTCAAAAAATGTTTTGCGTGGTCTTATGAAGACATGTATGGAATTGATCTTGAGATTATGCAGCATATGATTGCTCTCAGCCTCAAGACCCGACCCCTTTTGCTTTTAGACTTTGAACCTTGACTCAAAATGTTCAAACGATCAATCACAATATAAGGCTTGTATGGCCGAATCGGAAGCAACCCTTGAACTAGGGGCAAGAAGGTCAGATCAAAAAGGTCAGATGTCATCAAATGAAGCTTGCAAAGCTAGATCAGAAGTAGCCCTTGAACTAGGGGCAAAAATGTCAAATGTGCTCAAAGATTCAAAGGATGGGTCATTCCGCAAACCAATGAAGACTGGCAAAAAAAGCCAAATTCCAGAATCCAAAAGAAGAAAATTTTTGCTAAAAGGACAATCGAGTTCCTATCCACAACACTAGGGCCAAATTCAGACCCGATTAGATGGACTCCTACATCATCGCGAACATCAGCCATTTTCCTGGATTTAGATGGCTTAGATATCCTATGGCCAATCAACATGGACAAAGTTAAACATTTTTTATTTTTTTTTTAAATCCTTGAGAGGCTTGTTAGGCCGAAAACCCGGAAGGGCGACCCAAGCAAAAGTTAGAGCCAAGAAAAAGAAGAAAAAGAACAAAAATGAAAAAATGAAGAAAATGAAAGGAAGAAAAAGAAAAAAGAAAAAAAGAAGAAAAGAAATGAAAAGAAAAGAAAAACATAGCTTGCAAGGTTGAAAACCCAAAAGGACGGCCTTGGCAAAAGTTAGAGCACAAAAGGAGAGTGTCAACAACCGAGTGAACCTCAACCTGGAACTACGTACGGCCTGATTCCTGTCTTTGGGATACGTAGGCAACTTCATCCTGAAGTTCGACCCCAATCCTTTTCAGCTTGCTTGGCTCATCCATGTTGATTGGCTTATCCTTGTTCAACTCGGCAAGCCTATCCATGTCAAATTGGCTTGTCTTCATTCAAAATTGATTGTCCTATTACGTTACAAGATTCAGCTGTAAGATAATTCAAGTTCAAATCTGAAGTTGTGCATCTCAAGAGTAAATTCTATGTTGGTCGAGCAGTGGCCATTTGCAAAAATAGTTTTGAGGATTATTTTTAATGAGGTTGACTAGTTTTCTCGAAAATTATTCCATTTTTCCAAAACTAGACCATTTCTTGGACCAAAGAAAGGAAAATTTTTAGTGATCACAACCTGACTTGAATGATTTCAAATCAGAAAGTCGAAAAAGTATGTTAATCAAACTCTCATATTAGTCAAAATGATGAACTAGGGGCATAGTTGAGTCAGGTTTTCTGTCTTTTCCACATTATCAATGTACTTGCCAGAAAGGGCACAACTGAAGTTAGCAGCAGAGGCCAAAAGACTTTCTTATCCTCCAAGTAGCGAGGTATCAAGCCAAGTGCGAAGCACAAGTTGGAATGGAGTAGGATATTCCACTCCCTCATCTGGACAGGTTTGATCACATCCAAACTGGCCAAGGGCATCATCAACCGATGTCAGTTGCGGATCTACTGCACATCCAGTCATATCACAACCCCTATATGGGAAAGCTCAATAGTTGTGAGCGGAAGAATGAGAATCTAGTTGAATACTAGGGGCAAGAGCCCACAACTTCCTGTTTATCCATCAACCACCTCGTGGAGGGATAAAAAATAAGAGAGATTAAAGAATAGAAAGATGTGCTCTGAGAGAAAAAGTGAGGAAAGGGCTTTTAAAAGAAAAAGAGATTGAGTGCCAGAGTGATGTGAGAATCACAAATGAGAAATGGCGGGAAACATTACCTGGAGAAGCTGTGGGCTCCTCGTTAACCGAGAGGTCTCTCGCCTTTGTAACACATTCGAGTGTTTTATTTGTTGTTTTTGTTTGTCTCAATTCTTGTTTTGAGTCGTTTCGAGTGTCGATAGATGTGTTTAGGTTGTTTTACCTTTGTTTTCCTTTGTTGAGTCGTTTTGACTGTGGTCAGTCGTAGGCTCAATACCTGGTTAAGAACTCATTTCTCAATTTCAATTTCAAAAATAAATCGTTTTGTGCTCAGAGTGCCATGTCATTCTCCACATATGTACAAAACGGGATTTGTTCCTTTATAAAACTACAGGGTTCAACCCAGGTCATGTGAGAACAATAGAACAAGGACCTATCTGAAGCTATATAGGTTCCGAACTGCAAAACAAAAGAAAAGAGGGAAAATTTGGAGCATCTGAGTCTGTTTTAACTTCAACAAATTCTGGGATTGCCTTCTGGGTGTACCTCCTCAGGCCTTATCTTTGCTCTAAAGTATGAGTGTGCCTCTACCTCAAGCTCAAGCTCAAGCCTGCTTCAAGCCAGAATGGCGATCAAAAGTGCTCTCCCTGAGTACCATTTCCTTCCAGAGGCATCTTGGCTGTGTTTGCATTGAGTTCCTAGGAGACCAATTGCGACGGTGGAAACTAGAGTTCGAATGGCTATGCCTAGAACATAAAGGTTTGGAATTTTCGAGACTAAAGTCTGGTTTAAATACCCAGGGGTGTATCCTCGGCTTGCAATCTGTATGGCAGCCCCATAGATTGAGATAGCATGCGTGCGCCTCAATTCTGGATATTGAACCAACCTAGTTTGTCACCCCGTTGGAGAATAGGGAAAGTTGTGAATATTGATCGGGAAGAAAAGTGGCATCCGTGGCTTCTACATGCCAAGGTTACCCCTTGTCAGTATTTCAGGACCTTTGTACTGTGAGTTGAAGGTAAGAGTTCGAAGAACACAAGAGGAGATCCCCGTTAGAGTAGAGCAGTTCATCGCCACTCGCCCCATGAGGTGCTTTCTAAAGTACCGCTTTGTTTCTTTATTGCATTCCCTAAGCGTCATGCACTACATTGCTTGTAACATGTATCATATGATCCCACTTATTGCATTTATTTGCAATTTGTGTTATCTTGTATCATTTATCCTTTTACGCTGAGTAGCGTTTAGGATCGTTGTCCCCCGTGGCTTATCTCAGGATGCGTGGAACGTGCCCCTGATTGATTTTTTTGGACCTCTTCTCACGATTTTAGCGTGGTTAGAGTGTTCCATTCCTCACACGATTTTAGCATGTTTGGAATTTATCTCAGGATGCGTGGAACGCGCCCCTGATTGGTTTTCGTGGAACGTGGTTTGAGTGTTCTTTTCCTCACACGATTTTAGCATGTTTGAAATTTATCTCAGGATGAGTGGAATGCGCTCCTGGTTGAGTGGTTTTCAGGAACTCTTCTTAAGATTTCAGCGTGATTTGAGTGTTTGATTCCTCACACGATTTCAGCGTGTTTGGAATTTATCTCAGGACGCGTGGAACGTGCCCCTAATTGTTTTTTTCGGACCTCTTCTCACTATTTTTGCGTGGTTAGAGTGTTCCATTCCTCACATGATTTCAGCGTGTTTGGAATTTATCTCAAGTTGCGTGAAACGTGCCCCTGAATAATTATTTTCGAACATTTTCTCATGATTTCAACGTGGTTAGAGTGTTCCATTCCTCAGTTGATTTCAGCGTGTTTGGAATTTATCTTAGGACGCGTGGAACGCACCCCTAATTGTTTTTTTCGGACCTCTTCTCACGATTTCAGCATGGTTGGAATTTATCTCAGGTTGCGTGGAACGCACCCCTAAGTAGTTATTTTCGGACCTCTTCTCACGATTTCAGCATGGTTAGAGTGTTCCATTCCTCACACGATTTTAGCGTGTTTGGAATTTATCTTAGGACGCGTGGAATGCACCAATGATTGGTTTTCGTAGGACTTCTTCTCACGATTTCACCATGGTTTGAGTGTTCTTTTCCTCGCATGATTTCAACGTGTTTGGAATTTATCTCAGGTTGCGTGGAATGCGCTCTTTGATTGAGTGGTTTTTAGGACTTCTTCTCACGATTTCAGCGTGATTTGAGTGTCCCATTCCTCACACGATTTCAACGTGTTTGGAATTTATCTCAGGTTGCGTATAACGCGCCCCTGAGTAGTTGTTTTAGGACCTCTTCTCACGATTTCAGCGTGATTAGAGTGTTCTTCTCCTCACACGATTTCAACGTGTTTGGAATTTATCTCAGGACGCGTGGAACGCGCCCCTGAATGGTTTTCTCAGTACCTCTTCTCACGATTTCAACGTGGTTTGAGTATCTCTTTCCTCACACGATTTCAGCATGTTTGGGATTTGTTCTTCCTTCTCTTACGATTCCAGCGTGGTTGGAGTATGTCATCCTCTTCATCTATTACATTGTCCATTTCATTCATTACATCATATCCATTTTATCGCTTACATCCTTTTCATGTTAAGCTTGGTTTGGCATGTGCTCATACATTTCCTTCGTTGAAGCATGGTTCTGTGATAATGTGTACGCGCCTATTCCATTAAGAGAATTGTGGCCTGAGGGTGTCGGCACGTTTTCTGTGTTAGACGTGGTCTGTTTTGTGTCCATTCCTTTTCTAGGTAAAATTTTGTTCGGCCTGCGCGTTATTCACTACATCCATTACACCCATTGCATTGTACTTTGTTTTGTTGCATTCAACATTTAGGATCACGATCTTTCCTCAGCGGATCATTCCTCACTTATATCATCCCACCCAATTACTTGTATTCTTTTTGCGAAACACATAATTCTGCCTGTGCACACACCTATCGCACTAAGAGAATTGTGGTTTGAGGGTTCTGGCACCTTTTCTGTGTTAAACATAGTTTGATTTTGCATCTCCATCTCTTTATGGTATTTGTGTGATATTGCACTGCTTGTGGTTTGATTATTCAATTACATTGCATATCATTTGCATGGTTTCGTTACACTGTATATCATTGCATTGTTTTGTTACATCGTGTTTCATTTTGCATTCTGCCCCTTGAACTACGCTAGTTTCATTCCTTGCAAAAGGATATGTAGACAACCCTCGAGTTTAACCAACTGCATTTGCATTTTGTTTGTTTGCCTAAGTCTTACGACCTTGTCAAAATGGGTCATCTCTGGGCTTTGACATTCACTCACATCATTTCATGACTCAAAGCTCTGTTAAAGAGGGGCAACTGGAGACACCCCATTTTTGACTGCCCATAAGACTTGGGCGCTACTGATTGCTTACTTGATAGTGCATGCTATCTTGTGCAAAGGGTTTGATTTCTTCGACAAGGAGAGCGTCAAATCCCAAACCTCACACCCCTTTTTGGACCAAATCCTTTTGACCAAAAGATTTTAGACCTTAAAACCCTCTCTTTTAAAACATTTTTTAAAGAAGTTTCTACAATGTTCCGAGGCTCGCATTTTGATAAATGTTGCGTTTTTCGGTAAACTGAGCAAGGACAAAATGGAAATGCATGAAAGAGAGGTGAAATTTTTTAAAAATCTTCCAAAACACCTTATTTAGAGGTTTGGAGTAGAATAAAATGGGAGGAGAGGGAAGAAACCTAGTTTGGGGAAGAAGTTGGGCATGAACCATTAAGAGAGAGTCGAGCAGCCCTTGGTAAATCAGGTCTATCCGTTTGCACACTTGGGTTTCAACTATGAGGCCACCACCATTGGAAATTGGACTTCTGGGGCTTCATTTTGCACTCAAGAATCTCTTAAAGCCGTATCCAGGATGAGGGATATGGCTGGTTGAAGTTACGCATCAATCCGGTTGGACTGAAACTGAGCAGTCTTCACAAAAAGAGGGATATCTCTTAGCACACTTGGAATTTTGATATGAGTCTACCACCATTGAAAACAAGACTTTCGGAGCTACAATTTAGACTCAAGAATGACCTGAAAATGAGTCCAGACGAAGGAGATATGCCTATTTGAAGTCAGGGCCAAGAACCAGTTTTTGTTGTCGGCCACTAAGGGAGTGTGCCGGCCACAAATGGAGTTTTCCAGCCATAGGTCAGCTAGAAGTGATCCTTTTTGGCCACCATTAGTGGCTGGTCGGCCACCAATGGTGGCCCGTCGGCCACAAGTGTCCCGAAAGCTCAGAATTTGCAGATATTTCTCCTCCAGCTGTTCTGCACTGTGCCAGCTGTCCTGTATTTAGATATTTTCGACCAAGGCTCTCTTTTTCCTATATATAGAGGCCATATCTCTCATATTGCAAGGTTATAAAATTTTGGGAGCCTCTCTCTCTAAAAATCCTCTCTCTACAATTCTTTCTCTCTAGATTTCTCTCTCTCTCTCTCTCTCTCTCTTGCCCTTTTGTGCATACAAGTAGATATACACCTCTCCTTTGCCTTGACATCCTTGATCAAAGTGGTTCATCTTTGGGCCTGAGTTTGCTTAAAGCTCTCTTGGTGCTTTCTTGAGCTCTAGAAGGTGGTTTAAGCTCAGATTGTTGCTTAAGTGGTGTCTTCCTTCAAGAGGTAGAAACTTTCTTTGCTAGCTTAATTTCCATACTTGTTTTGCCATCTTTTGACACTATTTTGAGCTGGTTTTCAACTGTAAAAACCTCTGTTTTTCAGTCCTAAAAATGGTGGTTTGAGCTATTTTGTGTTAGGGGGTTGTCTCTCCCTTTTGTTTCTTAGCTTACATAGCTTTTTGTGCCATCTTTCAAGGTTTTCAAATCAAACTTTTTGGGCCTTTAAACCACTGAAATTCAGAGTTATTTCAGTGGTAAAAAGCATGTTTTGAAGTCCAAAAATGGAGGGGTTAGCCTTCCCTCCTTGTGTCTCACTTGTATGCCTAGTTAGCATTACATAGTAGCTTGATTTTGTAGCTTGTGTTAGCTTAGTTCAAGCATGTTTTAGGCTCTGTTTTTACATATTTCAACTCTGTTTTGGGTTGGTTGGAGCATTTGTTGCTTGCTTTTTGTACTTGTAGTGCAATTGTGCTTTAGTCTAGCATGCCTAATAGTTTAGCCTATTATTCTAGCTTGTACTATCTTAACTTCAGCATGTTTTAGCTTCTATTTTGGCATGTTTTAACTTTGTTTTGAGTTGGTTTGGTTAGTTGAGGCTTGTATTGCATGGCTATAGTGTAATGGTCTTCACTAGCTTAATGAGTTAGGCTCTTAACATGACTTGCATGTGTTGCTTGCATGATTTTGTGTCATTTTGCATGCCATTTCAGCGCTGAAATATCTGTCACCTCTCTCATTTCTTCACTTTTCCATTTTCTTTGAGGTTGATTAGCCTTAAGGTTGTGTTTAAGCTTGAGATTGAGACTTGTGCTTAATGATTTTAATCCTCTTTTGAGGGTTTCTACTAACCAATGGCATGATCTCTCTCATGTCTTAAGTCATCCTTTGGTTGACCCCTCTCTCATTAGAGGACACTCACCTTGGACTTAACTGGTTAAAGAATGATTTGGTAATGTAAAATTTGTAAACAAAATTGGACAAGTAAAACATGAACAAGATAAGCATGTTGTGTGTATTGCATGTGTTTGGATCGGACGTTAATCCAAACACAAGAAAATGGGACGTTTCATACTCAAGTGATTAAACGTGCCACTTTTCTTGGTCCCGACACCCTTGATCATGCGTGATAGGTGGTGGTCCTTTGTCTTATTTGTGCATTCATTAAGCTTGTACAAGCTTGGTTTTCTAGCCATCATGCATTGAAAATGCTTGGTTGATGGTTTAGGAACCAAGAGTTACACTCCTTTGAGCTTGAGAAATGATAAGGGGGGTAGAAGTACACACATGTATTCCTTGGAATACACTGCTTTGCCTCTATTTGCTCTCTGTTGCAGCAAAAAGGGAAATCTGGGAAATCAGTGGCTGACCGGCTAGTTAAAGCAGCCGACCGGCCACCAATGGTAGCCGATAGCCTCCATTGGTAGCCGATCGGCCAGAAATGAATTTTGCATCAGTATGTTCGAGTTGGAGCAGAGGCATTCTGGGAGTTGGCACAATTTTTAGCGATCAAACAAGTGCAAACAGAGGCATCCAAAGGCAAGGTGGTGGATTTCCGGGAGGAAGCAAACCGAGCATGCAAGCATCCCTCGCTTCCCGAGGCCGTTCATTTAAATTGTTTAGCTAATTAGTTCATTAGCTTAGTCGTTTTGTAATTAATTAGTTAAGTGTTTAATTAATTAGCTAAGTTAGTTAATTAGTTTCATTTTGTAATAATTAGCGTAGCTAGTTAGCTTATTCATTCGGACCATCCTTCGCGAGGGCGTAATGTTGTAATAAGTGTGTGTGTGTGTGTATGTCTTCCAACCCCACGTCTTTCTCCCTTTTATTTAACTGCTTTTGATGGTTAGATTAAGGACATTTTCAATTAGCATACCTTATGCTTGCATGTTTGCATCATTCGTCTTGCATGCACCAAGGCTCGGCGCATCATTTAAACTGCATTGTATTTCAATACACTTCTTTGAATACATGTTTATCACATGTTGTTTGAATCGAATCATATGCCACATTAGTAGCCGAGCCTATTAATTTCATGTTGCACGTGTTGCATTAAGCATTTTACATAGTTAGGATCATTCATTTTTCTAACTAGCTTTTGTTTTGGCTCGGAGTACTCGGTGAGTCTTTACGCTTTAGCATACTTGCATGAGTGTGAGTGATGCCATGTTTTGCATGCTTGCCATGAGGCTATTTGCTTAAGTGATTAACTGCATGAATGCCTATGGATGAAGGCTTGATTACTTGAATTTGAATGATTCAATGAATGTATATTTTAAGCCCACTTTGCGAAGTGGCAAAATCATGTTTTAAGCCCACTTAAGGTGGCAAATCCGCATTTTAGCCCACTTGAGGGTGGCAAATTCAAACCATTTTTGAAAGTAAACATGAGTTTAGTTGTTCCAATTCTTGCGATTTTAGTCTATACTTGCTTGCGTGCACGTCACATAGTAAAGTTAGCTAATAACCAGAATAAGAACACATGTGTTTATAAAATAACATATCATGATTAGTAGAGGCCAATCTTTGATCGGGTGAGCAGGGGTGCTCATTTCAAGACCTTCCCCTCTCGTACCCAAGTTCCTGAGCTGAGGCAACTTTGGTGATGACGGACACATGGCCTTTGGCATGAGTCAGGGTTTCCCAAATTTTCAAAAAACAAAATATTTAGGTGGCGACTCTATAATTTGGCAAAGCAGTCCAGTTTTGGCATTATTTGATTCAAAATCTAATTTTCCAAAATAATTTGCCGAATTGGACTCTTTGGTGTTTATTAGTTTCACATCGCACTTTGTGAAATTAGATTCAGAGCCATGACAGGAGTCCGAACTGTAGGACCAATTCGAGCTCTCCGAAAGGGGGCACGAAGAAAGTTGAGCTACAGCTTGCCAATTGCCAACTGCCAACAACCATCTTCCCTCTTCCCTCCTATTTTCTTGACTTAGAGAGCCAACCTCTAACTACTCCTCCATGTGGGTTGGAGTCAACAGATTATTAAGTCATATATTTTATCTTCTATTTATCATTTTTAAGCCTAATGTTTTTACTTGATTAACTTATCCAAGTTCAACTTAAGTAACAAAATTATTAATAGTAAGAAAAAATCCACCATAACCAATATGACAAGTAAAACTGGGCAACAATAAAATAATGATCATATTATAGTGTAGACACCCCATTTTTGACCGACCTTAAGACTCAGACGTCATCATTTGTGCACTCGATTGTGCATGTTTGTGCTCGTTTTGAGTGCCCGAAGTTCTCGGCGAGCGCCTTGTCTTTGGGCCTCTAAACCACTTTGTTTTGTGTTTGTTTTTGGACCAAACCTTGGTGCCTCTTGCTTGGAGGGGGAGAAGGCCTTGTCAGCCACTTTTGGCACTTGTTGGCCACTTTTCCTTCTTGTCGGCCACTTGAAGTGGTCGGTCGGCTAGGGGAGGTGGCCGGCTAGCCACCTAAAGTAGCCGACGGCCATTTTTCTCCTTTTTTAGATATTTTCTTTGCCAGTTGTGCCAGTTGTTGATCACTGAAGGCCATCTCCATACACGTGTATGGAGGGATGGAAGCAAGCCTTTGCCTTGTATTTCTATAAAAGGGGAGGTCTCTCCCCCATTTGGGGGGTTACAAAATTTTGTGAGCAAAATTTTCCTCTCTCTCTCTCTCTCTCTATTTTGTGCTTGAAAGTGATTTTTCTCTACACATTTGCACTAAGACCCTTGACTAAACACCTTCACCTTGGAGCTGAGATTCTTTGAGGCCTTGTTTGAGCTTCTAAGAGTGGTTTGAGCTCAGAAATTATGCTGTTTGTTGCTGTGCTTCAAGGGTATTAAGCTTACCTCTTTAAAGCTTTGCTTTAGTTGCTTGTTTGGCCACCTTTGCATGCTAGTTTTAGGCTGGTTTTAACTTCTAAAAAACTCTATTTTTATGGTTAAAATAGTGGTTTGAAGTTTGTTTTGGAGTTAGGGGTGGTCCACCCTCTTTTGTAGCTTGTTTGCTAAGTGTTGTGCCATGTTTCAAAGCTTTCAAAACACCCTTTTTTTGGCCTTTTAACCACTGAATTCCAGGGGAATTTCAGTGGCAAAAACTTGGTTTTGAGGTCCAAAATAGGAGGGGGTGGCCTCCCCTCCTTGTGTCTTCTTTGCATATGTAGATGGCCTAACATGTGAGCATGTTTTTATCCCTTTTTGTAGCTTAATTCAGGCATATTTTAGCCACTGATTTAGCATGCTTTAGCTCTGTTTTCAGCCTTCTTGGTCATATGAGCCTTGCCTTGTATGGTTGTAGTGTAAATGGCTTCACTAGCTTTGTGTTTCAAGGCCTCTAACATGCTTTGCATGAGTTGATTGCATGTTGTAGGGTCTTTTTACATGAGATTTCAGTGCATATATCACTGTCACACTCTCACATATAACACTCTTTCATTGCTTTCGAGAGTTGTGTTGTGAGCCTTGCTTGTGAGCCAACATGTGAGCATGTTTTTCTGGCCATTTATGCTTCTATCTCAGCATATTTTAGCCACTATTTTGGCGTGTTGTACCTCTGTTTTGAGCTAGTTTGATCATTTAAGCTTGGTATTGCATGCCTCTAGTGTAGTGCTCTTCATAAGTTTTAATGCTTTTGGCTCTTAACATGTTGTGCATGTGTTGCTTGCATGTTGTTGCACTATTTTCATGCCATTTCAGCACTAAAAAAGTTTGCAACCTCCCTCATTTCTTCATTTTTATATTTGTTTTGAGGGTTGGTTAACCTTATGATTGTGTTTAAGCTTGAGATAGAGCTTGCGCTCAATGGCTTTAACTCTCTTTTGAGGGTTTTTCCTAGCCAAAGGCATGATCTCTCTCATGTCTTAAACCATCCTTTAGCTGACCCCTCTCTCATTAGAGGACACTCACCTTGGACAAATTGACTAAAGAATGGTTTGGTAATGTAAAATGAGTAAATAAAATTGGATCAAGTAAAATATGACCAAGATAAGCATTTGTGTTGCATTGCATTTGTTTGGATCAGACGTTAATCCAAACATAAGAAATGTGTGACGTTTCATACTCGAAGTGATGAAATGTGTCACGTTTCTTGGTCGCCATCATTCTTGATCATGCATGATAGGATGATGGACATTTGAGTCTTATGTGCGCATTCATTAAGCTTGTACAAGCTTGGTTCTTTGGCCATCATGCATGAAAATGCTTGATTGGTGGCTTGAAAGACAAGTGCTATACTCCTTTGAGCTTGAGACATGATAAAGAGGGTGGCAGTACACACATTTCCTTGAAAATACATTGCTTTGCCTCTATTGCTCTCTGTTGCAGCAAAACCAGAAGCCTAGAAAAAGCAGTGGCCGACCGGCCACATGAAGTAACCGACCGGCCAGTTAAGCTGGCCGACAGCCACCTTCTGTGGCTGATCGGCCACCAATCCATTTTTGTGCAAAGTGTTCCTGTTTTGGAGTAGTAGGAGTTTGGGATGTTGGTTCGATGTTCTATGATCAAGATGAGTGTAAACAGAGGCAGTCGGTGGCAAGGCGATGGATTTTTGGAAGGAAGCCAACCAAGCATGCATGTCTCCCTCGCCCGCGAGGCCATTTTATTGCTTTATTAGCTAGTTATAGCTAATCATTACATGTGTTATAATTAATTAGTTTAATCCGTTTTGTAATGTTTTAATTAGCATAGCTTAGCTTATTTATTCGGACCCTCCTGCGCGAGGGCACAATGTTGTAATAAGGGTGCGTGTGTGTATGCATGTCTTCCAACCCCACGTCTTTCCCCCTTTTATTTACCCGCTTTTGATGGTTAGATTAGGGATCATGTTTCAATTAGCATACCTTATGCTTGCATGTTTGCATCATTCATTTGTCTTGCATGCACTAAGGCTCGGCGCATCATTCAAACTGCATTGTATTTCAATACCTATTTGAATACGTGTTTCAAAGTATGTTATCAAATTGTTGCATTCATATGCCATCTTAGATAGCCGAGCCTATTTAATTGCATTATTGCATGTGTTGCATTAGGCATTTTTGAATAGTTAGGATCATGTATTGTTTTCTAACTTGCTTTTGTTTTGGCTCGGAGTACTCTGTAAATTTTACGCTTTAGCATATTGCATGAGTGTGAGTGATGCCATGATAGCATGCTTTCCATGAGGCTATTTGCTTAAATGCTAAATTGCATGAATACTTGTGGATGAAGGCTTTGTTACTTGAATTGGAACAATTCGACAAATGTAAGTTTTAAGCCTACTTGAGAGTAGCAAATCCGCGCTTTAGCCCACTTAAGGGTGGCACTTTCAAACCATTTTCAAAAAACAAACATGAGTTGTTTTGTTCCAATTCTTGCGATTTTAGTCTATACTTGCTTGTGTGCGTCACATAGTAAAGTTAGATTAATAACCAGAACATGTATTTATAAATCAACATATCATGCTTAGTAGAGGCCGATCTTTGATCGGGCAAGCGGGGATGCTCATTTCAGGACCTTCCCCTCTCGTACCTCAGTTCCCGAGCCGAGGCAACTTTGGTGATGATGGACACGTGGCCTTTGGCACGAGTCAGGGTTTTCTAAATTTCCCAAAAACAAAATATTTAGGTGGCGACTCTGTAATCTGGCAAAGCAGTCCAGTTTTGGCATTATTTGATCTAAAATCCATTTTCCAAAATGATTTACCGGATTGGACTCTTTGGTATTTATTAGTCTCACATTGCACTTTGTGAGATCAGATTCAGAACCGTGATAAGAGTTCAAACTGTAGGACCAATTCGAGCCTCTCCGAAAGGGGGCACGCGAAGAAAATCGAGTCTACAGTTTCTGGCGACTCTGCTGGGGATTTAGAGAACTTGACTCGAACTCATGATATGTTGTTTTATCTACATTTATGTGTTTCTTGCATTGCATTTGCATAGGTGCACCTAAGTTATAGTGTTTGCCATCTGCTATTCGTGAACGGTTTGCCGGAGGCTCGCTTGGAAAAGCGTGCCATAAGGCTGACCAGCTGCGGGCTCTGCCACAATGGGAACACAAACCTTGGATCTGGACTACCACTGTACCATTTGATCCTCCTTCCACTTCTCGGTGTTAGAAGCGAGAGGTATATTAGGTGGTCATGCTGAGGCACCCTTTTTGACCAATTGACCTAGTTACATATCGGAAGTAATAGAGACTGTTCCAAACTAGGACAGGTTGCTCACCCGAATGCAGGATTGTTTGAAACCGCATGCGTGCGTAGTGAAACCCTAGGTCCTGACGAAACTAGGACAGGGAAACCCTACCCCATCATAGGGGTGTTTTGGCTCTCACTTGCTTGATATGTGCTGTTAGGTTGTGTCTCTATAGGAATGTATGTGTCAGTTGCAAATCGGGGTATCAGTCTGGGAGTATCAGTTTTGAGGCAGAAATTTGGGGAGCAGAAATCAGTGTTTGAGTACAGACTGTCCAGCTTGTGATATCAACTGTGTGTTGTCCTTATCTAAGCTGAGCCGCTGTGTGTTTGCTGATTGTTGTTTCCTTTTTGCTTTATTTATCTTTTTGCACGGTAGTGTTTCACAATTGCTTCCGACGAGGCAGATCCCCCCTGACCACTTTGGACCAGAGTTAGGAGAATTCACTGATCTGAGGATCTTATTGGAGGACAACCAATGTTTGCTTCACTAACCCCGGTTACGAGACGGAGGACAGTCAGGCATAGATCACCGGTTCAACAGTCGCCAGTTCAGTAGTCATTATCTGCTTCACCTATGTGTAGTAAGGCTCAGTTTTCTGCTTCCACCTCAGAAAGAGAGTATACACCTGTTCAGACAGATCAGCACCCCTTAGACAGTATAGAGGAAATGATGCATCAATTTCAGCAGACTATCGAGGCCATGCAGTGGGATGCTGCTCGCCAAACGGAAGTTACCACTCGCCAAATAGAGGTTGTAGCCTAGCAGGCTGAACTAATTGCTAAGCTTCAACATCAGCAGCAACCACAACAAGCCGGAGCTTTTGCTTCACACCCATCCCCACCTAGTGTTTCAACACCCGGGGGTACAGCTACTGTCCAAGAGAATATGGACACTCCAGCAGGGCAAGTCCCGCCTCAGACTTCCAAAGCACTGGCCTACCCAACAGATACACCATTCGAGTTTGAGGTCGATCCTACTACTTTGAAAGTAAGCAAGCTTGAGAAGCTGTTCAAACGAGCTCAGGGAGTCAATTTGATCCCAGATATAGAGCACAGCTACACAGATTCGGCAGTGACATTGCCGGACATGTTTAAAATGCCTCACATAGACCGCTTCGACGGTTCGGGTGATCCCATGGTCCATTTAAGGCTATTTTCAGATATTCTGCGGCCGATGGGCTTGACTAGAATGCAGAAGCTGTCCCTCTTTGGTCGGACCCTGTCGGGTAGTGCGGCTATCTGGTATGCTAAATTGGAGGATTCTATAAAAAGGAGTTGGGAAGAGATAGCCGAGGCCTTTGTCGCCCAATATTCTTACAACACCCAAATCGAGGTCACAACTCGTGATCTTGAGGCTACTCGACAAGAGCTGAAGGAGGGCTTTTCTGATTTCGTCACTAGGTGGAGGGCCAAGGCCTCCATGATGACCACCAGGCCAGCCGAGAAGACTAGATAAGAATGGTCGTGCGTAATCTGCAACCAAAGCTGATGTAGAAGATGATTATCTTACCCCTTCCTACCTTTGCTAACCTGCATGAGATAGGGGTACAGATAGAAGATGCTATGAAACACGGTCTGATTGACCATGAAAAGGAGCAGTCCAAGCGGGCGTTTACATGCAGTTCGAATGCGGCTATGAGTAGCAACGCAGCTGCAAGAACCTCTGACATTGGTATGATCACCACCACGCCAAAAACAGCCACACCCTTTACCAACACATCTGGAGCCACCATACAACCTGCAAAGTACCCACCCCGAGGCAAGAGGGTTTTCACCCCACTTTACATGTCTCTATCCAAAGCCTTGGGGGTCCTGATTAGAAAAGGGCATCTGAGGCCCCTGGAACCATGCCCATTGCCAAATCCCCTCTCTCCTACACACAACCCGGCCAAGTACTGCGCCTTCCACCAGCAGCATGGTCATGACACCGACCTCTGCTTTAGACTCCGTCATGAGATTCAAGATCTCATTAACAACAAAGTGATAGCGCCTCTTGAGAAGCCAAACGTCACTACAAACCCTCTCCCATTACATAACCAACCCCCTCCTCCACCCAGGCAAGTAAACCTGATCCAAACAATGGTCATCCCATGCGACCCCAGCATATATATCACTCCCTCCCACTTGCCTAAGTTGGCGCTGTTCATTCCAGAAAGCACAGACTTGTGCATGATGAACACATCCATATCCCAACTCAAACCTGTGGTGGTGGCTATGGTAGAAAAAGAGATGCCTGAGGGCTCCATGAGCTTAACCGAGGAAGCATACAACCCTTGCTGTTACATCGTGCCAAATAGCTAGGCCAAGTCGATGGTCGAATTACCGAAGGGGATGGAGGTTGATGTAGTCCGGGAGGATGGGCTGAGCCAGGGGCTGGATGATTCGGCTGTGTTGGATAAGGATATCAGTAACCTACAGTTCTTTGATGAACAGGATCTGGAGGATGTACAGGTTGGTTGGTTTGATGTGAATTGATCAACGAATAATACAAGATGGCTTAGTGACGAGCCAGATGTTGATGAGGGGTCTCAATCGAAGCAGGAACAGTTAGAAACAGGAACGTCTACAATGGCTGGAATGGTTGACAACGAGAGGAAGTTGCCAGAGAGCACCGATAATGAAAATTTTGCTCGGGAATTAGGCAGTTTGTGTACAGCTGATACAGAACAGGAGGCCGCGTTGAAGCAGTTCGAACAAGGGAGAATTGAGACTGATCAGAGGGCTAGAAAAGCCAAGAGTCCTGCGGGGACAAAATTTGTTGTGAACACGAGAACAGTTACGACAGAACCTGACAGTCGTTTGTCGATTGCCGAAGGGATGTGGTGGGAAGACGATGATTTGCGTCTTGCCCATACTGATAAGGACTGGGGTCAGAATCAGCTAGACAATACTTGGTATACTGAAGAAGTAGACCACATGACTCAGAGTGGGCGGTACTTTAAATCCCCACACTTGGACCAGTCAGAGGCATCAGGGAAAGACAAGGAAGCAGAGAAACAGAAAGACAAACTGCTAGAGGAGGAAGCTGTACTGAAGCAACTGAAGAAAATTCAAGCAGACATCTCCATTTGGGGTTTGCTCATGGCCTCACGGGTGCATAGACAAGTCGTCCTATCAGCAATGGACAAGGCTAAGCTTTCTATTGATACAACCACTGAGCAGTTAGTGGGACTGGTGTTCCGAGGTAGCACTTCACCGACTTTGACATTCACAGATAAAGAATTACCACCTGAGGGCTCTGAGCACAACAAGTCGTTATACATCTCTGTGGAGTGTAAAGAAAAGTGGATACCAATTGTCTTGGTTGATATGGGATCTGCAATTAATATGTGTCCATTGCGTACAACCTACGTTATCGGTTTGAAGCCGGCAGATTTCACACCAACAGCCCAGGTGATTCGGGCTTATGACAATACCAGTTGGGAAGTGATGGGGACAGTGCGGATCAGAACTCAGGTTGGCCCGGTGCAACAGGACATTAAGTTCCATGTCTTGGATGTTCTAGCCACCTTTAATTTATTCCTTGGACGGCCATGGCTGCACCAAGTGAGAGCTGTCTCTTCCACTTTACATCAAATGTTGAAGTACCCCCATGGGAAGGGGATAGCAATTGTTTTTGGGAACTCTTCCATACATCCAACACCGGAGGTTTCTACACCGGTCTTGGAAATTGAACACGGCGAGGAGGATGCCTTTTTGTCGGGATTCACCTTGGCTGAGGCTTGGGCAGTGGATGATATGCTGGCTGTTGATGAAGGACTGTATGTCAGTGCGCAATTTGTCTACCTCATGAGTAAGCTTCAACACATGCCCAGAATGGGATTGGGAATGAGTGGCTGGGAGGGCGTCGCTGTGTTGGCCGAAGTGCCACACAACCCTTATACCTTTGGTTTAGGTTAAACGCCTACCAAAGAGGATTGGGCAAGGAAGGAAAAGGAAATGGCCGGAAGAGCCAAGGCCAAGCAAGCCGGGAAGCATTATGAGCTGGTGCACAGACCTATTCAAGGAACCCTGAACGGCCGCTTTGTCTGGGAGGGGGAAGATTTCCCGTTTTGTGGCTTTCCGGAGCCATGGCTGAATTTTGAGAAGCGGGGTTTGCTTGGCTTCGAGATCTTTTTTGACCTACAGTTGTAAGGAGATGAAGTTGTGGAAGAGCGAACTGACCCACCAGCTGAGGCTGAGCAGTGCAAAGAGGATGAGTCCTTATTTCACTGCTGTGGGCCCTTATTTCGGCATTCTGGACACATCTATTGCACCCTCCCTTTTTTGGCGGTACGAGGAAGGCTTTTTGTCAAGTAGTTTTGAGTGAGGTAGTGAACCAAAATCTGATTCCACAGAGTCTGTGGAGTTAGAATCAGATTCTAGTTCTTCGTCAGAGTCTAGTATTCCTGGGGTTGATAACCCGGATGCCGTTGTTTCGTCCAAGTCGTCTTTTTCATTTTCTTTTGAGTCGGTTGTAACCGAAGAATCAAACGAACTGGAAGTTGTTAATGAGAATGATACCGTGGTTTCTAAGTACTTTTCTGTGCCGCTCGTTTATTGCATTAATCAGCATTTTCAAAACTTCGATGAAAACGACGAAGAAGAAATTCCTCCGGTTTTGAAACTTTTGATTGATCGAGAGCAAGAGAGGTTTGTAAAACCTTTGGTTGATGAAATCACCTCAATTAATGTTGGTATTGAGAAGGATCCGTGTCTGATCCAAATCGGGTCCACGTTGTCTTCGAAGGAACGCGAGCGCTTAGTCACTTTATTAAAAGATTTCAAAGATGTTTTCGCGTGGTCCTACGAAGACATACCTGGAATCGATCCTGAGATTATACAGCACCGGATCCCTCTTGACCCTGAGGCCCGACCCGTCAAGCAGAAGCTTCGGAGAATACGCCCGAATTGGGCTCTGAAAATCAAGGAAGAGGTCACCAAGCAGATTGATGCAGGGTTCCTGTTAGTATCTGAATATCCTACTTGGTTGGCCAATATTGTTCCAGTGCGAAATAAAAGATGGCAGAATTCGGGTATGTGTGACTTCAGAGAGTTGAACAAAGCTAGTCCGAAAGACAATTTTCTTGCCGCACATCGATGAATTAGTGGACTTCACCACCGGGCATACGCTGCTTTCCTTCATGGATGGGTTTTCTGGGTATAACCAGATTCTGATGGCACTCGAGGATAAGGAGAAGACTGCCTTCACCACCCTGTAGGGAACCTACTGCTATAGGGTGATCCCGTTCAGTTTGAAGAATGCTGGGGCTACTTATCAACGGGCTGCAACTACGATCTTGCACGATATAATCCACAAAGAGGTTGAGGTGTATGTGGATGCCATGATTGTCAAGTCTAAGGAAAAAGAGGGCCACTACACTGCCTTGAAGAAAATTTTCCAACGGATCAGAGAGTATCGGTTGCGACTGAATCCTAAGAAATGTACTTTTGGTGTTACAGCAAGAAAAATGCTGGGGTTCTTGATCACACAAAGGGGCATCGAAGTCGATCCTTCCAAAATCAAAGCCATCCTAGAAATGCCATCACCAAGGACTGAAAAGGAGGTGCGAGGCTTTCTGGGTAAAGTGCAATTCATAAGACTGTTTATTACAAAATTAACCTTGACTTGTGAACCACTATTTGGTCTCCTGAAGAAATGAAAGAAGTTCCAGTGGGACGACTGATGCCAAGTTGCTTTCGAGCAGATAAGCAATATCTACAGAACCCACCCGTGTTGTCGCCGCCGGAGCCGGGGAAGCCATTGATTTTGTATCTGTCAGTAACCAACACAACAATGTCCTGTATGCTTGTGCAGGAATCTAAGGATAAAGTAGAGAAGGCTATTTACTACCTGAGCAAGAAGATGCTGGAATATGAGACCCGTTACACTCCGCTTGAGAAAGCTTGCTTAGCCTTGGTATGGGCTACCAGGAAGTTGAGGCACTACCTGTTAGCTCACTCTGTAATACTGGTTTCGAGATTGGATCCCATCAAATATCTCTTCGAGAAACCAGCGCTTACGGGTAGGCTAGCTCATTGGTTACTTCTTCTCTTCGAATTTGATTTGAAATGCATGACTCGCAAGTCTGTGAAAGGGAGAGCGGTAGCGGAGTTCCTAGCCGATCTCCCAATGGAGGGAGACGAAGTAGTAGAGTATCTGTTCCCGAATCGAAGAATAGATTTCGACTATGTACTTTGACGGAGCATCTAACCAGTACGGGTATGGGATAGGGGTGTTGCTAATAGCACTCGACAATTCCCACATATCCTTAGCTTTCAAACTCTAGTTCAAGGAATCAAACAATGAAGCAGAATACGAGACATGTATCACTGGCTTGGAAGCCGCCCTGGAACTAGGGGCAAAATAGTTGGACGTCATTGGGGACTCGAACCTGGTTATGTCTCAAGGGAAAAGAGATTGGAAGGTTAAAGAGGAAATGATGAAAATCTATCACCAAACCCTGGATGTTCTGATTCCTAAGTTTGAGAAGTTAACCTTCACGCATCTGTTAAAAGAGAGCAACAGGTTCACTGACGCTTTATCAACTCTATCTTCCATAATAGACATCCCTTTGGGAGTCCGGATGTGTCCAATCATTATTGAACAGAGGTATGTGCCGGCCTATGAGCTGATTGCCGCAATAGATGAAGTACAAGATCAGAACCCCTGGTATCATGACATCTGGAACTTCTTGAAAAATGAGGCTTATCCACTAGGGGCAAATGCCAAAGATAAAAGGGCAATACGATGAATAGCTGCTTAGTTTATTGTCTGTGGAGGTAAATTGTACAAACGAGGCCATCTGGGAATGCATAAGCTGTATGTTGGTACTGAAGAGTCAAAGCGTTTAATGGAGGCCATCTACGGAGGAGAGTGTGGATCGCACATGAGCGGAGTGATGCTAGCTCAGAAGATTCTCAGACAGGGTTACTACTGGTTAACCATAGAGGAGGATTATATTGCTTTTGTTTGGTGATGCCACAAATGCTAGATCCATGCAAATCACATGAACATCCCGCCGTCGAAGCTGTACAACATGACTTCGCCATGGCCATTTTTAGTCTGAGGGATTGATGTTATTGGGGCAGTCACTCCGAAGGGGTCGAACGGGCATGAGTATATCCCGGTGGCGATAGACTACTTTACAAAGTGGGTCGAGGCCCAATCTTACGCAGTGCTGAAAGCATCACACATAGCTAAGTTCATCAGGAATAACATCATCTGTCGCTATAGAGTCCCGAATGAGATCATTTCGGACAATAGTTCCCACTTCAAGAAGGAAGTGATCGACTTGTTGGAGAAATACAACGTTGCTTTTCATAAGTTATCCACGAATCGGTCACAAACCAACGGAGCTGTTGAGGCCACCAACAAAAACATCAAGCACATTCTACAGAAGATGGTGGAAACCTACAGGGACTGGCCAGATAAGCTGTCATTTGCTCTTTGGGGCTACAGAACATCAATTCGGACTTCTACTGGGTCAACTCCATATTCTCTGGTTTATGGGATGGAGGCTGTTCTGCCGATTGAAGTTGAGGTTCCGTCGCTGCGGGTTATGGCTGAGTGCCAGATAGCAGAAGCGGATTGGCAGCAGAGCAGGTTTGAGGAACTTATATTGTTCGACGAGAGAAGGCTGAAAGCACTGCACCACGTCCAAGGCTATCAACGCAGGATTGCCAGGGCTTTCAACAAGAAAGTTAAGTCCAGGAATCTAAAAGAAGAGGATTTGGTGCTCAAAGACAACTGAGCTCCCATCCATGACCCTAGGGGCAAGTTCAGACCTAATTGGACTGGTCCTTACATCATCAAGTCTATTTGGTCGGGTGGAGCTGTCATTCTTATGGACCTAGATGGCCTTGAATTCTCCCAACCAGTCAACATGGACAAGTTGAAGAAATACTAACCTTGAGAGGGTCGCTAGGCAAAAAATCCGAAAAGGTGACCTAGGCAAAAGTTAGAGCACAAAAAATTTGAAATAAGAAAAATTGAGCTCGCAAGGTTGAAAACCCAGAAAGAGCGGCCTTGGCAAAAGTTAGAGCGCAAAAGAAGAGTGTTAACACCCGAGTGAACCTAAACTGAACTACGTAAGGCTTGATTCCCATCTTCGGGATACGTAGGCAATTTCATTCTGAAGTCCAGCCATAAACACTTTCAAATCAACTGTGTCCATGTGATTTTGTTCTGGTCATCTTTGTCTTGTTCTGCATCCAAGAGTTTGGTTGTGATCTCCAGTGCAGTGCTATTCAGACAAGGGGCAACTTTCCAGTTATTGGATTCGGGGTTGTACATCTCAAGTATAGATTCCGGGCGTGTCCAGTTGTGATCCATATCGAAAATGGTTTTAAAAAGTTTTAATGAAAGTTGATTTTGTTCAAATTAATCTTTTTACAACTTAGACCATTTTTGGACCAAACGGAAAATTTTCAGTACTCACAACCTTCAATTTCATTGATTTCAATGCAGAGTTCTCTGACTCTCGATACAAATTGAAGTTGCTTTTTATTACATTCAAAAAGAAAACTTGAAAGTACTGATTAAAGCAATAAACTTGGGGCATAGTTAGGTGTTCCTGCACCCCCTCCCAGAGCTTATGGAAGCTTCGGATGCTAAAGTAGGCCTGGTTGTGCTTCATCTTCAAGCCAAGCTATGCATTTGCCAGAAAGGGCACAACTAAAAGTGGGAGCGGGGGCTTGAAGTTCTCATGTCCTCCATGCAGTGGAATACCGAGCTAGCTGTGAGCCTCGGATCGGAAATGAAGCTGGGTACTCTATCCCCTCTTCTGGGCAAATCTGGTCATGTCCGAACTGACGCCTGAACCGAAATGGAAAGTAGAAGACACAGTGTGCCAAGCCAATCAACTGAATGCCAGGCTGCCGGGACATGCTGTAGCTCATCTCAGGCAGATCAAACCAGGGGCAATACCAAGCAATGTCAACAGCAGACTTGTTGCACATCCAGTGGCACCACCATCCCTCTTTTGGGAAATCAACCAACCGTTGACGGAAGAAATAGCCGCGTGCTGAGTATGCAGAACAAGCATCCACTACCTTCAACTTCTCCATGAGCCATACCTGGGGAGGGATGAAAAATAAGAGAGATTAAAGAATAGAGAGGTGTACATGGAGAGAAAAGTGAGAAAAGGGTTTTGAGAGAAAAACAGAGCCTGAGGGCCGAGCGATGCGAGACACACATGTAAGAAGGGTAGGAAACATTACCTGCAACAGTAGTGGACTCCCTGCAAACTTGGTTGTCTCTCAGCGATGGAAAGCATCCAAGCCCATCAAAGTTTCGGCTAGTGTCAAGCCAATACATCTTTTTCCCTCTTTCAGGCCTTGGGTAACTTCTATCAAACGAATGCTAGACCCTCCGAAGCCAAGGGCAAGTAGAAAATGGGCCAACATACATAAGCAGAGGGCATGATGCCGAAAACCTTGCCAAAGACGGTCACCTCAGTCGCCGGTGTTAGAAAATCGATGAATCAAGCTTGGGATGTCCAACTCCCCGTTGTGAACCAAAGACCGGGCATCATGCAAAGTAAGCCCGCACATCCTTCCTGAAGCTTGAATGTGGCCAAAACGAGACTGGGGCAAGATTTCCTCGTCACGCCGAGACTCCATCAAAGCTTGGAACTCTTCAATTGTGGGGCATATCTCTTGTCCGCCAAAATTGAAAACGTATGTAACTGGATTCTAATATCTAGCCGCGACATGGAGGAACAGAAAACACAGCGGAGTACGACTTAGCGGGAATTGTGCATTTATCCCGAAACCTCGCAAAATTCAACTTTTTCGAGCCATCCAAATTCGCAATCCAATAGGAGAGTTTTTCGGTGAAGGATGGTTCCATTTGAAGCAAAAACAGGGCTGGAATGAAGAAACCACGAAGCTGGAGCTTTTGTAGAAAATGAGGCACTGAGTGGAAGATAGGTGGTAGCAATCTGGAGGTTCTCTGCATTACTGGCCGACCGGCCAGTTAAGGTAGCCGACCGGCCACTTTAGTGGCCGATAATTACCACTAAGTGGCCGACAGCCTTCGTTTGTCTCCAGTAGCATGCCTTTGGTCTCCCTGTGTGGTGAGAATGCTGAGAACTTGTGCTTTGTTCTACTCTAGATGCATTCTGTTGCTTTGTTTTACTTGTTTTGTTGAGTTGCTCTCAAATTTGTTGTAATTTGTTTATCAAGTTGTTGAAATTTTCTTATCGAGTTGTATTTGTTTTGTTTATCGAATTGTTTTGCTTATCGAGTTGTTATGTTTTAGTCGGTTCACTACCTGACTAAGCAATTGTTAAGATAATGTACAAATTTTCATCAATCCCGTTTTTGTGTAAAATGGTGTGATACGATGTTCAGAATATAAAATACAACACTTTTTAAGCAAAAAACTGTTTTCATTCCAATCATGGTTTCTTTTTACACAAAGAGTACAAGTTTTAACGGAAATAAAACTGCCGAAGGCTATACAAATGTGCTAACACTACTAGTAAAAACAGAGAAACAAAGCAAAAACAAAAAGAAGAAAAACATCTGAAGCGATGCCACCCATCTCCGGATCGAGAGGCTCTCTTCGTCTTCTTCCTCGGCTATGCGGACTCAGAGCTATCATCGTCGGTGCCGCTGTCTGAATCTGAGCCGGAATCTGAGCCAGAGCTGCCTCCGCTCCAATCCTCGAAGCCCTCCTTAGCGTCATCACCACCTCAGAACCCAAGCCGGTGTCGTCGCCTCCACCCTCGAATGACTCTGACTGGGGACTCGCTGGCTCCTCGTCCTCACTGGTCTCGTCATCGTCATCATGCATGACAGGCTCCCGACGTTTCCCTCGGCTGTGTGCCGTAATCTCTCTCCCTGCTGCTGAAGAAGGCTCTGACGATCCGTGCTGTAAAGGTGTGACCTGAAAAGGCAGTTTGAATATGTCAGCTACAGTATATGTATCAGATGCAAGTATGGTGTGCAGAGTGAGTACATGCAGAAATCAAATATAGCATGTGAATGCAATGTGTCAGATGTGATCTATACATACAGTGTATCAGTGCAATGGGGAAATGTTCAGTTGAGATGTCAATTTCAGTATATTAGCAGAAATATGATAACCGAAATGCAAGAAAACTGAGAATTACCCGAATGCCGTGGGAGCTAAGCATCGTCTCTCTCCTTAAGATCATGCCCTCAAATGAGGCCAACACCTCGAGTAACCCCTCGACATATCCTATGGAGGGTTGCAAATGCAAGTTGAAATCTTCAGGGAATGAATGAATAAGTATCTGAATGAAAATGAAATGAATGAAAGCTGTAAAGTATACCGATGAAGAGTTAAGTGTCCTAACATATCGGTGACCAGGCAATGGGGGCTCAAGTGGAATATGATAAGGTACTCCGGAGTACTGCCAACCTGTTAGCTCAATCGGAAGATCTAGCTATCCAACACTCTACCTGGTTAGAGACATCACCCTAGCTCCATCCCTCGGTGCTCGGGCACTGCTCGTCGAGGGGGCATCTGCTGCATGAGCCCTGCTCGACGAAGCAATATCACCTACCCTCCCCATGTGAGCACGAACACCTGTCAGAGGAGGCATCAGGTACGTCTGGAGATAAACCGTGTAGTCCCCCTCCCCGATGAATAGATTTGCATCTGTGCCTTGCATGAAGTCAGTAATCTCTTGAGGGGAGAGACTCTCTGTGGCTTGCATAGGAGATAGGGGCGGTAGAGGAACTGACTGTAGTGGTTAGCCCAGTGTCTGGCGCATGAAACACTCTTCAAGAAACGACGCTCGGCCCACAGGCCCCTCGAGCACAAGTCGGTATCGGGAGGCACCCCAAGCTCCGGCAAAATGCAATCTGGTCCCCTCTGGCATCGTCGCCCATGGCTGCGATGTGACCTGTAGATAGCAAAGTGCATAGATTGATGAGTTGCTATTAGATAAAATGAATTGAAACTGAAAGCAGGGAAAACTGTGAGTTTTGAATTACCTCTATTGTCCTCACTGTGTCGAAGTACTGACGAAGGTAGGGGAGGGTCTCTCGGGCCCTCGGCTGGCATCGACTGTCATATCAATGCGAATATGGTACCTCGGGAGGTGTCTCAACCTCTGGCTCAGGAGCAAGCGCTAGGAAATAGGTGTATACCCATAGCTATGAAAAGCAAGACAGTGGCAGTAAGAATACAGAATACAGAAAATGCAGAAAGCAAAGTACAGTACAATGTATAGACAGTGCAAGTGCAGAGTGGAGATTAAGCTATGCAGTATGCAGTGTGCAGTGTGCGGTGTGTGCAGTGTACAGAAAGTGCAAAGCAAAAAGCACGGCAGAAATGTAAAGCTGAAAAGCAAAGCATACCTCTCAGGCTCTCCAATAGCCACCCACTCTGTTCCCGCTCTTGCGGGAGTCCAGCTTATATAGCAATATAGGGTAGCGAGGCCAGCGTCGCCCCAATCATAACGCCGAACCTGGGATAAGTCCACTAAGGCGCTCAGAAGATACAGCCTGACTGTGTTCACTCTGTTGGCGAACAAGGTAGTGCCGAAGAGGAACATCAAAAGACTCGGGGGTACTGCTCTGTAGCCTCGATCGTCACTGGGTCTGTCCCTCTGAAGTGGTCTGAGAACCAGGTGTATCTGACCATACCCGATCAGAAAATAGGTGGGTGTGCTCCCAGCAGATAGGTCCAAGCACCCTCCCACTCACCCATGTCGGAGTCGCATGGGATCGGCTAGCGTTCTACCTCAAGCCCCGTCAACATAGCGAAATCATATGGGGTCATCGTCGTGTCCCCGGTGGTAGAGAAATAGAAGGAGTTGGTGGTTTCCCACCATTTCTCTACCAATGCGCCTAAAAGGATCTTGCTCGCCATGAGACGCGAGAGCCCCATGCAGAATAAGCCGAACCCCGCCTTATAAATAATCTGTCGGACGCCATTGGGGAGGTCCATATACCACTCCCTTGCTACGGTCGACCCATATCTGCCGGTGAAACGAGAATCTACCTGTGTGGATGAGCAGAAATACAGTGTGTGAATGTGTTCAGAATGGGCAAAAATACAGTGTGTGAATGTGTTCTGTAATAACCCGAACCTTATATCTGTTTCTGGTATATTTTCGGTCCTTTATTCTGTATATTTACTTGCTTTCTGTGAAATTTCATGTGACATGAGTTTAATTAAACAAAACTTATGAAAATTGCTTCATATCTGTTCACTAAGGAAGTATCTGTCACAATTACAAAGTTGGAATCAGAATTGGAAGCCTTAGAGACTTAATTTTCTGAAATTGATTTGACATTTAGAATCTGCATGATTTTTAAGCTATAATGGGATTTTCTGTGGAATTTCAATTTGGGATGCTTAAACGATTGAATTTTTGTCTTATTCACCCTTATACAAATATCTATCTCTATACCAAAACTCCTTCAACACTTTGACTTAGAAGCCTCAATGCAAAATATCTCCTGGAGGAAAGATTAGAAGGGGGGGGTTAGAGAAGTAGAGAGACAAGATCATCCAAGAAGGTAGAGAATTGTGAAATTGAAGGGCATCTAGGGAGTGAAGCTTAAGGTAAGTCTAATTCCCTAATTCAATCCTTTCTTTTTCATTTGGGGAAAGAATTTCTTAATATTGTGTAACCTAGAGTTGTAATGGAGGTTGGATGTAGGTGTTGATCTATTACTTAAGTATTCTAACCTAATTTGTGCCATCTAGAGAGGAATCTACAACTTGTTTCTTGAATTACCATGTTGGAACCCACTTGTGTAAATATATGGCTATATATGTATGTATGTGTATGTAAGAGAAATAGATTGTGGTGGTGATTAATTGAAGAAGATCAAATCCATGTTCAAATGGTTGTGTGTTTGTACCCCTATTTACATGATTTGTGAACCATGTTTTAGTATTTAAAGAATCTAATTTGGACCTTATTGATGATCACCAAACATGGGGTTTTGTATGAAATTCGGACTGCCAAACAGGGGTCAGGCCGCACGTGCGGAGGTCGTGGCCGCACGTGCGGAAAAGAGAGAAAAAAATTGAGGAAGCATACTTTTTTTGGCCGCACGAGCGATGGAGGGGGACCGCACGTGCGGTACATGTCCGCACGAGCGGAGGGGATGGCTGCACGTGCGGCCCAGGTCGGAAAACTTGTTCGCTCCGTTTTACGTGCCTAACCCTCAGCTATTTTTGGAATTTATGTTTGATGTCCTTTTGATGGTTGTAAATGCAATTAAAGTGTAATGACTCAAGAAGTGGTTTAATAAGGAAAAAGGAACTAATGTGTTATATATGTGTGTAGGACACACTACGGGAGGAACCATCGCTCCGCAACAACACTGTGAGTAATAGTACAATGAGTGTACATTTCATTACCGTTGATATCCAATGTTATTAATGTTCTGTTTTCCGTAAATTGTTACGTTGATATGTAATTTGATTGGAACTCGGTGAGAATGTAAATATTGAAAGACATTACGTATTTCTGTATATTTCTGGGCCGAAAGGCTGTTCTGTTACATCTGGGCCAATAGGTCGTTCTGTTATATCAGGGCCTAAGGCCGTTCTGGAAGTAAAACAGCAACAGACTAACCATATGACTCTGCATGTGTATACAATTGGTTAGGTATTATAATTTAATCTGTACATTGGAAGGTTAAAGTACTATTAGTCACTAAGCTTGTCTCACTCTGTATTTTGTCTGATGCTGTAGGTAATCAACCGGGCGATCAGTCCTAACCCCGCTACCCGTCCACCTATTTGTCAACCTAAGCAACCAGGCACTTGGAGAAGCCCTTTGCATTCTAGTACAGTTTTGCTAGACTTTGTTATCTTGTACTAATGTTTTGCCGGCCAAGGTTGATTTGTATCTAATGTTTTGTTATATGCCCAACCTCTGGGCTAGACTTGTAAATGTGTGTGTATGTAACTTATCTCAGATGCATGTTCTCTATATGTTTAATTCCTAGTCGTGGTCCTGGCATATTTGTAGTAGCTCAATGGATGTGTCTGCATGTTATTCTATTATATCAACGCTTCCATTCAGGCCCCGGTACAATGTATAAGGATAAGTGTCTGTTTCTGAATAGGTCATGCCCGAATTTTTAGGGGCAAGTTTGGGTGTGACAAGTGGTATCAGAGCACGAGTTGCTATCTCACACACTAATCCATTGAATTTTAGGATGTCTACAAAGATGTAGGCATCATGCATCGCATTCTGAAAGCATATGAAAAACCTGATAGCAACGTTAAATGTATTCCACTAACGCTAAGGATTATGAATCATGCCTAGTGTATATTCTTGTCTATGTTATAATTGATTGTCTTGTAGAATATGGTGAGAACAAGGACCGAGGACCCGGAAGATGCTACTTCAGTACGATTGGACAGAATGGAAAGAATGATTATGGAAATGGCGGAGACTCTACGGCAACAACAGCAGCAACAACCACAATCGCCACCACCACCGGTACCTCCACCAGTAGTGCAAGATTTCCATGCTGAGACCGACCATTACACTCACAAAGGAGTTTAAAAAGATGAAACCGCCATTGTTTAAAGGAGGAATCGAGCCGATGAAAGCTGAGGCATGGGTATTGGGAATAGAAAAATTGTTCGAAGTTTTCCCTTGTACCGAAGTCCAAAAGGTACAGCTTGCCGCTTTTACTCTTGAAGATGAGGCACAGAGGTGGTGGATGTTCACAAGAACAATACACCAGGGGTTGACATGGGACAGATTCTTAGAGCTATTTTATGACAAATATTTTCCCCAAAGTATATGAGACAAGAAGGTGACTGAATTTGAAACACTTAGACAAGGAAATAAGACTGTTGCCGAGTATGAAGCTCAATTTGTAGAACTAGCCCGATTTGCACCTCATATGGTGGATACAGATTATAAGAAGGCATGGAAATTCGAAGGGGGATTGCGGGGTGCTATTCTGGACCCAGTTAATGTGTTGAAGCTACCTACTTATGTTGATGTGTTGGAGAGGGCTGTTATAGCAGAGGGGAATCTTGCTGCTCAGAGTCGGATTTTTGAATGGAAAGGGAAAAGGCAGAATAATCAATTATCAAGGGGGTCAACTGCTCCACCAAACAAGAAGCAAAATTTAGGGACCTCCAACACTACCATTTCCACTCAAGATTCAGCCCCTGAGTGTCCAGAGTGTGGAAGGAGACACCGAGGGATTTGTCACCGATTGTCTGGAGCATGTTTTCGATGTGGTAAAACGGGTCATCTAGTAAGAGATTGTCCTCAAAGGAATCAACAGAATAACAACAAAACTGTCACAAGTTCAGTGGGGTCTGCACCAACTTCCAGCACCAAGTCAGCTGCCAAACCTGCTAACAACAAGGATACTGCGAGACAAGGTAGAGTGTTTGCATTGGTTCCAGGAGATGTACAGAATGCAGCGAGAGTTGTGACAGGTACTTTTATTGTTCATGGTCATTCCGCTCATGTATTGTTTGACTCTGGCTCTACCCATTTCTTTGTGTCCAAACTATTTGCACAATACTTAGATAGATCTGAAGAGGTATTATCCTATGTGCTGCGTGTATCCTCACCCTTGGGGGATTCTATGATTTGTACTTCTGTAGACTTTGCTTGTGAACTCCTAATTGGGGATGTTTGGGTAAATGCCAATCTATTACCTCTTGATATGACTTATTTTGATATTATTCTGGGAATGGACTGTTGAGCGAGTATGGTGCAACTATAGATTGTGTGACTAAACAAATCAGTTTTCGCCATCCGGGACAATCAAAATCTACTTTTCAGGGACAAGAAGTGACTTCTCCACCCTACTTGATTTCTGCAGCAAAGGCCTATAAATTGATTTAGAGGGGATGTCAGGGGTACTTATGCAGTGTTTTGGAAGGGCCAATAATGAATGAGAGTATTGATATGATTCCAGTCGTTCGTGAATTCTCGGATGTTTTTCTGGAAGAATTACCGGGGGAGTTAGTGGACCGTGAAATTGAATTTACAATTGAAGTAGCGCCGGGAACTCAACCCATTTCTAAGACTCCGTACAGAATGTCACCAGTTGAAATGAAGGAATTAAAGGTTCAGTTGCAAGATTTGCTTGATAAGGGGTTCATTCGTCCGAGTGTTTCTCCGTGGGGTGCACCAGTTCTGTTTGTGAAAAAGAAAGACGGAACACTCCGATTATGTATAGACTACCGGGAGCTTAATAAAGTAACAATCAAGAATAAGTACCCATTACCGCGGATCGACGATTTATTTGACCAATTACAAGGGGCACAGGTCTTTTCCAAAATTGATTTACGGTTCGGATACCACCAATTGAAAGTTAAAGCTGAGGATGTTGAGAAGACAGCTTTCCGAACCCGATACGGTCATTATGAATTTCTGGTTATGCCCTTCGGAGTTACTAACGCACCAGCAGCATTTATGGATCTGATGAACCGTGTCTTTAAGCCTTATCTGGATGAGTTTGTGGTAGTCTTTATTGGTGATATCCTCATTTACTCGAAGAATGCGAAAGCTCATGAAAACCATCTTCGCTTAATCCTTCAGACCCTCCGAGAAAAGAAGTTGTATGCAAAGTTGAAGAAATGTGAATTTTGGTTACATGAGGTGGCCTTTTTGGGACATGTTATAACACAGGATGGAGTTTCTGTTGATCCACATAAAATTGAAGCAATCATAAACTGGCCAACTCCTACCAATGTGACTGAGGTGCGTAGTTTTATGGGGTTAGCCGGATATTACCGGAGATTCGTCCAAGACTTCTCCAAAATTGCTGTACCGCTTACACAATTGACTCAAAAGGGAGTTGCGTTTGAATGGTCAGAACAACGGGAATCTGCTTTCTAGGAATTAAAAACGAAGTTGACTACAGCTCCGGTCCTTGCACTGCCATCTGGTACTGAGGGATTTGTGATTTACAGTGATGCTTCACATAAGGGACATGGTTGTGTACTTATGCAAAACGGAAGAGTTATCGCTTATGCCTCTCGACAGCTTAAACCTCATGAGAAAAATTATCCCACGCATGATCTGGAACTAGCTGCAGTAGTTTTTGCTTTAAAAATATGGTGGCATTATCTCTACGGTACTACTTGCGAGGTGTACACCGGCCATAAGAGCCTCAAGTATCTTTTTACGCAAAAGGAGCTGAATATGCGACAGCGACGGTGGTTGAAACTTATTAAAGACTATGATTTGCAAATCCATTATCATCCTGGTAAAGCCAACACGGTGGCAGATGCGCTTAGTCGAAATAATGTTGGACAATTGGCAAATCTACTTACAGAACAAAAGAAATTGCTGAGTGAATTGAACAAAATGGAGGTAGATCTTGTGATACTTGAGCAGGAGGCCATAGTGGCGGCGGTGATAGCCCAACCGACATTACTCGAAGAGATCAAACTACGTCAAATGGAAGATGGGACTTTAAAGAAGATATGTGATGAGATGGAGACAAAACCAAAACTGAGATTTACTCTAAGGGATTCTATACTCAAATTTCAAAATCGAATATGTGTTCCTAATGTGTTAGAACTTAAACGAAAACTAATGGAAGAAGCACATGCCTCAAGGTTTTCAATACATCCAGGAAGCACGAAAATGTACCGGGATTTGAAACAAAATTTTTGGTGGCCGAGTATGAAAAAGGAGATCGCGGAGTTCGACTCTAAATGTTTACAATGCCATCAAGTAAAGGCAGAGCATCAGAGACCAGCAGGATTGCTACAACCCCTTCCAATTCCAGAATGGAAGTGGGAACATCTTACCATGGATTTTGTTGTAGGCTTGCCACGGACTCCTCGGGCTATGAATTTTATGGGTCATTGTCGACCGGTTGACCAAGTCCGCCCACTTCCTGCCTGTGAAGACCCAGTACAATGCAGATAAACTTGTTGTGATCTATGTGAATGAAATTGTAAGGCTTCACGGTGTTCCGGTCTCAATTGTGTCAGATAGAGATCCAAAATTTGTTTCAAGGTTCTGCAAAGCCTACATGATGCAATGGGTACAGAATTAAATTTAGCATAGCTTTCCACCCTCAAATAGACGGACAATCCGAGAGGACGATTCAGACGTTAGAGGATATGCTTCGAATGTGTGTTCTGGATTTTCAGGAAAGTTGGGAAACTCATCTGCCGTTGGTCGAGTTTGCATATAATAACAGTTACCATTCGAGTATTGAGATGGCACCCTATGAAGCTCTGTATGGAAGATCATGTCGTTCTCCCGTGTGTTGGGCTGAAGTTGGAGATAGGCCATTGTTAGGGCCTGAGATTGTCCAGTTGACAACTGAAAAGGTTAAAATTATTCGAAAATTGAAAATGCTCAAAGTAGACAGAAGAGTTATGCGGATAACCGACGAAGGAACTTGGAATTTGAAGTGGATAGTCATGTGTTTGTAAAAGTCACCCCGATGAAAGGACATCCAAGATTCGGAAAAAGGGGTAAGTTAACGCCCCGATATGTTGGTCCTTTCCAAATTATAGAAAGAGTGGGCCCAGTAGCATACTGAGTTGCCCTTGCACCAAATATGAGTCAAGTCCATAACGTATTCCATGTTTCTATGCTTCGAGGATATCTCCAAGATCCGTCACATGTCATTGATTACCACCAGATTATTTTGGATGATAAGTTAACATACGAGGAAAAACCAATTCGAATTCTGGACCGTCAAGTGAAACAATTACGGAATCGACAGATCCCAATGGTAAAAGTTGAATGGCAAGAACATTACGGAACCGAAGCAACGTGGGAAAAAGAAGAGGAGATGCAACATCAATATCCACATTTGTTCTGATCTAGAGGTAAACCAAGTTTGAGGGACCAAACTTATTTAAGGGGGGGAGAGTGTAATAACCCGAACCTCATATCTGTTTCTGGTATATTTTTGGTCCTTTATTCTGTATATTTACTTGCTTTCTGTGAAATTTCATGTGACATGAGTTTAATTAAACAAAACTTATGAAAATTGCTTCATATATGTTCACTAAAGAAGTATCTGTCACAATTAAAAAGTTGGAATCAGAAATTGGAAGCCTTAGAGACTTAATTTTCTGAAATTGATTTGACATTTAGAATCTGCATGATTTTTAAGCTATAATGGGATTTTCTGTGGAATTTTAATTTGGGATGCTTAAACGATTGAATTTTTGTCTTATTCACCCTTATACAAATATCTATCTCTATACCAAAACTCCTTCAACACTTTGACTTAGAAGCCTCAATGCAAAATATCTCCTGGAGGAAAGATTAGAAGGGGGGGTTAGAGAAGTAGAGAGACAAGATCATCCAAGAAGGTAGAGAATTGTGAAATTGAAGGGGCATCTAGGGAGTGAAGCTTAAGGTAAGTCTAATTCCCCTAATTCAATCCTTTCTTTTTCATTTGGGGAAAGAATTTCTTAATATTGTGTAACCTAGAGTTGTAATGGAGGTTGGATGTAGGTGTTGATCTATTACTTAAGTATTCTAACCTAATTTGTGCCATCTAGAGAGGAATCTACAACTTGTTTCTTGAATTACCATGTTGGAACCCACTTGTGTAAATATATGGCTATATATGTATGTATGTGTATGTAAGAGAAATAGATTGTGGTGGTGATTAATTGAAGAAGATCAAATCCATGTTCAAATGGTTGTGTGTTTCCCCTATTTACATGATTTGTGAACCATGTTTTAGTATTTAAAGAATCTAATTTGGACCTTATTGATGATCACCAAACATGGGGTTTTGTATGAAATTCGGACTGCCAAACAGGGGCCAGGCCGCACGTGCGGAGGTCGTGGCCGCACGTGCGGAAAAGAGAGAAAAAAACTGAGGAAGCATACTATTTTTGGCCGCACGAGCGGTGGAGGGGGACCGCACGTGCGGTACATGTCCGCACGAGCAGAGGGGATGGCTGCACGTGCGGCCCAGGTCGGAAAACTTGTTCGCTCCGTTTTACGTGCTAACCCTCAGCTATTTTTGGAATTTATGTTTGATGTCCTTTTGATGGTTGTAAATGCAATTAAAGTGTAATGACTCAAGAAGTGGTTTAATAAGGAAAAAGGAACTAATGTGTGTTATATATGTGTGTAGGACACACTACGGGAGGAACCATCGCTCCGTAACAACACTGTGAGTAATAGTACAATCAGTGTACATTTCATTATCGTTGATATCCAATGTTATTAACGTTCTGTTTTCCGTAAATTGTTACATTGATATGTAATTTGATTGGAACTCGGTGAGAATGTAAATATTGAAGGACATTACGTATTTCTGTATATTTCTGGGCCGAAAGGCTGTTTTGTATATTTCTGGGCCGAAAGGTTGTTCTGTTACATCTGGGCCAATAGGTCGTTCTGTTATATCAGGGCCTAAGGCCGTTCTGGAAGTAAAACAGCAACAGACTAACCATATGACTCTGCATGTGTATACAATTGGTTAGGTATTATAATTTAATCTGTACATTGGAAGGTTAAAGTACTATTAGTCACTGAGCTTGTCTCACTCTATATTTTGTCTGATGCTGTAGGTAATCAACCGGGCGGTCAGTCCTAACCCCGCTACCCGTCCACCTATTTGTCAACCTAAGCAACCAGGCACTTGGAGAAGCCCTTTGCATTCTAGTACAGTTTTGCTAGACTTTGTTATCTTGTACTAATGTTTTGCCGGCCAAGGTTGATTTGTATCTAATGTTTTGTTATATGCCCAACCTCTGGGCTGGACTTGTAAATGTGTGTCTATGTAACTTAATCTCAGATGCGTGTTCTCTATATGTTTAATTCCTAGTCATGGTCCTGGCATATTTGTAGTAGCTCAATGGATGTATCTGCATGTTATTCTATTATATCAACGCTTCCGTTCAGGCCCCGGATACTATGTATAGCAGGATAAGTGTCTGTTTCTGAATAGGTCATGCCCGAATTTTAGGGGGAAGTTTGGGGTGTGACATGTTCAGAATGAGCAGATGAAATATAGTGTAAAGGTGCGAGCTATACAAGAAATGTAAGGTGCATCATAGAAAATGTAAGAGTGCAGCATGTACCTCAGAGGCATCGCGAGACAGATGAGACTCTAGCTCTCGTAGCAGAAGATCTGCGGGTGCGTGCCGTGCAAATCCAGTAAAGTGGCGAACTATGCTAGGTAGTAGTACATGTGCCTCAGGGCGGTACCTCTCAAGGTCGAAAGACCGGACTCTGGGCGACAACGGTATGTGCTCGGGCTCCTCCTCCATCCTCGAAGAACCCCTGTCATGTGGAGCATCGTCTGCCATCTGGAAAGAAAGTGAAAAGTAGGCGAAAATAAGCAAAATGGGCGAAAAATGCAAAAAGTCAACGAAAGTCAACTCTTGGAAAGAGAAAAAGTCAAAAAAAGTCAAAGCCCGGGAAAAATGTGCTAAACTCAAGATAAACTTGAGGGAAACAAACCTCAAGTGGTGAAAATGGAGAAAAAAGCTCCGAAAACAAATTTTGATTGGTTCAAAATGAAGGAAACCGAAAGGTTTTAGTGAATCAACTTTGCGAGGGGCGTTGGAAAAAGCGTAAAAGTACAGATCTGAGAGGAAAAAGTGTTTAGGGGTGAAGAATGGGTGACTTTGGCACTGTGTGTGTGAGGAAAAGTGTTTTAGGGTTGTGTTTTTAAAGTTCCCCATGCAAAAAGACTGAACTGTCCCCACAACTGGCCGACCAGCCAGTTTTCGTGGCCGACCAGCCAGTTAGGTAGCTGACAGATTTTTCAACTGGCCGACATGCTTCCAGGGTGGTCGGCAAGTGTTCAGTGTTCCCCTGTGTGTTTTCAGACTGTTTTTGAGTCCTTGGCTCTCGAGAAAGTGCAAGAAAAGTCCACTTTTCAACTCAAAGTGTCTCTGCGAAAGCTTCAACTCATGTCTTCGATGCGTGACTCATCGTTAGTCAGCATGAACGAGGTGTATCCTTTTGAAATACATTGCAACTCCTTTGAGAGGTAAATCGGAGGCTGCGACTGAATCGGTCTTTTTAAGACGCGCATTTCTTTATTCGGTATTTTGCATTGAACATGTTATTGATGTTGCAATGCATGTGCATCGTTATCATTGTGCACGAAATACGTATGATGCATTGCATTACACTACACATGTTCTTATGCTGCATAGAATATGCATGTCGTGTTGTATGGCATTGTGCATGCCCTTACATTCGCATAGAAATTGTCCGTACCTGTTGCATTGTACATGCATTCGATGTTGCATAGAACATGCTCCATGTTATGCTTCTGTTTTGTTCCTGGCATAATGTGCATGAAGCATGCCGCTCTAAGCGTTGTATCATGATTATTGATGTTGCATGGAACAGGCATTCCTATTATATTGTACCTGTCAAAGTTTCTTTCTTGTGCAGGCACGATATTGTATGTACGGTTCATTCAAAGCTGGTGCAACCAGATGATATTGTATGTACGGTTTTTTTAGAAGAATTCCGGGTAAGATCATTCCTGTCATTTGACTTCCTTTGTTGGTTAGAAACACTCGAGTACACCCGGTGTTTATACCGCTTCCTTTGTTGGTTAGAAACACTCGGGTACGCCCGGTGTTTACACCGCTCCCTTGTTGGTTAGAAACACTCGGGTACGCCCAGTGTTTACACCGCTCCCTTGTTGGTTAGAAACACTCGGGTACACCCAGTGTTTATACCACTCCTTCGGTTAGAAGCGTTTGGGTCGTATGCCCAACGTTTATAACTTGCATTGGTTAGAAACATTCGGGTACGCCCGGTGTTTACACCGACACCTCTTGGGTTAGAAGCATTGGGTTATGCGCCCGATGTTTATACCACCCCTTCGGTTAGAAGCGTTTGGGACGTGTGTCCGATGCTTATACCACTCTTTGGTTAGAAGTATTGGGTTGTGCACCCGATGTTTATACCACTCCTTTGGTTAGAAGCGTTTGGGACGTGTGTCAACATTTATACCTTGCTTTGGTTAGAGACATTAGGATGTATGCCTGATGTTTATACTTCCCTTTGGTTAGAAGCGTTTGGACCGTGTGCCCGGCGCTTATACTTCCCTTCTGCTTAGAAACGTTTCAAAAGTTTTTCGATGCTTATACCTCTCTGTATTGGTTAGAAACATTGGAGCGTACTCTGATGTTTATACCACCCTTCGGTGTTTGCACCGCTCCCTTTTCCCTCTCGCGCGTGTCGCATTAGGATGCTTTGGTTAAATGCATCTGGACAGATTCCGATGCTTATACCACTCTTTGCTTTGATTGCATAACAGTTGGATGTGTTTCACTTATTATCATTGTTTCTATCCTCGCGTGTGCTACACGTTGGTATCTTGTTTGCTGCCTCGGGTGCACCTGATGGTTGTTATTCTTTACCTTTCTTGCGTAAGGCACAGTTAGGAGTGCATAATTTTGTTACATCCTTTCTGCATGAAATGTGGTTTGGTTCGTGTTTGCTTGCTTATGTATGAGTTTGCTATAGCATGTCTTTGCATAACATTTGCACCTAGATGTTTCATTACAGCCTCATTGTATGATCATAAGTTATGTTCTGCATCGTGCATATCATTTGCATCTTGCCCCAGAACTACTGGTTTGATTCCTTGCAAAGGGATACGTAGGCAGCTTGTGGGCGCAACCATTCTTTGTTTTGATTGTTTGTTTGTCCGAGTCTTCGGCCTTGTCAAAAATTGGTCGTCTCTGGGCTTTGACATTCACTCCTGTCATTTCATGACTTTCGAGTTCTGTCAAAGAGGGGTAACTGTAGACACCTCATTTTTGACCGACCTTAAGACTCAGACGTCATCCTTTGTGCACTCGATGATTGTGCATGTTTGTGCTCGTTTTGAGTGCCCAAAGTTCTCGGCGGAGCGCCTTGTCTTTGGACTTCTAAACCTCTTTTGTTTTGTGCTTGTTTTTGGACCAAACCTTGGTGCCTTTTGCCTGGAGGAATGGGAAGGCCTTGTCGGCCACTTTTGGCACTTGTCGGCCACTTTTCCTCCTTGTCGGCCACTTGAAGTGGTCGGTCGGATAGGGGAGGTGGCCGACGGCCATTTTTCTCCTTTTTCAGATATTTTCTTTGCCAGTTGTGCCAGCTGTTGATCACTGAAGGCCATTTTCATACACGTGTATGGAGGGATAGAAGCAAGCCTTTGGCTTGTATTCCTATAAAAGGGGAGGTCTCTTCCCCATTTGGGGGGTTACAAAATTTTGTGAGCAAAATTTTCCTTTCTCCCTAGAATTTTCTCTCTCTCTCTCTCTCTCCCTATTTTGTAACGCCCCGACTTCCGGGTTGCTAATAAATCAAATCAACCTCAAATCAACCTTTAGATGCTTCAACTCCAATCGCCACTAAATTTGCTCCATGCCTGAAAAATAAATTAATTCGGGAAGTATACAATACAGCAGGAATAGCAAGGTTCAGATAGAAAATAAATTAACAAAGATCCAGCAATTACACAACCGATTAGATTCGATAAACAAGCAATTTACCAAATTGCACAAACAAGTCAACTCGACATATGATAATTTATCCAGAACCAAATACCCGGTCCTACTCGGTACATGACCAATGACCGGCCTCACCCCCCCTCACCCAAGCACAACCGCTTATCCGGGGTATTGGTACAGAGTATATTGGCAAAGTCCACTCGATCCATGTACGGAGCATTCCACGTCATTTAGTCAGACAAATCAACACTAACTACACAGAACAACTTCAGAAAACTTAACAAATGAGTAGAATAATCAAAAGGATCAACAAGAATGATTCCATAGAATTTATCAAACGATCAGAATAATCAAGAGTTTATGGGAATTAAAAATAAACTCTTGCAAAGAGAATTTAGAAAGCATATTGTATACCACCGAATTACCTCAAATCAATCTCCTCCTTCTCCAACACTTGAATCTCGAACTTTCTCCATAAATCTCCAAATTCTAAGCCATAAGGTATGTAAGGTGTCACAAAATCTACAACTCTCCTCCTTTATGAAAATGCTTACTCTCACTCTAACCACTCTTAATCTAAACTCAAAATCTGTATAACAAATGGAGAGAGATATGGGAAAAACCATAGGAAGAAGTTGAGAGGTGGCTCAATTTATAGGCAACTTGGTGTAACATACTAGTTGGAATTTGAAAGGACAAGTTTGAATATGAATGGACCACTAATAAGGATAGTAAATGAACCACTAATAAGGATATTAAATGAACCACTAATAAGGATATTAAATGAACAAGTTTGTCATAAAAGCCAATGGGGTGTCACATATGAAAATGCTTACTCTCACTTCAAACATTCTTAATCTAAACTCTAAATCTATATAACAAATGGAAAGAGATATGGGAAAAACCATAGAAAGAAGTTGAGAGGTGAGCTCAATTTATAGGCAAACTTCGTGTAACAAGGAATTGAAAAGGCAAGTTAGGATTTATTGGTTCATTAAAGCCCATTAATAAACACTAGTTGGATTATGAAAAGACACTAGTTGGATTATGAAAAGACATTAGTTGGCATTAAATGGACACTAGTTGGATTAAATGAACACTAGTTGGAAAATAATTTAAACATTATAAACACTAGTTCGAAATAATTTAAACATTAGGTTTTTAAAAGTCAGTAGTTGGATTATGAAAAGACACTAAAAATACGGGGTGTCACATATTTTGTGCTTGAAAGTGAGTTTTCTCTACACATTTGCACTAAGACCCTTGACCAAACACCTTCACCTTGGAGCTGAGGTTTTTTGAGGCCTTGTTTGAGCTTCTAAGAGTGGTTTGAGCTCAAAAATTATGTTGTTTGCTGCTGTGCTTCAAGGGTATTAAAGCTTACCTCTTTAAAGCTTTGCTTTAGTTGCTTGTTTGGCCACCTTTGCACGCTAGCTTTAGGCTAGTTTTAACTTCTAAAAAACTCTATTTTTATGGTTAAAATAGTGGTTTGAAGTTTGTTTTGGAGTTAGGGGTGGTCCACCCTCTTTTGTAACTTGTTTGCTAAGTGTTGTGCCATGTTTCAAAGCTTTCAAAACACCTTTTTTTTTTTTGCCTTTTAACCACTGAATTCCTAGGGAATTTCAGTGGCAAAAACTTGGTTTTGAGGTCCAAAATAGGAGGGGGTGGCCTCCTCTCCTTATGTCTTCTTTGCATGTGTAGATGGCGTAGCATGTGAGCACGTTTTTCTCCCTTTTTGTAGCTTGATTCAGGAATGTTTTAGCCACTGATTTAGCATGCTTTAGCTCTGTTTTGAGCCTTCTTGGTCATATGAGCCTTGCCTTGTAGGGTAAATGGCTTCACTAGCTTTGTGTTTCAAGGCCTCTAACATGCTTTGCATGAGTTGATTGCATGTAGGGTCTTTTTACATGAGATTTCAGTGCATATATTACTGTCACACTCTAACATATAACACTCTTTCATTGCTTTTGAGAGTTGTGTTGTGAGTCTTGCTTGTGAGCCAACATGTGAGCATGTTTTTTTGGCCATTTATGCTTCCATCTCAGCATGTTTTAGCCACTGTTTTGGCATGTTGTAGCTCTCTTTTGAGCTGGTTTGATCATTTAAGCTTGGTATTGCATGCCTCTAGTGTAGTACTCTTCACAAGTTTTAATGCTTTTGGCTCTTAACATGTTGTGCATGTGTTGCTTGCATGTTGTACCACTATTTTCATGTCATTTCAGCACTAAAAAAGTCTACAACCTCCCTCATTTCTTTATTTTTTTATTTGTTTTGAGGGTTGGTTAACCTTATGATTGTGTTTAAGCTTGAGATAGAGCTTGCACTCAATGGCTTTAACTCTCTTTTGAGGGTTCCTCCTAGCCAAATGCATGATCTCTCTCATGTCTAAACCATCTTTTGGTTGCCCCTTTCTCATTAGAGGACACTCACCTTGGACAAATTGACTAAAGAATGGTTTGGTAATGTAAAATGAGTAAATAAAATTGGATCAAGTAAAATATGACCAAGATAAGCATTTGTGTTGCATTGCATGTGTTTGGATCGGAGGTTAATCCAAACACAAGAAATGTGGGACGTTTCATACTTGAAGTGATGAAACGTGTCACGTTTCTTGGTCGCCATCATCCTTGATCATGCATGATAGGATGATGGCCATTTGAGTCATATGTGCGCATTCATTAAGCTTGTACAAGCTTGGTTCTTTGGCCATCATGCATGAAAACGCTTGATTGGTGGCTTGAAAGCCAAGTGCCACTCCTTTGAGCTTCAGACATGATAAGGAGGGTGGCAGTACACACATTTCCTTGCAAATACATTGCTTTGTCTTTGTTGCTCTCTGTTGCAGCAAAACCAAAAGCCTAGAAAAATTAGTGGCCGACCGGCCACATGAAGTAGCCGACCGGTCACCTAGACTAGCCGACCGGCCAGTTAAGGTGGCCGATAGCCATCTTTTGTGGCCGACTGCCACCAATCCATTTTTGTGCAAAGTGTTCCTGTTTTGGAGCAGTAGGAGTTTGGGATGTTGGTTCGATGTTCTGTGATCAAGATGAGTGTAAACAGAGGCAAGCCGGTGGCAAAGCGATGGATTTTTTGGAGGAAGCCAACCGACCATGCATGTCTCCGTCGCCCGCGAGGCCATTTTATTGCTTTATTAGCTAGTTGTAGCTAATCATTACATGTGTTGTAATTAATTAGTTTAATCCGTTTTGTAATATTTTAATTAGCTTAGCTTAGTTTATTTATTCGGACCCTCCTACGCAAGGGTACAATGTTGTAATAAGGGTGCGTATGTGTATGCATGTCTTCCAACCCTACGTCTTTCCCCCTTTTATTTACCCCGCTTTCGATGGTTAGATTAGGGACCATGTTTCAATTAGCATACCTTATGCTTGCATGTTTGCATCATTCATTTGTCTTGCATGCACCGAGGCTCGGCGCATCATTCAAACTGCATTGTATTTCAATACCTATTTGAATACGTGTTTCAAAGCATGTTATCAAATTGTTGCATTCATATGCCATCTTAGATAGCCGAGCCTATTTAATTGCATTATTGCATGTGTTGCATTAGGCATTTTTGAATAGTTAGGATCATACATTGTTTTCTAACTAGCTTTTGTTTTGGCTCGGAGTACTCTGTAAGTTTTACGCTTTAGCATATTGTATGAGTGTGAGTGATGCCATGATAGCATACTTGCCATGAGGCTATTTGCTTAAATGCTAAACTGCATGAATGCTTGTGGATGAAGGCTTTGTTACTTGAATTGGAACAATTCGACAAATGTAAGTTTTAAGCCCACTTTGCAAAGTGGCAAATCATGTTTTAAGCCCACTTGAGAGTGGCAAATCCGTGTTAGCCCACTTGAGGGTGGCAATTTCAAACCATTTTCGAAAAACAAAAATGAGTTGTTTTGTTCCAATTCTTGCAATTTTAGTCTATACTTGCTTGTGTGCGTCACATAGTAAAGTTAGATTAATAACCGGAACATGTGTTTATAAAACAACATATCATACTTAGTAGAGGCCGATCTTTGATCGGGCGAGTGGGGATGCTCATTTCAGAACCTTCTCCTCTCGTACCTAAGTTCCTGAACCGAGGCAACTTTAGTGATGACAGACACGTGGCCTTTGGCACGAGTCAGGATTTCCTAAATTTTCGAAATAAAAATATTTAGGAGGCGACTCTGTTATCTAGCAAAGCAGTCCAATTTTGGCATTATTTGATCTAAGATTGATTTTCCAAAATGATTTGCTGGATTGGACTCTTTGGTGTTTATTAGTCTCACATTGCACTTTGTGAGATTAGATTTAGAATTGTGACAGGAGTCCGAACTGTAGGACCAATTCGAGCCTCTCCGAAAGGGGGCGCGCGAAGAAAGTCGAGTCTACATATAGTACTGTTTTGTGTAACTTATTACAAGCTAAAAGTTGATAATCAAAAAGTAGAAACAAAAAACACTCATTTCTTAGCTTCTAAATAATTAACTTTTCTCAATTTATTTGAATTATTTCTGTCTAAAAAGTTATAAGCAGAAACTGTACCAAACAATCTATCACAAATTTTTAAATTAAAATAAAGGGCGAACTTCACTTTATCCCCTTGTGAATTGACAGTTATACCCTTCTCTCTCTCTCTTCTTTCTCTTCTTCTTCATCATACCCTTCTTCTTCTTCTTCTTCTCCTTCTTCTTCTTCTTCTTCTCTTCTCTCTCTCTCTCTCTCTCTCTCTCTCTCTCTTTATTTTTTTCTTCTTTCTCCATGCCCATTCAACAAATTTCCACTTCCATTCAACAAAACACTTGATGTATTTTGGTCTATATATATAAACCTGCAAATTGCCTGATGTGGCCTCCACCTGGAAGTATGGTCAATATATATAAACCATACCCATTCAACAAATTTTGGTATATATATACCTATACTCACACAGCAGATTGGAAGTGGAAGTATATATATAGACCAAAATTTTGGAAATTTGGATTGTCTATATATATACATGTACTCTTGGAGGCGGAGCAGATACATATATATATATATATTATATTTGGATTGTCTATATATATTTGGTATTTTTTTTTTTTTTCTTGAGCTCATTCTTAAATTGAAGATCAAACCTCATAAATATATAATAGTGAATATATACATATATATACTTCATAAAAACTATATATATATATTTTTTTTATTTCTTTTAATATAGTTTGATCTTAAGCGTCTTAATAGATTTTAGGAATATACATACCTGTATACACACACACATATATATATACATATATAGATTATCTGCTGTGGGTATGGTTTATATGAAATTTTGGAAATTTCACTTCAAATATATAAATTTCACTTCAATCTTGGGGCAAAGCAGATACCTATATATAGGGATTGTCTATATATATATATATATATATATATCTATAGATTATCTACCACTTCAAAATTTTGGTCTATATGTATACCTTCCATTTCCAAATTTCCAAGAGTACATGAATATATGCAATTTTGGTCTATATATATCAATCATACCCATTCAACAAATTTCCACTTCCATTCAACAAGACCCATGGCATGCCTTTGCAAATTTAAAGATTTTTTTAGGGGTATTTTGGTCTTTAAATGTAACTCACTCTCTGTATGGGCGTTTGAACTACACGGCCTGTTAACTTGGATGGAAAAGTGAACGGTGCGTTTTAGTCCACCAAATGTTAGGGGAGTAATCTGAACATGACCCAAGCTATAGGAGGGTAAAGTGAAGTTTGCCCTAAAATAAATTATGATCACTCCCTATAATTCACACTGAACACCCCCTCTATCAGATAAAAGCAAAATATATAAATATGGTTAGCATTCTTAATCTCATCTTGATCAAGACATACCAAGTTCCAATCTTCACCACGAGGGACACATGCCCCAATACCTGCGTAGTAGGGATGTAAATCTGGCTCGGCCCAGCCCATGTCGGACCTTGTGGGCTCCAGCCAAAATTCGGGCCGGACTGGGATGGCCCACGGGACAAAAAATTATCCCCAAGCCCGGGGGTATTTGAGTCTTGGAGCGGGCCCAATGAGCCTAGGCCTGGCCTCAGGCTTGGGCGGGCCCTAACCATTTTTTTTTTTTTAAAAAAATTTCCACCAAAATTTTATTATTTTTCATTAAAAAATATACTGGTACTTGGGCGGGGCGGGGCGGGCTGGGCTTCGCGCCAAGGCCTAAGTGGGCCTTAAGCGGGCAAACGGGTCAGGCCGAGCTTCAAAACAATGGCCTAGGCCCAGGCCCTAGCCCAAGGGCTCAGGCTGGGCTCAGGACTGGGCCCAAGCGGGCCTAAACGGGCCGAGCCCATCTCGGGCCGCGGGTGGATGTCGGGCTGCCCACGGGCCACGAGCCATTTTTACATCCCTGCTGCGTAGCTTCCTGGTGCACTAACCAGTAGACAACTCTATTGTCCCATCAAGCTTATCGGATCAAATAGGGCCTATTGGCCTACTACGGGCTCATAGCTGAAATAATCAAAAATTAAACATTAAGCCTATGTTTGGGAAAGTTTGATTTGAGGATTTTTTTTTTTTTTTTGTTAAAATAGTTACAAAAAATAAAATAAAATTTTTAGTTTAATAAGATAAAACATCACATTCAATCTATAATTATTACATTTTTTCTTTATAAAAAAATTTAAAAAGTCAAAAACTCTTCTCAAATCAGACTTTTTAATTTCAGGCTAAAATAATTAAAAAATCAAAAAATCAACCCACTTTCCAAATGAAGAAGTTGTCGGGGCCCGAGGCCCAAGATCAATAACTTGAGTATAGGCAAGACAAACCCATTAAACGCTTCATATTTTCAAACCTTTCTAAAAGTTCACATTTAAATCTCCCGATCAAAATTTCATAATTAGTTAATTTTGCCAAAACACTCAATGGATCACTAAAAGTATCTCCAATTTTTACTCCTTTTTTTTTTTATAATCAAATTTAAATTTAATAAAAAAAAAATTAGTTTTAGTACTCCAATCATAATATCAAATTGAAAATGTCTTAAACTTTCATCAAATTAAAAATGTCTGGAGTATTTCATCAAATTTATAGGTGACCGTCTGTCTGGACATTCTCCCGGACATCCTCTTAGACAACCTCTTCCTTGCAAATTTGCCCTGCAGGTTGTAGTCATGTTCACTAAACCGGTCGACCGACCGAACATTTGTCTAGTCGTCCTCCCAGTCGACCGGTATTTTGATGAAAATTCAAAATTTTTCATTAGAACACACGATATCAAATGAAATTTTATCTCAAAATGAATATATATATAAGTAAACGTTAGAAATGCTCTAAGTTGATCTAAAGTTTCAATTTCATCATTTTATCCCTAGTATATTAGAAATCTAAAAAATTCAATAACTTACTTTTAATCACATAAGACAAAAAAAAATTAGCAAAACTAATTAAATCAACAAACTAGTTAGCTCATCATACAAAAACAAATTCAAGAAAAATACTAAACTAAATCCAAATATTGACATCGTTTAAATCTAGCCATAATTAATATCAAGCTAGTCAAATAACGCATTTTCCCTAATTTTATTTTACTCTTTAATAATTTTCTATTTTCTCAAAACAAGAAAAATATACTAATATCCATGACAATATTCATCAAATTCATCATTGACTATACTTTTTGAGGTTTCAAGATGAAAATATGATTTTGGACAAATTATACCAGTGGTTTCTATAGTTTAACTCTTGTGTCATTTTGGTTCCTACACTTTCAATTGGCTCAATTTTGACATTTAATTTTAGATTTTATTTCAATTTGGTCCAATTAATAATATCGTTAGCATTTTTTAAGGAAAATTATCACTAAATTAGTTGAAGTTAACTGACTGAGTTGAGTAATTTTATAATTTTGCCTTTAAAATTATGTCACATAACACTTATGTGCATATTTTTCATAAAAAATACTAAGAGTTGTAATCAATTAAACTAAATTTAAACAAAATCATAAATTCAGAGTCAAAATCAAGTCAATTGAAAGTACATTGACTAACATGACACAAGGGTTAAAGTATAAGAACTATCGTCGTAATTTGCCCTATGATTTTTATAAAAATAAAAAAGATAGAATTTTAGAACATAACCCTAGAACATGCTTTCTTCCATTTTCAAACTATGAACTCAAGTGTACTCATACCACATGAAAAATGAAAATAAAATAAAAGAAGAGGGGAAAAGCATGAGGTCAAACACGAATCTATCAAACACACACAATATAAATAGATTTAATCAAATAAAACCTCTATCATGCCATTTATACATATAAAGTAGAGAAATCTCTACCTCTATCTTGAAGCTTTAATTAGGAAAATGCAAGGAAGAGATGGGAGGAACGAAGACCAAGCACACCAAACTTCCTAGCTTCAATGATCTTCCAAAAGCCTTCAAGTATACAACTAAACCTCACTTTTGGGCACAGTAATCTCACTACATTCACTTACTAAAAGCCCTCAATCAAGCATCCAAACCTTGGTTCTTATAAACAATGTTCAAGGCAAGGATTCAAGAACATAAAGAGGGAAAGAAAAAGAGCAAAAGAAATAGGGGAAGAGAAAGGAGGGACAGCCACGGTTTGGGCTTGTTTGTATGTGTAAATGTGTATGTATTAGTACTCCTCTCAAACCCAAATCAAAGTCTTTAACTAAATACTTGATCCAAAGGCGTAAAATCAACTTAGAATAAAGTAAAAGCATCCAAACCATCCATCATTTTTCAGATTTTTGTAACAACACTAACATTCTTATAAATTAGTTTTCGCACAACAATTAGACCTCGTTTGACAACATCACTTTTTAGTCTAAAAGTCAAAAAATCACTAAAAAAATAAAAAAAAGTCAACAACTTTTAGAAAAAAAATCAAAGATTTCTTTTTCTCTCTATTTTTGTACATCTTTTCATAAAAAAATTTAAAAATTATTTCAAATATATTAATTTTTTTAACATTATATTTTAATTAAAAAATTAAAAAATTACTAAACAAACATGTTCGCAAACGAGGACGTAGTGTAGTCTTTATCCAAACCATGCTAAGCCTAAAAGGTGTAAGGCTTGGGTAAGGGAATAAGGCCCAAAACAAGGAAAGCCCATGTGAAGAGAGAAAACCATTAGTGCATACCGATGAATTAACTCGCATAGGAAATTAAATGAACTAGGAGTCTAATTATAGTTAAATAACGATGAATTAACTCGCATAGAAAATGAACTAGGAGTCTAATTATAATTAAATAAATACGTTTCATTCGTGAAGCAAATAGGTGTATTAACAAACTTGCTTGAATGGGAGCAAATCAAGATGAGGACTTGCGCATGATGGAAGACCCACCGAAATCCTTAGGCCGCTACTGGTTGAAGATATGGTGGGCATTGTGGATAAGAGGGAGTAGCCCTCTCATTGCTTTGTTGTTTATTTTTCATTCCAAAGTACCATAAAAATAAAGAAAATGTTGTTTCTTTTTTAGATAATATAATAATATTTGTGCATTAAGGTCTCGTTTGGAAACATGTTATTTTAGTAATTTTTTGACTTTTTTGGTAAAAAAATGAGGTAAAAAAAAAAAACTAACATGTTTGTGATGCTTTTTTGATTTTTTACAAAAAGATATACAAAAACTAAAAAAAAAAAGAATTTTTAACTTTTTGATATAGACTGTTAGTTTTTTGTTTTTTTTAGTGATTTTTAAACTAGAATGTAATGTTGACAAACGAGACGTAAATTACAAATTCAAATTCAACTTCAAATTCTTTTACTCAAAGGAAGAAAAAAAAAAACCATAAAAAGAGAGGTATTTTGGAATACCTCATTTCACTCTCTCTCTCCTTCTCTCTACCAATCTTCGAACACGTGACCTGAGGCATTTGAAGTACATCCAAAGCCAGCGAGCCACTTCAAAGACTGGTGTGAGAGAGTGTTGATTTTATCAATTTGTAGATAAATGATGGCCACAGTTCGTCCCCCACATAACGCATTTTCAATTATGATTCAAAAAGTAATTTTTTAGTATGTATTGAAGTGGGTAGGTTTAGTTTATATCAAATGGCACATAAGTTTTTATTCCTTTGGCCCAGGTTATCTGTACCAGTAGACATTTTTTAAATTTTCAAATAATTTATCACTTCTAAACTATCTTTAATGATGTGCTATTAATATTAGACTTTACAAAATAGAATGTTTGACAAATTAAAATTTAATACTTATCAAACACATCATTAAACGTAATTTTTAAGAGTGATAAATTAGATATCTCAAGTATTTTTCTATTAAGATGGGTTCAATCTTAATTATGATGATTCTTAGTAGTGTTTGGTTATAAGATTAAGTGGTGAGAATTATGAGGTAAATTATGTATTGGTTATGATCCAAAATAGTCTTGGTTACTGTGTAAAACGGTGTTCGTTATAAAGTACTATTTTGGTTATAATTCAAAATGAGTAATGAGTCCAAATATACTGATATCGTGATGTGTAATGATATACAAATAAAATATTCATACACAATTTTCATATATAATTTGGTTCATTGTAAACCTTTCACTTCAAACTAAAATACTATTAAAGATGAGTTTATTTACAATAATAATATTACCACATTATTCATGTGAAATTTTTAGTATTTATTTTATGTATGAATAGAATTTTTCTATCATAATATAGTACACTGGGAGAAATATTTTATTGCATACTAGAAAAAACATGAGATTTCTCAAAAAGCAGAAAACATAAATGATATTCTGGCATATCAAAGAGGCAAGTTTATTGCATACCCAATTTTATGATAGTGGTATCAACTAGCTTGGAATGGATTATGTGTGAGCTGAGTATAAAAATTGTGCATTCAGTAAACAAAGCATATCTAGGCCCAAACCTAACCAGGCTCACTGAATTGCAGAAGTTCAAATGCCGAGCAGCCTGTTCGCTGATCAAATTATACGCTAAATAAGTGACACTAGCAAGATCGGCAAACATCCATGTTGGGTAACAGAGTGGGCCCAGGCTATCCGTTTCCAAGGGATTAATAGGAGCATAGGCCTTGACATTGTGATGATGATGAAGGAAAGATCAAACTACGTGGGAAATATCTACACCAAGTCTTTATATAAAGAAGGTAAACAGAAGAACAGAGACAGCACTATCAACCAACTGAACTATATTCCTGAAATATCTTGCTCACTCCCTCTCGTACGAAGCCTGACTTAACTGTTAGAGTGCTAATCCCGGCACCCTCAACTAGAGTGTTTCTTGTTTCAGGCACCGGAGCGAGAATCAAACAAAGTTCTATTTGGAATGAAGAAATATTCTATAACTACCTCTCACAATTGGCACCGTTTGTGGGAATATTCAAACTCATCCATGGCAATCCTAGTTATCAATCCTCCGACTAGCGAAGTTGATATTATAGTGACTAGAAAATCCTCCAACCCAGATGGAAATCCTGCATGACAGACTCAAATTTTTGACCCATTAACTGCATCTTTACCACCAATATCCATTGAAGATACAATGCAGACTCTTCTAGACCAAGCTAAATGCAATGAACAGCGTTTCAAAGTCATGACTACTAAAATTAGCGTATTCACCAAGAGTTAGTGAAATCTCAAAAGGCTTTACGCCATGAATGTGGACGGTCTCCTGTAAGAGGAACTAATTAGCAACACCCTTAAAGACGTGGAGAAGGTAGTAGCTCTACGGGTTCATCACAAGGCGAGCCCAGGAAGCACAATTGAGATAGTGACTCAAGCTTATCCGACGAACACAATTCCTCATAGGCACGACAATGGACGCGGAAACGACAGGGTGATGATTTCGACTTAGAGGATAGGCATAATCCGTTCGTCTAGAGGATAGTCAAGGATGCCTTGCCCAAGAAGTTCAAGTCACCATCATTTACCTTATACAACAAGAAGTTGGATCCCACCGATCATGTACGTCATTATAAACAAGTATGACGTTACATGTAGATGATAAAGCACTCATGTGCCACATCTTTCCAAAAAGCTTTGGCCTCCTAGCTATCAGGTGGCATTATAAACTTGAACCAACTTCAATTAAGAGTTTTCATCAACTCTAGAAATCTTTCCGAGCTAGGTTCATCCTTAATGAGACACAGCCCAAACAAGCAGATTCCTTGTGGACAATGAAGATTGGCTCCAATGAGACTCTATTGGCGTACTCAGCACGATATTGGCAGTGTTTCAATCTTACTAATGATGATTGCAATGACTCTATGGTCGTTGCTGCCTTTAAAATGGGACTCCACCCAAACAGCTCCCTTCGGAGCTCTTTGACCCAAAACCACCAAAGTCAGTTTGGGGTTTGATGAAGAAGGTGGAAGAGTACTGCAACATAGAAGATAATACACTTTGAACAAATACAGGGCTTCAAGTCTTAGAATCGGCAGCACTAGTTATGGCTCCACCACTAACAGTTGTACCCCCAACTAATGAGGTTACACCATGAAGAAGAAGCTAGAGCCAGTGGGAGGTCTAGAAGGGATAACCACCAAGGATCACGCTAACGCAACGAGCAATACCAAGTTGATACCAGGCGTTTGCCGCAGTCTAACAAAAAGTACGCGAAATATATTGAGCTGATCAGCCAGATCCTCTCAAAAATCAAACATCATATCTATTTAAGTGGCTGACCAAAATGTTTGGACCCCCTCATATGAGAAAAAGGGTTCAGAAGTGCGAATATCACTAGGATCACGACCACCTGATGAACAAATACTACGCCTTGAAAGACCATCTCGAGGATTTGCTAAAGGACGATCATTTGTCCGATTACCTCCTAAAAAAGGCTACACCAGCCAACGTTTGACCATATGGTCAGATTCTCCCCCACTCAGCGTGATTCAAATGATCTACAGCATCCCACCTTCGAACAAGATCAACTCAATCCAGTTGCATTCGGCTGAGGGGCCCATATGGTCTCGTTCAGAGTTAGAACCGTAACCAAAGAGGCAGCGAGGAGTGCCGACTAATGCGATTAGATTTTTTTATGATGATCTTGCAAGGCTTTCTCTTTCCCATAATGATGCCTTAGTTATTAACTTGAGCGTCAATAGGTACTCCGTTGACTGGATCCTTATCGATTAGGGGAGCACTTCTGAAATTATGTATTACAAAACCTTCCTCAAACTAGGCCTAAAAGGCGAGGATCTCAAACTAGCTAATTACCCCTTCTTTGGCTTCAATGCCAACCCTGAATACCCTCTAGGCAAGATTATGTAGCCCATTCGTGCTGGCACCAAGACACTAGACGTGGAATACCTAGTTGTCAAGCTCTCATCTTCTTACAACATAATAATGGACCAAACGTGGCTTTACGAGATGAAGGTTGTACCCAGCACTTACCATCAACTCCTGTGGTTCCCTACTGAGCACGACATTGAGCAAATTCGGGGATTTCAGAAATCGATAAAAGAATGTTTCCTTATAGCTCTCACCATAAAGACAAAAGAGCGGGAGGTCAATTCTATAGAGATTCCAAACCAAGAGATTCTTGAAAATGTGGTAAAATTCTAACAAATAAGGCAACTGAGGATTTGGATCGAGTCGTCGTTTCTGAGGATCTAAAGAAGTTCTTCCTGATTAGGGCAGGTCTTCATGCTGCTGAACAACAGGAGCTGGTAGCCTTTCTTCTCATCAGCATGGACATTTTTGCATGGAGCCCATATGAAATGCTCGGAGTCGACCCGGCAATGGCTATGTATCACTTAAATGTGGATCCGAAGGCTCAGTCTGTTGTACAAAGAAGTCATTGATTGTCTGTTGAGCATGTCGTAGTGGTTGTTGAGGAAGTTGAAAAATTGTTGGAGGCTGGGGCAATATGGGAAATAACTTATCCCACTTGGTTATCCAACATCATGGTGATAAAGAAGAAGACGGGGACGTGGAGGGTTTGTGTTGACTTCACAGATTTGAATAAAACATGTCCGAGGACTGTTTTTTGCTTCCTTTCTTACAACTGCAAGACAGTGATACGAAGGAAATGGCTGAACCGACTACTGAAGCCACGAAAAACACAGAAAGTGATTCCAACAGCAGTGAGCTTGAAGTAGGAGCAGCATTGGCATGTCTCCTTTTAGATCCTCCAATCAACTCAAAGAGCTTGGGGGATAACTGACCGTTTCCATGATCGGGGACCAATCGGATCTGAACCCTTCTAGCAGCATCTTGGATGCATCTGATGCACCATCCCTCATTTAGCAGCTGGAGAGGGCTATTTGTCTAGTAGTTCTGAGTCGAGTGATGAACTAGAATCTGATTCCACAAAGTCTATGGAGTCAGAATCAGATTCCGGTTCTTCTGAGTCTCAGTCCAGTATTCCTACGGTTGATAACCCGGATGCCAATGTTTTGTCCAAGTCGTCCTTTTCTTTTTCCTTTGAGTCGATTGTAACCGAAGAACTAGATGAACTTGACCTTGTGAATGAGAATGCCACTGTAGATTCTTAGTATTTCTATGTGCCTCTTGTTTATTACATTGATCATAATTTTCAAAATTTTGATGAAAACGAAAAGGAATGAATTCCTCTGGTTTTGAAAATTTTGATTAATCGAGAAGATGAGAGGTTTGCAAAACCTCTTACTAATGAAATCATTGTTTTTAATATGGGTACTGAGAAGGATTCGCGTCTGGTCCAAATCGAGTCCACGTTGTCTTCGGAGGAGCGCGAGTGCTTAGTCACTTTATTAAAAGATTTCAAAGATGTTTTCGCGTAGTCCTACGAAGACATGCCTGGAATCGACCCTAAGATTGTACAGCATCGGATCCCTCTTGACCCCGAGGCCCGACCTATTCAACAAAAGCTACGAAGAATATGCCTGGATTGGGCTTTGAAAATTAAAGAGGAGGTCACCAAGCAGATAGACGCAGGGTTCTTGCTAGTATCTGAGTATCCGACTTGGTTGGCCAATATTGTCCCAGTGCGAAAGAAAGATGGCAGAATTCGGGTGTGTGTGGACTTCAGGGTTCTGAACAGAGCCAGTTCGAATGATGACTTTCCTCTACCGCACATCGATGAATTGGAGGACTTCACCATGGGTCATGCATTGCTTTCCTTCATGGATGGATTTTTGGGTATAACTAGATTTTGATGGCACCTGAGGACAGAGAGAAAACTACATTCACTATGCCGTGGGGAACCTACTGCTACAGAGTGATGCCGTTTGGGCTGAAGAATGTCGGGGCTACCTATCAAAGGGCTGCAACCATAATTCTGCATGATATGATCCACAAAAAGGTCGAGGTGTATGTGGATGACATGATTGTCAAGTCCAAAGAAAGAAAGGGCCACTACACCGCTTTGAAGAAATTCTTTCAACGAATTAGAGAATACAAACTGAGGTTGAATCCGCAGAAGTGTACTTCTGGCGTAACAGTAGGGAAAATGCTGGGTTTCTTGATCACACAGAGAGAAATCCAGGTAGATCCTTCCAAAATCAAGGCCATCCTAGAAATGCGACCACCAAGGACTGTAAAGGAGGTGCAAGGCTTTTGGGTAAAGTGTAATTCATAAGACGATTTATTTCAAAATTAACCTTGACTTGTGAACCACTATTTGGTCTCCTAAAGAAAAGAAATAAGTTCCGATGGGATGACCATGTCAATTCGCTTTCGAGCAGATCAAGTAGTACCTTCAGAATTCACCTGTGTTGTCATCGCTAGAGCCGAGGAAGCCCTTGATTTTGTATTTATCAGTCACAGACACAATGATAGGATGCATGCTTGCTCAGGAATCTGAGGATAAGGTGGAGAAAGCCATCTATTACTTGAGAAAGAAAATGTAGGATTACGAGACCCGCTATACCCCGTTGGAGAAAGCGTACTTAGCCTTGGTATGGGCTACTAGGAAGTTAAGGCACTACTTATTAGCTCACTCCGTAATTCTGGTTTTGAGATTAGATCCCATCAAATGTCTCTTTGAGAAACCAGCGGTTACGGGTAGGCTAGCCCATTGGTTGCTTCTCCTTTCCAAATTTGATCTGAAGTATGTCACTCGCAAGTCGGTCAAAGGGAGAGCAATAGCGAAGTTCTTGGCAGATCACCTAGTGGAAGGGAATGAAGTGGTAGAATATATGTTCCCAGATGAAGCTATTTTGCAAGTCGAGGAAGAGATTTGGACAATGTACTTCGAGGGAGCGTCTAACTAGTACGGTTATGGGATAGGGGTGTTGTTGATAGCACCTAACAATTCCCATATACCCTTAGTCTTCAAACTCCAGTTCAAGGTATCCAATAACGAAACAGAATATGAGGCGTGTAATGCTGGTTTGGAAGCCACCCTAGAACTAGAGGCAAAAAGGTTGGACGTCATTGGGGACTCAAACCTAGTTATGTCTCAAGCAAAAGGAGACTGGAAGGTCAAAGAAGAAAAGATGAAGATCTATCACCAGACCCTGGATGTTCTGATTCCTAGGTTTGAGAAGCTGACTTTCACGTATCTACTAAGAGAGAACAACAGGTTCGCTGACGCCTTATCAACTCTATCTTCTATGATAGGCATCCCGTTGGGAGTTCGGATGCGTCCGATCATTATTGAGCAGAGATATACGCCGGTCTACGAGACTATCACTGCAATAGATGAAGCACAAGATCAAAACCCTTGGTTCTATGATATCTAGAACTTCTTGGAAAAGGAGGTTTATCTGCCAGGGGCAAATACCAAAGATAAGAGGGCAATACGCGGATGGCCGCTCAATTTATCATCTGCGGAGGTAGACTGTACAAGAGAGATCATCTGGGAATGCACAAGTTGTGTGTCAAAGCAGAAGAATAAAGGCGCCTAACAGAGGCCATCCATGGAGAAGAGTGCAGAGCGCACATGAACGAAGAAATGTTAGCCCGAAAGATTCTCAAGCAAAGTTACTACTAGTCTACTATAGAAGGATTGTATCATTTTGTCCAGCGATGCACAAATGCCAAATCCATGCAAACCGCATGAACTCCCGCCATCGAAGCTGTACAACATGACTTCACCATGGCCTTTCTCAGTCTAGGAAATTGACGTCATTGGCGCAGTCACACTGAAAGGGTTGAATGGGCATGAATATATTCTAGTGGCAATTGATTACTTTACAAAGTGGGTAGAAGCTTAGTCCTACGCAGTGTTGAAAGCAGTGCATGTGGCTAAGTTCATTCGAAACAACATCATTTGCCAATATGAAGTCCCAAACGAGATCATTTTAGATAATGGCTTCCACTTCAAGAAGGAAGTGCTAGACTTCTTGGAGAAATACAATGTGGCTTTCCATAAGTTATCTACATACCAGCTGCAAACCAATAGAGCTGTTGAGGCCGCCAACAAGAACATCAAGCATATTCTGCAGAAGATGGTTGAGACCTACAGGGACTGGCCAGACACATTGCCGTTTGCGCTCTGGGGCTATAGAACTTCAATTCGGACGTCTACATGAGAAACTTCTTATTCTCTTGTTTATGGAATGGAGGTTGTTCTGCCAATCGAAATAGAAGTTCCGTCGCTGCGAGTTATGGCTGAGTGTCAAATAGTAGAGGTGGACTGGCAACAGAGCAGGTTTGAAGAACTGATGTTGTTTGATGAGAGAAGGCTGAAAACATTGTACCATGTCTAGGGTTATCAACACAGGATTGCTAGGGCTTTTAACAATAAAGTTAAGTCCTAGAATCTTAAAAAAGGGGATTTGCTACTGAAAGACAACCGAGCTCCCATCCATGACTTTAGGGGCAAGTTCAAACCCAATTGGACTGGTCCTTACATCATCAAAACTATCTGGTCCGGTGGAGCTGTTATTCTCATGGACTTGGATGGCCTAGAATTTTTTCAACCGATCAACATGGACAAGTTGAAGAAATACTATCCCTGAGAGGCTTGCTAGGCCGAAAACCCGGAAGGGTGACCTAGGCAAAAGTTAGAGCACAAAAAAAAATTGGAAATGAAGAAAAACTGAGCTCACAAGGTTGAAAACCCTAAAGGGCGGCCTTGGCAAAAGTTAGAGCGCAAAAAGAGAGCGTTAATACTCGAGTGAACTCGAGCCGAACTATGTAAGGCCTGATTCCCATCTTCGGGATACGTAGGCAACTTCATCCCGAAGTTCGGCCGTAAACACCTTTAACTCAACTGTCCTATCCATGTGTTGATCAGGTCATCTTTGTTCGTTCTTTATCTCGGAGTTCAATTGTGATCTTTATTCTAAGAGCTGGTTACAGTGCTGAGCAGTGCTATTTAGTTAAGGGGCAATTTGTGATCTCCGGATTCGGGGTTGTACATCTCGAGGATAGATTCTGTATGTGTCAAGTGGTGATCCTTATCGAAAATGGTTTTGAAAAGTTTTGATAAAAGTTGGTTTTTGTTCAAATTTTACCTTTTACAATTTAGACCATTTTTGGACCAAAAGGAAAATTTTTAGTGCTCACAACTTTAATTTCATTGATTTCTATACAAAGTTCTCCAACTCTAGACACAAATCAAAGTTGCTTTTATTACATTCATAACACATGAAAAGTAAAGATCAAAGCAATAAACTAGGACCTTAGATGAGTCAGGTGTTCTTGCGTCCCCTACTCATGCTTGTGGAAGCTTCTAATGCCAAAGTAGGCCCAGATTGTGCCTCATCTTCAAGCCAAGTCAAACACTCACCAAAAAGGGCGCAGCTGAAACTAGGGGCAGGGGCCAGTAGCTCTCTCATCCTCCAAGCAGTAAGGTATCTAGCCAAATATGAACCTCGAATGGGAATGAAACCAGGTATTCTACCCTTTCTTCTGGGCAAGTCTCATCATGTCCAAACTGACGTCTGAACTAGAACGGAAAGTAGAATACACAGTGTGTAAGGCCAATCAGCTCAATGCCAGGTTGTTGATTCATGCTGTAGCTCATTTCGGTCAGATTGAGCCAAGGGCAACGCCAAGCAATGTCAGCAGCAGACCTGTTGCATATCCAATGGCACCTCCATCCTTTATTCGGGAAATCCACTAGCTATTGGCAGAAAAAGTATGCTCGGGCTAAGTATGTGGGGAAAGGGTCCACCACCTTCAGTTTGTCCATTAGCCATATCTAGGAAGGGATGAAGGAAAACAGAGATTAAGAAATAGAGAGATGTATGTTGAGAGAGAAGTGAGAAAAGGGCTTTGAGAGAAAAACAGAGCATGAATGTCGAGTGATGTGAGAAACATATATTAGAACGGGTGAGAAACATTACCTGAAGAAGTAGTGGACTTCCCGCAAATTTGGTAGTCTCTTGCCAATCGAAGGCGTCTAAGCCTATCAAAGTCTCAGCCAACACCAAGCCAATGCAACTCTTGCCCTCTTTTAGGCCTTGTGCCACCTCAGTTAGTCGAATGCTAGACCCGCTAAAACAAAAGGTAAGAAGGAAATGTGATAGCATACACAAACAAAGGGCGTGTTTCCGAAAACCCTGCCAAAGAAGATTACCTCGGTCGTCGGCCTTAGAAAATCGATGAATCAGACTGGAAATATACAGTTCTCCATTGTGGACCAAAAATTGAACCTCATGTAAAGTAAGCACGCACATCCATCCCAAAGCTTGGACATGGCCAAAACGGGGCTAATGTATGATTTCCTCATCGCGCCAGGATTCCATTAATGCCTAAAATTCTTCAATTGTCGGGTATATGTCTTATACCCCGAAGCTAAAGACATGTGTGATTGGGTTCCAACACTGAACCGCGACATGAAGGAATGGAAAGCAAAGAGAAGTGTGGCTCAAAGGAAAAAGGGCATTTAGGCCGAAGCTACGGAAATTTAACTTTTTCGAGCCATCCAAAGCGGACATCCAGTCCCGAAGCCTATTAACAAGTAACATCTCCATTTTGAGAGCAAAATATCAAGAACTTGTGAGTTTACCAGAAAAACAGCATGGAAGCATTATTTATAGAGTCTGAGAAGATGCTGAGCATGACACCTGGAGAGCACTGACTGACATCACACTGATGGCCAGCCGTGCATCAGTTATAGCCGGTCGTGCATCAGTGAAGCTAGGCCGGCTCTTGATGCTTGCCCAGTGCAGATCTGTTGCAACAAACGCTGACCTTTGTTTGAATGAACTTCAATTGTACTTTTGAGTTTTGTTTTGTCTGTACCAAGTGTTTGTTAGCTTTTTCGAGTTGTTTTCATTTCGTTTTTCCAGTATTGAGTTGTATTTTATGTTTTGATCGGTTGTAAGCCATTATCCGGTTCATGAATCAATTCAAGAGCAAGGCATTTACTGTTCTGAAGATTACAAAAGCAAAGGTAATGCAGTTTATCATATTGCGCACAAAGATCATTCAACAAAACTTGCTTTTCATAATTGGTGGGCCCAACCCCGATCATTATTTTATACAACCAAAACAAAAAGAAAGTTTTTGAAAAACAAAAGGACTATCTGATGCTAGTTTTATAACTACTTAACAAAATGAAAGCAAAAGCGAAATAAAAGCAAAATCATCATTGTCATTAGTAGCCCATCCTTGCTCTCTTCCTCCTCGGCTGTGGAGAAAGTGCATCGCTGTCATCACTAGGGCTGCTCAACTACAAATCCATCTCCTCTCCCTCATCCTCAGGGGCCGTGGACCCGTCAAAAGAGTCCTCGGAAGGTGAGCGCTGCCACACTCGACCTCTCCCTCGATCAGTGCCTCCTCGGCCTCCCATTGGGCCTTGTCTCCGCTTACTCGCTGCGAAAGGTCCTGCAGGCACCGGCTTAAGCTAAAAAATATATCTAATATTAGATAGAATGATCAGAAGTGTACAATATGGCAATGACAGTAGGCTACACACAAAATGTACTTCAATCCCGTGGGTGACTAAGGCAGTCTGCCTCCTCCGTACCATGATGAGTAGTTAGTCAATCGTCCGAAGGAGTTCGTCACCGTACGCCCGGGGAATTTGCAAAAGAACATAAACTGAGAAAAACAAATAGAAGTAATTGAACAGTGAACAATAATGGCTGAGAATAAGTTAAAGTGCCGCATGGACTAGCATAAAAAGAAAGTGTACCTACTCAACACCAGGGGCAAACACAAGTCTGTGGTCCCTCTCCTCGATGGGCTTAAGTGGGATCTGCTCGATCACGCTATCTGGACACATATATACGACCTCAGTGGGAAGCACAGGCAACAGCAGGGGCACCTCTAATGGGCGCATCGCCAGCCGCAGCAGCAGCAGCAACCTCTGGCACAGCTCGAGCCACGCCTAAAGTAAGAGGCGCCATCACCCGAGTGTGTAAGAAAGTCGTAAAGTCACCGGGCTCATGGTGACGATCGTCGTCCTCACCTATCATCAGGAGGTCTAGCTCAGGACCATCCTGTAAATCATCTACTACCCTCATGCCAGCAAGAGGAGGATGTGGAATATCAGTGTCAGCAATGCCTCGAGTTTGGTGGATGAATCTCTCTCCTAGGTAGTATGCCCAACCAAAAGGGCCCTCAAATAGGATCCTCATCTTGCAAGCATGCCAAGCAGCAGTGTAGGTCACCCTCGACACTTGGGGAATACCTGCCCAATGGTGCCAGTCAACCTGAGAAAATCAGTGCAGTGTTAGATATCAGTGCGATGTCAGAATGGCAGTACGGTGTCAGAAAATTAGTGCAGTGTCAAAAGTTAATGCAGTATGAGAATGACAATATGGTACTATACAATAGTACAACAATGTAAGGGTGACCAAATAGTGTGGGAAACAGTGTAATACCTGATAGCCGTGATAGTATCAAAGAAGTGGCGGAAATATGGGAAGGTGCGATTTACAAGGCAATGTCGCTCGAACCGTGAGTTGTAGTACCAAGAGCGGGGTACAGACAACTCAATTGGCCTCACTAGAACTGGAGCCAACAAAGTGAAATATGTGTAGATCCAAAGCTGCAAATCAAAGGCAAACAGATGACATGAGAAAATAGATTAGATGAGCAGGAAATGCAACAGTGAACAGAATTTAAAGCATATCAAAAGGGTGAGTGTAGGATGTTCCTCCCAAACCCTCCAGTAGCCGCCGAGTGAATCCGCCTTGCAGCGAGAAACGGAGCTCATGTAGCAATATAAGGTAGCCAGACTTGCGCCACCCCAGTCATAATCTGCCACCCCAGGAAGGTGTACCAGTGCCCCGAGAATGTATAATCCAATGGTATTTTCCCTATTTGCAAACAGGGTAGTACCGAGGAGATATATGAGGAAGCCACAAGTGTATTGGGCAACCTCGTCTGCAGTGGCTAGCTCTGTGCCGGAGAAGTGCTCCAAGAACCAACTATAGTGCACCATCACATGACTGGTAGTGTCTGGGATCACCCCGAGAAGCTGGAGATATGCATCTCTCCACTGATTCATATCTGGATCGAAAAGGACTGGCCGCCAACACCAACGCCAACCCAACTCACAAACTAGTCAACATCGAGAAGTCATATGGGGTCAGTGTCATCTCCCCGATAAAAGAGAAGTGAAACGAACTGGTGGTGTCCCACCATCTCTCTACCAAGCCCCATAAAGCCAAGACTCGGCCCTCATCTGTATAAGCCCAGAGCAAAAGGGCCCAAAGCCAGCAGCATCTACCAAAGTGCGGACCTCTGCGGGAAGCCGTTCATACCAACGTCGGGAGCCGGAGATAGAGCCATAGCCGCCTATCCTCCTGGCGATCACCTATCAATTGGAAGTCTTATCAGTATATGTGCAGCAGGGATACGTGATTTGTTCATTGAGCTCAACATTTTAACATGTGTGCAAAGTAAAATGCAAAGAAAAATGGGGAAAGAGTTGTGTACTGTGGAAGCGTCGATAGAGATATGCTCTATGGGCTCTCGCAGTAGAGTATCCTCATCTAACCTGGGAATGAAGCCCTCGAATCTCAAGATGCTGCTGCCAGGAGGTGGCACATGTGTACGCAGCTGGTATGTGGCCACATCAAAAGGCCTCTCGGCAAGGAGAAGCAATGTAGCGGCTTCCTCTGCCTCTATGTCTTCACCAAGGGTAGCACCAACACCTATTGCAGGCTCTGGAATGGGAACCTCATCACTAGCCATGGAAAAAGTGAAGAAAAAGTGAAGGGGATGAATGAAAATAGGTGAAATCCTAAATTCTAAACCCTAAGAGAGGGAAAAGTGAAGAGGGGATGGAAAATCAAAGGGGAACAAGAAAAGTTTGGGCAAAGATGTGAGAAAGTGAGGAAAAAACAAAGAGAAAACCCAAACTTCAACCAAAAAAAATTTCAATCAGTTCAAAATGAAGAGGAAAACAAGCTGTTTTAGGAAATTTTTGTGAGGGTTGTTGGGTAAATTCAAGAAAGAGAGGAAATCTAGAGAGAAGCAAAGTTTAGAAAGGGAAAGGGAGGATTTTCGACCTAGGTTGTGATCTAAATGGGGGCTATTTTGTGTTTTAAAGAGCCACGGGTGTGGCTTTTACCGTACTGCCCTTCATCACTTTCGAAGGCCGGCCGACGCTATCGAAGCCTGGTCGTTGCTTCGGTTATTTCAATTCTTTTTTTTTTTTTTTGTTTTGTGTTGTGTTGTGTTGTGTATTACTAGTTTATTTTATTTTATTTTATTTTATTTCATTATTTTAATTTTTGAGTTATAGTTCCAGGTTTTAATTTTCGTGGTTTTGACTCTAAGTTTTTGATCGTGGGTTTTGATTTAAATGAAGTAAGGAGTTGTATGTTAACAAAAAAAAAAAAATTAGTGTTGAAAAGAAAAAAATAATAAAAAAAAAAACAGAGAGAAAGAAAAGAGAGAGAGAAAGAGGAGAAAACAAGCAATGAAGGTAAAATAGCATAGGGATGCAACAAAATATCCATTTTGTTTTGTTTCGTTGCGTGAGCGCATAATTTGATTTATGTTGATTTTATTTCATTAGTTTAACTTCGTGTTTTATCTTGTTTAAACTGTTCTGGTCATTCATGACTTGTCATGTTCAGTTCGTAATTCATTTCATCATTTTTTACCACACGATATTGTATGTACGGTTCATTCAAGGAAGTGCACAATATTGTATGTACGGTTCATTCGGAGGAGTTTCGGGTAAAATCATTCGTGTCCTTTGGATCGCATCCTTCCACCTCTCCTTCTATCGCGTGAGACGCATTAGGATTGTTTGCTTCGGTTAAAAACATTCTGGTGCGTCCCGATGTTCACACCACCCCTTCGGTTAAAAACATTCAGGTGCGTCCCGGTGTTCACACCACCCCTTTGGTTAAAAACATTCGGGTGCATCCCGGTGTTCACACCACCTCTCCTCTTATCGCGTGAGATGCGTTAGGATTGTTTGCTTCGGTTAAAAACATTCAAGTGCGTCCCGGTGTTCACACCACCTCTCCTCCTATTGCGTGAAATGCGTTAGGACTATTTGCTTTGGTTAAAAACATTCGTGTGCGTCCCGGTGTTCACACCACCTATCCTCCTATCGCGTGAGATACATTGGATTGTTTGCTTTGATTAAAAACATTCGGGTGCGTCCTAGTGTTCACACCAACCCTTCGGTTAAAAACATTCGGATGCGTCCCGGTGTTCACACCACTCCTTCAGTTAAAAACATTCGGGTGCGTCTCTGTGTTCACACCACCTCTTTGGTTAAAAATATTCGGGTGCATCTCGGTGTTCACGCCATATTTTTTTTCTTTTTTCTTTTTTCTCCTTCCGCGTGCAACGCATTAGGATCTCGATTGAGACCTCGGGTGCACCCGACGGTTATGTCACTTTTCGCCTTTCCTGCACGTCGCGTAGTTGAGCTTTAATTTTCTTACATCATTTCTGCATGAAATGTGGTTTGGCTCGTGATGTTCAAGTGTGTCGTGTTCATTTACTTACATCTTTTTATGTTTGGAATTGTTGTGCCTTGTTCCGATTTGTTTAAATGTGGTATTTCCTTGCATAGTATTTGCATTCAAATGTTTCATTGCACAACCTCATTGCATGATCATAAGTTATGTTATTGCATCATGTATATCATTTGCATCTTGCCCTAGAACTACGCTGGTTTGATTCCTTGCACAGGGATATGTAGGCAGCCCGCGGGCGCAACCATTTAATTTCTGTCTTGCTTTCTTGTTCAAGTCTTATGGCCTTGTCAGAATGGGTCGTCTCTAGGCTTTGACATTCACTCACGTCATTTTATGACTTCGAACTCTGTCAAAGAGGGGCAACTGTAGACGCCCAATTTTTTATTGCCCGTAAGACTCAAACGCTTGGTTCAATGCACTCAATGATGATAGTTAGATTATGAATTCGCAACGATTCGAAATCAATTAGGCTTCCGAAATAACCTCACGTCTTCAACATTTACCTTGTTTGAACCCATGAGTTTCATTTTTGGACCTTTTCCTACCCAGAGCTGAGTTTGAACCAAAAAAACAGGGGAGGCCATCAAGGCCCGGCCGTGCATTAGTGATGGCCGGCCGTGACTATGAATGGCCGGCCGGCCTTCGATGGCAATAAACACTGTTCTGGGCAGGAGGCCGCCAACTGTCCATTTTTGAAGATATTTATCACCTTTTGAGCTCGAATTCTATAAAATGAAGCTCTGGGATTGTTTTGAGGGTTGAAAAAAATTCTAGAAGTGATATATACACCTTGAGAGCTCTTGTCTCCTCATTCTTCCATTGCAAGTCATCTTTGAGCTAACCTAGCTTGTTTATACCACCTCTATACACCATACACAACCTTGTCTTTACACCCTAAAGCCTTGGTTGATTTTGGAGAAGTATAATTCAAACTTGAGAGTACATTGAAACCAAGTTTGAAACATCAACAACAAGTTTACTTCTTGAAAGGTATAAGCTTGTTTTCTCTTCTCTTGCCTTCATTTCTATCATTTACTTCATAATTCTTGTTGTTTTGGATTGTTCTGAGCTTGTTTGAAGTGTTTGGAGTTGGGTTTGAAGAGTTACCAAAAGGGTAGAGAGAGCTTGCTCTTTCTATACCTTTATTCATAACTCAAACCTTCTCATTTTCATTCTTTTCCTTTGGTGTTTACATTGATTTTCAGAGGTTTAGAGAGGCTTAAAACCATGTTTTGAAGCTTCAAAAATGGAGGGGTTAGCCACCCCTCCTTATCCATGCTTACTAGCCTTAATTCTTTTCTTTATTGTCTAGCTTTTCATTCTCTTTTCATGCATGTTTGAACTCTGATTTTCATGTATTGAGGGCTGTTTTGAGGTTATCTAGGCCTTTTCAAGTGGTTCATGCCTTGTTTAATACACTTGTGGTCTCATAAGTTGGCATATTTGTTCCTTGTTATGCTTTCTTGATTCATTTTCCATGTTTGGAGTCTAAGTTTACTAATCAATCAACCATTCCATATCGTTCATTCTAGAGAATGGTTTCAACCAATTAAGGTTGTTCAATACATGTAAAGGAGACCTACACCTAATGGCTTAATCTCTTGGAGATTCATCGTCAACAGTGTAGTCTCCTTCTCATGTCTTAGAAGAACCTCTTGTTTCACATTATTTCTTGTTTAGAGGACTTTAACATCACATTTGGACAAATGGACTAATGAATGGCAATGACTAAAACAATTGGCTTAAAACTTGGATTAACACACTTAAAGAAAATGGCTTAACAGCTTGAACTTAGACGGACGTTATGCCAAGTTTCTTGTGTCAAGGGTCATCAAGCATCAATTCATGGTGTTTTTGGTGTCCTTGAAGCGTCTCAACTTCCTTTTTTTGAGTTCATTCCATGACAAAAGGGAGGGGTAGTCATTTGCATTACATTCATTGATTTTGTTTTTGTCCAAAATGATGTCTGAGATCATCAAACAATCATATTGGTCATTGATGGTTTTGGAATCAATCCCAACCTTCTCTTGAGGCTTTCCCATGATAGAGAAGGGAGGAAGGACAAACAGAGCTTGAAAATGCTCTATCTGCACTACTTTCACCTCAGAGCATAGAAACAGAGCTTTGCACCAAATAGATGCACGGCTGGTCATCTGGTAGACCTGGCCGGCCATCAGTGATGCACAGTCGGCTCTTGATATGTGGCAAGCAGTGTAGTTTTGCAAAAATAGAGGCAGTGGCTGAAGGTGAAACAGAGATGGTCTGGGTAGACAGAGTAGCTTTCAAGCGATACGCATGCAACCTTCATCCATCTTCCATGGTGTCCTTATCAAATGCATTCAATTATTTAATTGTTTCATTAGCATAATAAATTGTGTTGTAATAATTAGTCTAAATAGTGGTAGCTAATTATTTGGTGTTGTATATTTAATTTCTTTTAATTAATTAGCGTAAATAGTTGGTTAATTATTCATTTCAAGTGTTATAATAATTAGTTAATTGGTTTAGCTATTTATTCAAGTTTTGTAATAATTAGCTTAGTTTAGCTAGCTAGTTAGCTTTTATTCATTCGGACTCTCCTTCGTGAGAGCGTAATGTAATAACGTGTATGCTTTCCAACCCCACGTCTTTCTCCCTTTTATTTAATCACTTTTGATGGTTAGATTAGAGATATGTTTCAATTAGCATACCTTATGCTTGTATCCATTCATCTTGTATTGCATGAACCGAGGCTCGGCGCATCATTCTAATTGCATTGCCATTTCAATAATTCTTTGAATACGTGTTTAACCGCATATCATCAAAATCGATCCATATACCACATTAGTAGCGAGCCTATTAATTGCATTCTTCGCATGTGTGCATTAGACATTTGGCATAGTTAGGAATCATGTATATTTTTCTAACTCATATCTTCTTAGCTTGGAGTACTAGGTGAGTTTTTAGTGCTTTAGCATACTTGCATTAGTGTGAGTGATTGCCATGACTAGTATCCTTACCATGAGGCTAAATGCTTACTTGATAAGCTGCTTGAATGCCTGTGGATGAAGGCTTGTTGCTTGAATTGGAACGATCCAACGAATGTATGTTTGAGCCCACTATGTCTAGTGGCAAATTCTCAAACTTAAGCCCACTTGAGGTGGCAAATTCAAACCCTTTTCACAAAATAAACATGAAATTGAATTGTTCCAATTTGGGCAAACTAGTCTATACTTGCTTGTGCACATCACATAGTAATACTAGCCTAATAACCAGAACAAGAAAACATAATGCTGATAAAAAATCATATCATGATTAGTAGAGGCCGATCTTTGATAGAGCGAGTGGGGGTGCTCAATTCATGACCTTCCCCTCTTGTACCTAAGTTCCCGAGCCGAGGCAACTTTGGTGATGACGGACATGTGGCCTTTGGTACAGTCATAGGTTTTCTAAACTTTTCCCAAAATAAAATATTTAGGTGGCAACTCTGTATTTGGCAAAGCAGTCCAATTTTGGCATTTTTTGATTCTAAAATCGATTTTCCAAAAGATTTTCCGATTTGGACTCTTTGGTATTTATCAATTTCACATTGCACTTGTGAGATTAGATTCAAAATCACGAGAGTCTTAACTGTAGGGCTTATTTTCGAGTTTCCGAAAGGGGGCACAAAAAAGGCGAGCTACAACCGTCTCTCTCTCTCTCTCTCTCTCCCCAGCATTATCCCTATTATGTGTATCAGCGCTGCCTCTACGACATATGCTATTACCACCTCAATCGCATTCGCTACTGCCACCATTGCTTATGTTCTTTCTACTTAAAATCATTGTTGCCACCACTGATCTCTCAGTCTCCTTCATAATTTGATGCTGGATGTACTTAATTTACTCGAAACAATCATTATCGTCGCCGATCTGTCAAGCACTAGTTCTATCTCTCTCTCACTTTCTCTCTCTCTGTTTGACGCATCTCACTAATACTTTAATTATATCATTAAGTAAGGATGTTTACAATTGGGATTGGTTTGGTTTTAGACTAAATTATGAAATGAACCATTGAACTTATGTAATCGGATCAGAATCGAACTATAAAAGCTGGTTTGGTTTGGTTTGGTTCAGTTCTATTCTCAAATTCTAAAATTTTATGTAACACGAAATACAATACATATTTCAAAATAGTAAATAAAGTAGGGACAATTGCATAAAAGTGATAACAACACAAAATAATTATAAAAGGATGGAATTATAAGTAATTTATGCATTAGATTATTATAATGGTCCAGGTTAAAACCCGACTCTTTTATACTTTTTGGTTTGGAGTCTCGTATCTTTTGTTGTTGTTTATATCTATTCTAGTCTTATATTGTTGCTTGGGAGTTGAGAATTTGGTTTTAAGGTTGGTTGAACAGGTTGGGACTTAGTATTTCTAGACTAATTCTATCAGTTTGTTCTTGGGTTCGCTCGAGCGGTCTTTCTTTCCTCCCAGATTATATGTGTTTCAATCTGAACTTTTGTGAGTGGGTCGTTCTTCACTCAAGCCGTGTTTTGATCACTCGAGCGGTCTGTTTGCAGTATGTAATACTGAAACTTTCAATTCTTCGCTCAAGAGTGTTTTATTCGCTCGAGCGATCTATTGTGCAAGGTTGATATTCTAGGAGTTTGGTTTCTCTGCCCGAGCCATGTTTTGGTCGCTTGAGTGATGTTCTGTGTTTGACGCTCGAGTAGTGTTTTGATTGCTCGAGCGGTCTGTTAGTATAAAGCTGCAGAAAAATATCTTTTCTTTCACTTTTCTAATTTCTCTCTATTTCTCTCTCTAAAGTATCTAAACCTAGTTTCTCTCTCTCTCTCTCTCTATATATATATATTATATTTCCTATCTTTAAATCTCCGATCTACCCAAATCTGGGAATCTCGCCACCATGGTGCTTTGAGGTAAAAGGTAGAGCGCGAGGAGGTGATTGTTTTAATCTAAAAAAGTTCAAGAATTGTCTCCGTCGTTTTTGAGATTGTTCTTCTTTTCTTTTTCTACTATTAAGGCAAGGATTTCTTTAACGTTTATGCATGATATTTAGCTTTGTTATGTACTCCTTGAATAGTGTAACATTTTAAAGATTTTTGGGTTTGAAATGAGTTATAAAATAGGGGTTTTGGAATGGATTGTTTTGAAATGTTGTGGAAATGGTTATATAGATGAGACGGGTTGAAAGCTTAGAAACCTCTCTTTAAAATGGGTACTTGAAAGAAACAAATGTGTTTTGAAAATCTTAGAAATTATTGGTTTTGAATAAGAATGAGAACGATGGGAAATGTTTGGATCCTCTTTGAGTTGGGAAGTGGAGTTAGAACATATATTGTTACTCCAATATTGAAATTTTGGAAATTTATATGTTTACTTAAAACTATCTTTTGAATATAGATATCTGTTTTGACTATCGATGGAGGATAATATTAATTGTTGTAGCAACTGCATAAGAATTAGGTTAACGAAAACTATTCACTCATGTATAAATCTTATTTGAGCATTGGTTTCCTATTTTTATACGTTGAAATGTATCATTTTGAGAAAAACAAGTGAATATCTTGGTGTGGTTGTGGTTATTATTATGTGTCACGACCCAAACCCGCCCCTATAGCTTTAGCGTCGCAATCGACCAGTAATCCTTGGATTACCAAAGGCCTCTTAACAGAATAACATATAATTAGAGGCTGCGGAAGCAATATATAAAACATACATAGTCCATTGAGCTATGTTGACATATATGAGACAAAATTTTCAAACAAACTTATATATATACATGTAACGTCATAAACACATTGGTCTCACGTCACGCATTTACACAGATAAGGTCAAAAGGGAACTTAGCTCAAGTATAGATAAACAGAACAAAATAAAGCCTTGACATGATCTTCTCAAAAAGAACCTCCTCGGAAGGCACGGTGGTAGGCTGACAAAACAGAATCTTAGGCCATCAACTTTGGGCCTAGTCACGTACCTGATCACCTACATACATAATATAAATAGTGAGCGGAAGCCCAGTGAATAATAGCAGAGTAAGGAGTTTACTGAATGATGTCCATGCAGAAACAGAGTCTAATGCATATTCAGATTTCAAATCAGAAACAAGTTTTTATACATGTTCATATTCATAATCAAAGTTCATACATTACACATTATAATGCGTGGCACATCCAGTAGTGTTAACAAATCCGATGACCCACGAGAGGACGGGTGTGAAGGCATTTCGATGACTCACGTGCATAGAGACGTTTCTAATAAACCATAAAGGGACGGCCACAAAGGCATTCCGATGACTCATGTGCACGGAGACGTTTCTAATGACCCATAGAGGGATGGCCATAAAAGCATTCTGATGACCCATAAAAGGACGCATATCATATGATGCTAAGGATAACACGAATACATTTTAGAAACTTGGACAATCATTCATTCATACAAAACACAGCATTTCAGAGAACTGATCATTTCATATCATAATGTTCAAAAATATTTAACATTGAACATAGCTTTACAAAGTTATTACTCACAAATAACAGATGGTTTTAAGTAGACGAATAGAGTAGGCAATTCAAATATCTTGTGGTAAGTGACCTACACAGGTACAAAATAAACACGTACAGAATTACACACCTGGAAACAATAACTTAATTCTTTCTTATCTTGGTGTGTTTCTACTTCTTATCCTCATTATGGTGTCTTAATCTTGGTCTAGGAATGCTTAGGATGCAATGAGGATGCTAAAATGCAATTGAAAACACTTAACAAAAATTGTTGAAAACAGGGGTCTCACTCTAGCATAGCTTTCTTTGCTCAAGCGGACATGCAAAATGTGAGTGTTCGCTCGAGCGGCTTGTAAACTTTGCGAAAGTGCTGGTTGCTTTATTTTTCCGCTTGACGCTCGCTCGAGCGCAACTTTTGTCGCTCGAGTAGTCTGCAAAAAAAGAAAACTTCTACGAGCATGCATTTTACGCTCGAGCGGACTTTTGGTCGCTCGAGCAGAAGTGCAAAAAAAATAAAAGTGGTTGCTTCAGCACAGGATTTGTCGCTCGAGCGTGGAAACAGAATTCTAGAATTTCTAGAATTGCTTCCAAGTTTCAAACTTGACCCCAAAGCTGTAAATTATGTTTTCTTGGGCCAAAAACTTAAGGAAACTCTTGTAAACTTGCAAAACATCATGAATTAAGAATCATTACTCAAAATCAAGGCCCAAAAGCAAGTGGATTCTTCAAAACAAACTTGAATTATATAAATACACATCATGCATGTGTTATCATGAACTCAAATCTTCCTAAACATGTACAAATGAAGTGTTAAGGTGCAAAACCACAATGAGCTCTCATAATTTAACAAAAATAGGCCCTTGCATATAAGAATTTGTTGAAATCAAAACTCAAAATCCATGAATTATACATGCATGTATACAATTAGCTTATTTCTTCCGTGATTGACATAATTCTAACTTATTCTCTTTAATTTCATGGAAATATTCTTACATGACTTATGAATTCACTTCCTATGTACCTTATTTCCAAGATTTAAGGGAAACGTTAATACCTAACGTGTGAATTCAAAGGGTTCAAGCTTGACTTTTCCAAGAATTCTCCTAGTTGAGCTCAATCTCTCTCTCTCTCTCTCTCTCTACATTTTGTTGCCTCAAGGATGATAAAATGAGAGTGTGAGTCATGTTCCTTAATCATCTTAAGCCTTATATAGGCTTGCTTAGTGGTGATTAATTAACCTTGGCTTAAGCTATTCATATTGGCATTAATTATTCTAATTTAATCGTTCCAAACTGAATTTTAATTAAACCTATTATAAAATTCTAAAAATCCTAATTATCACATAAATCAAGTCAATTTCTGAATCGGATGCCGATAAGGCCTTCAATTCGCAATCCGTAACAAAAATACAAACATGTCTTTTTTTACATTAAACAGATATAAACAAAAATAAGGCAACACACACATGCAATTTAATTCGGAATTTCTCTTAATTACTGATTAAGCTTATTTAACCACGAATTAATGTAAATCAGAGGTCGGGGTTGTTACAATCTTCCCCCCTTAAAGAGTTTGGTCCTCTAAACTCGAACTACCTTCATTTTGGAAAAACACCGAGTCTAGAGAGAACAAATCTAGGTATCTCTTCATCATATCCTCCTCTGTCTCCCAAGTTGCATAGGTCCCTCCATGGTTTTGCTAATCAACTTTCACCAAAGAAATTTCCTTGTTCCTCAATCTTTTGATTCGGCGGTTAACGATCTGTATTAGCCTCTCTTTGTACGTATGAACATCCTTCAGAAGCATATGAGTCGATTCTATTACATGGAGCGGGTCTCGTAAATAATCTCGAAGCGTTGAAACATGAAAAACGTTGTGCATATGCTCCATCACCGGAGGTAAGGCTACTCGGTATGTTACTGAATTAATCTTCTCGAGAATTTCATATGGCCCAACATATCTTAGTGCCAACTTGCCTTTCACCCCAAATTGCGTCTGACCTTTCATTGGAGTTACTTTTATGAACACATGATCACTAACTTCATATTCCCTATGTCTTCTCCAGACATCCGTATAACTCTTTTGATGGCTCTGTGCGGTTCTTAGGCGTTGTTAAATCAGTTTCACTTTCTTAGTTGTTTTTTGCACAAGTTTTGGTCCCAACAAAGGTCGATCACCTACTTCGGCCCAACAAATCAGAGAACAACACTTCCTTCCATACAAAGCTTCATATGGAGACATACCAATACTTGAATGATAGCTGTTGTTATACACAAATTCGGCCAACGGTAAGTAGGTTTCCCAACTACCTTGAAAATCTAGAGTACACATCCGTAACAAGTCTTCCAACGTTTGAATGGTCCGTTCAGATTGGCCATCTGCCTGTGGGTGATAAACACTGCTTAGCCTCAATTCAGTTCCCAAAGTTTGCTATAGACTCTGCCAGAATCTTGAAGTGAAATTAGGATCTCTGTCAATACAATAGATACTGGCACACCATGTAATCTCAATCTCATTAACATACAAGTTAGCCAACTTATTCGCATTATACAACGATTTAACATGTAAGAAATGTGCGGATTTAGTTAAACGATCAACAATCACCCAGATAGAATCCATACCTCGAGAAGAGCGAGGTAATCCCACAATGAAGTCCATAGCAATATGCTCTCACTTCCATTTCGGTATTGGAAGCGGTTGAAGTAATCCAGCGGGTCGTTGATGTTCAGCTTTAACTTGTTGGCAATGTAAGCATCTAGCCACAAAGTCTGCAATACACTTCTTCATTCCAGGCCACCAGAAATTCTGTTTCACGTCATGATACATCTTCGGATGCATAGAAAATTTCGAGTTGTGAGCTTCAGCCATGATGCGTTTCCTCAAGTCAAAACAGTCCGGCACACAAAGACGATTTTAAAATTTCAATACATTATTGTCAAGCACAAATCCTGGTTTCGGTTTTGAATCAATCTCATCAGCAATTTTCATCAAGAACCCATATTCGCTTTTGTAGACGCGCCCGAGGACTCATCGGGCTCCGCGCTACGAAGGCGCGGAATCCGTTTTGTTCTCTAGCTACTACAAGTTTGGACTCAAATGTCACGGTTCTGAATCTAATCTCATAATGTGCAATGTGAGACCGATAAATCACCAAAGAGTCCAAATCCAGCAAATCGTTTTGGAAAACTGATTAAGAAGTGCCAAACATGGACTACTTTTCCAGATACAGAGTCGCCACCTAAATATTTATTTTGGGAGAATTTAGGAAACCTTGACTCGTGCTTAAGGCCACGTGTCCGTCATCACCAAAGTTGCTTCGGCTCGGGAACTTGGGTACGATTGGGGAAGGTCATTTAATGAGCACCCCCGCTCGCCCGATCAAAGATCGGCCTGTACTAAACATGATATTTTGTTTTTGAGAACACATGTGCTCTTATTCCGGTTAATTAGCTAATCTTACTATGTGATGCGCACAGCAAACAAGTATAGACTAGATCGCCTAATTTGGAACAAAACATTGCATATTCATTTGAAAAAAACGGTTTGAAGTTTGCTACTCGCAAGAAGGCTAAAATGCGGATTGCAATGAATTGTTCCAATTAAAGTAATCCAACCTTCACCCACAGGCATTCAGGCAGTTAATCAACTAAGTAGTTAGCCTCATGGTAAGCATGCTTTCATGGCAACATTAACACACATGCAGTATGCTAAAGCGTAAACACTTACAGTGTACTCCGAGCCAAAACAAAGAACTAGTTAGAAATCATGCATGATCCTAGTTCATATTAAGATGTCTACTGCAACACATGCAAATATGCAACTAAGATAGGCTCGGCTATCCTAAGATGTCATGTGAAATGCAACTTGATAACATGCTGTTAAACACGTATTCAAGTAATGTATTGAAAGTACAATGCAGTTAGTATGATGCGGCGAGCCCGGTGCATGCAGGTGAATGGATGCACACATGAAAGCATAAGGTATGCTAAATGAAATATGCCCTAAAACTAACCATCATAAGCGGTTAAGTAAAAGGGAGAAAGAAATGGAGGTTGGAAGACATGCATCACACACACGTACGCTTATTACAACAATACGCCCTCTCGAATGAGGGACCGAATAAGAAGCTAACTAGCTAATCTAAGCTAATTAAACTAATTATTACACAACAAATTAATTAACTAATCCTAGTTAACTAATTATTACAGAACGAATTAAATAGCTAACGTATTAGCCATTAAGGTACAAACCAAAGCATAAGCTAGCTATCTAAGCATGGCAGCTAAGGAAAGCAATAAAATAGGAGCCTCAGAGGGAGAGGAATGCATGCAAGCCCGGTCGCCTCGTTTGGAAATCCAATGCGATGCCCCGATTTGCCTCTGTTTTCATCTGTCCTCAGAACTCTGCACCAAGCTCCAAAAAGTTGAAACTCCACCTTAGGAATCCTGTAGAAGGGTGGTCGACCACTTTTGGTCTCTAGAAACACCTGCCGACCACTTTTGGTTGTTGAAAACCAGAAAAAATGGTCGGCCAGCTACTTTTTCTGGCTGGCCGACCAGTTGTTGCTGCTGAACTGCAATTTTCTGCAACAGAGAGCAAGAAAGGGCATGGCAATGTATTTGCAAGATATGTGTGCACAACCACCCTCCCTATCATGTCATGAACTCAAGGGGATGTGGTTCTCGACCCTCGGGCCACCAATCGCGCATTTCAATGCATGATGGCCGAGAGGCGAAGTTGCACAATTCAATATAAAATGAATGCACAAGTAAACACATAAGGCCTAAAACTCTATCATGTATGATCAAGAGCGTCGGCGACCAGGAATTGAGGCACGTTTCATCACTTGAAGTATGAAACGTCCCTCGTTTTCGGTTTGGACTAACCCTATTCCAAACACAATGCAACACATAACATGGCATGCACAATGCTACTACATGGCATACACATACAAGGGACATGCATCAACAACATGCAATACAACATGATCAAACTACCAATGCAAATGGCATGCAAACAATGCTAACACATGCATGCACAATGCAATACTACAAGGGCAACTTAGCAATGTTAGGAACATGCATACTCAATGCAAGGAACAACTTGCCATACACAATGCAAATAACCACATAGCATGCACAATGCAATGTAGGATGGCATACTCAATGCAATGAAACAATATGGCATACTCAATGCAATATACATCGCATAATCAATGGACTTAAACCAAAAGGGGTGGACCTCAGTCATGCCCAAAACAGAGGCCATAATGCTAAAACGAGGGCACCGAAAACACATACAAACATGCATGCCAATTGGCTCACCAATTAAGGTACTAAGGTGCAACTCTCAAGAACACTTAAAGAGTGAAGAACAAGGAAGTGTAGCAACACTAAGTGCACTGAAATGAGATAAGAAATGATGCCAAATCATTCAAACAACACAAGTATGGCATGCTAGGGTCCTTAAAGCATGAAGCTAGTAAAGAGGACTACAAAGGAGGCATGCAATACATGGCACAAATGAATGAACTAAGCATGGACAGAGCTCAAGTAGGTCAAAATAAGGACCTAAACATGCTGAGACGAGGGCTCAAAGGCCTAGGCATACAAGCATACGAGCTAAGGCATAAACTAGGCAACAATGCATAACACTTAAAGGCACTTAAAGCATGATTGAGGTAGGAATATGGCAATGCTAAATGCTCTGAAATGTCATTTTAGGTGATGCCAAATCATGTACACAACATAAATGAAGCATGCAATGGTGCCCAAAGCTTGAGGCAAGCAAGAGCATTTGTGCTATAACTATGCAAAACACGAAGCATGTGACTAAGGCAATCCAAAACAGTCCTAGAACATGTTAAAATGAGTCTAAAACATGCATGGAAGGAAGCCAAAACATGCTAACATGAGGGGCATAAAGCATGATGCATACAAGGCAAATAAGGTGGATTACACTACACCTATTAAGACCAAGCATGGGATGACTTAACCAATAAAAATCAGAGTTATATCATGGCATAATAACCCCAAAAAACACTAAAATGATGGCTCACAAGCTATGGCATGAAGGCATACACAATGATTCATGTTAAGGCATAAAGGGGCAAACCCTCCAACGCATTGAATGAGTGACAAATGTGAATGCATGGCCATGAAACATGGACTGAAATCACATAATAAATGATTCCAAACCGTTGAAATAGTCCAAGTAGTGCATGCTAGAGGACTCAATACACAAAGCTAACAAACTAGATTGAACCAAGGCTATACAAAGCAAGTCATGCATGACCAACACTACATAAATCAGACCTTAAACATGCTAAAACATGAACAAAATCTCTTTAAGTTAAGCCAAAAGCATGCTAGAATGACATGTCAAAGCATGATGCATGTTAGGCTATTTCATGGAATTACACTACAGGTGCATGAGGCATGCGAGAGATGACCAAAGCAAACCCTAACAGAGGTATGACATGGTAAAACAACACCAAAAACATGCTAAAATGGAAAGAAAACAAGCTAGAATGACATGCTCCTTCATGAAGCATACAAGACTAGTTTGTGTGATTTACACTAAAAGTGTATAAACCATGCATGGAGTGACCAAAGCAAGTAAAAATAGTGACATGCCTCAGCAAAATAACCACAAATACAAGCTAAGATATGGCCAACATAAGCTTAACAAAGGTGCTCAAACATGAGGCATATGAAGCTAGTAAACACAATACAAGGAGAGGGGATGACCCTCTCCTATTTAGGACTCCAAAACCACCTTTCCACCACTGAAAATCCTCTGGATTTCAGTGGTAGAAAAGTCATGCAATGGCTTCAACAAGTGCCAAAAGGGATGGCTCAAAACAAGGCCTAACAAGGCCTAAGAGGGAGTAGATCACCCCAAACGAAAAAGTGACCTTGAACAAACTTTTTAAGCATGCAAAAACATAACTTTTTTCAGTTAAGAGCTAAGCTTAAAACAGTATGTAAATAAAGCTAAAAGCTTAAGCAAGAATGGGGATTTAAGGGTTAAAGACTCACCCTTGATGACCCTCTCAAGGATGGAACTCCAGCAGGTTTTTTAAAACAAACCAAAGAACACCAAAGACAACCTCAAGAGGCCTCAGCAACAAGGTATGGTGTTTTAGTGTGTGTTTGTGCACAAAAGTATATCAAATGACACTTTTAAGGCACAAAATGAAGAACAAGAGTAAGATAGATACAACTATGTAAGTATCTCTCTCAAGGCACAAAATTCTGAACTAGAGGAGGGAGGAGGAGCCTCCCTCTTATAGAGAGCAAAAGCATAAGCTTCTTGGAGAAGCTAAGCTCCAAGCAATCCCTCCATACACGTGTATGAGGATGGCTCTAGGTGCTCTCCAGCTGTGCCAGCTGCCCAAAATATCTCCAAAAACCTGAAGGAAAGCTGCCGACCAGTTAAGTGGTCGGCCAGCTACTTTTTCTGGTCTGCCGGAAGAGAAAGTGGTCGGCCAGTGGCTGGAAAGGCCAAAAGTGGTTGGCTAGGTGTCCAAATTGAAGCCTCAGAAGTTAGCTTTCCAATGGTGCCAACCTTGTATCAAAATTCCAACTGTGCAAACAGTTATGCCTGTTTTGGTGAAGCTGCGCAGTTTCAATCCAACCAGATTGATGCCCTACTTCAACCAACCATATCTCCCCCATCCAGACTTGTCTTTAGGAGATTCTTGAGTGTAAAATAAACCCCGAAGTAAGCTTTCCAATGGTGCTGGCCTTATAGCTGAAATCCAAGTATTCAAAAGGATAGGCCTGATTTAGCGAGGGTTGCTCGATTAAAAAACTAGCTGGCCGACCAGAAAACTGGCTGGGGAAGAAAAGTGGTTTACGACCACAAAAAGTGGTCTCCCAGACCACAGTGTCCCTTTAGGCAGAGGTAACAAGGCATGGTTCAAAAGCCACACCAAACGGAGAACATTAAGCGGTCCCGAGTCAAGGCGCGCGACCAAAGGCTTTGAAAATCGGAAACTGGTCTCCAAGCAGGAAAAGTGGTCTACGACCACAAAAAGGTGGTCTATAGACCACTCCCTCCCTCCAGGGAAGAGAAACAATGTTCGGTCCACAAACCGAGCCAAAGCACAAAGAGTTCAGAGGCCCGGAGGCAAGGCTCTTAGCCAAAACTCCGAAACCTTGAAACGAGCACGACAAGCACTATCACCAAGTGCTCAATCGATGACATCTGAATCTTAAGGTCGGTAAAAAATGGGGTGTCTACAGTGTTGTTTCTCTTTAATCTCTTCAATGATTGCTGGCTGAGTAGAAATGACAGTTAAGATTCTGTCATGTTCACGTAACACAACTTCAATCTCATTCTTTTCCAAGTCACACAGCAATTCATTCTGACTGGTGAGCAAATATGATAAATTCCCAATGGATTTTCGGTTTAACGCATCTACAATGATATTTACCTTCCTTGGATGATACAGAATTTGTAAATCATAGTCTTTCAATTCTAGCCACCTTCTTGTCTCATGTTCAGTTCTTTTTGGGTAAAGAAGTATTTTAAGTTTTTATGGTCAGTATACACTTCACAGTTACTTTGTATAGATAATGGCGCCAAATTTTCAAAGCAAACATTACAACTGCCAGTTCAAGATCATGAGTTGGGTAATTCTTTTCGTGTGGTCAGAGTTGCCGAGAAGCATAGGCAATAACCTTACCATTTTGCATTAATACACAATCCAAACATTTGTAGGATGCATCACTGTAAATCTAAAACCCATCAGCACCATTAGGCAAAGTCAAAATTGGTGCAATTACTAATCTAGTCTTCAACTCTTGGAAGACAGACTCTCTTTGATCGTTCCAATCAAATGATATATTTTTCTGGGTTAGCTGGGTCAATGGCATAGCAAGTTTTGAAAAATCTTTCACAAATCTTCTATAGTAACCTGCAAGTCCCAAAAAACTTCTAACTTCTAGCACATTTCTCAGTTTAGGCCAGTCCACAATAGCCTCAATTTTCTGTGGATCCACTGATATGCTATCCTTGTTGATCACATGTCCCAAAAATGCTACACTATCAAGCCAAAATTCATATTTGGACAATTTGACATATAACTTCTTTTCTCTCAAAATCTACAAAGTAGTTCTCAAATGGCTCCCACGTTCTTCCTGTTTTTGGAGTAAATCAAATATCATCAATAAATACAACTATAAACTCATCTAGAAATTGTTTAAAAACTCTATTCATCAGGTCCATAAAGGCTGCGGGCATTTGTTACCCCAAATGGCATGACTAAAAATTCATAGTGCCCATATCGAGTTCTGAATGCTGTTTTCTCTACACTTCTGCCTTGACCTTTAATTGTTGATACTCGGATCTAAGATCTATTTTGGAGAACACTTGTGCTCCATGTAGTTGGTCAAATAGGTCATCTATTCGGTGTAAAGGGCATTTGTTCTTGACAGTTACTTTGTTCAACTCTTGGTAATCAATACATAGTCTCAAATATCCGTCTTTCTTTTTGACAAACAACACTATGGCTCTCCAAGGTGAGGTACTCAGACGGATGAATTTCTTGTCTAAGAATTCTTGAAGTTGAACTCTTAGCTCTTTCAGTTCAGAAGTCAACATTCTATAAGGAGTCTTGGGAATAGGTTGTGTTCCACATACTACATCAATAGTAAATTTAATTTCCCTATCAATCAATTCCTCGGGTACATCTGTAGGAAATACATCAGAAAATTCATAGACTATGGGTATTGTTTCCACTTTAGTACTATCCAAAGACTCTGTCAACACACAACACAAGTAGCCCCGACATCCATTCCTTAATAATTTCCTAGCTTTCATAAATGAAATCAAGTATGGTGGAGGGACTACCCCATTTCCCGCAAAAATAAACTCAGGCATACCAGGTGGTCTAAATACAATGGATTTACTTGCACAGTTAATGGTGGCATAATATTTACTCAACCAATCCATACCCAGAATACAATCAAAATGGTCAATGCTCAGGGGCAGCAAATCAACATGCAATGTCATTTCATCAATTATAATATCACATGCTAGATAAACACAAGTACATATCATAGAACCCCCAGTCAGTGTAGATACAGATAGTAAACAATTCATATGTTCTAACAGTCTAGTTAATTTTTGAGAAAATGCATGCGATACAAATGAATGAATGGAACCAGAATCAATCAACACATAGGCATTCTGAGCACAGATAGAAATTATACCTAACATCGTAGATTCGGTGTTCTGTACATCACCGGCACAAGTGCAAATACTCGACCCTACCTTAAGGTTTCCTTCCCAGTGTTAGCTTTCGTGTTCATCCTTGATGCAGAAGCGGATCTGGCTAAACTTACCATTGGACAGTTAGTATTTTCAAGCTTAATAGGACAATCCTTCATCATACGACCGGTTTTACCACACCTGAAACAGGCACCTGATGCTCGATAACAAACTCCCTTGTGTTTCCTAGCATTCTGAACAAGTCGGTACAGATCCACTACTTTGGCTTGAGTTACTATAAGATCTCGTGTTTTGCTTCTTTGAGAATGACCGATCTCTTTTAACATTAGGTCTCGATCTTTTGCCCCTCATTCGCTTGCTGGAGCTGGAGCTGGAGTTGTTTCTTTTCTCGCCAAAATGGCTTCTGCCATCAACGCCCTATCAAGCACATTCACATACGTAGGTAGGTTGAGGACTCCCACCTGATCTAATATATCTAAATCTAATCCACCCTCAAATTTTCGAGATTTCTTGTAGTCCGTGTCTACCATATGAGGCACAAACCGAGCTAGTTCAATGAACTTGGCCTCATACTCGGCCACAGACATGTTGCCTTGCTTGAGTTCTTGAAATTCGAAAACCTTTTGGTCCTAAAAACACTACAGAAAATACTTGTCATAGAAGATTGTATTAAACTGAGACCATGTCATATTCCCATTTCCATTTCAGACCAATAACCACTATCTCTAGGCTTCGTTTTTCAAGGTGTAGGTGGCCTTCCTGAATCTCAGAACAGGGGAACACTTCAAACAATTTCTCCATCTCCAATAACTATGTTTCAGCCTTTAATGGTTTAATACCTCCTAGGAAAGTTGGTGGTTTCATCTTCATGAACTTCTAAGTCAGGTTGATTATATCACTGCTATCTGGCTCATGCTGTACTCGTGGAGGTGAGAGAGGCAAGGGTTGTTGCCTTTGTTGTTACGTTATTGCCTCGGTCAGGGCCGCAAGTATCTGTTACATTATATTCATTCAGGCCTCCGAGGACTCACTTGTATCATTTTCCCTTGCATTCTCCATGTTACTATAGATAAACAAAGCAATAATAATCATAGGCCAATAATTCTTTTCACTATGTTTAGATCATTCAATCACGGTCCATTCATTTCTATTTCATGTATTCATGGTCAGGCAGATTCAGTTTCCACATTAACAAACAGAGTTATGCTAGGGACCCCAAATATTCTACCAAACCTCTCACATGGGTGTGGGATCCACACACATGAATTTGTGTGAGTCCACATCATGTGAGAGATTTGGTAGAATGTTTGGGATACATAGCATTTCTCTTAACAGACATTAGCCTACACACTCACACATGCATATGAGATGCCCCTAATGCTTACTAGGACATCCAATAGCTCACATGGACTTGTGTGTGCAGTATAACTCGTGCTCTGATACCACTCTGTCACAACTGAGACCCGTCCCTGTAGGTTTAGCATCGTAACCGGCCAGTTATCCTTGGATTACCAATGGCCTCTTAACAGAAAAACATATAATTAGGGGCTGCGAAAGCAATATATAAAACATACATAGTCCATTGAGCTGTGTTGACATATATGAGACAAAATTTTCAAACAAACTTATATATATATACATGTAACGTCATAAACACATTGGTCTCACGTCACGCATTTACACAGATAAGGTCGAAAGGGAACTTAGCTCAAGTACAGATAAACAGAACAAAAAGAAAGCCTTGACATGGTCTTCTCAAAATGAACCTCCTCTAGAGGCACGGTGGTAGGCTGACAAAATAGAATCTTAGGCCATCAACTCTGGGCCTAGTTACGTGCCTGATCACCTACATACATAATATAAATAGTGAGCGGAAGCCTAGTGAATCATAACAGAGTAAGGAGTTTACTGAATGATGTCCATGCAGAAACAGAGTCTAATGCATATTCTAATTTCAAATCAGAAACAAATTCTTATACATGTTCGTATTTGTAATCAAAGTTCATACATTACACATTATAATGCGTGGCACATCCATTAGTGTTAACAAATCTGATGACCCATGAGAGGACGGCCGTGAAGGCATTTCGATAACCCATAAAGGGAAAGCCATAAGGCATTCCGATGACTCAGGTGCACAGAGACGTTTCTGATGACCCATAAAGGGACGGCCACAAAGGCATTCCAATGACTCATGTGCACGAAGACGTTTCTGATGACCCATTGAGGGACGGCCATAAAGGCATTCTGATGACCCATAAAGGGACACATATCACATGATGCTAAGGATGCCATGAATACATTTTAGAAACTTGGACAATCATTCATTCATACAAAACATAACATTTTAGAGAATTGATCATTTCATATCATAATGTTCAGAAAATATTTAACATTGAACATAGCTTTACAAACTTATTATTCACAAATAACAGATGGCTCCAAGTAAATGAATAGAGTAGGTAATTCAGATATCTTGTGGTGCGTGACCTATGCATGTACAAAACGAACACGTACTGAATTACACACCCGAAAATAGTAACTTAATTCTTTCTTATCTTGGTGTGTTTCTACTTTTTATCCTCATTATGGTGTCTGAATCTTGGCCTAGGAATGCTAGGATGCAATGAGGATGCTAAAATGCACTTGAAAACACTTAACAAAAATTGCTGAAAATAAAGGTCTTGCTTGAGCGCAGCTTTCTTCACTCGAGTAGACATGCAAAATGTGAATGATCGCTCGAGCGGCCTGTAAACTTTGCAAAAGTGTGGTTGCTTGATTTTTCCACTCGACGCTCGCTTGAGCATGAGACTCATGCCCTCACTCGAGCGCAGCTTTTGTCGCTCGAGTGGTCTGCAAAACACACAAACTTCTGTGACCATGCATTTTATGCTCGAGCGGACTTTTGGTCGCTCGAGCGGAAGTGTAAAAAAATAAAAGTGGTTGCTTGAGCATAGGATTTGTCGTTCGAGTGTGGAAGCAGAATTTTGAAATTTTCAGAATTGCTTCCAAGCTTCAAACTTGACCCCAAAGGTGTAAATTATGTTTTCCAAGGCCAAAAACTTAAGGAAACTCTTGCAAACTTGCAAAACATCATGAATTAAGAATCATTACTCAAAATGAAGGCCCTAAAGCAAGTGGATTCTTCAAAACAAACTTGAATTATATAAATACACATCATGCATGTGTTATCATGAACTCAAATCTTCCCAAACATGTACAAATGAAGTGTTAAGGCGCAAAACCACAATGAGCTCCCATAATTTAACAAAAATAGGCCCTTGCATACAAGAATTTGTTGAAATCAAAACTCAAAATCCATGAATTATACATGCATGTATACAATTAGCTAATTTCTTCCATGATTGACATAATTCTAACTTATTCTCTTCAATTTCATGTAAATATTCTTACTTGACTCATGAATTCACTTCCTATGTACCTTATTTCCAAGATTTAAGGGAAATGTTCATACCTAACGTGTGAATTCAAAGGGTTCAAGCTTGATTTTTCCAAGAATTCTCCTAGTTGAGCTCAATCTCTTCTTCCCTTTCTCTCTCTACGTTTTGTTGCCTCAAGGATGATAAAATGAGAGTGTGAGTCATGTTCCTTAATCATCTTAAGCCTTATATAGGCTTGCTTAGTGGTGATTAATTAACATTGGCTTAAGCTATTCATATTGGCATTAATTATTCTAATTTAATCGTTCCGAACCGAATTTTAATTAAACCTACCATAAAATTCTAAAAATCCTAATTATCACATAAGTCAAGTCAATTTCTAAATTGGATGCCGATAAGGCCTTCATTTCGCAATCCGTAACGAAAACATAAACAGGTCTTTTTTTACGTTAAACAGATATAAACACAAATAAGGCAACACACACATGCAATTTAATTCAGAATTTCTCTTAATTACTGATTAAGCTTATTCAACCACGAATTAACATAAATCAGAGGTCAGGGTTTTTACATTATGGTAGCATGTGTATCCATGGTAAAAGTCCAAAAACCCACGTTTAGGTGTCGATTCTTTTGGTTAATACCGGTAAAATGGCTTTGGTAGTTCTTGTATGGCCTACTAGCAGAAATGTACCCGGAGATTCCCACTATGTGTGCCCACTACTGTTTTATGTTTTGGAAGTAACAATTAATCAATTAAATTATAACATGGCATTACACTGTTTGAAAGAGAAAATGTATATTGTTTTGGCAAATGACATTCATGTGCATTCACCATATGGATTTGTTAAGTATCATACAGAGCATTAAATTAGTCTCTACTGGGCTTTAGCTCATTCTACATGAAAATCAATTTTCAGGTACTAATAATATGTCTCCACTAATAAGTTAGTTTGGGAGGACTATGGGGTTGAAGGCTCGTTCTATGTTTGTTTGAAAATGTATTTTCTACAAGTATTGGGCATCAACCTACTTTTGTTGTAACCAAGTATCGTCTTGAAAATATGTAGCCATTAGGATATGAACTGATATTTATTTCCTTTCATTTCTCTGTTTATCTGTCACATGTTACAGATTCATGATCTAGAGTTAATGGATGTATTAATGCATGAGACATCTTCTGTAATATCTCTAAGGAATCAATGAATGAAAGATCGTTCTAGGAAATGTTTTCATTATTGAATGATTGAGGGACTTATTATTAATAAACTTCCGCATATCTGTTGAGTTTGATGAAGAAATCTATTGTTAATATTTTCGGGGCTTTACAATTACGCAAGTAAATGTTGTACTTTCATTACTTTGTAATTATTTATATTTTTACCATTTTTCTATAATTGCCCTAATAAAGTAACACAATTAATTTATTTAAGTTAGTTAGAGCCGGTTGACTTCATTATCAATACTTCAAATCTTATTAGTGATTTACATATTTTTATTTTTACATGCAAACATAATAAACAAATAATATCACGGTTCGGTTCAAAACTATATCTAAAGCCTTAGAATCAAGAACCAACTCAATTAAACAGTTCAACTATTTTCAAAATTAGAAATAGAATTGAAGCTTAGAAAAATAGGACCAAATCGACGATTTGGACCATATTGGAACAGTTTATCGGTTCCATCAATTTTTTTGAACACCTCTACCATTGGAGCACTTATTCACTCTCTAAATTTTAAAACATTGACGTACAATATTTGAAAGTAGATAAGACTACCCTCACTAAAAATTGGATTGTTTGGACAACTGTAATCACATGATTAGATCACATTTATTTTTAAAAAAATAAACAACAATTGTTGTTTTGAAAATAGATCGTTCATTATTTTGAAAACAATTGTAATCTAATAGTGCATCTATAATTGTTCGATCAATTTAATTTTTTGTAAGAATAATCTTCTCAGCAGATTATACAATATTAATAGTTCAGATCATCACGGTGGATCCCATGAATTGGCCCACGGGAACTCAAATCTAGTTGAGAGAAGCATTATCTTTCTTTAACTAAATTATTATAGGAAATAGACTTAGATCCTTTAAAAGTCTTTTCTAATTTATTTATAATAAATTAATAATAACATGACAAGTTATGTATTCAATTATGTATAATTTAACTCTCTTGTCATGTTATTATGGATGAATTCAAGGATATAAATAAATCATTAACATTCATCTATTACTACATATGACAGCAATCCAACACTCTTTTTACTAAAAAAATATTACACCTTCAAGATATAAATAAATCATGAACATTCATCTATTACTACATATGACAGCAATCCAACACTCTTTTTACTAAAAAAATATTACACCATTGATTCTTATAATTTTAACGAAGCTTTATTTTAACTTTCATAATTTTAATTTCATCAATCTAAGACTCTACATTTTAGTTGCATTTTAGTGTGGACTATTAAGACTATGATTGAATTATGTATTAGTGGAGAGCAAAAGGAAAAAATTGGAAGAAATTAAATAAATAAAACACTGAAGTTTATTTTAGGCTTCTTATTCTTTTAAGAAGTTTAAGATCTAAATTTAGCATAATGGATTTGTCCATTAATGATATTAGTTATGGTTTGACAACGTTTGTTTCTTTGTTTGTTTTTTTTTTTTTTATAAGCACTCTTTAGAATTTAGTCCAACTTAAATTTAAGAGAAAGAGAAAAGGAATTATCCCCCAACATGTTTCATGGATCTTGAGCTTGAACTTACAACCTTCAATATAAGGATTGGAAAATATACTACATCGAGAGGTATTACAACATATTGAGCCAAATAAAAATTTCATATTTTAAATAATGAAAAAAAATAGAAGAAGAAAGTACCACAGCATAATTGTAATCATTGGACCCCCAATGTCTATTAGTAATATTATAAACCCATATATTATACATCAAATTTTATTTGGAAAATCAATTTATGATTCAAATTCATTTCATATATAGAGCCACACTTAATTAATTTAATCTCTATCACACCAACACAATGCTTTAAAAAAGGACGATTTTTTTGGGATGATAGCATTTTTGTTGTCTATTGATTACAATTCATATCCTCCTACCTAGCATTGGTCTTTCAGTTACTAGACTAATTACATGGAATGGTCCTTTTTGCATATAAATTTAAATTAAATACTGATGCTAACTCAAGTAGAGCCAGATATGGTGGACAATTCAAAGATGGGAAGGAATGTCGACCCTTGTATACTCGAGGAAGGTGGAGGAAGGAGCAAGCATGGAGGTAGAAGTATGAGCCATATTATCATCTTTGAAAAAGGTTAGAATAACATGGAAATTGAGAAACCATTGACATTGACCTAATCTGTCATACCCCAATTTCTGATTGATTAATTCGGCGAAAACTAATTAATCTACGCGTGATATTAATTTGAAAATCACTATATTTACCTAACAAATTCCAAAATCATTCCCATCAATCATTCACAATTCTAATTAATTTATCTTGGAAAACGTTCCGTTATTTTAGTAAAATTAATTTATGGGTAAAAATGTTTATTTTTATCTTAGTTCCTCAATTTTTTTAAAATTTTCGTTACATTGGCAAGATTTTAATTAAGTTTAGCTGAAACTTTTATAGTGGCAGGCATAACAACATTCCCAAATGAAATGAAATGACATATAAGGATTCAAATGCAGAAGTAAATGAAAGCTGAATTAACCTAATGAAATGAAATGACATATAGCTTCTGTTTGGAAAGATAGGTTAGGTTGGGTTTGGGCATATTTTAGTCACAAAAAGACAAAACGTACTTTTTAGTCCAATAAGACAAACAATCACATCTAACTCATAATCATTACATTCTTTCTCTCACAAAAAAGTCAAAAAAATCCTTCTCAAACAAGACTTTTTAACTCCAAACTAAAATAATCAAAAAGCTAACTCACTTCCTAAATGAACCCATAAGGGTTCAACTACATTACAGACCTGAGATTAGTTAATAGTTAATACCACAAAAAGACATGCAAGCTGAATTAACCTAATGTCTCTAATATAACAAAAAGAAATGTGGCACGCATCTCAATGGTGCTGCCTTCCATCGGTACCAGTCATGTAGGGGGTGAGTAACAAACTAATTCACCATAAATCTCTACAGTTAAATGTATACATAATAGACCGGATATGCAAGTGAATTAGTTATGTCGATTATGTTAGGATTAATGCACACCAGAAATCAATCATACACAATAACACAAGAGATTTACATGGTTCAGCAATTGCCTACATCCACGAGAAAGATATCCACTATAGAATTTCTCAGAGGGAGTTACAACACTCACACCTCACTCTCTCTCTATAGCACTCTCACTCAAATACACACTCTGTGTTTTTCCTTGTACTCAGACCCTCCTCATCACCTCAATTTATACACAACTGAGGGAATACAAAGTCAAAAACAAAGTTATTGGGTTGCCAACTACCAACAGCCATCTTCCATCTTCCTTCCTATTTTCTTGACTTGGAGAGCCAACTTCCAACTACTCTTCCATGTGGGCTGGAGTCAACAATTCTCCCCCTCCATGCCCATATGGATGACTGACTTCTTACTTGAAGTCCATCCCGGTCAATTCTTGCAAACTTCCAATTTGTTTCTGATGACAACTTTGGTCATCATGTCAGAAGGATTCTCTTCCATGTGAATCTTCACTAGCTTCATCAACTGTATTTCCATCACTTCTCGTATCCAATGATACCAGACATCAATGTGCTTTGTACGTGAGTGGTACATGGAATTCTTGCTCAGATCAATTGCTCTCTGACTATCACAATGTACCTTGTACTCTTCCTACTGTAGACCCAATTCTTAGAGAAACTGCTCTAACCACAACATTTCCTTTCCAGCATCTACGGCAGCAATGTACTCTGTCTCTGTTGTAGATAAAGCAACACACTTTTGTAGTTTGGACTATCATGAAACAGCTCTCCTTGCAAAAGTGAATAAAAATCCTAATGTAGACTTTCTATCATCAAGATCACCCGCCATATCGGCATCTGTAAAACCCTCCAAAATTGGTTTAGCTCCCCCAAAACATAGACACGTCTTTGAAGTTCCCTTCAAATATCGAAGAATCCATTTGACTGCCTCCCAATGCTCCTTTCTTGGATTGGCGAGGAATCTGCTCACAACACCAACTGCGTGAGCTATATCTGGCCGGGTACACACCATTGCATACATCAAACTTCTTACTACGGAAGAATAAGGGATTGCCTCATTTCTTTCCTTTCAGAGCTGGTTGTGGCACACGAATGCTTTGTCACCTTGAAATGGTTGGCCAGTGGTGTGCTGACTGGCTTGGCATCTTTCATGTTGAATTTTTCAATCACTCGTTCAACATATTTCTCTTGTGAAAGCCATATCTTCTTGGCTTTCTTGTCACGAACAATCTTCATGCTCAAAATTGTGTTGGGCTTAAATTCTTTATGTCAAAATATTGCGACAAATCCTTTTTCAACTTGTTGATCATAGCAATATTATGTCCGATGATCAGCATATCATCGACATACAACAGTAGGATGATAAAGTTTTCATCTGAAAATCTTCAGAAATATACACATTGGTCTGCTACCGTTCTTGTGTACTTGTGATCCACCATGAATGAATCAAACTTCTTGTACCATTGTCTCGGTGCCTGCTTCAAGCCGTAGAGACTCTTCTTCAGTTTGGAGACTAGATTTTGTTTCCTTTTGACTTCAAATCCTTCTGGTTGCTCCATATAGATCTCTTCCTCCAAATCACCATGGAGAAAGGCAGTCTTGACATCCATCTATTCTATCTCCAAATTCAAGCAAGCTGCTAATCCCAGAGCTATTCGAATGGAAGTCATCTTTACAACTGGATAGAAGATCTCATCAAAATCAATTCCCTTCTTCTGTCCAAAACCTTTGACCACCAAGCGAGCTTTATGCTGCAATGTTTTACCGTTGCCGTATTTCTTCAATTTGTACACCCATTTGTTTTTTCAATGCCTTCTGCCCTTTGGTTGTGAAACAAGCTCATAAGTGTGGTTCTTCTGCAAAGAACTCATCTCTCCTTCATGGCTTGCATCCAGCAATCTTTCTCTATATGAATTTTTTCTTTCGAAAAACTCTCAGGCTCTCATTCATCAGTAATCAAAATATACTAAGAAGTGGGATATTTGGTTGATGGCACGACAGCTCTTCCAGATCTCCGCAACTGAGGCCCAGTTACCTCTGGTTGAGGGGGTTGCTCCCCTTGCTCAACATCCTCTTCATCCGGGTCTTCATCTCTTTCCTCCTGATCCTCAATTTCTGGCATAGGATCCTGCAATTCTGGCACTTCTTGTTGCACATCATCACATCTAGCATTTTGTGATGGCTCGGGAGATGGGAACAAGTCTGGAGTGATGACATCTCTAGACTTTGTAGACTTCTCAAAATCTGCTATTGTCTGGTCTTCCTGGAACACAACATCTCTGCTCCTGAACATTTTCTTGTTCACTGGGTCCCACAACTTGTACCCAAATGCTGCATCGAAGTAGCCCACAAATATGCATGGAGTGGACTTGTCATCAAGCTTCTGTCTGTTTTCCTTGGAGATGTGTGCGAACGCCTTACACCCGAAGACTCTCAAGTGAGAATATGATACCTTTCTTCTAAATAGACTTCCTCAGGTATCGCAAAATTCAACGGGACTGAAGGCAACCTAAACAGGCTGGGCGGCTTCAGCCCAAAATGACTTTGGCAACTTTGCCATTCTGAGCATGCATCTGACTCTTTCAATAATAGTGGTTCATCCTCTCTACTACACCATTGTGTTGTAGGGTACCGAGAACTGTTGTCTCGTGCCGGATACCTTTGTTAGCACAATATGCTTCAAAAGCATTGGAAGTGTACTCGCCACCATTGTCTATGCGAAGACACTTCAACTTCTTCCAGTCTCTCTTTCCACCATTGCATGGAACTCTTGAAAGTGCTAGAATACCTCATCCTTTGTCTTCAGGAAATACACCCACAACTTCCTTGATGCATCATCAATGAAGGTCAGAAAATACTTGTGGCCGCCAAGTGACTCCACTTCGATTGGGCCACAAACATCGAGTATACCATACTGAGCACTTATGTTTTCCTCTTGCTCGTTGAACTGAATGATACTCGATGTTGCTTGCCATAAAGGCAATGATCATACGGCTTCAAGGCACTCCCTTTGGATAAGGGTATCTTGGATTGTTTTGCCAACAGATGCAATCCCTTCTCGCTCATGTGAGCCAGTCTTCTGTGCCATTGTCTGGTGACTTCTTGTCTTCTACTGCATTAAGACTTCCCAACAGATCTTCGTTTGAGTCTTGCACAATGTTGAAGACATCTCTCCTCTGGCGATTGTCAAAGCTTCTCCTGTCAATTTCCAATGGCCATTTCCGAATGTACTTGTATAGCCCTGTCGGTCCAGGGCACTTCCGGAGATAAGATTGAGGCGCAAATCTGGAACATGCCTCACATCTTTGAGAACCATCTTGTGTCCGACATTAGTCTGAATACTAATGTCTCCAATTCCCACAATCTTTGAATAGCTAGAATTCCACATTCGAACAGTGCCAAAATCTCCAGCGTTGTACGAGCTAAAGAGGTCTCTATGAGAAGTGGTGTGATAGGATGTAGCTATGTCTATCACCCATTCTGTACAGCTGTGGTCAGCCACGTGAAGGCAATCCTCCTCTTCACCAACTGCAAGAAGTATTTCATCAGTTATTGTGGCTGTCGTGTTCTCATCTCCCTTTGGCTTACTGCTTTGGCCTTTTATCTTTCCGGTTTGGGCAGTTCCTCTTTATGTGACCCTCCTGGCCACAGTGAAAGCAAGTGAAGCTAGAGTTACCTTGACTTTTATTGTCTCTGGATTTACTCTGTTGTTCCATTTGCCTCTACTCTTACTTCTTCCTCTGCCTCTTCCTCTACCTCTATCTTCTGTGACAAGAGCATGAAACTGATTACCTTCTACGTCTTTCCTCATTGTCTCTTCATTGTACATGGCATCTGTGACCATGCTTATGGTCAGCTTCCCCTCTGGTGTACAGTTGCTAAGAAAAACCACCAACGTCTACTAGCTGTCTGGTAAAGAACTGAGCAGTAGAACGGCTCGCATTTCATCATCTAAGGGCATCTTGACTGTTGTAAGTTGATTCACCAGATTCTTGAATTCACTGGTGTGCTCAGTGACAGACACACCATTCTTCAACTTTAGATTTACAAGCTTTCTCATCACCAAGGCTTTGTTTCGGGCGGTCTTTGACTGGTACATTCCTTCTAACATTGTCCAAAGGACATATGCATCTGTCTCCTGGGCAACATGGTGGAACACACTGTGGTCTATCCATTGTCTAATACAACCGACAGTCTTCCGGTTCATCTTTATCCAGTATTTATCCTTCATTTCTTACGATTTAACTCCTTTTAGAGCAATAGGGTCAAACAAGTCTTTATAATATAGGATATCTTCCATTCGCAACTTCCAGATTGCATAATTGGAAGGATTCAACTTGATCATGGATCCTGAAGTTGATATGGATTTCTCTATCGTCTACTTTTTTTTTACAGAAATTCTGAATCAAAAATCTGACCGTACAGATCTCTTTAGAATACTCCAAATAGTTGGAAACCACTATTGAATTGCCAAAATTGGACTTCAAATGGCTCAGATCTAGCTAAAATAAGTTCAAAGGTTCAAATCTGCGGATGTACTGTAGCCGTGTAGCACGGGATAATTCCTCCGCCTCTGGATCGGGTCGGGTCAGCCCGACTGGTTGACTGGTCAATACGGCTGACATGGACGACACACGACAGACGCGTGGGGTGACACGTGGCAGACGCGTAGTGCTGACGTGGACTGCCTAGATGGTGTGTGCGTGGCGGTGACGTCATGCACATGTGTGCACCACTCTTCTTCTTTCTTCCGCCGCGTGTCGATGCTATTAATGGCGCGTGTGGCGCGTGTCTGAGAGTGGGCCTCATGCGCTTTATTCAGACGGCACATGAGAGCGCGTGGGGCCTCTTCTTGGGCTCGACTTTGTAGTTCTGGACTCCTCTCAACGAGAGCTTGCTCCTGGTATGCTCAAAAGTGAATTTCGAGCAACTTGATTTCTGGGCAGTTTTGAAAAACACACCCTGTTTTTCCAAAAATCAACCAATGCGGTTCTGATACCTGTTTTTAGGATTAATGCACACCAGAAATGAATCACACACAATAACACAAAGAGATTTATGTGGTTCGGCAATTGCCTACATCCACGGGAGAGATATCCAATATAGAATTTCCCAGAGGGAGTTACAACACTCACACCTCACTCTCTCTCTATAGCACTCTTACTCAAACACACACTCTGTGTTTTTCCTTGTACTCAGACCCTTCTCTTCACCTCAATTTATACACAACTGAGGGAATACAAAGTCAAAAATAAAGTTATTGGCTTGCCAACTGCCAACAGCCATCTTCCCTCTTCCCTCTTATTTTCTTGACTTAGAGAGCCAACCTCTAACTACTCCTCCATGTGGGCTAGAGTCAACAGATTATTAAGTCATATATTTTATCTTCTATTTAATCCGTTTTTAAGCCTAATGTTTTTACTTGATTAACTTATCCAAGTTCAACTTAAGTAACAAAATTATTAACAGTAAGAAAAAATCCATCATAACCAATATGACAAGTAAAACTATGCAACAATAAAATAATGATTGTATTATAGTATTGTTTTTTCAGCTGCCATCTTTTCCTGTTATGAAATTATGGAAGTCAGTTGCGCCTCCGAAGATAAAGGCATTTGGATGGTTGGTGTGGTGGGATCGAATTGCAACCGCTAATCTCCTTCTCAGACGACATATCATCCACACTCCAATCCAGTGTGCATTCTGTGGTAATGAAGAAGAATCAGCAGTTCATTTGCTCGTTCATTGTTATTATGCCTGGAGAATTTGGTCTGAAATTGTCAATTGGTGGGGCATTATGTGGGTCTCTCCTGGTTCCCTTCAAGAATTGTTGGTTTGGTCAAAATAGAAAGCACCTGGGCAGATTTATTTGGGAAGCCATGCCTTTGGCAATTCTTTGGACCATTTGGATTGCTAGGAATGAAAAGGTGTTTAACTCTAAGGAACCTACTTGGGTGGATTTGGTGGAGAACATTAAGATCAAGATTGTTTTTTGGGTCAAACAATCGATTAACCTGCCAGAATTCTCAATCTATGACTTTCTGTCTTGCCTACATGGTATCAAGGACTACAAAGCTAGGCTCTCAGGTTGATGTTATGGTTTTTACTTGTTCTCTTCTTTGTATCTCCCTTGGCTGATTACTCTTCAGCCCTCCTTCGGCTTGTGCCTGCACATGATTGGGTTCTCTAATAGGTGCCAACCTCGTTGGGATGTATTTTTGAACCATGATGCATTTATGCCAAGCTTTTTTTGTACTTCTTCTTTATCAATAAAATTCTATTTTCTTTGCTAATCAAAATATATATATATAGTATTGTTTTGTGTAACTTATTATAAGCTGATAATCAAAAAGTAGAAACAAAAAACACTCATTTCTTAGCTTCTAAATAATTAACTTTTCTCAATCTATTTAAATTATTTCTGTCTAAAAAGTTATAAGAAAAAACTGTACCAAAGAATCTATCACAAATTTTTAAATTAAAATAAATGGCGAACTTCACTTTATCCCCTTGTGGTTTGGGCTGGGTGCGGATTACCCCCTGACATTCGGAAATCACCACATAACCCCCTTGTAGTTGGTGGACTAAAACGCACATTAACTTCTGTTAACAGAAGTTATAAATTGACAGTTATACCCTTATCTCTCTCTCTCTCTCTCTCTCTCTCTCTTCCTTTTCTTCTTCTTCCTCAATACCCATTCAACAAATTTTCACTTCCATTCAATGAAACACTTGATGTATTTTGGTCTATATATATAAACCTGCAAATTGCCTGCTGTGGCCTCCACCTGGAAGTATTGTCTATATATATAAACCATACCCATTCAACAAATTTTGATATATATATACCTATACTCACAGCAGATTGGAAATGGAAGTATATATATAGACCAAAATTTTGGAAATTTGGATTGTCTATATATATACCTATACTCTTGGAGGCAGAGCAGATACATACATATATATATATATATATATATTTGGATTGTCTATATATATTTGGAATATATTATTATTATTTTGAGCTCATTCTTAAATTGAAGATCAAACCTCATAAATATATAACAGTGAATATATATACACTTCATAAAAACTATATATTTTTTTATTTCTTTTAATATAGTTTGATCTTAAGCGTCTTAACAGATTTTAGGAATATATATACCTATATATACACACACACACACACATATATATTATCTGCTGTGGGTATGGTTTATATGAAATTTTGGAAATTTCACTTCAAATATATAAATTTGACTTCAATCTTGGAGGAAAGAGCAAATACCTATATATATATATATATATTTGGATTGTCTACATATATACCTATAGATTATCTGCCACTTCAAAATTTTGGTCTATATGTATACCTTCCACTTCCAAATTTCCAACAGTATAGGAATATATGCAGTTTTGGTCTATATATATAAACCATACCCATTCAACAAATTTCCACTTCCATTCAACAAGACCCATGGCATGCCTTTGCAAATTTAAAGATTTTTTTAGGGGTATTTTGGTCTTTAAATGTAATTCACTCTCAGTATGGGCATTTGAACTACACAGCCCGTTAACTTGGATGGAAAAGTGAACAGTGCGCTTTAGTCCACCGAATGTCAAGGGAGTAATCCGCATGTGACCCAAGCTATAGGAGGGTAAAGTGAAGTTTGCCCTAAAATAAATTATAATCACTCCCTATAATTCACACTAAACGCCCTCTATATCAGATAAAAGCAAAATATATAAATATGGTTAGCATTCCTAATCTCGTCTTGATCAAGACATACCAAGTTCCAATCTCTACCACGGGGGACACATGCCCCAATACCTGCGTAGTAGGGTGTAAATCTGGCTCAGCCCAGCCCAGCCCAGCCCATATCGGGCCTCACGGGCTCCAACCAAAATTCGGGTCGGACTGAGATGGCCCACGGGCCAAAAAATTAGGCCTAAGCCCAGGGTATTCGGGCCTTTGACGGGCCAGTGGACCGAGCCTTGGCGCGGGCCCAATGGACCTGGGCCTAGCCTCGGGCTTGGGCGGGCCTAACTATTTTTTTTTTAAATTTTTTTTCTACCAAAATTTATTATTTTTCATTAAAAAATATACTCACCTTGCTTGTTTCCACTTTTCAAAAAACACTTTCCAGAAAATTCTACTTTCTTATTTTTTGTATTTTTTTGTTTTTACTGAATTTTTTAATATTTTAAGCAATTTTTTTTACTTTTTAGACACACCTAACATAAATACACCTAAAAAGTAAAAAAATTGTAAAAAAAATCTTTTAAAAATTCACTAAATACCAAAAATACAAAAAAAAATATAAAAATTCAATACATTTTTTTGTATTTTTATGTATTTATTAATTTTTTAAAATATATTTTCACAAATTTTTTACTTTTTAGATACATCTAAGTAAGGTGCATCTAAAAAAGTAAAAAAAAAAATTTAAATTTAAAAAATATTTATTAAAAACAAAAAAATACGAAAACCAAAAAAGTCAATTTTCAAAAAACTTAATCCAGAAAACTCAAACCAAACACTGAGGTACTTGGGCGGGACGGGGGCTGGGCTTTGGGCCATGCCTTAAGTGGGCCTTAAGTAAGCAAACGGGCCGGGCCGAGCTTCAAAACAATGGCCCAGGCCTTAGCCCAAGGGCTCAAGCTTGGGCCTAAACGGGCTGAGCCCATCTCGGGCCGCCCATGGGCCACGGGCCATTTTTACATCCCTGCTGCGTAGCTGCCTGGTGCACTAACCAGTAGACAACTCTACTGCCCCCATCAAGCTTAACGGATCACATAGGGCCTTTTGGCCTACTACGGGCTCGTAGCCGAAATAATCAAAAATTAAACATTAAGCCTATGTTTGGGAAAGTTGGATTTGAGGATCTTTTTTTTTTTTTTTTTAAAATAGTTACAAAAAATAAAATAAACCTTTTAATTTAAAAAGATAAAACATCACATTCAATCTATAATTATTACATTTTTTCTCTCATAAAAAAATTTAAAAAGTCAAAAACTCTTCTCAAATCAGACTTTTTAACTTCAGTTAATAATTAAAAAATCAAAAAATCAACCCACTTCCCAAATGAAGAAGTTGTCGGGGCCCGAGGCCCAAGATCAATAACTTGAGTATAGGCAAGACAAACCCATTAAACGCTTCATATTTTCAAACCTTTCTAAAAGTTCACATTTACATCTCCCGTTCAAAATTTCATAATTAGTTAATTTTGCCAAAACACTCCACGGATCACTAAAAGTATCTCCAATTTTTACTTCTTTTTTTTTTAATCAAAATTAAATTTAATAAAAAAATTAGTTTTAGTACTCCAATCATAATATCAAACCAATATCAAATTGAAAATGTCTTCAACTTTCATCAAATTAAAAATGTCTAAAATATTTCATCAAATTTATAGGTGATCGTCTGTCCAGACGTTCTCCCAGACATCCTCTTAGACAATCTCTTCCTTGCAAATTTGCCCTGCAGGTTGTGGTCATGTTCACTAAACCGGTCGACCAACCGAACATCTGTCTAGTCGTCCTCCCAGTCGACTGTTATTTTGATGAAAATTCAAAATTTTCCATTAGAACACAGGATATCAAATGAAATTTTATCTCAAAATTAATATATATATATATAAGTAAACGTTAGAAATGCTCTAAGTTGATCTAAGGTTTCAATTTCATCATTTTATCCCTAATATATTAGAAATCTAAAAAATTTAATAACTTACTTTTAATCACATAAGACAAAAAAAAAAAATTAGCAAAACTAATTAAATCAACAAACTAGTTAGCTCATCATACAAAAACAAATTCAAGAAAAATACTAAACTAAATCCAAATATTGACATCGTTTAAATCTAGCCATAATTAATATCAAGCTAGTCAAATAACGCATTTTCCTTAATTTTATTTTTACTCTTTAATAATTTTCTATTTTCTAAAAACAAGAAAAATATACTAGGGTTAATTACACTAATAGTCCCTATAGTTTGGGACTTGTGTCACTTTGGCCCCTGACTTTTCAATTGTGACACATTTGACCATGAATTTTGAATCTTGTTCCAAAGAAGGATAATTGAAAATATCATTAGATTTTTTAAGGGTAAAATCGTCAATTTAATAAAATATAAACTAATTTGACAAAAATAAATGTCAAAAAAATATTTTTAATTTTTAAAAAATTATTTTTATCCACCAATGATAAAATTATGTAAAATTAATAAAAATTACATGATTAATTTTTTAATATTAATTTTACATGATCATCATCCAAACACATAATAAAAATTAATTTGGTAAAAAAATAAATAAATGTCTAAAAGATTTATCTATTTTACATAATTTTATTTTCAGTGGGTAGAAATAATTTTAAAAATTCAAAAATATTTCTTTGACATTTATTTTTGTCAAATTAGTTTATATTTTATCAAATTGACAATTTTACCCTTGAAAAATCTAATGATATCTTCAATTGTCCTTATTTGGAACAAGATTCAAAATTCAGGATCAAATGTGTCACAATTGAAAAGTCAGGGACCAAAGTGACACAAGCCCCAAACTATAGGGACTATTTGTGTAATTTGCCCAATATACTAATATCCATGACAATATTCATCAAATTCATCATTGACTATACTTTTTGAGGTTTCAAGATGAAAATATGATTTTGGACAAACATTTTAGTTTCTACACTTTCAATTGGCTCAATTTTGACATTTAATTTTAGATTTTATTTCAATTTGGTCCAATTAATAATATCGTTAACATTTTTTAAGAAAAATTATTACTAAATTAGTTGAGGTTAACTGAGTTAAGTTATTTTATAATTTTGCCTTTAAAAATATGGCACATAACACTTATGTGCATATTTTTCATAAAAAATACTAAGAGTTGTAATCAATTAAACTAAATTTAAACAAAATCATAAATTCAAAGTCAAAATAAAGGCAATTGAAAGTACATTGACTATAAGAACTATCGTTGTAATTTGTCCTATAATTTTTATAAAAATAAAAATAAAAAATAAAAAAGATAGAATTTTAGAACATAACCCTAGAACATGCTTTCTTCCATTTTCAAACTATGAACTCAAGTGTACTCATACCACATGAAAAATGAAAATAAAATAAAAGAAGAGGGGAAAAGCATGAGTTCAAACACGAATCTATCAAACACACACAATATAAATAGATTTAATCAAATAAAACCTCTAGCATGCCATTTATACATTTAAAGTAGAGAAATCTCTACCTCTATCTTGAAGCGTTAATTAGGAAAATGCAAGGAAGAGATGGGAGGAATGAAGATCAAGCACACCAAACTTCCTAGCTTCAATGATCTTCCAAAAGCCTTCAAGTATACAACTAAACCTCACTTTTGGGCACAGTAATCTCACTACATTCACTTACTAAAAGCCTTCAATCAAGCATCCAAACCTTGGTTCTTATAAACAACGTTCAAGGCAAGGATTCAAAAGAAATAGGGGAAGAGAAAGGAGGGACAGCCACGGTTTGGGCTTGTTTGTATGTGTAAATGTGTATGTATTAGTACTCCTCTCAAACCCAAATTAAAGTCTTTAACTAAATACCTGATCCAAAGGCCTAAAATCAACTTAGAATAAAGTAAAAGCATCCAAACCATCCATCATTTTTCAGATTTTTGTAACCACACTACCATTCTTATAAATTAGTTTTGGCACAACAATTAGGCCTTGTTTGACAACATCACTTTTTAGCTTAAAAGTCAAAAAGTCACTAAAAGAAAAAAAAAATCAACAACTTTTAGAAAAAAAAATTGAAGATTTCTTTTTCTCTCTACTTTTTTACATCTTTTTATAAAAAATCAAAAAATCATTTCAAATATATTAATTTTTTTACATCATATTTTAATTAAAAAATTTAAAAATTACTAAAAAAACATGTTCGCAAACAAGGCCGTAGTGTAGTCTTTCTCCAAACCATGCTAAGCCTAAAAGGTGTAAGGCTTGGGTAAGGGAATAAGGCCCAAAACAAGGAAAGCCCATGTGGGAGAGAGAAAACCATTTGTGCATACCGATGAATTAACTCGCATAGGAAATTAAATGAACTAGGAGTCTAATTATAATTAAATAAATACATTTCATTCGTGAAGCAAATAGGTATATTAACAAACTTGCCTGAATGGGAGCAGATCAAGATGAGGACTTGCGCATGATGGAAGACCCACCGGAATCCTCAGGAAGCTACTGGTTGAAGATATGGTGGGCATTATGGATCAGAGGGAGTAGCCCTCTCATTGCTTTGTTGTTTATTTTCATTCCAAAGTACCATAAAAATAAAGAAAATGTTGTTTCCTTTTCAGATAAAGTAATAATATTTGTGCATTAAGGTCTCGTTTGGAAATATGTTATTTTAGTAATTTTTTGACTTTTTGATAAAAAAATGAGGTAAAAAAAAAAAAAAAACTAACATGTTTGTGATGCTTTTTTTATTTTTTACGAAAAGATATACAAAAAGTAGAGAAAAAAGAGAATCTTTGAATTTTTGGTATAAGTTGTTAACTTTTTTATTTTTTAGTGATTTTTATTTTTAAACTAAAATGTAATATTGACAAACGAGACATAAATTACTCAAAGGAAGAAAAAAAAAAACCATAAAAAAAGAGAGGTATTTTAGAATACCTCATTTCATCAATGAACTCTCTCTCTCTCTCTGCACCAATTTTCGTACACGTGACCTGAGGCATTTGAAGTACATCCAAAGCCAGCAAGCCACTTCAAAGACTGGTGCGAGACGGTGTTGATTTTATCTATTTGTAGATAAATGATGACCACAGTTCGTCCCGTACATAACATATTTTCAATTATGATTCAAAAAGTAATTTTAGTATGTATTGAAGCGGGTAGGTTTAGTTTATATCAAATGGCACATAATTTTTTATTCCTTTGTCTCAGGTTATCTGTACCAGTAGACATTTTTGAAATTTTCAATTAATTTATCACTTCTAAACAACCTTTAATGATGTGCTATTAAGATTGGACTTTATATAATAGAATGTTTGACAAATTAAAATTTAATACTTATCAAACACATCGTTAAGCGTAATTTTTAAGAGTGATAAATTAGATATCTCAAGTATTTTTCTATTAAGACGGGTTCAATCTTAATTATGATGATTCTTAGTAGTGTTTGGTTATAAGATTAAGTTGTGAGAATTATGAGGTAAATTATGTATTGGATATGATCCAAAATAGTCTTGGTTACTGTGTAAAACGGTGTTGTTATAAAGTACTATTTTGGTTATAATTCAAAATGAGTAATGAGTCCAAATATACTGATATCGTGATGTGTAATGATATACAAATAAAATATTCATACAATTTTCATATATAATTTGGTTATTGTAAACCTTTCACTTCAAACTAAAATACTATTAAAGATGAGTTTATTTACAATAATAATATTACCACATTATTCATGTGAAATTTTTAGTATTTATTTTATGTATGTATAGAATTTTTCTATCATAATATAGTACACTGGAAGAAATATTTTATTGCATACTAGAAAAAACATGAGATTTCTCAAAAAGCAGAAAACATAAATTATATTCTGGCATATCAAAGAGGCAAGTTTATTGCATACCCAATTTTATGATAGTGGTATCAACTAGCTTGGAATGGATTATGTGTGAGCTGAGTATAAAAATTGTGCATTCGGTAAACAAAGCATATCTAGGCCCAAACCTAACCAGGTCCACTGAATTGCAGAAGTTCAAATGCCGAGCAGCCTGTTCGCTGATCAAATTATACGTTGAATAAGTGACACTAGCAAAATCGGCAAACATCCATGTTGGGTAACAGAGTGGGCCCAGGCTATCCGTTTCCAAGGGATTAATAGGAGCATAGGCCTTGACATTGTGATGATGATGAAGGAAAGATCAAATTACGTAGGAAATATCTACACCAAGTCTTTATATAAAGAAGGTAAACAGAAGAACAGAGATATGCACTATCAACCAACTGAACTATATTCCTGAAATATCTTACTCACTCCCTCTCATACGAAGCTTGACTTAACTGTCAGAGTACTAATCCCGGCACCCTCAACCGGAGTGTTTCTTGTTTCAGGCACCGGAGCGAGAATCAAACAAAGTTCTATTTGGGATGAAGAAATATTCTATAACTACCTCTCACAATTGGCGCCGTTTGTGGGAATATTCAAACTCATCCATAGTATCCTAGTATCAATCCTCCGACTAGCGCGAAGTTGATATTATAGTGACTAGAAAATCCTCCAACCCATGAAATCCTGCATACAGACTCAAAATTTTGACCCATTAACTGCATCTTTACCACCAATATCCATTGAAGATACAATGCAGACTCTTCTAGACCAAGCTAAATGCATGAACAGCGTTTCAAAGTCATGACTACTAAAATTTGCGTCTTCACCAAGAGTTAGTGAAATCTCAGAAGGCTTTACGCCATGAATGTGGACGGTCTCCTGTAAGAGGAACTAATTAGCAACACCCTAAAGACGTGAAAAGTAGTAGCTCTACGGGTTTCATCACAAGGCGAGCCCAAGAAGCTTAATTAAGATAGTGACTCAAGCTCATCTGACGAACACAATTCCTCATAGGCACGACAATGGACACACAAACGACAGGGTGATGATTTCGACTTGGACGATAGGCATAATCCGTTCGTCTGGAGGATAGCCAAGGATGCCTTGCCCAAGAAGTTCAAGTCACCATCATTTACCTTATACAACAACAAGTCGGATCGCACCGATCATGTACGTCGTTATAAACAAGTATGACGTTACATGTAGATGATAAAGCACTCATGTGCCACATCTTTCCAAAAAGCTTAGGCCTCCTAGCTATCAGTTGGCATTATAAACTTGAACTGACTACAATTAAGAGTTTTCATCAACTCTAGAAATCTTTCCGAGCTAGGTTCATCCTTAATGAGACACAGTCCAAACAAGCAAATTCCTTGTGGACAATGAAGATTGGCTCCAATGAGACTCTATTGGCGTACTCAGCATGATATTGGCAGTGTTTCAATCTTACTAATGATGATTGTAATGACTCTATGGCCATTGCTGCCTTTAAAATAGGACTTTACCCAAACAGCTCTCTTCGGAGCTCTTTGACCCACAAACCACCAAAGTCAGTTTGGGGTTTGATGAAGAAGGTGGAAAAGTACTGCAACGTAGAAGATAATACACTCTGAACAAATACAGGGCTTCAAGTCTTAGAATCGGCAGCACTAGTTATGGCTCCACCACTAACAGTTGTACCCCCAACTAATGAGGTTACACCATGAAGGAGAAGCCTAGAGCCAGTGGGAGATCTAGAAGGGATAACCACCAAGCATCATGCTAACGCAACAAGCAATACCAAGTTGATACCAGGCGTTCGCCGCAGTCTAACAAAAAGTACACGAAATATATTAAGCTGATCAGCCAGATCCTCTCAAAAATCAAACATCATATCTATTTAAGTGGCCGACCAAAATGTTTGGACCCCCTCATATGAGAAAAAGGGTTCAGAAGTGCGAATATCACTAGGATCACAACCACCTGATGGACAAATACTACGCCTTGAAAGACCATCTCGAGGATTTGCTAAAGGACGGTCATTTGTCCGATTACCTCCTAAAAAAGGCTACACCAGCCAACGCTTTGACTATATGGTCAGATTCTCCCCCACTCAGCATGATTCAAATGATCTACAGCATCCCACCTTCGAACAAGATCAACTCAATCCAGTTGCATTCGGCTGAGGGGCCCATATGGTCTCGTTCAGAGTTAGAACCGTAACCAAAGAGGCAGCGAGGAGAGGTAGCAAGGAGCGCCGACTAATGCGATTAGATTTTTTTATGATGATCTTGCAAGGCTTTCTCTTTTCCATAATGATGCCTTAGTTATTAACTTGAGCGTCAATAGGTACTCTGTTGATTGGATCCTTATCGATTAGGGGAGCACTTCTGAAATTATGTATTACAAAACCTTCCTCAAACTCGGCCTGAAAGGCGAGGATCTCAAACTAGCTAATTACCCATTCTTTGGCTTTAATGCCAACCCTAAATACCCTCTAAGCAAGATTGTATAGCCCATTCATGCTGGCACCAAGACACTAGACGTGGAATACCTAGTTGTCAAGCTCTCATCTTCTTACAACATAATAATGGACCAAACGTGGCTTCACGAGATGAAGGTTGTACCCAGCACTTACCATCAACTCCTGTGGTTCCCTACTGAGCATGACATTGAGCAAATTCGGGGATTTCAGAAATCGATAAAAGAATGTTTCCTTATAGCTCTCACCATAAAGACAAAAGAGTGGGAGGTCAATTCTATAGAGATTCCAAACCAAGAGATTCTTGAAAGTGTGGGTAAAATTCTAACAAATAAGGCAACTGAGGATTTGGATCGAGTCGTGGTTTCTGAGGATCTAAAGAAGTTCTTCCTGATTGGGGCAGGTCTTTATGCTGCTGAACAACAGGAGCTGGTAGCCTTTCTTCTCATCAGCATGGACATTTTTGTATGGAGCCCATATAAAATGCTTGGAGTCGACCTGGTAGTGGCTATGTATCACTTAAATGTGGATTAGAAGGCTCAGCCTATTGTACAAAGAAGTCATTGATTGTCTGTTGAGCATGTCATAGTGGTTGTTGAGGAAGTTGAAAAATTGTTGGAGGCTGGGGCAATATGGGAAATAATTTATCCCACTTGGTTATCCAACATCGTGGTGATAAAGAAGAAGACGGAACGTGGAGGGTTTGTGTTGACTTCACAGATTTGAATAAAACATGTCCAAAGGACTGTTTTTTGCTTCCTTTCTTGTAACTGCAAGACAGTGATATGAAGGAAATGGCTGAACCGACTGCTGAAGCTACGAAAAACACAAAAAATGATTCCAACAGCAGCGAGCTTGAAGTAGGAGCAGCATTGGCATGTCTCCTTTCGGATCCTCCGATCAACTCAGAGAGCTTGGGAGATAACCTGACCGTTTCCATGATCGGACCAATCGGATATGAACCCTTCTAGCAGTATCTTGGATGCATCTGATGCACCATCTCTCATTTAGCAGCTGGAGGAGGGCTATTTGTCTAGTAGTTCTGAGTCGAGTGATAAACTAGAATTTGATTCCACAGAGTCTATGGAGTTAGAATTAGATTCCGGTTCTTTTGAGACTCAGTCCGGTATTCCTGGGGTTGATAACCCAGATGCCAATGTTTTGTCCAAGTCGTCCTTTTCTTTTTCCTTTGAGTCGATTGTAACTGAAGAACTAGATGAACTTGACCTTGTGAATGAGAATGCCACTGTAGATTCTGAGTATTTCTCTATGCCTCTTGTTTATTACATTGATCATGATTTTGAAAATTTTGATGAAAACGAAGAGGAATGAATTCCTCTGGTTTTGAAAATTTTATTAATCGAGAAGATGAGAGGTTTGCAAAACCCCTTGCTAATGAAATCATTGCTTTTAATGTGGGTACTGAGAAGGATCTGCGTCTGGTCCAGATCGGGTCCATGTTGTCTTCGGAGGAGCGCAAGTGCTTAGTCACTTTATTAAAAGATTTCAAAGATGTTTTCGCGTGATCCTATGAAGACATGCCTGGAATCGACCCTGAGATTGTACAGCATCGGATCCCTCTTGACCCCGAGGCCCGACCTATTAAACAGAAGCTACGAAGAATACGCCTGGATTGGGCTTTGAAAATTAAAGAGGAGGTCACGAAGCAGATAGACGCAGGGTTCTTGCTAGTATCTGAGTATCCGACTTGGTTGGCCAATATTGTCCCAGTGCCAAAGAAAGATGGCAGAATTCGGGTGTGTGTAGACTTCAGGGATCTGAACAGAGCCAGTCCGAAGGATGACTTTCCTCTACCGCACATCAATGAATTGGAGGACTTCACCATGGGTCATGCATTGCTCTCCTTCATGGATGGATTTTCTGGGTATAACTAGATTTTGATGGCACCCGAGGACAGAGAGAAAACTACATTCACTACGCCATGGGGAACCTACTGCTACAGAGTGATGCCATTTGGGCTGAAGAAGGTCGGGGCTACCTATCAAAGGGCTGCAACCACAATTCTGCATGATATAATCCACAAAAAGGTCGAGGTGTACGTAGATGACACGATTGTCAAGTCCAAAGAAAGAAAGGGCCACTACACCGCTTTGAAGAAATTCTTTCAACGAATTAGAGAATACAAACTGAGGTTGAATCCGCAGAAGTGTATTTTTGGCTTAACAGTAGGGAAAATGCTGGGTTTCTTGATCACACAGAGAGAAATCGATGTAGATCCTTCCAAAATCAAGGCCATCCTAGAAATGCGACCACTAAGGACTGAAAAGAGGTGCGAGGCTTTCTGGGTAAAGTGCAATTCATAAGACGGTTTATTTCAAAATTAACCTTGACTTGTGAACCACTATTTGGTCTCCTGAAGAAAGGAAATAAGTTCCGATGGGATGACCAATGTCAATTCGCTTTCAAGCAGATCAAGTAGTACCTTCAGAATTCACCTGTGTTGTCACCGCCAGAGCCGGGGAAGCCCTTGATTTTGTATCTATCAGTCATAGACACAACGATAGGATGCATGCTTGCTCAGGAATCTGAGGATAAGGTGGAGAAAGCCATCTATTACTTGAGAAAGAAAATGCTGGATTACGAGACCCGCTATACCCCATTAGAGAAAGCGTGCTTAGCCTTAGTATGGGCTACCAGGAAGTTAAGGCACTACTTATTAGCTCACTCCGTAATTCTGGTTTCGAGATTAGATCCCATCAAATATCTCTTTGAGAAACCAGCGCTTACGGGTAGGCTAGCCCGTTGGTTGCTTCTCCTTTCCAAATTTGATCTGAAGTATGTCACTCGTAAGTCGGTCAAAGGGAGAGCAGTAACGAAGTTCCTGGCAGATCACCTAGTGGAAGGGAATGAAGTGGTAGAATATCTGTTCCCAGATGAAGCTATTTTGCAAGTCGAGGAAGAGATTTGGACAATGTACTTTGACGGAGCGTCTAACCAGTACGGTTATGGGATAGGGGTGTTGCTGATAGCACCCGACAATTCCCATATACCCTTAGTCTTCAAACTCCGGTTCAAGGTATCCAATAACGAAGCAGAATACGAGGTGTGTATCGCTGGTTTGGAAGCGACCCTGGAACTAGAGGCAAAAAGGTTGGACATCATTGGGGACTCGAACCTAGTTATGTCTCAAGCAAAAAGGAGACTGGAAGGTCAAAGAAGAAAATATGAAGATCTATCACCAGACCCTGGATGCTCTGATTCCTAGGTTTGAGAAGCTGACTTTCATGTATCTACTAAGAGAGAACAACAGGTTCGATGACGCCTTATCAACTCTATCTTCTATGATAGGCATCCCGTTGGGAGTTCGGATGTGTCCGATCATTATTGAGCAGAGATATACGCCGGCCTACGAGACTATCACTGCAATAGATAATGCACAAGATCAAAACCCTTGGTTCTATGATATCTAGAACTTCTTGGAAAAGGAGGTTTATCCGCTAGGGGCAAATGCCAAAGATAAGAGGGCAATACGGCGGATGGCCGTTCAATTTATCATCTGCGGAGGTAGACTGTACAAGAGAGGTCATCTGGGAATGCCCAAGTTGTGTGTCGAAGCAGAGGAATCAAAGCGCCTAATGGAGGCCATCCATGGAGGAGAGTGCAGAGCGCACATGAATGGAGAAATGTTAGCCCGAAAGATTCTCAAGCAAGGTTATTACTAGTCTACTATGGAGGAGGATTGTATCAGTTTTGTCCAGCGATGCCACAAATGCCAAATCCATGCAAACCGCATGAATATCCCGCCGTCGAAGCTGTACAACATGACTTCACCATGGCCTTTCTCAGTCTAGGAAATGGACGTCATTGGCGCAGTCACACTGAAAGGGTTGAATGGGCATGAATATATTCTGGTGGCAATTGATTACTTTACAAAGTGGGTAGAAGCTCAGTCCTACGCAGTGTTGAAAGCAGTGCATGTGGCTAAGTTCATTCGAAACAACATCATTTGCCAATAAGGAGTCCCAAACGAGATCATTTCAGATAATGGCTTCCAATTCAAGAAGAAAGTGATAGACTTGTTGGAGAAATACAATGTGGCTTTCCATAAGTCATCTACATACCAGCCGCAAACCAATAGAGCTGTTGAGGCCGCCAACAAGAACATCAAGCATATTCTGCAGAAGATGGTTGAGACCTACAGGGACTGGCCAGACACATTGCCGTTTGCGCTCTGGGGCTATAGAACTTCAATTCAGACGTCTACAGGAGAAACTTCTTATTCTCTTATTTATGGAATGGAGGTTATTCTGCCAATCGAAATAGAAGTTCCGTTGTTGCGAGTTATGGCTGAGTGTCAGATAGTAGAGGTGGACTGGCAACAGAGTAGGTTCGAAGAACTGATGTTGTTTGATGAGAGAAGGCTGAAAACATTGTACCATGTCCAGGGTTATCAACGCATGATTGCTAGGGTTTTAAACAAGAAAGTTAAGTCCCGAAATCTTAAAGAAGGGGATTTGCTGCTAAAAGACAACCAAGCTCCCATCCATGACTTTAGGGGCAAGTTCAAACCCAATTGGACTGGTCCTTACATCATCAAAACTATCTGGTCAGGTGGAGCTGTTATTCTCATGGACTTGGATGGCTAGAATTTTCTCAACCGATCAACATGGACAAGTTGAAGAAATACTATCCCTGAGAGGCTTGCTAGGTCGAAAACCCGGAAGGGTGACCTAGGCAAAAGTTAGAGCACAAAAAAAATTGGAAATAAAGAAAAACTGAGCTCGCAAGGTTGGAAACCCTAAAGGGCGGCCTTGGCAAAAGTTAGAGCGCAAAAAGAGAGCGTTAATACTCGAGTGAACCCTAACCAAACTACGTAAGGCCTGATTCCCATCTTCGGGATATGTAGGCAACTTCATCCCTAAGTTCGGCCGTAAACACCTCAAACTCAACTGTCCTATCCATGTGTTGATCAGGTTGTCTTTGTCTGTTTTTTATCTCAGAGTTCGATTATGATCTTTATTCTAAGAGCTGGTTACAGTGCTGAGCAGTGTTATTCAGTCAAGAGCCAATTTGTTATCTCCGGATTCGGGGTTGTACATCTCGAGGATAGATTCTGTATGTGTCAAGTGGTGATCCTTATCGAAAATGGTTTTGAAAAGTTTTGATAAAAGTTGGTTTTTGTTCAAATTTTACCTTTTACAATTTAGACCATTTTTAGACCAAAAGGAAAATTTTCAGTGCTCACAACTTTAATTTGACTGATTTCTATACAAAGTTCTCCAACTCTTGATACAAATCAAAGTTGCTTTTATTACATTCATAACACATGAAAAGTAAAGATCGAAGCAATAAACTAGGAGCTTAGATGAGCAGGTGTTCCTACGTCCCCTACTCATACTTGTGGAAGCTTCTGATGCCAAAGTAGGCCCAGATTGTGCCTCATCTTCAAGCCAAGTCAAACACTCGCCAGAAAGGGCGCAGCTGAAACTAGGGGCAGGAGCCAGAAGCTCTCTCGTTCTCCAAGCAGTAAGGTATCTAGCCAAATATGAACCTCGAATGGGGAATGAAACCAGGTATTCTACCCTTTCTTCTGGGCAAGTCTCATTATGTCCAAACTGACGTCTGAACTAGAACGGAAAGTCAAATACACAGTGTGTAAGGCCAATCAGCTCAATGCCAGGTTGTTGAGTCATGCTGTAGCTCATTTCGGTCAGATTAAGCCAAGGGCAATGCCAAGCAATGCCAGCAGCAGACCTGTTACATATCCAATGGCACCACCATCCTTTATTCGGAAATCCACTAGCTGTTGGCAGAAAAAGTACGCTCGGGCTGAGTATGTAGGGCAAGGGTCCACCGCCTTCAGTTTGTCCATTAGCCATATCTAGGAAGGGATGAAGGAAAACAGAGATTAAAAAATAGAGAGATGTATGTTGAGAGAGAAGTGAGAAAAGGGCTTTGAGAGAAAAACAAAGCATGAATGTCGAGTGATGTGAAAACATATATTAGAACGAGTGGGAAACATTACCTAAAGAAGTAGTGGACTTCCCGCAAATTTGGTAGTCTCTTGCCAATGGAAGGCGTCTAAGCCCATCAAAGTCTCGGCCAACACCAAGCCAATGCAACTCTTGCCCTCTTTTAGGCCTTGTGCCACCTCAGTTAGTCGAATGCTAGACCTGCTAAAACAAGAGGCAAGAAGGAAATGCAATAGCATACACAAACAAAGGGCGTGTTGCCGAAAACCTTGCCAAAGAAGATTACCTCGGTCGTCGGCCTTAGAAAATCGATGAATCAGACTGGGAATATCTAGTTCTCCATTGTGGACCAAAAATCGAACCTCATGTAAAGTAAGCACACACATCTGTCCCAAAGCTTGGACATGGCCAAAACGGGGCTAAGGTATGATTTCCTCACCGCGCCAGGATTCCATTAATGCCTAAAATTCTTCAATTGTCGGGTATATTTCTTGTCCCCCGAAGCTAAAGACATGTGTGATTGGGTTCCAACACCGAACCGCGACATGAAGGAATAGAAAGCAAAGAGAAGTGCGGCTCAAAAGAAAAAGGGCATTTAGGCCGAAGCTACGGAAATTTAACTTTTTCGAGCCATCCAAAGCAGATATCCAGTCCGAAGCCTATTAACAAGTAACATCTCCATTTTGAGAGCAAAATATCAAGAACTTGTGAGTTTACCAGAAAAACAGCATGGAAGCATTATTTATAGAGTCTGAGAAGGTGCTGAGCATAACACCTGGACAGCACTGACTGACATCACACTGATGGCCGGCCGTGCATCAGTGATAGCCGGTCGTGCATTAGTGATGCTAGGCCGGGTTTTGATGCTTGCCCAGTGCAGATCTGTTGCAGCAAACGCTGACCTTTGTTTGAATGAACTTCAATTGTACTTTTGAGTTTTGTTTTGTCTGCACCAAGTGTTTGTTAGCTTTTTCGAGTTGTTTTCATTACGTTTTTCCATTATCGAGTTGTATTTTATGTTTTGATCGGTTGTAAGCCATTATCCGGTTCATGAATCAATTCAAGAGCAAGGCATTTATTGTTCTGAAGATTACAAAAGCAAAGGTAATGCAGTTCATCATATTGCGCAAAAAGATCATTCAACAAAACTTGCTTTTCATAGTTGGTGGGCCCAACCCCGATCATTGTTTTATATAACCAAAACAAAAAGAAAGTTTTTGAAAAACAAAAGGACTATCTGATGCTAGTTTTATAACTACTTAACAAAATGAAAGCAAAAGCGAAATAAAAGCAAAATCATCATCGTCATCAGTAGCCCATCCTCGCTCTCTTCCTCCTCGGCTGTGGAGAAGGTGCATCGCTGTCATCACTAGGGCTGCTCAACTACAGGTCCATCTCCTCTCCTCATCCTCAGGGCCGTGGACCCGTCAAAAGAGTCCTCGGAAGGTGAGCGCTGCCACACTCGACCTCTCCCTCGATCAGTGCCTCCTCGGCCTCTCATTGGGCCTTGTCTCCGCTTACTCGCTGCAAAAGGTCCTGCAGGCACTGCTGGCGCCGGCTCAAGCTGAAAAATATATCAGATATCAGATAGAATGATCAGAAGTGTACAGTATGGCAATGACAGTAGGCTACACATAAAATGTACCTCAATCCCGTGGGTGACTAAGGCAGTCTGCCTCCTCCGTACCATGACAAGTAGTTAGTCGATCGTCCGAAGGAGTTCGTCACCGTACGCCCGGGGAATTTGCAAAAGAACAAACTGAGAAAAACAGATAGAAGTAATTGAACAATGAACAATAATGGCTAAGAATAAGTTAAAGTGCAGCATGGACTAGCATAAAAACAAAATGTACCTGCTCAACACCAAGGGCAAACACAAGTCTGTGGTCCCTCTCCTCGATGGGCTTAAGTGGGATCTGCTCGATCACGCTATCCGGACGCATATATACGACCTCGGTGGGAAGCACAGGCAACAGCAGGGGCACCTCCAATGGGCGCATCGCCAGCCCCAGCAGCAGCAGCAACCTTTGGCACAGCTCGAGCCACGCCTGAAGTAAGAGGCGCCGTCACCCGAGTGTGTAAGAAAATCGTAAAGTCACCGGGCTCATGGTGACGATCGCCGTCCTCACCTATCATCAGGAGGTCTAGCTCAGGACCATCCTGTAAATCATCTACTACCCTCATGCCAGCAAGAGGAGGATGTGGAATATCAGGGTCAGCAACGCCTCGAGTTTGGTGGATGAATCTTTCTCCCAGGTAGTATGCCCAACCAAAAAGGCCCTCAAATAGGATCCTCATCGTGGAAACATGCCAAGCAGCAGTGTAGGTCACCCTCAACACTTGGGGAATACCTGTCCAAGGGTGCCAGTCAACCTGAGGAAATCAGTGCAGTGTTAGAAATCAGTGCAGTATGAGAAAATCAGTGCGATGTCAGAATGCCAGTGCGGTGTCAGAAAATTAGTGCAGTGTCAAAAGTTAATGCAGTATGAGAATGACAATATGGTACTATACAATAGTACAACAGTGTAATACCTGGTCTGTCGTGATAGTATCAAAGAAGTGGCAGAAATATGGGAAGGTGCGATCTACAAGGCGACGTCGCTCGAACCGTGAGTTGTAGTACCGAGAGCGGGGTACAGACAACTCAATCGGCCTCACTGGAACTGGAGCCAACAAAGTGAAATATGTGTAGATCCAAAGCTGCAAACTAAAGGCAAACAGATGACATGAGAAAATAGATTAGATGAGCATGAAATGCAACAATGAACAGAATTTAAAGCATATCAGAAAGGTGAGTGTAGGATGTTCCTCCCAAACCCTCCAGTAGCCGCCGAGTGAATCCGCCTTGCGGCGAGAAACGAAGCTCATGTAGCAATATAAGGTAGCCAGACCTGTGCCACCCCAGTCATAATCCGCCACCCCAAGAAGGTGTACCAGTGCCCCGAGAATGTATAATCCAATGGTATTTTCCCTATTTACAAACAGGGTAGCACCGAGGAGATATATGAGGAAGCCACAAGTGTACTGGGCAACCTCGTCTGTAGTGGCTAGCTCTATGCTGGAGAAGTGCTCCAAGAACTAACTATAGCGCACCATCACATGACTGGTAGTATCTGGGATCGCCCTGAGAAGCTGGAGATATGCATCTCTCCACTGAGTCATATCTGGATCGAAAGGGACTAGGCCGCCAACACCAACGCCAACCCAACCCGCAAACTAGTCAACATCGAGAAGTCATATGGGGTCAGTGTCATCTCCCCGGTAAAAGAGAAGTGAAACGAACTGGTGGTGTCCCACCATCTCTCTACCAAGCCCCATAAAGCCAAGACTCAGCCCTCATCTGTATAAGCTCGGAGAAAAAGGGCCCAAAGCCAGCAGCATCTACCAAAATGCGGACCTTTGCGGGAAGCCGTTCATACCAACGTCGGGAGCCGGAGATAGAGCCATAGCCGCCTATCCTCCCGACGATCACCTATCAATTGGAAGTCTTATTAGTATATGTGCAACAGGGATACGTGATTTGTTCATTGAGCTCAACATTTTAACATGTGTGCAAAGTAAAATGCAAAGAAAAATAGGGAAAGAATTGTGTACTGTGGAAGCGTCGATAGAGATATGCTCTATGGGCTCTCGCAGTAGAGTATCCTCATCTAACCAGGGAATGAAGCCTCGAATCTCAAGATGCTGCTGCCAGAGTGGCATATGTGTACGCAGCTGTATTGCCACATCAAAAGGCCTCTCGGCAAGGAGAAGCAATGTAGCGGCTTCCTCTGCCGCTATGTCTTCACCAAGGGTAGCACCAACACCTATTGTAGGCTTTGGAATGGGAACCTCATCACTAGCCATGGAAAAAAGTGAAGAAAAAGTGAACGGGATGAATGAAAATAGGTGAAATCCTAAATTCTAAACCCTAAGAGAGGGAAAAGTGAAGAGGGGATGGAAAATCAAAGGGGAACAAGAAAGTTTGGGCAAAGATGTGAGAAAGTGAGGAAGGAAAAAAAAAGAGAAAACCCAAACTTCAACCAAAAAAAATTTCAATCAGTTCAAAATGAAGAGGAAAACAAGCTGTTTAGGAAATTTTTGTGAGGGTGTTGGGGTAAATTCAAGAAAGAGAGGAAATCTAGAGAGAAGCAAAGTTTAGAAAAGGGAAAGGGAGGATTTTCGACCTAGCTTGTGATCTAAATGGGGGCTATTTTGTGTTTTAAAGAGCCACGGGTGTGGCTTTTACCATACTGCCCTTCATCACTTTCGAAGGCCGGCCGACGCTATCGAAGCCTGGTTGTGCATTACTTCGGTTATTTCAATTCTTTTTTTTTTTTTTCTGTTTGTGTTGTGTTGTGTTGTGTTACTGGTTTATTTTATTTTATTCATTATTTTAATTTTGAGTTATAGTTCCAGGTTTTAATTTCGCGGTGGGTTTTGACTTTGAGTTTTTTGATCGTGGGTTTTGATTTAAATGAAGTAAGGAGTTGTATGTTACAAAAAAAAAAAAATGTTGAAAAGAAAAAAATAATAAAAAAAAACAGAGAGAAAGAAAAGAGAGAGAGAGAGAGAGAGAGAGAGAGAGAAGAGAGGAGAAAACAAGCAATGAAGGCAAAATAGCATAGGGATGCAACAAAATATCCATTTTGTTTTGTTTCGTTGCGTGAGCACATAATTTGATTTATGTTGATTTTATTTCATTAGTTTAACTTTGTGTTTTATCTTGTTTAAACTGTTCTGGTCATTCATGACTTGTCATGTTCAGTTCGTAATTCATTTCATCATTTTTTACCACACGATATTGTATGTACGGTTCATTCAAGGAAGTGCACGATATTGTATGTATGGTTCATTCAGAGGAGTTCCGGGTAAAATCATTCGTGTCCTTTGGATCGCATCCTTCCACCTCTCCTTCTATCATGTGAGACGTGTTAGGATTGTTTTCTTCGGTTAAAAGCATTCTGGTGCGTCCCGATGTTCACACCACCCCTTCGGTTAAAAACATTCAGGTGCGTCCCGGTGTTCACACCATCCCTTTGGTTAAAAACATTCGGGTGCGTCCCGGTGTTCACACCACCTCTCCTCTTATCTCGTGAGATGCGTTAGGATTGTTTGCTTCGGTTAAAAACATTCAAGTGTGTCCCGGTGTTCACACCACCTCTCCTCCTATTGCGTGAAATGCGTTAGGACTGTTTGCTTTGGTTAAAAACATTTGTGTGCATCCTGGTGTTCGCACCACCTATCCTCCTATCGCGTGAGACACATTAGGATTGTTTGCTTTGATTAAAAACATTCGGGTGCATCCTAGTGTTCACACCAACCCTTCGGTTAAAAACATTCGGATGCGTCCCGGTGTTCATACCACTCCTTCGGTTAAAAACATTCGGGTGCGTCTCGGTGTTCACACCACCTCTTTGGTTAAAAATATTCAGGTGCATCCCGGTGTTCACGCCATATTTTTTTTCTTTTTTCTTTTTTCTCCTTCCGCGTGCAACGCATTAGGATCTCAATTGAGACCTCGGGTGCACCCGACGGTTATGTCACTTTTCGCCTTTCCTGCATGTCGCATAGTTGAGCTTTAATTTTCTTACATCATTTCTGCATGAAATGTGGTTTGGCTCGTGATGTTCAAGTGTGGCGTGTTCATTTACTTACATCTTTTCATGTTTGGAATTGCTGTGCCTTGTTTCGATTTGTTTAAATGTGGTATTTCCTTGCATAACATTTGCATTCAAATGTTTCATTGCGCAACCTCATTGCATGATCATAAGTTATGTTATTGCATCATGTATATCGTTTGCATCTTGCCCCAGAACTACGCTGGTTTGATTCCTTGCACAGGGATATGTAGGCAGCCTGCGGGCGCAACCATTTAATTTCTATCTTGCTTTCTTGTTCAAGTCTTACGGCCTTGTCAGAATGGGTCGTCTCTAGGCTTTGACATTCACTCACGTCATTTTATGACTTCGAACTCTGTCAAAGAGAGGCAACTGTAGACGCCCCATTTTTTATTGCCCGTAAGACTCAAACGCTTGGTTCAATGCACTCAATGATGATAGTTGGATTATGAATTCGCAGCGATTCGGAATCAATTAGGCTTCTGAAATAACCTCACGTCTTCAACATTTACCTTGTTTGAACCCATGAGTTTCATTTTTGGACCTTTTCCTACCCAGAGCTGAGTTTGAACCAAAAAAACATGGGAGGCCATCAAGGCCCGGCCGTGCATTAGTGATGGCCGGCCGTGGCTATGAATGGCCGGCTGGCCTTCGATGGTAATAAACACTGTTCTGGACGGGAGGCCGCCAACTGTCTATTTTTTAAGATATTTATCGCCTTTTGAGCTCGAATTCTATAAAATCGAAGCTCTGGGATTGTTTTGAGGATTGAAAAAAATTCTAGAAGTGATATATACACCTTGAGAGCTCTTGTCTCCTCATTCTTCCATTGCAAGTCATCTTTGAGCTAACCTAGCTTGTTTATACCACCTCTATACACCATACACAACCTTGTCTTTACACCCTAAAGTCTTGGTTGATTTTGGAGAAGTATAATTCAAACTTGAGAGTACATTGAAACCAAGTTTGAAATATCAACAAGAAGTTTACTTCTTGAAAGGTATAAGCTTGTTTTCTCTTCTCTTGCCTTCATTTCTATCATTTACTTCATAATTCTTGTTGTTTTGGATTGGTCTGAGCTTGTTTGAAGTGTTTGGAGTTGGGTTTGAAGAGTTACCAAAAGGGTAGAGAGAGCTTGCTCTTTCTATACCTTTATTCATAACTCAAACCTTCTCATTTTCATTCTTTTCCTTTGGTGTTTACATTGATTTTCAGAGGTTTAGAGAGGCTTAAAACCATGTTTTGAAGCTTCAAAAATGGAGGGGTTAGCCACCCCTCCTTATCCATGCTTACTAGCCTTAATTCTTTTCTTTATTGTCTAGCTTTTCATTCTCTTTTCATGCATGTTTGAACTCTGATTTTCATGTATTGAGGGTTGTTTTGTGATTATCTAGGCCTTTTCAAGTGGTTCATGTCTTCTTTAATACACTTGTGGTCTCATAAGTTGGCATATTTGTTCCTTGTTATGCTTTCTTGATTCATTTTCCATGTTTGGAGTCTAAGTTTATTAATCAATCAACCATTCCATATCGTTCATTCTAAAGAATGGTTTCAACCAATTAAGGTTGTTCAATACATGTAAAGGAGACCTACACCTAATGGCTTAATCTCATTGGAGATTCATCGTCAACAGTGTAGTCTCCTTCTCATGTCTTAGAAGAACCTCTTGTTTCACATTATTTCTTGTTTAGAGGACTTTAACATCACATTTGGACAAATTGACTAATGAATGGCAATGACTAAAACAATTGGCTTAAAACTTGGATTAACACATGTGGAGATGTGGTTTGGAAATACTCTTAAGATCCTGGGAGACGTTAGTGATCCTCAGCTAGTCACCTGAAAAGATACAAACACTCCGGTCGGGGGTGCCAGAATTAGCACTCCGACGGACAAGTTAGTTCAGGTCCTCAGGAAAGCTTGTTTACTAAGTTTAGTGAAGTGATTCTTACATACCTTTCTAAATTTGTGGCTCTTGTATTTATACTTGCTTTTTGGGCCTTGGGGCCTGAGCCTACTTTTATCCCATTCACCTTTGATTCATTCGGAGCTACTGACCTCCGTCTATTCGGCTTTACTAATGCATTCGGCGTCCTTATTACGCAATATGAAGCCGAATAGTATCTAATTTCTGGGGTACGCGTCTTCCGACTCTTCTACTTATTCGGCTCCCACAATTGCCCCCCAAGAACTTCACCGACGACAGTTGGCTGGAGTGCTTGGTTTTGAATTTCGAAAAGTCAGAGCCAAAATTCGGCAATTGGCCTCATCGTCATGCGGATATCTAAGCTCACCCCTTTCGGTTGTCGTGTCGACTTTCTCCCTTCATGCACGTGTCTATTTATTGCGATTTAAAATTTTGACGTCCTTTCAAGTATGTATTTCGTGACGCTCATCGCTGGATTGCCTTTTGGATAGTCCATGCAACTCTGTTTTCCGATATCCACTTCGTCCTTTGTAAGTTCTCTCATCTCTTGCTTTGAAGATTCTTTCTGGTTTATTCCTTCCTTGGCATATTCTCATAAACTATAGGGTATGGCGAAACATTTAAAAGAACTCCTCCCATCAGATCGAATTGCTGGCTTTAAACGCCATTTCTCCATTCTTGATGATGTCCGTCTGTCGCTTGTGGCAGTCGGCACTCTTGATATGGAGAGGAAGGACAAAACCACGATTGTCTTTCCTCTTTTGTCAATTGCAGAGGGTGGAGTCCGTTTCCCCCTTCACCCGTTTCTTAGGGCTGCGCTTCGCTACTGGGGTTTAATCCCTTCTCAACCTAATGTGATTTCTTAGAATCATAATGGGGGTTATAGCGCTCAATCGTCGCCTAAGAATTAACCTTGGCATTCCAGCCATCCGGCATTGTTATGCCTTGGCAAAGTCTTCTGGTCAGCATGGGCGTTTCTTCCTTAGGGCCAAGGATATCGACCATCAGCTGATTACTATGCTTTCCAGTTCTGGAAAACGAGTTGATGATGTTATGGTCGTTGTCCAGGGTAACTGGGAATTTGGCGAAGGGGAGGATCACGTCGACCCTATTCCTAGACGGAGGGGCGAGCCAGGTGGCTAGTTGCCTTCTCGCTTTTATTATTTGTTCGTTTTTGTTGTAAAGCCTCTTCTTTGAAATGTGACTGCTTGGCTTGTGCAGGGAGCAATTTGAAGAAAGTTCTGTCTTCAACTGACGGCGCCGTTCTTTCGGATATCGAAGTTGCGCTCAAATATTTCGGCCGTCGAAGTCTTCAGAAACAAGGGAGGTCGGCGCATATTTTGCTTCGTTACGAGCCGACATATACGACCTTCTCGGCAGCGGAAAATATCCCTGTTCCTGAGGGTGAAGATTCTCTTATCGCCCTTATTTTGTCCGACTTCAAAAACTTGAGGCAGGTTGGTTTTAAAGGGTCCGATTCGGAGCGGGATGTAGCTAATGTTATCGAATCAGATCAGTCTGAAACCGAGTCGACGAGGTATTGAATTCGGCGATCCCTCATCCACATTGGGCCGAGGGATCTTTCACTTGACGGCGTTGTTCACGGCTTAGAGGTATTCCCGCCGCAGACCCGAAGACATGGCCGGTTAAGCCTGACAAAACTTGCCAGGAAGGCGAATGCGGAAAGGTTGGCCGCGCGGCGAAGAGCGGAGGCCCTTCCGTCTGAAGTACCACCCGCCACCGAATCTCAATTCTCTCTGCCTGTTAGCGAATCAGAGTCCGTGCGCGTTGTTGAGGTGGAAATGGTAGAAAATCGAAATGTCGAATCTGCTTTGAACGTGTAGGCCGGCCAAGAATTTAAGGCAGAGAAATGCCCTGCCGAGTTTGAGGCCGGCTCAGAAGAACATGGCGGCAAACATCCTCGATTAGAGGGATCGGACGTGATCGTTCCTTTTGTCATTCAGCCGATGATAAAAACATGCCGATTTTTCTGATGCTTCGCGCTTAAAGATCCAGAAGTCGCATTCAGCTTGGCACGTCCGTGTCGTTGCCATCTGACAAGGAGGCTTTCCGGGTGGAAAGGATCTAAATACGACAGCACTAGCCGCCCAATCGGCAGTTTTGGTACATTCGAACTTAGCTTCACTTAATCCAAATACTGTTGAAGTTATGGTTTTAAATTCTTGTTTTGCAGACCGTCGGATGGATAGCCGATATGGGCCGTCGCCATCGCGACGCCGTCAAAGAGATTGGTCATTTACGCGAGGAAGTTGAAGGCTAGAGGAAAAGGGCCAAGGTCGAGGCTTTGAGGGCGAACAAGGAAGCCTCAAGGGCCGACGCCGAGATGGAGAGGGCTCGTAGCGCGGATCAACTGAGATCAGATGCCGAGAAGAAGGCGGATGCGAGCGAAGATGTGCTCAAATTGGCCCAGAAGGTGATCTCCAAACTGGAGGCTGAGTTGGCTGAAATGAAGGCGGCGAAGGAAGCAGCCGACTCGGAGTCTTCCAAAGTATTCGAGGCCAGGAAAAATGCTGGACTCGCCGAGTACGTTGACCAAGTCCATAAGTTTGAAAATCGGGGATTCGAACATGGCTGGCACAAAGCCCTTGCTGCTGCTAACGCTTCGTTGATTACGCCAATACCATATGAGCAAGTGGATGTTGAGCCATTGGAGTCTGATTCCGATGGCTGAGCCGGCCGACTGACAGTTTTTTAGGATGTCGAATGTATTTTTACAGTTTTTTATTTGGTATTTTTCATCTGTTGCTACAGTCATGAGTAAATCTTTTGTTTAGTAACTTGAGTATATATGAAAATTTCATGAGTAACTTTTCATGAGTATATATAAAATCGGGCTTCTAGCTTTTTGTTTCGTAACTTGAGTATATATACACAATTTCATGAGTTGGGTTCAACTGGCTAAGGAAAACGTTGATGAATGATATTGCTTTCGGTCATGGTTAGATCGGATTAATAAAGTAAATCTGCCATTGCCTTAGACAGGGCGAGCTTGGGAAGCCGAATGGGCCAGCTCGGGCTGGCTAAGGCACATATTGATCGGTGCTGCGCTTGAAATCGGCCGATCAGATTAATAAATCTGCCTTGACTTCGCCAGGGCGCGAGTTGGAAGCGAATGGGCCTAGCTCGCGGGCTGGCTAAGGCACATATTGATCGCGCTGTGCTTGAAAACTCGGCCGATCAGATTAATAAATCTGCCCTTGCCTTTGCCAGGGCGCGAGCTTGGGAAGCCGAATGGGCCTGGCTTGCGGGCTGGCTAAGGCACATATTGAGCGGCGCTTGCACTTGAAAACTCGGCCGACCAGATTAATAAATCTGCCCTTGACTTCGCCAGGGCGCGAGCTTTGGAAACCGAATGGGCCTAGCTCATGGGCTGGCTAGGGCACATATTGATCGGTGCTTGTGCTTGAAAACCTGGCCGATCAGATTAATAAATCTGCCCTTAGCCAGGGTGCGAGCTTTGGAAGCCGAATGGGCCTAACTGGCGAGCTGGCTGAGGCACAGATTGATCGGCGCTTGCGCTTGAAAACTCGGCCGACCAGATTCATAAATCTGCCCTTGCCTTAGCCAGGGCGCGAGCTTTGGAAGCCGAATGGGCCTAGCTTACGGGCGCTTGCACTTGAAAACTCAGCCGATCAAATTAATAAATCTGCCCTTACCTTGGCCAGGGCGCGAGCTTGGGAAGCCGAATGGGCCTAGCTCGTGGGCTGGCTAAGGCACATATTGATCGGCGCTTGCGCTTGAAAACTCGGCTGATCAGATTAATAAATCTGGCCTTAGCCAGGGTACGAGCTTTGGAAGCCGAATGGGCCTAGCTTGCGGGCTGGCTAAGGCACATATTGATCGGCGCTTGTGCTTGAAAACTCGACTGACCAGATTCATAAATCTGCCCTTGCCTTAGCCAGGGTGCGAGCTTTGGAAGCCGAATGGGCCTAGCTCGCGGGCGCTTGTGCTTGAAAACTCAGCCGATCACATTAATAAATCTACCCTTGCCTTGGCCAGGGTTCGAGCTTTGGAAGCCGAGTGGGCCTAAATCAGGCGCTTACATTTGGGATTACTGACGTTGCCTCGGGAGAGCTACAAACATTGAAGGATAAATGGAGCGGGTGAACGCTAGAGGCCCTATTTATTTCCATTCAGGCAACTTGGGAGGGACGAAGATTGACTGAATCAGACACCGCAATGAGTCGTAGTTGCGAGCCTATGTGTACGGGAAGAAGAACGTCCAAGGATCGGGAAACACAGCAGCCCCTTAGTCAACGAAGCAGATCGCCCCGAAAGGACAGGCAACAACGGGGAAATTCTCCGCACCCGCGACCGGGAATCGAGCTGATGCGACGCCACCCGGAGTTGAGTTTTGCGGTTTTCTGTGAGGAACAGACCAATGACGGAGGCAGATTCTATCATTAAAGACCCAGATGTGGCAGTCGAGTTCGCTCGATAGATATTCCCGCCGGAAGTCCAATAATTGATGGTCGGACGTCGAGATTTCGAAGTATTTTGAGACGGCATTCATGGGGCCGTGAAAGGACTATATACTGCTTACAAAGTCGGTATGTGTCTGCGGGAAGCGCAACGTGAGAGCGAGAAAAAGGACGAAAGGAATCGCAGTTTGACGATTCGCGCGGAAAAGGCTGAGCATGAGCTTCGGGAGTTGAAGAGTGTTCAAGCGAGCGCGTCGGTTGCGGCCGGTCAATCTAAATTGGTTGTTGCAGAGAGAGTAACCCGACGGACCACGGGTTATGAAAAGGGGTTTCAGGACGGCCTGAAGGTCGGGATTGAGAAGACCAAACAGGACCTTGCCGAGGAGGTCTGTCGATGTGAAAATCGTGGATTCAAGCACAGCGAATCAAGGCCTTCAAACCGAGGAATCTCTCGAAGCCGTGGGCATTGATTCGGCCTCGCCCTGTATCATCGCCACTACTTTTCTTACCTGATTTCGAAATTGAGAAGAGCGGACGATGAGGATGCCGAATGAATAGACTTCGCGCCGATATGAATAAAGAATCTTTTATTTTCAACGTTTGTATTTGGTCTTGAAATGTTATGTGCTTAATTAATCGTATATTTTCAATTTACTGGCAAGTTTTGTGTGCGTGGCGTAAATGTTAGACATGCATTGACCTCCGGCCTGAATTAAGAACGATCCAAAGTGAATATTTATTCAGCCAATCCAGTGGTCCGAAATACATATCTCAGAAAGGCTAATCGTGATATCCACGAACGACACTCCAAATCCGGAGTCTTAATCGGCCTTAATAGGCTTAATCGGCCCTAAGGTGTCATGCACCAAAAGGGGGCTCCGAATCCAGAGGCTTTATTTTGGCCAATCGTGATATCCACGAAGGGCGCTCCGTATCCGGAGTCTTAATCGGCCTTAAGGTGCCATGCCAAAAGGGGCTCCGAATCCGGAGGCTTTATTTTGGCCAATCGTGATATCCACGAAGGGCACTCCGAATTCGGAGTCTTAATCGGCCTTAAGGTGTCATGCACCAAAAGGGGCTCCGAATCCGAAGGCTTTATTTTGGCCAATCATGATATCCACGAATGGCGCTCCGAATCCGGAGTTTTAGTCAGCCTTAAAGTGTCATGCACCAAAAGGGGGCTCCGAATCCAGAGGCTTTATTTTGGCCAATCGTGATATCCACGAAGGGCGCTCCGAATCCGGAGTCTTAATCGGCCTTAAGGTGTCATGCACCAAAAGGGGCTCCGAATCCGGAGGCTTTATTTTGGCTAATCGTGATATCCACGAAGGGCGCTCCGAATCCGGAGTCCTAGTCAACCTTAAAGTGTCATGCACCAAAAGGGGGCTCCGAATCCAGAGGCCTTATTTTGGCCAATCGTGATATCCACGAAGGGAGCTCCGTATCCGGAGTCTTAATCGGCCTTAAGGTGCCATGCACCAAAAGGGGGCTCCGAATCCGGAGGCTTTATTTTGGCCAATCGTGATATCCACGAAGGGCGCTCCGAATCCGGAGTCTTAATCGGCCTTAAGGTGTCATGCACCAAAAGGGGCTCCGAATCTGGAGGCTTTATTTTGGCCAATCGTGATATCCACGAAGGGCGCTCCGAATCCGGAGTCTTAGTTAGCCTTAAAGTGTCATGCACCAAAAGGGGGATCCGAATCCGGAGGCTTTATTTTGGCCAATCGTGATATCCACGAAAGGCGCTCCGAATCCAGAGTCTTAATCGACCTTAAGGTGTCATGCACCAAAGGGCTCCTAATCCGAAGGCTTTATTTTAGCCAATCGTGATATCCACGAAGGGCGCTCCGAATCCGGAGTCTTAATCGGCCTTAAGGTGTCATGCACCAAAAAGGGCTCCGAATCCGGAGGCTTTATTTTGGCCTATCGTGATATCCACGAAGGGCACTTTGAATCCGGAGTCTTAGTCAGCCTTAAAGTGTCATGCACCAAAAGGGGGCTCCAAATCCGGAGGCTTTATTTTGGCCAATCGTGATATCCACGAAAGGCGCTCCGAATCCGGAGTCTTAATCTGCCTTAAGGTGTCATGCACCAAAAGGGGCTCCGAATCCGGAGGCTTCACTTTGGCCAATCGTGATATCCACGAAGGGCGCTCCGAATCCGGAGTCTTAGTCAGCCTTAAAGTGTCATGCACCAAAAGGGGGCTCCGAATCCAGAGGCTTTATTTTGGCCAATCGTGATATCCACGAAGGGCGCTCTGTATCCGGAGTCTTAATCGGCCTTAAGGTGCCATGCACCAAAAGGGGGCTCCGAATCCGGAGGCTTTATTTTGGCCAATCGTGATATCCACGAAGGGCGCTCCAAATCCGGAGTTAATCGGCCTTAAGGTGTCATGCACCAAAAGGGGCTCCAAATCCGGAGGCTTTATTTTGGCCAATCGTGAATCCCACGAAGGGCGCTCCGAATCCGGATTCTTAATCGGCCTTAAGGTGTCATGCACCAAAGGGGCTCCGAATCCGGAGGCTTTATTTTAGCCAATCGTGATATCCACGAAGGGCGCTCCGAATCCGGAGTCTTAATCGGCCTTAAGGTGTCATGCACTAAAGGGCTCCGAATTCGGAGGCTTTATTTTGGCCAATCGTGATCACACGAAGGGCGCTCCGAATCCGGAGTCTTAATCGGCCTTAAGGTGTCATGCACCAAAAGGGGCTCTGAATCCCGAGGCTTTATTTTGGCCAATCGTGATATCCACGAAGGGCGCGCTCCCAATTCGGAGTCTTAGTCAGCCTTAAAGTGTCATGCACCAAAGGGGGGCTCCGAATCCGGAGGCTTTATTTTGGCCAATCGTGATATCGACGAAGGGCGCTCCGAATCCGGAGTCTTAATCGGCCTTAAGGTGTCATGCACCAAAAGGGGCTCCGAATCCGTAGTCTTAGTCAGCCTTAAAGTGTCATGCACCAAAAGGGGGCTCCGAATCCAGAGGCTTTATTTTGGCCAATCGTGATATCCACGAAGGGCGCTCCGTATCCGGAGTCTTAATCGGCCTTAAGGTGCCATGCACCAAAAGGGGCTCCGAATCCGGAGATTATTTTGGCCAATCGTGATATCCACGAAGGGGCGCTCCAAATCCGGAGTCTTAATCCTAAGGTGTCATGCACCAAAAGGGGCTCCGAATCCGGAGGCTTTATTTTGGCCAATCGTGATATCCACGAAGGGCGCTCCGAATCCGGAGTCTTAATCGGCCCTTAAGGTGTCATGCACCAAAAGGGGCTCCGAATCCGGAGGCTTTATTTTGGCCAATCGTGATATCCACGAAGGGCGCTCCGAATCCGGAGTCTTAATCGGCCTTAAGGTGTCATGCACCAAAAGGGGCTCCGAATCCGGAGGCTTTATTTTGGCCAATCGTGATATCCACGAAGGGCGCTCCGAATCCGGAGTCTTAATCGGCCTTAAGGTGTCATGCACCAAAAGGGGCTCCGAATCCGGAGGCTTTATTTTGGCCAATCGTGATATCCACGAAGGGCGCTCCGAATCCGGAGTCTTAATGGCCTTAAGGTGTCATGCACCAAAAGGGGCTCCGAATCCGGAGCTTTATTTTGGAATTAAGGCTAATCGGCCTTATTAATCAAGGCTTGGGAGCGAGCTTGAGAAAACGAGAAACTTTGTATTGCAAAGGTGGAACATGTACAAGTATCAAGCCCACAAGTCGGGTCAATGATAGAATTTACGTAAATGTGTTGAATTCCAAGGCCGTGGCAGGCTTCTTCCTGACATGTCTGAGAGCCGATATGCCCCTGTTCCTGCGATGGATTCAATTTGATAGGGGCCGTCCCAGTTTGGACCCAATTTTCCATCGGCCGGTCTCCGGTCGGCTGGAAGTACCTTCTTTAGGACAAGCTCTCCTGGCGTGTATCGGCGCAACTGAACTCGCTGATTATACGACTTGGCGAGCTGCTGCTGATACCGTGCCATGGATGCCAGGGCGGTCTCTTCGTTCTTCGATTAGAATCAGATCTAGGGCAAGCATCATGTCGTTTCGGCCCATGTCAAAAACTTGCGATTTCAGAGTTGGGAGGCCGATTTCCAGGGGTAAGATTGCCTGGGTTCCAAAGCATAGAGCAAACGGCGTTTCTCCAGTGGATCTCCTCGGCGTAGTACGATGAGCCCACAATACACTCGGCAATTCTTCGACCCATTTGCCTTTAGCTTTTTCCAGCCTCTTTTTGATGCCGTCCAAGATGGATTTGTTAGAGGCTTCGGCTTGACCATTGCTTTGGGGGTAGGCCGGTGTCGAGAAGTAAGGCCGAATGCCATATTTGCTGCATAACTCTCGATATACGCCACAATCGAACTGGGTGCCATTGTCTGAGATGAGAGCTCTCGGAATGCCGAATCGTGTTATGATGTTTCTCCATACAAAGCGTTTAATGTCGGCATCTCGTATATGTGTTAGAGCCTCCGCTTCGACCCATTTTGTGAAGTAGTCTGTCGCGACGATTAAGAATCGCTTGTTCCCTGGGGCCCTGGGCAATGGTCCTACGATATCAAGTCCCCACTGAGCAAACGGCCAGGGGCTGGTGATAGAGTTCAACTCTTCGGCAGGCAGATGGGTTAATGGGGAGAACTTTTGGCACTGTTCACATTTTTTTACATAACTCTCCGCGTCAGCTCTCATTGTCGGCCAATAATATCCCTGCGTTATAGCTCGATGGGCCAGGGAGCGTCCGCCAGAATGGGCACCGCAACTGCCCTCATGTATCTCTGTCAGAAGCTCCTCCACTTTGTCGGGGTGCACGCATTCCAAATATGGACCAGAGAGGGACTTTTTGTAAAGCCCTCCTTGCGGATCCAGATAGTATCGCAGGGCTTTATTTCGCAGCTTGTGTGCTTCTTTTTTGTCCTCTGGGAGTTGTTCAGAAGAGAGGAATGCAGCAATGGGGTCCATCCAGCTTGGTGCGGATTCTATAACATTGACATGGATTTCCTCCGAAGGGCCAATACTCGGCTCCGGGACGAAACCTACTTCGATGGTCCGTTTGATCTCAGAATTGATGGCGGAGGCTAGGCACGCCAAGGCATCCGCGTGTGTGTTCTGGTCGCGTGTTATTTGGTTCAGTTCGTGATGGTCAAATTTTGCCAGCAAGGAATTGGCCGTTTTCATGTAGGCCGCCATACGGTCGTTTCTTGCCGCGTACTCCCCCTTTAGCTGATTGATTACCAACTTTGAATCACAAAACACAAGCAGACGCCGCGCGCCGAGAAGGTGCGCATTCCGCAGACCGGCTAGAAGGGCTTCGTACTCGGCTTCGTTATTTGATGCTTCGAAGCCAAGCTTGACGGCCTGCTCAATTACTGCGCCGTCTGGAGACATGATTACAACTCCGGCGCCACTGCCCCTTTGGTTAGATGATCCATCACAGTATAATTGCCAAATATCCCCGACATAAATTCTCCAGTTCGGCTTTGGTAGAACTTCAGCCTTTGGTCGAACTTCATCAGGTTTGAGGTTGGCAAGCTCGCCGGTGAATTCGGCAACAAAGTCGGCCAACACCTGCCCCTTGATTGCAGTTTTAGGTAAAAACCGAATGTCGTATTGGCCGAGTTCAAGAGCCCATTTTGAAACACGTCCCGATGCTTCTGCACTCCGTAGTACTGATCGGAGGGGATAATCTGTTAGCACCCCAATGCTATGTCCCTGGAAGTAATGCATCAGTTTTCTTGCCGCCATGACTAGGGCTAAGATGAGTTTTTCCAGCGGAAGGTAGCGTGTTTCGGCGTCAACCATTGCCTTGCTCACATAATACACTGGCCGTTGCTCCCCTCCTCCTCTTTTAACAGTACGGCGCTGACGGCCCTATCGGAAACTGCCAGATATAGGATGAGCGGGTCACCAGCGGCGGGTGTTGTCAAGAGAGGTACTGAGCGGAGGTAGGTCTTGAGTCCGTTGAAGGCTGATTCGCATTCGGCGGACCATTCAAAAGCCTTACCCTGCCGTAGTGTCTGAAAGAATTGTCGGCAGCGATCTGTAGACCGGCTGATGAACCTGTTAAGTGCAGCGGCCATCCCCATCAACTTTTGGACTTCTTTTACTGAACGGGGGGAGCCGAGTTCCAAGATTGCTGTGACTTGCCTCGGGTTGGCTTCGATTCCTCGGTGATTGACGATGTAACCCAGGAATTTGCCAGAGCCGATTCCGAACGCACACTTGGAAGCGTTCAGTTTCATTCTGTATTTGCGTAAGATGCTGAATGTCTTTTCTAGATCGGCTATATGATTCTGTTCTTCTTTGGACTTGACCACCATATCGTCGATGTATACTTCCATAGTGTGGCCGAGTTGCTCTTTGAACATGGCGGTGACCAATCTTTGGTAGGTTGCCCCTGCATTCTTCAGCCCAAAGGGCATAACTTTGTAGCAATAGGTTCCTCTTGGGGTGAGGAAGGCAGTTTTGTCCTGGTCATCTGGATGCATGGCGATTTGATGGTAGCCTCTGTAAGCATCGAGGAAGCTCATGCGTTGATGACGTGCCGTCGCATCGACGAGCTGGTCGATTCTAGGTAGAGGAAAACAGTCTTTGGGGCAAGCTTTGTTCAGATCCGTGAAGTCGACGCACACTCGCCAAGTCCCATTTTTCTTCTTCACCACCACTGTATTGGAGAGCCACGTAGGGTAAGTGACTTCTCTAATTGCCCCGCGTCAAGCAGTTGTCTACCTCCTCAACAACGGCGGCAGTGTGCTCCGCGGCTGACCGTCGGCCTTTCTGAATGATCGGCTTACATTTCGGATCGACATTCAGATGGTGCTGTGAAACTGACGGGTCTATTCCCGGCATTTCGTACGGAGTCCACGCAAAGACGTCAAGGTTGTTGAGCAAGAAAGAGATCAGCTGCTGCCTGTCGGCCTGATTCAGAGAGGCGCCGATCATGAAGAACTTTTCTGGGCTTCCATCAATGTCAACTCGGTCTAAATCTTCCGTGGCCTTCTCATTTGGATACCGCCCAACGTCATCCAGGATCTCCCGATTCGGCACCTCAATGGAGTTTACTTGCAGTTCCTTTGGCGTTCTGGCGGCAAGGAGATAACATGCTTGTGCCGATTTCTGGGATCCGCGGATTTGCTCAATGCCGTGTTCTGTTGGGAAACGTAGCAGTTGATGATAGGTGCTTGGGACGGCCTGCAATGTATGCAACCACGATCGCCCATGATGAGATTGTACGGTGAAGGCAGCCTGACGACCAAGAATTCCACATCCACCGTTCTGGAGCCTGCTCGAACGGGTAAGCTGATCTTTCCCAAGGGGTACTCTGGAGTGGCATTGAAGCCGAATAGTGGATAAGGGGCCGGAGTCAGGTCTGACTCGTTGAATCCGAGTTTGGTGAAGGTTTTATAATACATAACCTCCGAGGTACTGCCCTGGTCGATAAGAACGCGTTCGACGGTGAACCGGTTTACGGCAGCTCAACAACCAACGGATCGATGTGAGGGAGTGTTACACCGATCAAATCAGAATCGTCAAAGGTGATACTTGGCGTTTCTCGGGGCCGCTTTGCTGGCGTGAGTTGCTGTTGGGGGCCTGGATGTGATTGGATATGCACATGCCGGCCGGGGCTGCTGGTAGGCTGTATATCATGTGGACGGTGTCAAGCGGAAATGCATCCTGCGGAGGGGCAGGTGTTTCGACACTCTTCCGGACGCATTGGTGGAGACGTTCGTCCTTTGCCAACTCCTCAAGATGATCTGTTGAGGCATAGCGGCCGTCAGTTTCTTGCTGTCGGGCCCGAGATCGTCGATCATCTGCCCTCGGGGGTCGCTCAGAAGCCTGGCGCACCGTTTGTTTGGATTTTGCTATTTCCGAGGCCAGATCGCGACGAAGGCGTTCGTTCTCAGCGATGATGTTGTCCAACCTCTGTTTGGTTTGCCTAGCTTGTGCCATGGTCGCTTGTATTGTCTTTTGCGTTGGGTTTGAAGATGAGGAGGTCCGAGGCAAGTCTTGCTGCGATGGTTTTTGGTCCAAGCGAGTTTGCTGGAATGAGGTCACCTCTCTGTGCGGTCTTGTCAGTGGCTATCGGAGGATCTTCAGTCACGCCTGCCATGGATGTATTTGAGTATTCCCACAGACGGCGCCAATTGTGGAGAAGTGGTTTGGAAATACTCTTCAGATCCTGGGAGACGCTAGTGATCCTCAGCTAGTCACCTGAAAAGATACAAACACTCCGGTCGGGGTGCCGGAATTAGCACTCCGACGGACAAGTTAGTTCAGACACTCAGGATATTGTTTACTAAGTTAAGTGAAGTGATTCTTACATACCTTTCTAAATTTGTGGTTCTTGTATTTATACTTGCTTTTTGGGCCTCGGGGCCTGAGCCTACTTTTATCCCATTCACCTTTATTCATTCGGAGCTACTGACCTCCGTCTATTCGGCTTTACTAACATTCGGCGTCCTTACGCAATATGAAGCCGAATAGTATCTAATTTCTGGGGTACGCGTCTTCCGACTCTTCTACTTATTCGGCCTTCCACAACACACTTAAAGAAAATGGCTTCACAGCTTGAACTTAGACGGACATTATGCCAAGTTTCTTGTGTCAAGGGTCATCAAGCATCAATTCATGGTGTTTTTGGTGTCCTTGAAGCATCTCAACTTCCTTTTTTTGAGTTCATTCCATGACAAAAGGGAGGGGTAGTCATTTGCATTACATTCATTGATTTTGTTTTTGTCCAAAATGATGTTCGAGATCATCAAGCAATCATATTGGTCATTGATGGTTTTGGAATCAATCCCAACCTTCTCTTGAGGCTTTCCCATGACAGAGAAGGGAGGAAGGACAAACAGAGCTTGAAAATGCTCTATCTGCACTATTTTCACCTCAAAGCACAGAAACAGAGCTTTGCACCAAATAGATGTGCGGCCGGTCATCTGGTAGACCTGGCCGACCATCAGTGATGCACAGTCAGCCCTTGATATGTGGCAAGCAGTGTAGTTTTGCAAAAACAGAGGCAGTGGCTGAAGGTGAAACAGAGATGGTCTGGGCAGACAGAGTAGCTTTCAAGCGATGCGCATGCAACCTTCATCCATCTTCCATGGTGTCCTTATCAAATGCATTCAATTATTTAATTGTTTCATTAGCATAATAAATTGTGTTGTAATAATTAGTCTAAATAGTTGTAGCTAATTATTTGGTGTTGTATATTTAATTTTTTTAATTAATTAGCGTAAATAGTTGGTTAATTATTCATTTCAAGTGTTATAATAATTAGTTAATTGGTTTAGCTATTTATTCAAGTTTTGTAATAATTAGCTTAGTTTAGCTAGCTAGTTAGCTTTTATTCATTTGGACTCTCCTTCGTGAGAGCGTAATGCAATAACGTGTATGTCTTCCAACCCCACGTCTTTCTCCCTTTTATTTAATCACTTTTGATGGTTAGATTAGAGACATGTTTCAATTAGCATACCTTATGCTTGCATCCATTCATCTTGTATTGCATGCACCGAGGCTCGGCGCATCATTCTAATTGCATTGCCATTTCAATAATTCTTTGAATACGTGTTTAACCGCATATTATCAAAATCGATCCATATGCCACATTAGTAGTCGAGCCTATTAATTGCATTCTTCGCATGTGTTGCATTAGACATTTGGCATAGTTAGGAATCATGTATATTTTTCTAACTCATATCTTCTTAGCTTGGAGTACTAGGTGAGTTTTTAGTGCTTTAGCATACTTGCATGAGTGTGAGTGATTGCCATGACTAGTATCCTTACCATGAGGCTAAATGCTTACTTGATAAGCTGCTTGAATGCCTGTGGATGAAGGCTTGTTGCTTGAATTGGAACGATCCAACGAATGTATGTTTGAGCCCACTATGTCTAGTGGCAAATTCTCAAACTTAAGCCCGCTTGAGGTGGCAAATTCAAACCCTTTTCACAAAATAAACATGAAATTGAATTGTTCCAATTTGGGCAAACTAGTCTATACTTGCTTATGCGCATCGCATAATAATACTAGCCAAATAACCAGAACAAGAAAACATAATGCTGATAAAAATCATATCATGATTAGTAGAGGCCGATCTTTGATAGAGTTAGTAGGGGTGCTCAATTCATGACCTTCCCCTCTTGTACCTAAGTTCCCGAGCTGAGGCAACTTTGGTGATGACGGACATGTGGCCTTTGGTACGAGTCATAGGTTTTCTAAATTTTCCCCAAAACAAAATATTTAGGTGGCAACTCTGTATTTGGCAAAGTAGTCCAATTTTGGCATTTTTGATTCTAAAATCGATTTTCCAACAGATTTTCCGGATTTTGACTCTTTGGTATTTATCAATTTCACATTGCACTTGTAAGATTAGATTCAAAATCACGGGAGTCTAAACTGTAGGGCTTATTTTCGAGTTTCCGAAAGGGGGCACAAAAAAGGCGAGCTACAACCGTCTCTCTCTCTCTCTCTCTCTCTCTCTCTCTCTCTCTCTCTCCAGCATTATCCCTACTATGTTTATCAGCGTTGCCTCTACGACATATGTTGTTACCACCTCAATCGCATTCACCATTGCCACCATTGCTTATGTTCTTTCCACTTAAAATCATTGTTGCCACCACTGATCTCTCAGTCTCCTTCATAATTTGATGTTAGATGTGCTTAATTTACTCGAAACAATCATTATCGTCACCGATCTGTCAAGCACTAGTTCTATCTCTCTCTCACTTTCTCTCTCTGTTTGACACATCTCACTAATACTTTAATTATATCATTAAGTAAGGATGTTTACAATTGCCATTGGTTTGGTTTTAGACTAAATTATGAAATGAACTGTTGAACTTATGTAATCGGATCAGAATCGAACTATAAAAGCTGGTTTGGTTTGGTTTTGGTTTGGTTCAGTTCTATTCTCAAATTCTAATATTTTATGTAACACGAAATACAATACATATTTCAAAATAGTAAATAAAGTAGGGACAATTGCATAAAAGTGATAACAACACAAAATAATTATAAAGGATGGAATTATAGATGGAATTAAAGTAATTATGCATTAGATTATTATAACGGTCCGGGTTAAAACCCGACTCTTTTAGACTTTTTGTTTGGAATCTCGTATCTTTTGTTGTTGTTTATAACTATTCTAGTCTATATTGTTCCTTGGGAGTTGAGAATTTGGTTTTAAGGTTGGTTGAACAGGTTGGGACTCAGTATTTCTAGACTAATTCTATCAGTTTGTTCTTGGGTTCGCTCGAGCGGTCTTTCTTTCCTCCCAGATTATATGTGTTTCAGTCTGAACTTTTGTGAGTGGGTCGTTCTTCACTCAAGCGGTGTTTTGATCACTCGAGCGGTCTGTTTGCAGTATGTAATACTGAAACTTTCAATTCTTCGCTCAAGTAGTGTTTTATTTGCTCGAGCGATCTATTGTGCAAGGTTGATATTCTAGGAGTTTGGTTTCTCTGCCCGAGCCATGTTTTGGTCGCTTGAGTAGTGTTTGATTGCTCGAGCGGTCTGTTAGTATAAAGTTGCAGAAAAATATCTTTTCTTTCACTTTTCTAATTTCTCTCTCTCTCTCTCTCTAAAGATCTAAACCTAGTTTCTCTCTCTCTCTCTCTCTCTCTATATATATATATATATATATAATATTTCCTATCTTTAAATCTCCGATCTACCCAAATCTGGGAATCTCGCCACCATGGTGCTTTGAGGTAAAAGGTAGAGCGCGAGGAGGTGATCGTTTTAATCTAAAAAAGTTCAAGAATTGTCTCTGTCGTTTTTGAGATTGTTCTTCTTTTCTTTTTCTACTATTGAGGCAAGGATTTCTTTAACGTTTATGCATGATATTTAGCTTTGTTATGTACTCCTTGAATAGTGTAACATTTTAAGATATTTGGGTTTGATTTAGATTTGATTTGGGTTTGAAATGAGTTATAAAATAGGGGTTTTGGAATGGATTGTTTTGAAATGTTGTGGAAATGGTTGTATAGATGAGACGGGTTGAAAGCTTAAAAACCTCTCTTTAAAATGGGTACTTGAAAGAAACAAATGTGTTTTGAAAAACTTAGAAATTATTGGTTTTGAATAAGAATGAGAACGATGGGAAATGTTTGGATCCTCGTTGAGTTGGGAAGTGGAGTTAGAACATATATTGTTACTCCAATATTGAAATTTTGGAAATTTATATCTGTTTACTTAAAATTATCTTTTGAATATAGATATCTGTTTTGACTATCGATGGAGGATAATATTGATTGTTGTAGCAACTGCATAAGAATTAGGTTAACGAAACCATTCACTCATGTATAAATCTCATTTGAGCATTGGTTTCCTATTTTTATACGTTGAAATGTATCATTTTGAGAAAAACAAGTGAATATCTTGGTGAATCTGGTTAGGGGGTGTGGTTGTAGTTACTATTATGTGTCACGACCCAAACCCGCCCCTATAGCTTTAGCGTCGCAACCGACCAGTAATCCTTGGATTACCAAAGGCCTTTTAACAGAATAACATATAATTAGGGGCTGCGGAAGCAATATATAAAACATACATAGTCCATTGAGCTATGTTGACATATATGAGACAAAATTTTCAAACAAACTTATATATATATATATATATACATGTAATGTCATAAACACATTGGTCTCACATCACGCATTTACACAGATAAGGTCGAAAGGGAACTTAGCTCAAGTACAAATAAACAGAACAAAACAAAGCCTTGACATGGTCTTTTAAAAAAGAACCTCCTGGGAAGGCACGGTGGTAGGCTGACAAAACAGAATCTTAGGCCATCAACTCTGGGCCTAGTCACGTGCCTGATCACCTACATACATAATATAAATAGTGAGTGGAAGCCAGTGAATAATAACAGAGTAAGGAGTTTACTGAATGATGTCTATGCAGAAACAGAGTCTAATGCATATTCAGATTTGAAATCAAAAACAAGTTTTTATACATGTTCATATTCGTAATCAAAGTTCGTACATTATACATTATAATGCGTGGCACATCCATTAGTGTTAACAAATCCGATGACTCACGTGCACAGAGACGTTTCTAATGAACCATGAAGGGACGGCCACAAAGGCATTCCGATGACTTATGTGCACGGAGACGTTTCTAATGACCCATAGAGAGACGGCCATAAAAGCATTCCGATGACCCATAAAGGGACGCATATCATATGATGCTAAGGATACCACAAATACATTTTAGAAACTTGGACAATATTCATACAAAACATAGCATTTCAGAGAACTAATCATTTCATATCATAATGTTCAAAAGATATTTAACATTGAACATGGCTTTACAAAGTTATTACTCACAAATAACAGATGGCTTTAAGTAGGCGAATAGAGTAGGCAATTCAGATATCTTGTGGTATGTGACCTACACAGGTACAAAATAAACACGTACTGAATTACACACCCGGAAACAATAACTTAATTCTTTCTTATCTTGGTGTGTTTCTACTTCTTATCCTCATTATGGTGTCTTAATCTTGGTCTAGGAATGCTTAGAATGCAATGAGGATGCTAAAATGCACTTGAAAACACTTAACAAAAATTGCTGAAAACGAGGGTCTCACTCTAGCATAGCTTTCTTCGCTCAAGCGGACATGCAAAATGTGAGTGTTCGCTCGAGCGGCTTATAAACTTTGCAAAAGTGCTGGTTGCTTTATTTTTCCACTCGACGCTCGCTCGAGCGCAACTTTTTTCGCTCGAGCAGTCTACAAAAAAAGAAAACTTCTAGAAGCATGCATTTTACGCTCAAGCGGACTTTTGGTCGCTCGAGCGGAAGTGCAAAAAAAATGAAAGTGGTTGCTTCAGCACAGGATTTGTCGCTCGAGCGTGGAAACAGAATTCTAGAATTTCTAGAATTGCTTCCAAGTTTCAAACTTGACCCCAAAGCTGTAAATTATGTTTTCCTAGGCCAAAAACTTAAGGAAAATCTTGTAAACTTGCAAAACATCATGAATTAAGAATCATTACTCAAAATCAAGGCCCAAAAGCAAGTGGATTCTTCAAAACAAACTTGAATTTTATAAATACACATCATATATGTGTTATCATGAACTCAAATCTTCCCAAACATGTACAAATGAAGTGTTAAAGTGCAAAACCACAATGAGCTCCCATAATTTAACAAAAATAGGCCCTTGCATGTAAGAATTTGTTGAAATCAAAACTCAAAATCCATGAATTATACATGCATGTATACAATTAGCTCATTTCTTCCATGATTGACATAATTCTAACTTATTCTCTTCAATTTCATGGAAATATTCTTACATGACTCATGAATTCACTTCCTATGTACCTTATTTCCAAGATTTAAGGGGAAATGTTAATACCTAAGGTGTGAATTCAAAGGGTTCAAGCTTGCTTTTTCCAAGAATTCTCCTAGTTGAGCTCAATCTCTTTTTCCCTCTCTCTCTCTCTCTCTACGTTTTGTTGCCTCAAGGATGATAAAATGAGAGTGTGAGTCATGTTCCTTAATCATCTTAAGCCTTATATAGGCTTGCTAGGGGTGATTAATTAACCTTGGCTTAAGCTATTCATATTGGCATTAATTATTCTAATTTAATCGTTCCGAACCGAATTTTAATTAAACCTACTATAAAATTCTAAAAATCCTAATTATCACATAAATCAAGTCAATTTTTGAATCAGATGCCGATAAGGCCTTCAATTCGCAATCCGTAACGAAAATATAAATAGGTCTTTTTTTACATTAAACAGATACAAACAAAAATTAGGCAACACACACATGCAATTTAATTTGGAATTTCTCTTAATTACTGAGTAAGCTTATTTAACCACGAATTAACGTAAATAGAGGTCGGGTTGTTACAATCTTCCCCACTTAAAGTTTGGTCCTCCAAACTCGAATTACCTTCATTTTGGAAAAACACCGGGTCTAGAGGGAACAAATCTGGGTACCTCTTCATCATATCCTCCTCTATCTCCCAAGTTGCATAGGTCCCTCCATGGTTTTGCTAATCAACTTTCACCAAGGAAATTTCCTTGTTCCTCAATCTTTTGATTCGGCGGTTAACGATCTGTATTGGCCTCTCTTCGTACGTATAAACATCCTTCAGAAGCACATGAGTTGATTCTATTACATGGAGCGGGTCTCGTAAATAATCTCGAAGCATTGAAACATGAAAAACGTTGTGTATATGCTCCATCACCGGAGGTAAGGCTACTCGGTATGTTACTGAATCAATCTTCTCGAGAATTTCATATGGCCCAACATATCTTAGTGCCAACTTGCCCTTCATCCCAAATTGCGTCTAACCTTTCATTGGAGTTACTTTTATGAACACATGATCACTAACTTCATATTCCCTATCTCTTCTCCAGACAGCCGCATAACTCTTTTGATGGCTCTGTGCGGTTCTTAGGCATTGTTAAATCAGTTTCACTTTCTCAGTTGTTTTTTGCACAAGTTTTGGTCCCAACAAAGGTCGATCACCTACTTCGGCCCAACAAATCAGAGAACGACACTTCCTTCCATACAAAGCTTCATATGGAGACATACCAATACTTGAATGATAGCTGTTGTTATACACAAATTCGGCCAATGGTAAGTAGGTTTCCCAACTACCTTGAAAGTCTAGAGTACACATCTGTAACAAGTCTTCCAACGTTTGAATGGTCCATTCAGATTGGCCATCTGCCTGTGGGTGATAAACACTGCTTAGCCTCAATTCAGTTCCCAAAGTTTGCTATAGACTCTGCCAGAATCTTGAAGTGAAATTAGGATCTCTGTTAGATATAATAGATACTGGCACGCCATGTAATCTCAATCTCATTAACATACAAGTCAGCCAACTTATTCTCATTATACAACGATTTAATAGGTAAGAAATGTACGGATTTAGTTAAACGATCAACAATCACCCAGATAGAATCCATACCTCGAGAAGAGCGAGGTAATTCCACAATGAAGTCCATAGCAATGTGCTCTCACTTCCATTTCGGTATTGGAAGCGGTTGAAGTAATCCAGCGGGTCGTTGATGTTCAGCTTAACTTGTTGGCAATGTAAGCATCTAGCCAAAGTCTGCAATACACTTCTTCATTCTGGCCACCAGAAATTCTGTTTCACGTCATGATACATCTTCGGATGCATAGAAAATTTCGAGTTATGAGCTTCAGTCATGATGCGTTTCCTCAAGTCAAAACAATCCGGCACACAAAGACGATTCTAAAATTTCAACACATTATTGTCAAGCACAAATCCCGGTTTCGGTTTTGAATCAATCTCATCAACAATTTTCATCAGGAACCATATTCGCGTTGTTTCTCTTTAATCTCTTCAATGATCGCTGGCTGAGTAGAAATGGCAGTTAAGATTTCGTCCTATTCACGTAACACAACTTCAATCTCATTCTTTTCCAAGTCACACAACAATTCATTCTGACTGGTGAGCAAATATGATAAATTCCCAATGGATTTTCGGTTTAACGCATCTGCAACGATATTTGCCTTCCCTGGATGATACAGAATTTGTAAATCATAGTCTTTGATCAATTCTAGCCACCTTCTCTGTCTCATGTTCAGTTCTTTTTGGGTAAAGAAGTATTTTAAGCTTTTATGGTCAGTATACACTTCACAAGTTACTCCGTATAGATAATGGCGCCAAATTTTCAAAGCAAACATTACAACTGCCAGTTCAAGATCATGAGTCGGGTAATTCTTTTCGTGTGGTCGGAGTTGCCGAGAAGCATAGGCAATCACCTTACCATTTGCATTAATACACAACCCAAACATTTGTAGGATGCATCACTGTAAATCTGAAACCCATCAGTACCATTAGGCAAAGTCAAAATCAGTGCAGTTACTAATCTAGTCTTCAACTCTTGGAAGACAGACTCTCTTTGATCGTTCCAATCAAATGATATATTTTTCTGGGTTAGCTGGGTCAATGGAATAGCAAGTTTTGAAAAATCTTTCACAAATCTTCTATAGTAACCTGCAAGTCCCAAAAAACTTCTAACCTCTAACACATTTGTCGGTTTAGGCCAATCCACAATAGCCTCAATTTTCTGTGGATCCACTGATATGCCATACTTGTTGATCACATGTCCCAGAAATGCTACACTATCAAGCCAGAATTCACATTTAGACAATTTGACATATAACTTCTTTTCTCTCAAAATCTGCAAAGCAGTTCTCAAATGGCTCCCATGTTCTTCCCTGTTTTTGGAGTAAATCAAAATATCATCAATAAATACAACTATAAACTCATCTAGAAATTGTTTAAAAACTCTATTCATCAGGTCCATAAAGGCTGCGGGTGCATTTGTTACCCCAAATGGCATGACTAAAAATTCATAGTGTCCATATCGAGTTCTGAATGCGGTTTTCTCTACATCTTCTGCCTTGACCTTTAATTGTTGATACCCGGATCTAAGATCTATTTTGTGCTCCATGTAGTTGGTCAAATAGGTCATCTATTCGGTGTAAAGGGTATTTGTTCTTGACAGTTACTTTGTTCAACTTCTGGTAGTCAATACATAGTCTCAAAGATCCGTCTTTCTTTTTGACAAACAACACTAGGGCTCTCCAAGGTGAGGTACTCAGACGGATGAATTTCTTGTCTAAGAATTCTTGAAGTTGGACTCTTAGCTCTTTCAGTTCAGAAGTCAACATTCTATAAGGAGTCTTGGGGATAGGTTGTGTTCCACATACTACATCAATAGTAAATTCAATTTCCCTATCAATTAAGTCCTCGGGTAGGTCTGTAGGAAGTACATCAAAAAATTCACAGACTATGGGTATTGTTTCCACTTTAGTACTATCCAAAGACTCTGTCAACACACAACACAAGTAGCCCCGACATCCATTCCTTAATAATTTCCTAGCTTTCACAAATGAAATCAAGTATGGTGGAGGAACTACCCCATTTCCCGTAAAAATAAACTCAGGCATACCTGGTGGTCTAAACACAATGGATTTACTTGCACAGTCAATGGTGGCACAATATTTACTCAACCAATCCATACCCAGAATACAATCAAAATGATCAATGCTCAGGGGCAGCAAATCAACATACAATGTCATTTCATCAATTATAATATCACATGCTAGATAAACACAAGTACATATCATAGAACCCCCAGTTAGTGTAGATACAGATAGTAAACAATTCATATGTTCTAACGGTCTAGTTAATTTTTGAGAAAATGCATGCGATACAAATGAATGCATGGAACCAGAATCAATCAATACATAGGCATTTTGAGCACAGATAGAAATTATACCTAACACCACAGATTCGGTGTTCTGTACATCACCGGCACAAGTGCAAATACTCGACCCTACCTTAAAGTTTCTTTCCCGGTGTTAGCTTTCGTGTTCATCCTTGATGCAGAAGCGGATTTAGCTAAACTTACCGCTGGACATTAGTATTTTCGAGCCTAATAGGACAATCCTTCATCATACGACCGGTTTTACCACACCTGAAACAGGCACCTGATGCTCAATAACAAACTCCCTTGTGTTTCCTACCACATTCTGAACAAGTCGGTACAGATCCACTACTTTGGCTTGAGTTACTGTAAGATCTCGTGTTTTGCTTCTTTGAGAATGACCTATCTCTTTTAAAATTAGGTCTCAATCTTTTGCCCCTCCATTCGCTTGTTGGAGCTGGAACTGGAGCTTGTTTCTTCGCTGCCAAAATGGCTTTGCCATCAATGCCCTATCAAGCACATTCACATACGTAGGTAGGTTGAGGACTCCCACCTGATCTAATATATCTAAATCTAATCCACCCTCAAATTTTCGAGATTTCTTGTAGTCCGTGTCTACCATATGAGGCACAAACAGAGCTAGTTCAATGAACTTGGCCTCATACTCGGCCACAGACATGTTGCCTTGCTTGAGTTCTTGAAATTCGAAAACCTTTCGGTCCTAAAAACACTACAAAAAGTACTTGTCATAGAAGATTGTATTAAACTGAGACCATGTCATATTCCCATTTCCATTTTAGACCAATAACCGCCATCTCCAGGCTTCGTCTTTCAAGGTGTAGGTGGCCTTCCTGAATCTCAGAACAGGGGAACACTTCAAACAATTTCTTCATCTCCAACAACTATGTTTCAGCCTTTAATGGTTCAATACCTCCCAGGAAAGTTGGTGGTTTCATCTTCATGAACTTCTGAGTCAGGTTGATTATATCACTGCTATCTGGCTCATGTTGTACTGGTGGAGGTGAGAGGCAAGGGTTGTTGCCTTTGTTGTTACGTTATTGCCTCGGTCAGGGCCCAAGTATCTGTTCATTATATTCATTCGGGCCTCCGAGGACTCACTTGTATCATTTTCCCTTGCATTCTCCATGTTACTATAGATAAACAAAGCAATAATAATCATAGGCCAATAATTCTTTTCACTATGTTTAGATCATTCAATCACGGTCCATTCATTTCTATTTCATGTATTCATGGTCAGGCAGATTCAGTTTCCACATTAACAAACAGAGTTATGCTAGGGACCCCAAATATTCTACCAAACCTCTCACATGGGTGTGGGACCCACACACATGTGAATTTGTGTGAGTCCCACCTCATGTGAGAGATTTGGTAGAATGTTTGGGATACATAGCATTTCTCTTAACAGACATTAGCCTACACACTCACACATGCATATGAGATGGCCCTAATGCTTACTAGGACATCCAATAGCTCACATGGACTTGTGTGTGCAGTATAACTCGTGCTTTGATACCACTCTGTCACGACCCAAACCCGTCCCTGTAGATTTAGCATCGTAACCAGCCAGTTATCCTTAGATTACCAAAGGCCTCTTAACAGAAAAACATATAATTAGGGGCTGCGGAAGCAATATATAAAACATACATAGTCCATTGAGCTGTGTTGACATATATGAGACAAAATTTTCAAACAAACTTATATATATGTATATACATGTAACGTCATAAACACATTGGTCTCACGTCACGCATTTACACAGATATGGTCGAAAGGGAACTTAGCCCAAGTACAGATAAACAGAACAAAATAAAGCCTTGACATGGTCTTCTCAAAAGGAACCTCCTCGGGAGGCACGGTGGTAGGCCAACAAAACAGAATCTTAGGCCATCAACTCTGGGTCTGGTCACGTGCCTGATCACCTACATACATAATAAATAATGAGCGAAAGCCTAGTGAATAATAACAGAGTAAGGAGTTTACTGAATGATGTCCATGCAGAAACAGAGTTTACTACATATTCAGATTTCAAATCAGAAACAAATTCTTATACATGTTCGTATTCGTAATCAAAGTTCGTACATTACACATTATAATGCATGGCACATTCATTAGCGTTAACAAATCCGATGACCCATGAGGGGACGATCGTAAAGGCATTTCGATGACCCATAAAGGGAAAGCCATAAGGCATTCCGATGACTCAAGTGCACAGAGACGTTTCTGATGACCCATAAAGGGATGGCCACAAAGGCATTCCAATGACTCATTTGCACTGAGACGTTTCTGATGACCCATTGAAGGACGGCCATAAAGGCATTCTGATGACCCATAAAGGGACACATATCACATGATGCTAAGGATGCCACGAATACATTTTAGAAACTTGGATAATCATTCATTCATACAAAACATAGCATTTCAGAGAATTGATCATTTCATATCATAATGTTCAGAAAATATTTAACATTGAACATAGCTTTACAAACTTATTACTCACAAATAATAGATGGCTCCAAGTAAACGAATAGAGTCGGCAATTCAGATATCTTGTGGTGCGTGACCTACACAGGTACAAAACGAACACATACGGAATTACACACCCGGAAACAGTAACTTAATTCTTTCTTATCTTGGTGTATTTCTACTTTTTATCCTCATTATAGTGTCTGAATCTTGGCCTAGGAATGCCTAGGATGCAATAAGAATGCTAAAATGCACTTGAAAACACTTAACAAAAATTGCTGAAAACAAGGGTCTCACTCGCGCAGCTTTCTTCACTCGAGTAGACATGCAAAATGTGAATGGTCGCTCGAGCGGCCTGTAAACTTTGCAAAAGTGCTGATTGCTTGATTTTTCCACTCGACGCTCGCTTGAGCATGAGACTCACGCCCTCACTCGAGCCCAGCTTTTGTCGCTCGAGTGGTCTGCAAAACACGCAAACTTCTGTGACCATGCATTTTACACTCGAGTGGACTTTTGGTCGCTCAAGCGGAAGTGAAAAAAAATAAAAGTGGTTGCTTGAGCGTGGAAGTAGAATTCTGGAATTTCCAGAATTGCTTCCAAGCTTCAAACTTGACCCCAAAGCTGTAAATTATGTTTTCCTAGGCCAAAAACTTAAGGAAACTCTTGCAAACTTGCAAAACATCATGAATTAAGAATCATTACTCAAAATCAAGGCCCTAAAGCAAGTGGATTCTTCAAAACAAAATTGAATTATATAAATACACATCATGCATGTGTTATCATGAACTCAAATCTTCCCAAACATGTACAAATGAAGTGTTAAGGCGCAAAACCACAATGAGCTCCCATAATTTAACAAAAATAGGCCCTTGCATATAAGAATTTGTTGAAATCAAAACTCAAAATCCATGAATTATACATGCATGTATACAATTAGCTAATTTCTTCCATGATTGACATAATTCTAACTTATTCTCTTCAATTTCATGTAAATATTCTTACATGACTCATGAATTCACTTCCTATGTACCTCATTTCCAAGATTTAAGGGAAATGTTCATACGTAAGGTGTGAATTCAAAGGGTTCAAGCTTGATTTTTCCAAGAATTATCCTAGTTAAACTCAATCTCTTTTTCCCTCTCTCTCTCTCTACATTTTGTTGCCTCAAGGATGATAAAATGAGAGTGTGAGTCATGTTCCTTAATCATCTTAAGCCTTATATAGGTTTGCTTAGTGGTAATTAATTAACCTTGGCTTAAGCTATTCATATTGGCATTAATTATTCTAATTTAATCATTCAGAACCAAATTTTAATTAAACCTACCATAAAATTCTAAAAATCTTAATTATCACATAAATCAAGTCAATTTCTGAATTGGATACCGATAAAGCCTTCAATTCGCAATCCGTAACGAAAACATGAACAGGTCTTTTTTTACGTTAAATAGATATAAACACAAATAAGGCAACACACACATGCAATTTAATTCAAAATTTCTCTTAATTACTGATTAAGCTTATTCAACCACGAATTAACATAAATCAGAGGTCAGGGTTTTTACATTATGGTAGCATGTGTATCCATGGTAAAAGTCCAAAAACCCACGTGGTTAGGTGTCGATTCTTTTGGTTAATACCGGTAAAATGGCTTTGGTAGTTCTTGTATGGCCTACTAGCAGAAATGTACCCGGAGATTCCCACTATGTGTGCCCACTACCCTGTTTTATGTTTTGGAAGTAACAATTAATCAATTAAATTATAAACATGGCATTAACTGTTTGAAAGAGAAAATGTATATTGTTTTGGCAAATGACATTCATGTGCATTCACCATATGGATTTGTTAAGTATCATACAGAGCATTAAATTAGTCTCTACTGGGCTTTAGCTCATTCTATGTGAAAATTAATTTTCAGGTACTAATAATATGTCTCCACTAATGAGTTAGTTTGGGAGGACTATGGGGTTGAAGGCTCGTTCTATGTTTGTTTGAAAATGTATTTTCTACAAGTATTGGGCATCAACCTACTTTGTTGTAACCAACTATCGTCTTGAAAATATGTAGCCATTAGGATATGAACTGATATTTATTTCCTTTCATTTCTATGTTTATCTGTCACATGTTATAGATTCATGATCTAGAGTTAATGGATGTATTAATGCATGAGACATCTTCTGTAATATCTCTAAGGAATCAATGAATGAAAGATCGTTCTAGGAAATGTTTTCATTATTGAATGATTGAGGGACTTATTATTAATAAACTTCCGCATATCTGTTGAGTTTGATGAAGAAATCTTTGTTGTTAATATTTTCGGGGCTTTACAATTACGCAAGTAAATGTTGTACTTTCATTACTTTGTAATTATTTTATATTTTTACCATTTTTCTGTAATTGCCCTAATAAAGTAACACAATTAATTTATTTAAGTTAGTTAGAGCCGGTTGACTTCATTATCAATACTTCAAATCTTATTAGTGATTTACATATTTTTATTTTTACATGCAAACATAATAAACAAATAATATCACAGTTCGGTTCAAAACTATATCTAAAGCCTTAGAATCAAGAACCAACTCAATTAAACGGTTCAACTATTTTCAAAATCAGAAATAGAATTGAAGCTTAGAAAAATAGGACCAAATCGACGATTTGGACCATATTGGAACAGTTTATCGGTTCCATCAATTTTTTTGAACACCTCTACCATTGGAGCACTTATTCACTCTCTAAATTTTAAAACATTGGATGTACAATATTTGAATAGTAGATAAGACTACCCTCACTAAAAATTGGATTGTTTGGACAACTGTAATCACATGATTAGATCACATTTATTTTTAAAAAAATAAACAACAATTGTTGTTTTGAAAATAGATCGTTCATTATTTTGAAAACAATTGTAATCTAATAGTGCATCTATAATTGTTTGATCAATTTAATTTTTTAAGAATAATCTTCTCAGCAGATTATACAATATTAATAGTTCAGATCATCACGGTGGATCCCATGAATTGGCCCACGGGAACTCAAATCTAGTTGAGAGAAGCATTATCTTTCTTTAACTAAATTATTGTAGGAAATAGATTTAGATCCTTTAAAAGTCTTTTCTAATTTATTTATAATAAATTAATAATAACATGACAAGTTATGTATTCAATTATGTATAATTTAACTCTCTTGTCATGTTATTATGGATGAATTCAAGGATATAAATAAATCATTAACATTCATCTATTACTACATATGACAGCAATCCAACACTCTTTTTACTTAAAAAATATTACACCTTCAAGATATAAATAAATCATCAACATTCATCTATTACTACATATGACAGCAATCCAACACTCTTTTTACTAAAAAAATATTACACCATTGATTCTTATAATTTTAACGAAGCTTTATTTTAACTTTCATAATTTTAATTTCATCAATCTAAGACTCTACATTTTAGTTGCATTTTAGTGTGGACTATAAGACTATGAATTATGCATTAGTGGAGAGCAAAAAAAAAAAATTGGAAAGAAATTAAATAAAAAAAACACTAAAATTTATTTTTGTTTTCTTATTCTTTTAAGAAGTTTAAGATCTAAATTTAGCATAATGGATTTGTCCATTAATGATATTAGTTATGGTTTGACAACGTTTGTTTGTCTGTTTTTTTTTTTTTTAAATCACTCGTTAGAATTTAGTCCAACTTAAATTTAAGAGAAAGAGAAAAGGAATTATCCCCCAACATGTTTCATGGATCTAGCTTGAACTAACAACCTTCAATATAAGGATTGGAAAATATACTACATCGAGAGGTATTACAACATATTGAGCCAAATAAAAATTTCATATTTTAAATAATGAAAAAAATAGAAGAAGAAAGTACCACAGCATAATTGTAATCATTGGACCCTCAATGTCTATTAGTAATATTATAAACTCATTTATTATACATCAAATTTTATTTGGAAATATCAATTTATGATTCAAATTCATTTCATAGAGCCATACTTAATTAATTTAATCTCTATCACACCAACACAATGCTTTAAAAAAGGACGATTTTTTTGGGATGATAGCATTTTTGTTGTCTATTGATTACAATTCAGATCCTCCTACCTAGCATTGGTCTTTCAGTTACTACACTAATTACATGGAATGGTCCTTTTTGCATATAAATTTAAATTAAATACTGATGCTAACTCAAGTAGAGCCAGATATTGTGGACAATTCAAAGATGGGAAGGAATGTCGACCCTTGGATACTCGAGGAAGGTGGAGGAAGGAGCAAGCATGGAGGTAGAAGTATGAGCCATATAAAGAAGACTCACTATCATCTTTGAAAAAGGTTAGAATAACATGGAAATTGAGGTGGACTGCATTGAAGCCATTGACATTGACCTAATCTGTCATGCCCCAATTTCTAATTGATTTATTCGGCGAAAATTAATTAATCTATGCGTTATATTAATTTGAAAATCACTATATTTACCTAACTATTTCGAAAATCATTCCCATCAATCATTCACAATTCTAATTAATTTATCTTGGAAAACGTTCCTTTGTTGTAGTAAAATTAATTTATGGGTAAAAATGTTTATTTTTATCTTAGTTCCTCAATTTTTTTAAAATTTTCATTGCATTGGCAAGATTTTAATTAGTTGAAACTTACTTTTATAGTGGCACACTTTCACTAACGCATAACAACGTTTCCAAATGAAATGAAATGACCAGCAGGGGTGGTAACCTAGTGGAGAAGGTATCCTTCTCTACAGACGTGACCCAGGTTCGACTTCTGGGAGGAGCGAAATGCTAGTCCTTCTAGTGGCTCACTCCAGTGACCTCGCTTTGTACTCCGATTGAAATTTGGGCTCATCTATGTCGTATTGTTGAGCTCCGTTTGTGCTTTGGTAATGGGTCCCTTCCTATGGGTTGAGTTAAATCAGGTTGGCAACCAACTATCTCGAGACATAGGGCCACGGATGCCGTGATAACACTTCAGAACATCCTTTTTGCTTGTCAAAAAAAAAAAAATGAAATGAAATGACATATAAGGATTCAAATACAGAAGTAGATGCATAAAGTAAGGGTTCAACTACATTACAAACCCGTGATTAGTTAATAGTTAAAAAGACATGCAAGCTAAATTAACCTAATGTCTCTAATCTAGATATTATATAAGGATAATTGAATTTCTACCTCACAAGTTTTGTGAGAGTTTCAATACCTCAATCTTAATTTTTTAATTATTTGATTTTTTTAAAAAAAAAAATCTCAACACTTATTGACTTCTCCTAAGCCTTTTTTACTTCTCCCATATACACCATTTTCAACTTCTCTCATACATATTTAATTATTTTGGAAATAATAATTATCCCCCATTTTCAACTTCTCTCATATCTATTTGATTATTTTGGAAATAATAATTACCGCTTAATTTATGGATTTCAAATGGAAAGATAATAAAAATATTTCATAATCTCTCCATTGTAATTTCTTTCATCGATTTTCAAAAGAAAATATTAAAACTTACCTTCCTTTTCTCCCCGTTACCTTCCTTTTCTCCCCCTCAAAAAATTAGATAATATTTTTCATGAGAATTGTGGTTATCTATCTATATCTTATATATTATATTATAACATAACCGTGCCCCCTTCCTCCCCCCAAAAAAATATTAAAAATGAGACATACAAACAGATAAAATTAATAAATATGATTTTTATTTCACTACAACAAAAAACATTTTTGGCGACGCTTTTTGGCAACTAAAACAAAAATTAGTTGCCAAATGTACATAATTGGTGACCATATATGTTTTGGTCGCAAAAAACTAAACTATTGGCGACGAACTAAATATTTGGTCGCTGTTGAGTTTGGCGGGAAGTGAAATTTATGCGCGGGAGCAAAGAAAAAGTTTCTGTGACCAAACTAATATACGGCGACGAAACATTT